>OZ035831.1:10919041-12119041 GCA_964034765.1 Knipowitschia caucasica
AAAAAAAATTGTGGGGCGGTTGTCTGATTTGTTCACAATAATTTTCTTTTGGACACAAAATAAACATTAAGTTAGATTAAAAGCCTCCTTGGCTCAGTCCAGGCTCAGTGCAGGCTCAGTCCAGGCTCAGTCCAGGCTCAGTCCAGGCTCAGTCCAGGCTCAGCCTACTGCTCTTTATTAAAGGAATTGAAAGGTGCTTAATTCTTGTGGCTGTTTTAAATCATTGATTAAAACGTGTGTAAAACGTGGCCATCATGTACGTATTTTCCGTGTCTGCCTCAGTCACAAACCAAACTCTGGAGCAGCTAATATCTCTGAATGCTGACTCTGAGGTAAAGGGCGGAGACAAAAGACTGGGCAAACAGGCTCCGGGACCAAAACTATTTATAGTTTCAAAGAGATGCATTAGCGCACATGCGCGCCTCACCCCAGCTCCCTCACCCCAGCTCCCTCACCCCAGCTCCCTCACCCCAGCTTCCTCACCGCAACTCCCAACCAGCTCCCTCACCCCAGCTCCCTCAAACCAGCTCCCTCAAACCAGCTCCCTCAAACCAGCTCCCTCACCCCAGCTCCCTCACCCCAGCTCCCTCACCCCTGCTCCCTCAAACCAGCTCCCTCACCCCAGCTCCCTCAAACCAGCTCCCTCAAACCAGCTCCCTCACCCCAGCTCCCTCAAACCAGCTCCCTCACCGCAGCTCCCTCAAACCAGCTCCCTCAAACCAGCTCCCTCAAACCAGCTCCCTCAAACCAGCTCCCTCAAACCAGCTCCCTCAAACCCTCTCGGTGTCATTTCACTGTATGTTTCCAGCATCCTACTTTAAAAACATTTGTTGTACTTTTATAACATGTATTCCATGTATGAGTGTACTATTTATATTTAGTTTAAGTTTTTTGATCTGAGAAAAATATACAAGGAAGTTAATACCCCAGTTGCAACAATTGGCCCAATATGCTGTTTCTTTTTCCGGAAAATGTATAATTTGATTTTCAAGCTACAGAAAGGATTTACAAGCAAAACAAGAAAATATATTAACTGGGAGACCGCCGCAAGACTCAAGAGGAGGAGCGCGCTATTATCGTGTTTTATTATGAAAAATGTCTCAACTCCTTTCCCGGCTTGCGATCGCTCGCAGCTCGCACAAGAGAGCGCCACTGTCTAATCCGGACACTGCTAAAGAGTTCTCCAACTTCAAAATCTCTTGAAGATTTGAGCCGTTTAACATGAAAACTAAAAGCGTCTCATCGTGTCTCTCCTTTTTCAGCGTGGCTCCAGGTTTGATTTTGATGACGAACAATGATAACAACTACCACCAGTTTGAGACAACTCAGTCTTACCCTGTATCCCACTCCTCTCACTGGAGTTGATTTGAAGAGTGTTTAGCCGAAGAGCACAGCTGATCTCTCTCTCATCATTCTGGACCCCAGAAGAAGCCCCCGTTCTGAAAGACAGAAAAACACTTTTAACCAATAGGCCACAAACAGCTTTCAAGAGCAGCAAGCATCCCCACTCCCGAAACAATAAGTTCAACTGTAAGGCTTATGTTGACAACTGTAACAAAGCAGGAGACTTCCTTCTCGGTTAAATTTAGCATAAAAAACAAAAACATTTGACTCTAAAAGTCAGATGTGTTTGTCCTCATGGTCTCTGTGGCTGGTTTGGTCGGACGCAAAATGTCATGAAAGAAAACAATGTCCAGAATCACTGTCAAGCCTGCGCCTCCTTCAAATGTTTTATTCAAATGTTCTGGACATGTGGGGCTCATGTCAAAGAGAATGTAATACACCACTTATACCACTAGATGGCAGTGTTGGCACATTCTAGTTATGTTTATTCAATTATTTCTCAGTTCTAAGACATGAAAAGCCAAATGTAAAGCAGACTAATTCCTACTGATACTTACTCAGTGCTGCTTTCAAACTGCTCCTTAAACTCTGGCGGATGATCTCTTGACCAATCACTGCGCTCTGTGCCACAAACAGACCCTGCCTCCTTCTCCACAATGTCTTCTCTTCTCTGTCTAAAACAAAGTAGGAAAATGGTAGACTTCAACTTTTTCTGTTTCAATAATACATTGTGTTTGTCCAAACAGATATGGACTTGCAATATTTTGTGTAAGAACAAGTCCTGATTCACTATTTTACAATTTTTTCACTTTTCTGTCTGAAAAAGCTGATCTAAAAACACTGATCTAAAGATGTGGCCAAGGCCAAAAATACAAATATGTATTCAGTCATATTGCTCTTTTGATCAGCTCCATATTGTTTTTCACATCTTCCACAAGGACCAAAGACTCTCTACTTGTGTACGGCACTGAGCCGGGCAGCTCTAGCGCTCGCAGATCTCCAGCTTCCATGAAATCTGCAACTTGTATCAAAGGAATCAAGTAGCAAAGTACTTTCAAGTCTGGGAAAAAAGGTATTGTCTAATCTGGGATTTGAAAATATAACCAAACCTCGATTTCGAGGTTTAGTTTGTAACCGCAGTCCTTCCACTACTTTTGAAATGACGAGGGAACAACTTCTGACAGGAAGCCAAAGCCGAGTCCAATTCACACCAATCCAGACATTGTTGGACTGGCTTCCTGTTCATTTTAGAATTGATTGAATTGATAGTGGCTCATTTGGTAGAGCATTAAGGCCTAATGATCGTAGGTTCAATCCTCCCACAAGACCTGCTCCATTGACTCCCACTGATGTCTTCTGCCGTAGTGTCCCTGGGCAAGACACTTTACTCCACTCTGCCTGAAGATCCTGAAGCTAAAAGGCTGTGTCTGCGGTGTTTGATACAAGAATAGATTTAATTGAATTGAATTCATTGAATTTTGATTGAAGCCATGCTCCCACCACCTGCAGAAGGATCAGTGAGGGCCCGGTGCTATGAGGATTGGGTGGCAGCTTGGATCGCGACCCCTCGACCCAGAAATTGATTAAAGGGGATGAAAATGAATGAAATAATGAATGGTGTTTGCATCCATCCATCCATCCTCTTCCCCTCAATCCATTTCTGGGTCAGGGGGTGGCAGTCAGAGCTGAACCCAGTACACAGAGCACCAGCCCCTCACTGATCCTCTGCAGGAGTCCACAGGAGGATGGCTGCTCTATCAGTGATGTCACAGTCTTGGCTTTTCAGCAGGGGCTTTAGGCAAAGTAAGTTTAAGTGTCTTGCCCAAGGACACAATGACAGCAGACATCAGAGGGGTGGAGAAGGTCTCGTGATGGGCTCGGATCCACAACCTTCAGGCTCAAATGCCTGTGCTCTACCAACTGAGCCACTGTTGCCCTGAATAGTGTATCATTTATGGTTAATCATTCCTTAAATTATATTTATTACGCAATTTTTAGTCGTCTAACTAACTACCAACTGACACTTTCCCACCCTAACTCATGTTTTAGACACATGTGGGTTTGGGGTAAGTAGATGTTATTTAGTGGTGATAATCTAAAGTGTTTCCAAACTCTTTTCTCCTGATGAGAAGTGGACAACATGTTTGATTATATCCACCTTCTGCCCGGTTTCACTCTGAATCTTCTGAGTGGTCCGGGCTCTGAGAGCAGCTCAGTGGGTCCGGGCTCTGAGAGCAGCTCAGTGGGTCCAGGCTCTGAGAACAGCTCAGTGGGTCCAGGCTCTGAGAACAGCTCAGTGGGTCCGGGCTCTGAGAACAGCGGCGGTGCGTTCCTCGAGCAGTTGCTGGAGGACTCCCACGTGTCAATCTATAAGAAACACACTTGTACTTACATATACACATACTCACATATAAAAGTATGTATAGAAATATACACACATACCTACATCTACCAACATAACTAATATCATCAGGGTCGAGCGGTCATAAAGTACAATATATGTGTGTGTCTAGAAGTGTTTCTGTGGTGTGTGTCAATTAGCTAAATTGATGGAACATGTAAAAACCGACAGAAAACAGTCTGAAAAACAGAGAAAGAGCAGGACACTGACAGCAGCACAGCAGGTTTAATACATCAGAGATCGGTTTGTAGATAAAAGACACTTGGGAGCAACATAACATGACAGGGGAAACCAGTTCACCCAATCCAGGCTCCGCCGCAGCGTGATTGGCCGGCCAGTTCGTATGCACGTACTACTGCACTCACATGAGTTTCTGATGGTGGAATTGTTGTTGGGTTCTCATTAAAGTGAATGTAAGTATATTCCGTTTAGAACAACTTTTCGTTTGACCTACATTTGAATGTGACACTTACCATTGAGGTGTTGGTAAGTCTGTCCAGATAACTGTAGTAGAACTAGTTTTTAACAGTTTAAAACCGTATTCATCAAGGGTCGTTTGCAATAGATGAACCCTGCTACAAATATCAGAAGCTAAACAGCAATAAAGACTTTTTACTTCCTTCCCACTCCATTTCGAGCTGACAAATTGTAAATAGAGGTTCATTTGTGTATTGATATTGCGATGTATAACACATGGTGTAACTAGGGAAACTATTGTTGCTTGATTGTATAGTTTGTTTATATATTTCTATGTATAAGTATAAACTGTAAGCACAGCAGGCAACATGTATGTATAAAGAATCATCTAAGGAATGTAAATATTGTAAATACTTATGATTGTAAAATTTCTGCTCGAATGAATAAAAAATCAATCAATCAATCAATCAAAAAAAGACTAAATCAAAAGAACTGGTAGTTGCAGCCTCTCTTTCATTCTCATTTCACGCTCTTCTTCCTGTTTTTTTACCCCAGGAAAGTCCCTGAAAGGTCTTGGCAATGAGCCACACTTCACCAGCGAGTTGAGACAAAAACTATTACATATTGTATCTTTCAACACTTTCAACATTTAAAAAGACCTATTAGGACATTTTTACTTTAAGAAATATGAGAATAAATGAGCCGGTAAAAATCATTAAACAATGGCTTCCAAAAAGAAACAAGAAACATAAAGTTGTTTCATGTTTCATTTTGCTTCCACTCTGACTTTGATGTGGACTTTTGTGGAAACTAGAGCCGTGTTTGTGAAAAGTGTGTTTGCATTCTGCTCTCAGAGGATGCTGTATGTGGCCTAAGCGTTCCGAAGGTAAGGAACCTCTACCATCCCATTCAAATGAGAATATCTAAGGTCACAAAAACCCACGTTAATGAAATACATGTTTTATTTTCCTTTATCTGTGCCTGTTTTTTTAATCTATGGTGATATTTTGTACAATTGCTATAAAATACCTCCACACAACAGGTTGGTTTTGTCCCTATATCTTTTAATATTCTTCCAACGTTGTCATTAAACCTGGTCGTATCACACCATCGTACAAATTATGTTACATGCAGGGAAATGATGATTGACTGTAGTGTACGGGTCGCTAAGGCCAGGCTATCATTAAGCCTATGATCTTTTTAATAGTCATGAGTCAGCTCACCATACTTCTGCTGCTGCTTCTTATTCTGCTTCTTCTTCTGCTGCTGCTGCTGCTGCTGCTACTGCTGCTGCTGCTTCTTATTCTTGCTTCTTCTTCTTCTGCTGCTGCTTCTTATTCTTGCTTCTTCTTCTGCTGCTGCTGCTGCTGCTGCTACTGCTGCTGCTGCTACTGCTGCTGCTGCTTCTTATTCTGCTTCTGCTTCTTCTGCTGCTGCTGTGATGTGGCAGTTTGTAGCTTCACTTTCGTTTCACGTTACGGCTGCCATTGAATCCGGGGATGTTGTCGTCCTCCCCCCTGTTATTGTGTTTTACAATAAAGATTATGCAATCCAGGCTCGGGAAGTTTATTTGTGTAGCACCAGATATACACACAGAACACAAAGGGCTTCATAAACAAGAAACTGACTATAATGAGCAGTTGTTGAGAGACATGTTGTTAAAGGTGCAACGCAATAGAATAATTATTATTATTTCATAATACAAAGTGAAAGTTTACTGTTTATGTGCAAAGCTGTGTGTTACTATGGTGACCCCTCACTTTTCAGATGTTTGCAGCTAAAATCTGGAATTCTTGAAACTGTGGGACAGGCTTCTCCTCCGACAATGTTCAAATCCAGGATAAAAATAGTTATGTTTAGCGGAAAAAACTGAGGGACTTTTGAATGTACTGTGATTATTTTGGATTTTATTGGCTTGAATTGTTTCACTCTTGCTTTGTGTATGAACTTCCCTTCCCTTGCCTTGCTTTCCCTTCCAACAACTCTCCTCTCCCCTGCACTTGGACTATTCCAACCACTCCCCTATCACCTGCACATGGACTATCCCACTCTCTGCCTTGCGTTGTCTTGCCTTCTTTTCTTCCCCAGTGTTTTTATGCAACTCCAGGAAAATCCCTAAAGAGTTTTGGAAACAACCCACACTTCACCGGCTGAAACACGTCAGGGATGTTGTTGTGTGTTGTACAAATAAGATGATATAGACAAGTGTGTATTTGTATAGCACAATGCACATACAAGGAACACAAAGAGCTTCATAAAGCAATATTTCTACTAAATTGAGCAGTTGTTAAAAGAGGTTTTGCTGCAGATGTCAGAGGAGGCTGTGGATGAGCAGCTGCAAGTTCTCCCTCTGCTTGTGGTTAGAGTTGTAAAGGCGTGGGTGGAGCATACTGTGCCTTTTAACCGTGATAGTTTAATAAAGGTAGAAAAACTAAAACCATGACCCAGTGAATCAGTACCAGGAGGCAGCGCTTCCCGTTCTTGTGAGAATGGTCTTTTGTACCTTATGGAATCGCCTTGGCTTTTAACACCAATTGAGTTTTACTGTCATATCTTCAAGTTTAAAGACATAATTCATTCATTTATAAGTTTGTTTAAAAATACAACACGTTCTTAAATGCTAAAGCAATAAGTTAAATTTCTTTGTTATGCTAAAATATAAGGGGAAAACAAAAGTGAGAATTCCTCTCTAGAAAACATCAGTTTCCTGTCCGCGCAGAGTAAGCGCTCTTGTTTTTCTGTAACAATCTTTGTTCCCTTGGTAACTGGTACAAGCACGTAATCTAACGTCTCATTTAACGCAGAGAGCTTTCTTGTGTTGAACCATGGCAAACTTTTGTCTTTGTAAGTATTATTTAATCTCACAAGCACAATGTTAGGGCCACTAAAGTGTTTTTATTCTACTGCTAAGTGTTAAGTTTGTGCTATATCTGATTAGCTAGCGCAGTATGTAATTTCGTGTGAACAGCCGTTGTTAGTGACGCACATTTTTCTGTTGTTTCAGTTACGGTGATTTTGGTGATTTTTCTAACTTTGAATTGACCAAACACAAGATTCTCTATAAAACAAGAAAAGCAAGCCTTGTCAACAGAGTTTCTTTCCCGTTCGCTGGCTGTCTAGCTTCACATGGTCACGTGTTGTGAGGACAGCACATTTACCATTTCACTTTTACATGTACAGTGCATCCGGAAAGTATTCACAGCGATTCACTTTTTTCACATTTTCTTATGTTACAGCCTTATTCCGAAATTGAATCAATTAAAGTGATTGTCTGGAGTTTGTCAGAAAGAGAGACAGAGAGGTACTTGATTTGAAAAAAACGACGCAAGCTCCCTCCCCCTTCCTTTCTGATTGGTCTACACCTACGTTTCCGTAACACTTTGAAATGTTAATCAGAGAACACATTATACATATACATTATTAATACACATGCCCAGAGGTTTTCAGAATTCGCGGCAAACCAGGAAGTGCTATTATCATGAATTGTACATTATAGGACACATTTGCAGAGGATCTGATTATGGATATAGGTTCAGTATATAAATGATTATGGATATAGGTTCAGTATATACATAAGTACTCAGCGCGGATGTTTAGAATTCTTTGTTCAGTTTTCATGTTGTTCCAGAGCCTAATAGAGGCTTGATTCGGAGGCTCCGCGAAAACAAACAACTGTGCATGCGCGCAGCTGCAAGCATCAGCGCCGATGATTGACAGCCCTTGGCATGACTCGATTGGTTAACCTCGACGGCACAGTGGATTCTGAACGATAGCTAAGAGCAGGGAAGGCGGGACTTGCCCGTAATATTAGAATTAATAAAATGACTTATTTTTTATCAACATTTAAGGCCAGGAGGTCAATTTAGCACATTTCCTAAAATTTGTAATTAATTTAGAGTTACAGACTATCACTTTAATTTTTTTCCTCACAATTCTACACTCAACTCCCCATAATGACAACATGAAAAAACATTCATCTTTCCCTCTATCTTGACTAGTCTCCCATTTCCGGCCGCTGAAAAACATCCCCACAGCATGATGCTACCACCACCATACTTCACTGTAGGGATGGTATTGGCTTGTGCTCTTTCTCCCTCACTTTCTCTGTTTTGTGTTTAAATTGAATTTTTTGACGCGAAAAAGATGTTGGTCGACCTCTCGAACAGTCCGGACAAAGAAAATAAGGTAAGCAGACACCTTTTTTAATATGTAAAGTCTGTATAATTGGATACTAGCTAAATTTTTAGCTGTCCCGGAGGTCTGTCCAAATCTCTCTAAATCAAATTTTCTTTGTTATGTCTTTGTCACGTCTTTGTCATGTCTCATGTCTTAGAAAACAGGTTAGCTGTGTGGGTAACCAGTCCCTATAGGAAAAAAGAACCCCTTGACGTATCGGGGTCCCTGTCCTTTGAAGTAATTACAGGGTAGAGGCCCGTTTTTGAGTAATTACCGGGGTAGAGGCCCCTTGAGAAGAAGCCCTTTGAAGTAGCCGGGGCAGAGAAAAAGAGTAATTACCGGGTAGAGGCCCGTTTTTGAGTAATTACCAGGGTAGAGGCCCCTTGCTAGCCAGAGAAAAGTGTTGGATCCTTAGTGAAACCATGGTGTAAAAATAAAAGCAATTTTAAAAAAGGGAAACGTGTAAAGGAGACTTTTTGTCACAAAAAGTTTTGTAATTAACCAATTCCAGGCTTGATAAATGACAAAAGTATAGAAGCAACAATATGTTACATTCAGTGATCACGGTTTAAATTACATACAGAAAAAGGGAGTTTTTGTTTTTTAGTTTGTTTTCGCCGCCCACGCTGCGATGCTGCTCTCTCTGTTTAAAGGGGACCTACTGCTTTTAGGATTTTGGCTTTTCATAGTTGTTATTACATTAAATTTGCGAAATTTGCGATGGAACATTGTGTTATGATACAGTTAAACGTTTTAAACACCATTTAGTAAAAAGAAGTTTTGGATATTATGTTTTTCTAAATCCAAAGATTAGTACAAAAAAATCTTTTTTCTTTTTAAATCTGCTGCTTATTTTTTGAGTCCATTATTGTATGGCTGATATATTTCATAACTGTTTGTGAGAATTTTTGTATGTATTTTTTATTTTAGTTACTGCCCCTGTCAAACCAAACTGCTGCTGTATGATAGCAGTCCCTCTCTTCAAGTTGAACTGCTGCATAAGTCATTTTACTGACGTGGGCCGATGACGTATTCTGTGGCTTACTCGAAAGCTGATAGCTTACAACTTAGATTTAATCTATTATTTCTATTATCAACCCGATAGACCAGTTGTAAACATACGTCAGTACAATGACGTCTGATACAGTTCAAAACGACAAGAAAGGGACTGTAGTATCGGTGTCATACGTTAGCAGTGTGGTTTGGTCCAGTTTAGCCTGGCCTTAGCCGTTAGTACACTCCGGTCAATCATCATTTTCCTGCATGTAATGTCTGGGTTTGGTCCCTGTGTTAGCGATTACAATCGCTTGAATTTCGACCGTCCTAACATAGAGCGCGGAAAGGCGGGTGTTGTTTAGATGTGGGTTACGCAAAGAGTTTGCATCGAACGGGCAAGTTGTAGTTTGGCGAAGAATGCAATACTAAAGTAATCCGGTCTGGTTCTAAAAAGAAATTGAAGCCGGAGCAAGAAGAATGTTTAGCAAATGTAATTGCTGGCAAAGATTGTGGCGCTACTCCCCACGGGCTCCGTTAGCAGCAAAGGAGATGGCTAAAGCTAGGCTAAATGCTAACAACTTACTCGGGTGCATTACAAACACCACAGTAAACTCAGATCCAATCGATTAAATCTGCAAAAGGAGTTAACCCCTCCCACCTGTTAACGGAGCTCAATGGAGCACCTCCAGACCTTAGTGCGAAATGTAATTTGTACTATGGTGTGTGTGGGTCAAAAATGATTTGACTGACGTGTTCAAAATTTGGTACAGAAATCAGACAAAGATTCTCCCAAGTTTAACATCTGTATTTAATTTATCTTGACAATCAGATACAGAAATTCAACAAGCTCCTAAACTATGCCTGCTCTCTCCCTGTGGGTTGCCCTGTCCTGACTGACCTCAAAAGACCTTCAGGGGGCTCATATGAGGGAGACTTCCGATGACGTCATCCATATGCGCCCAAGGGTGGAGTTTCCGGGTGTGCTGACGTCCCTTGTCCACTGGGAGGCGTCAGAATGCCGTTGGTGAATCCCCTTTCTGCCTGATTGTGGTTTGACCTTCTGCTCTCGCAAGATGATTAAAGAGAGCGCAGGAAAATGTTTATTATTTAAAGTTAATAATTCGCCCTGTTTAAGCAGCAGTCTATCTTTATGACTCCTATACTATCTTGTGTCCTTGAGACCTGAGAGAACAGGTCTTGTTTGGCTATGATGAAAATTAGGACCATCGTTCAAAATGGTCAAATTATTGTCACATCTGTATAGTGTATATTTAAAATATACAACATTTCCCTCTCTTGACCTATATTAAACAATTAGGTCACAATCTTCAATAACCCTTCTGGGTGACGGGACTGGGGAGCTCTTCCATCATCGCCTTGGTTCTTGGTTCTGGCTCGTTATCTGTGAAGAGTTAATACAGAGAAGACAAACAACACACAACCACATTCGAAACATTCCTTCACAAAACTCTTTGATGACCACTGCTGTGTCATTCTGATTCTTCATCATCCTCGTCTGCAATGTATGCACTAAAACTATTCACTATAGTTTAAACTATTCTAATCTATTTACAAATATGTGTGCATATTTGGTTTTATTGAGCCATATTCTTAAACATATGTTTTAATCTAATAAATCTCTCTATACTGTGGTTTTGCTTTCATTAACAGTGGCTCTGTGCCCGTGCGATTTTGCTCAGGTCTATCATACATTCTCAGGAACAAAACTGAATACAGAAAGACAAATGGTTAATATGAACATTATTATGGCGGTCAGTTTTCCAAATACATTTGTCGAAACAGGAAGTGCTGTCACTTCCTCCTCTCAGTTGTCACAATTGTGGTTCTAGTGGTAACAATTGCATTGGCAATAGACGATTTTTCATTGGCTGGTTCTTGTTCTGCAAATCACTATTTTATGTATTGTATTTCAGACAATTCCAAAAACAACACAGTAGTTCTCCAATATTAAAGACATAAATCTAAATCAA
Organism: Knipowitschia caucasica; assembly: GCA_964034765.1. Lineage (NCBI taxonomy): Eukaryota > Metazoa > Chordata > Actinopteri > Gobiiformes > Gobiidae > Knipowitschia > Knipowitschia caucasica. The sequence continues at coordinate 10,930,367 of OZ035831.1, forward strand.
GTTGCCTGGTTGCCTGAAAGGGAGCGGGAGGAAGAGAACTATTTTAAACCGCTCTCTACGATTATATGGTTATGAAATTAATTATTTAATAAACAAAAGCACATTCATGGCTTCTGTCCGCTGCTTATAGCTGTTTAAAGAGTTGTCCCAAACTTAATATGTGTAAATACATCAGCTGTTTGTAATAAACAATAACATTTAACCTGTTCTCCAATGGAGCAGCTCAGAGGCTGCGTCAAAAGCAATGTTATATTTGAGCTATTTTTAGATTTAAAATTTTGTTAAAGCCTGTCGTTCTATGTCTGCATTTTACTACTACTCTCTATAAACACATCTGCACTAGTTCCTACAGATGTGGAAAACAGAAGCATCTATAAATCTGACTCTATTTGATTCCTTTTCACTTTAGTTATTAGAACAATTTGACCTTATTGATACTTATTTCCACAATAGAACTATTTTGATTATTCACTCCTGTGGACTCACCACCTGCAGGAGGATCAGTGAGGGGCTGGTGCTCTGTGTACTGGGTGCAGCTCTGACTGCCACCCCCCGCCCCCCCCCCCCCGACCCAGAAATGGATTAAGGGGAAGAAAATGGATGGATGGATGATTATTCACTAGTCTAACTATTATCACTATTGTATTGTTTATTCTGACACCTCTTCTTAGCGACCCTTCAACCTATAGCTCCTTGAATCCAATGACATTATAGCTCCAGACTATTTCATTCTATTCTATTATTATTATTATATGATCTATTATCTTAAAGAGTAGATCTGCTTGATGTTATAAGCGCTATTATTTCTCCTTTTGAATTTGCACAACACTAAATTTAGAATGACCCCCTATGGGACAAATATAGAATTTTATTTTATTTTGGCAACTCTGAAAATTACTTGCCATTTTGCTTTTTAGGCTGCTCTTTCCATTATTTATTTGTTCTTGTAAATATATGTTTTACACTTCTTTCTAATGATTTAGAAGGTTAAGGACCATGACCACCTATGACAATAACATTACTATACTCCCTCTGTTGGTCGTGGGCCAAGTGTAAAACATGCGTCTGTGTGTGTGTGTAGATTACTGTTCCCATCATCTCCAGTTGCTTCCTCCCGGATCGTCCTCCATTCGTATTGTGGGCTTTGGTGCCAACGTAGAGGCTCATTTCCTTTATGATCCGTGCTACTGTGTCATCCCTGAAGCAGGGGTAGTTTATCTCTCATCTGCTAAAGAAAGAATAGAACACAAAAAAATGCCCACTTCCCTGGCATGGTGCAGCCTGTCAATCTTTTTCCAATTGGGCAAAACATAACTGCATTGACAGACGGTGTGTGACATCAGGGCAGGGGCTGTAGCCAAATACAGACTTAACAATATGTATGTTTCTAATTTTATACTCCCCTAAATGTGAGTTACAAACCAAAGTTGTCCTCCGCCCAATGACCGCTCACTGCGGTTGGACCGAATCACTGTCAGGACAAACAGCAGAGGGGGGGCTCCCAGTACCTTCAGCAAGGTATTCATCTCAGAGTACTTTCCGCAGAGTACTTTCCGCAGAGTACTTTCTCAGAGTACTCATCCCAGAGTACTCTCACTTTTACACCTGTTCAATAAAGCTTCATCCATCCATCCATTTTCTACCCTTTAATCTATTTCTGGGTCAGGGGGGTGGCAGTCAGAGATGCCACCCAAGTCTCATAGCACCAGCCCCTCACTGACCCTCTGCAGGTGGTGAGTCCACAGGAGGACGGCTGCTCTCTGAGTGTGAGCATAGCCTTGATCTTTCAGTGGGGGCTTTGGGCAAAGTGTGGGGTTAAGTGTCTTGCCCAAGGACACAACGACAGCAGTTATCAGTGGGAGTCGGTGGAGAAGGTGCAGAGGTGGGATAGATAAAGCTTGTTATCTTTTAATCTCTAGTACTTACACCGTATGCTGTTGACAAAAAATAATTATTCCATGATCACATTAAAACATTACAGAAAACATTTGTTATTCCATTCTCCGTTCAGCACTCCTCGTTCACTCCTCATTTCACAACACACTCACACAGGCCAACTCCCCACGTTAGTATATTGGTCCAGAGTTTTGTTAAGGTCAACGTAGTGTACTTGACATGACGCACAAACATATAACATACACAAACATATAACACACACAAACATATAACACACACAAACATATAGACAACACAGGAGGCCTGTAATTTTAACTTTGTTATATTTTTCCATGTCCAATTACAATTGTCTCATGAGCTATTTCTATTGTTGCAACTTTCAGAGCCTGCAGAACATGCAGAGCTTTAAGAGATTTTTCCTACAAGGATCCATTTCCAACTTTAGTGTTTACCACGTGGTCTTTGCTCGGGCTTCCCACAGATTGTGTCCCCTATATTTTTAATGAGCTCTTGTTACTTTAAAAGTCGTGCACGTGCAATAAATGTTTTTTCCTTCTTTTTCTTTTTCAGTAAAGCCAGGTTGGATTCATTAAAAATGTAAATTAGTTTCAAACTTTAATACTTCACCTTTGTTTCACGTTCATGTGGAGAAAAGACCATTGTTCTATGTGTGTTGTCGTACTTGCACCAATCATGTCTCAGATAAACTGCCAACAGTTGTATTAAAGACATAATTGTCCTAATTGTTTCTAATTTAGCTATTTGGAAGAGAAACATGTCATAAAAGATTTCATAAAATGTCCCTACATCCGTGTTTTCAACCAATGGACCGTGGTGCGTTAGTGTGCCATCAAAAATGGTCTAATATCACCTTTAGCCAAGATTTAGAAATACTCTATATTATTTTTCAGACCCCCTTTTTTTATTGTCTGAACATCCCACTTTTTGTATTAAATGCAACGTCCATTAAAAGCTGCAGTTCTCTTTCTAGCACCAGTTTCAACTGTGCATGTGATTGTTCTTAAATGAGAAACGAGCCACGGTTCAGAGGTTGAAAAATTGCCTTAAATATCCGTATTACCAAGATCATGCAGTCAAAATCAATAATTCTAAACTTCTCTGCGTCTATAACTTTAAATAACAATAATAGTTTCAATAATAGAGCTCCTCTACCTTAAATATACTGCTGTTCTAATCTCCTTGTGTCTCATGCTAAAGTAAAAGTCTAATTAATTTTGACGATTGTCTTGCAATCTTTCATGCAGTTAAATGTAGTGTTATGAACGAATGACCTAAATGTGTAAATATAACTTAAATGTCCCATATGTCTCTGTGCGTTTGTTGCCTGTCTGTATACAATACCTCCTGTCTGTTTCATTTGCCCAGCCCCGTCCTCCTCAAATGTCCATTAATGTCTTTTTCTTTCACTCATGGCGTCTTTCAATGTCTTTTGTCTCAAAGTGTCCAATGTCTTTGTCTCAAAGTGTCCAATGTCTTTGCCTCAATGCCTTTTTTCTTCTTCTTTAAACAATCACTTTCTTTCTTCTTCTTCTTTCAATCACTTTCTTCTCCTTGCAATGTCTTTTTCTTTCATGTCTTCTTTGTCTCATTTTTGACGCACACCAATGTGTCGTCCTTCTTCTTCTTGTTAGTTTTTCCGGCGGTTGGCGGCCTTATTTTTCGCATTACCGCCACCTTCTGTTCCGTAGATGGGTCAACACTCAGTTTGTGAAAAGTCTGTGGTCTTTTCTTTGCCTCCTCACAGAAATGGAGAAGTCTTCTTCGAGCTGCTGCAGCCGATGCTGCTGTCTTTGGTGCCCCCTGTGGGTGAAACGGGGGAGACGCTGATGGTCCCTTTTAGTAGACGCTCAGTTGGGGCTTGTGACGGGGTTTTGGCCAATGAAACAGACAGAAGTTTTTCTCAGAAAAAAAACAGACAAACAAGAAGCACAAACAAGTGTGTTAATTACCATACAAAACCAATGATTAATTACAAATCTAAATAAACCTATCAAATAATTAATATTAACATTTTAAACATTAGATTCTGAAAACCGAATTCTGCATTCAACTGCTATCCTAAGCCCTATTTTTCCAAAAGTATAATGCTCTCTAAGATCATTCTAACTTTTATATCACCAAAATGTAGGGAAAATTTTTGTAATAACTTGTTCAGACGCCTCAGAGATAAAAATAAAATAATGCCTCTTTATAATCTAACTCAAAGTTCTGTGATCCTAGTGACTCCATGTCAGTAACATTATCGTGTGTATAAATGTAATTTTCTACAAAAAATATATTTGGTAATAGTTCTTTCTTCACGAGAGAGAGAGAGAAAGACAGAAAGAGAGAGAGAGAGAAAGAGGGAGGGGAGGGGCCTCCCGAACAAAGGAAAACATGGAGTCTGAAATACTTCCTCCTGTTAGCTACATTTTCCTCGTTTTTATCGTGACATGGTCTTAATCAGTGGTAAAAGTTTTTCTCACGTCAAACGACACTTTACATTTTATCCTTAAATACGTCAGTAATGGAAAACATTACAATTTGCTTACATGACTAATGCATCACTAGGTACAGCCGGATCTTTTTTTTTTTAATACCTCTGTAACTATTGAAACATTACATCAGAATAAGGGAAAAACTTCCATAACTGATCATTCTGGTCATTTCTCCACATGGAAACTCGTATACTACAGCCAAGTGGCTCTCTTTCCCTCATTAATCAGATCATTATTATCAGAATCCACATTTTAAATACTTGGCTTTTTTCCTGCTTAAATGTACCCTTTTTCCCGCCCCCCGGGGGATATAGAAGGTTTTATTATCCTGTTCTGACCCTAAAGCTGTCCCTATTTCTCTAATTCTATTCCTATTTTTTCACTAATACACTTGTGCCTCTCTGCACGAAGGTGTGCCTCTTTTGCACTTCTAAACCCTGTGGACCTCTCATCTATGTTCTGTTTTATTTAAGGAGGGACCAATTCTTCCCCCAAGGCTAAAAACGTCTAAACCTGACTATTGTTCTATCGCGTCCGATAGAACGCCCATCACGGCGGTCTTGTCCACGCTGCAATCTGTCGAGCCAAAATCTCTCTCTCTTCTATTTAAAACAATGGGCAGATTTTCAAAACTATGATCCGCTTACCTCTTTAGAAGCGACATTTTTGAAGAGCAGAGAGATTTTCCAAACCCACAAATCCAGTCTCTATAGCTGAGCTCATCTCTGTCTTCTTTCTGTATCAAATCACGTCTCGGGGTCACCATTTGTGGGTCAAAAATGATTTGACTGACGTGTTCAAAATTTGGTACAGAAATCAGACAAAGATTCTCCCAAGTTTAACATCTGTATTTAATTTATCTTGACAATCAGATACAGAAATTCAACAAGCTCCTAAACTATGCCTGCTCTCTCCCTGTGGGTTGCCCTGTCCTGACTGACCTCAAAAGACCTTCAGGGGGCTCATATGAGGGAGACTTCCGATGACGTCATCCATATGCGCCCAAGGGTGGAGTTTCCGGGTGTGCTGACGTCTCTTGTCCACTGGGAGGCGTCAGAATGCCGTTGGTGAATCCCATTTCTGCCTGATTGTGGTTTGACCTTCTGCTCTCGCAAGATGATTAAAGAGAGCGCAGGAAAATGTTTATTATTTAAAGTTAATAATTTGCCCTGTTTAAGCAGCAGTCTATCTTTATGACTCCTATACTATCTTGTGTCCTTGAGACCTGAGAGAACAGGTCTTGTTTGGCTATGATGAAAATTAGGACCATCGTTCAAAATGGTCAAATTATTGTCACATCTGTATAGTGTATATTTAAAATATACAACATGTGGTACGACCAGGCTAGGTCCAGTTTGGTACTCCTGGTACTGAAGAGGAGACTGCAACATGCACTGGGATGGTTTGCAGCCAAGTGTTTAGAGGCTGGGATGAAAATCGGCACGTCAAAATCTGAGGCCATGGAGCTTGACTGGAAAAGGGTGCCTGTACCTCTCCAGGTGGGTGGAGAGGTCCTTCCTCAAGTGGAGGAGTTCAAGTGTCTCCGGATCTTGATCACAAGTGAGGGAAGGATGGAGCATTGACAGGCGGATCGGTGCAGTGTGCGCTATGAGGTCTGTGGGTCTTTGGTTTGTCCTGTCATGTTTGACCTGACAGCATCATTGCAAGATGGCGCCGGTGTGTCTGGTACGCCGCTTGTCTCTGCTGAGTTTTATCTATTTTATTACTGTTTTAACGTTTATTCCAAGGACCATCAACTCACTTCTGGTGTATGAACGTCAGGAGTTGTTCAAAATAAAAGAAACAGTGCAATCATGTGCACTTTACAGTGCTAAAGAGTCGGGTTCCTTTTACCTTTGCGACCTGCCTGACTACCTCCTCCGGGTAAATGCGCCGCTACCCAGGAAGCGTAAACGCCGAGGAGTACGATCTGGCCGCCTGGTGCAGGTGAAAGCTTGGCTGGCACGGTATCCTGGCATGGCGTGGTCCTCCTCACTTCCACGGGACTACAGAGGCTGTCTCCGCCACTATCTCTCCCGGCGCGCGCTTGGACCGGCACGGACTTGGTTGGTGCCTATTATCGGACAGCGGGAGGATCCCTGCGCACTGCGTCTTCTCCGCTCTTCTCACCGGGGCTCGGCCGGTGTGTCCCTGCGCAATCTCCAGCCGCTGAGGCGGGCCTCGCGCGTGTCCACAACGGCGTCCATGAGCTGCGCACTCGTGAATGCGAGGTCCGTGGTGAACAAGACATTCATCCTCCGGGACTTTTTCACATCGCGCTCTCTGGATGTACTGTTCTTGACAGAAACCTGGATCCGCACTGGTGAGTCTGCTGCATTCTCTGAGCTATTGCCTCCAGACTGTACTTTTATTAGTTCACCGAGAGCCACCGGCCGTGGCGGAGGCATAGCAACGATTTTAAGAGAAAGCGTTCATCACAAAGGGATTACAGAGTGGTCTTTTAACTCATTTGAACTCAGCTGTTTCGAGCTGCGACAGACTGAGTCTGTACTTTGCGCCGTTATCTACAGACCACCAAAACACAGCAAAGATTTTATAAAAGACTTTACTGAGTTCGTTTCTTTTAGTCTGGTGCGCTATGACAGGATTTTAATTGTCGGAGATTTTAATATACACGTTTGTTGTCCGTCTAAGCCCATGGCCAGAGACTTTTTGGACTTGATTGAAGCTTTTAATTTGACACAGCATGTTACTGTCCCCACACAGGTTCACGGTCATATTTTAGACCTTGTACTGTCTTATGGTTTTACTGTTGACAAACTTGTTGTTGGTAATGCCGTGTTTTCTGATCACAGTCCTGATATGTTCAGTTTAAGTTTGTACCCTGACGTAAAGCCACCTGCTGTGCGTCATGGGCGTGTTATTAAGTCTGACACTGCAGCCGCCTTTTCTCCTCTGTTCACTGTGTCACCGCAGAGTTTTTCCCACTCTGTTGTATCCCCAGACACTGAACAATTAATGTGCTCTTTTATGTCCACATGCTCTAGGATCCTGGACAGTATAGCGCCGGTTAGAGCTATTTGTCCAAAACAAAAACAGGAGCCTTGGCTCAATGACACCACACGGGCAGCTCGGCGTGAGTGGCGGAGGGCGGAGGGCGGAGCGTAGGTGGAATAAGGATCACTTGGAGGTTTCTTACCAAATTCTTATAGGAAAGTGCCGGGACTACCAAAGTGTGGTTAAAGCTGAGAAAACAAATTATCTTTCAGACTTGATTACAAATAGCATCAGTAAGCCACGTACTCTTTTTAAAACTATTAGTTCTGTTTTTAATCCGAATCCAGTCACTTCACTGGAGATAACTAATGAAACGTGTGAACGATTTGTCTCCTTTTTTAATGACAAGGTTGCTTCTATTCGAGCCAATCTAGCTCCTTCATCATTGAGTTTTAACATGGCTACTCGATGTTCTGCCGTTTTTAGTCAGTTTTTGCTATTGGCTCTTCTGTGAGGGACATCATCAACAGCAGCTTGCTAACTGGCAAAGTGCCTTCTTTTTGTAAAAGCGCTGTTGTTGAGCCTTTGATAAAAAAAAGCAGGTCTTGATCCCATGGTTTTATCAAATTATCGCCCCATTTCAAAACTACCCTTTGTTTCAAAAATATTGGAAAAATGTGTTTTGGCACAACTGCAACCTTTTTTAAATGAAAACAGCACTTTAGACCCGTTTCAGTCTGGATATAAAGCTTTGCACAGTACTGAATCTGCACTTTTAAAGGTTTTTAATGATTTGCTTTTATTGACTGATTTTGGAGGCTCCACCATTTTAGTGCTTTTAGATCTTACTGCTGCTTTTGACACTGTTGACCACACAATTCTTTTAGACCGCCTGAGAGATTGTGTGGGCGTCAGGGGGACTGCTTTGGAGTGGTTCAGGTCCTACCTGTCGGAGAGGTCTTTCTCAGTCAGGCTGGGGGATGCCACATCTTCTTCTGCCTCACTTTATTGTGGTGTCCCTCAAGGATCTATCTTGGGACCTATCCTTTTTGCACTCTATCTCCTCCCACTTGGGGAGATTTTTAACAGACACGGAGTGTCCTATCACTTTTATGCAGATGACTGCCAAATTTATATGCCAATTTCGAGAAGCCATGCCCCCCTGACGCCCCTGCTCAACTGTCTATGTGACGTCAAGGCTTGGTTAGCCCAGAATTTTTTAGTAATGAATGAGGGAAAAACGGAAATTTTAACATTTGGACCGGCCCTTACTGACTTGGGACCACTAGGAAATTATGTGCGTTCCAAAGTCACCAGCCTTGGCGTGACTATAGACAATGATTTTAAATTTGACAAACAAGTTCATGGCGTTTTAAAATTGTGTTTTTATCATCTTCGGCTTTTATCAAAAGTGGTTAAGGCCTAATATTCTTACCTGATGTGTGTGTTGTAGGTCCTAATATCTCACTCAGACCTGATGTGTGTGTGTTCAAACCTAGGTCCTAATATCCTAACTCTAGGTCCTTATCTCAATCTCACTTGATGTGTGTGTTGTAGGTCCTAATATCTCACTCAGACCTGATGTGTGTGTTATAGGTCCTAATATCTCACTCAGACCTGATGTGTGTGTTGTAGGTCCTAATAACCTCACTCAGACCTGATGTGTGTGTTGTAGGTCCTAATATCTCACTCAGAAGAACAGGTCCTAATATCTTCATCTCAGACCTGATGTGTGTGTTATAGGTCCTAATATCTCACTCAGACCTGATGTGTGTGTTATAGGTCCTAATATCTCACTCAGACCTGATGTGTGTGTTATAGGTCCTAATATCTCACTCAGACCTGATGTGTGTGTTGTAGGTCCTAATATCTCACTCAGACCTGATGTGTGTGTTGTAGGTCCTAATATCTCACTCAGACCTGATGTGTGTGTTATAGGTCCTAATATCTCACTCTGACCTGATGTGTGTGTTATAGGTCCTAATATCTCACTCTGACCTGATGTGTGTGTTATAGGTCCTAATATCTCACTCAGACCTGATGTGTGTGTTGTAGGTCCTAATATATCACTCAGACCTGATGTGTGTGTTGTAGGTCCTAATATCTCACTCAGACCTGATGTGTTTGCTGAAGGTCCTAATATCTCACTCAAACCTGATGTGTTTGCTGAAGATCCTAATAACTCACTCAGACCTGATGCGTGTGTTATAGGTCCTAGTATCTCACTCAGACCTGATGTGTGTGTTGTAGGTCCTAATATCTCACTCAGATCTGATGTTTGTTAGAGGTCCTAATATCTCACTCAGACCTGATGTGTGTGTTGTAGGTCCTAATATCTAACTAAGACCTGATGTGTGTGTTGTAGGTCCTTATATGTCACTCAGACCTGATGTGTGTGTTGTAGGTCCTAATATGTCACTCAGACCGGATGTGTTTGTTGTAGGTCCTAATATGTCACTCAGACCTGTCAAGGTCCTCATATGTGGCAATAAAATCATGCGGGAAAAAAGTTTCTTTTAACCAAAATATCAACAGCTAGCTGTGTTAAGGGGCGTTCACACCGGACATAACTTCGGCGTCAAAAGCGTCAAGTTTCCATTGAAAGTGAATGGTGAAGCGCGTCAGGTGAAGCCGAGAGCCCCGGCGTCACTTGACGCGCGTCAAAAGCTTCAAGAGTCGCGCGTACTACGCGCTCACTTGAAGCTTTTGACGCGCGAAACGCTCGCGTATCACAACAATCCCTTTGACGCCGAAGTTGAGCAAAGCTGAGCTTTTGAAGCTTTGACGCGGGCTTCAACCAATCAGGAGACGAGGAGCAGCAGCAGCAGAGGGTCTGTCTCTGTCATGAAGAGAAGTCTTGTATGAGTAGTAACGTTCTGAGTAACAAAAATCATTGTACACATGCTGTGTAGTAAACGTAGTTTATTTAATATAAGAACAGGCTGACGATGAGTCTGGCTCAGAGCAAGGCAGCTCCGGGCGGGCGAGAGCCGGGGAGAGGCAGGGGAGAGGGGAGCGAGAGCCGGGGAGAGGCAGGGGGAGGCAGGGAGAGGCGAGCGAGAGCCGGGGAGAGGCAGGGAGAGGCGAGAGCGAGGCGGGGAGAGGCGAGCTCCGGGATTTGAGAACTCAGACTGGGCAAGTGACATGCGGAAGTGCCGCTGAAAGCGAAACTCCTCCGTACGCAGCTCCTGGAGTAAATGACGGAACTCTGCAAACACTGCAGCCTCTCAAGTCTGTGGTGAACCCAGAACATGTTTTGTTGAAGCCCTACAACAACGTTATTTTGCTTTATATAACAAATAAAGGCTCGCTGCTCATTGAAAAATCCACCGCTGTCCTGACTACAGGCAACAGAGAAGCTCCTCCCACAGACAACAGAGAAGCTCCTCCCACAGACAACAGAGAAGCTCCTCCCACCGGCGTCAGGCGCGTCACTCGCGTCAAAAGCTTCAAGCACCAAAATGACAAAACTATCCCGGCGTCAGTTGAAGCGCGTCAAAAGCTTTTTGAAGCTTTTGGTCTGAACGCGCCTTTACTGATCACACCCTGCTCCCCCCTATGTGATCCTCAGGTCTCTGGGACCTTCAAAAAGGCACGTCCTGATATGTCACAGTGCAGACATAGGTCCTCATTTGTCAAGCAAACGCGTATGTGTGTGTGTGTGTGTGTGTGTGTGTGTGTGTGTGTGTGTGTGTGTGTGTGTGTGTTAAACATTGAAGCAGCAACAAAACATGGGGACATACAAAGAAGCACAGATATTGAGAGAACATGAAACAATACCATATGGGGAGGGAGGGAGATGTGTGTGTGCGTGCATGTGCGTGTAAAAAACATTGAGGCAGCGACAAAACATGGGGACATACAAAGAAAAACAAATATCGAGAGAACATGAAACAATACCATATAGGGAGGGAGGGAGATGTGTGTGTGTGTATGTGTGTGTGCATGCGTGCGTGCTAGGAAAATAAAATAAAGTAAAAATAAAATAAAATAAAAAGATAAACATAAAGTCCATTAAAAAGATCATCAACACCAACATTATTTAATACAATTTAAATTGATGTTTTATGAGTTAGGAGATACTCCAGCCTCCACTTTCTTTGCCTGTTAATCTGCTGTCTCTAAGGATTGTGTGTGTGTGTGTGTCTAAGATGCATTAAAAAGGACATGATTGGATTGTTGGAGCAGGTGTACTGCTTCACGTTCTCCTCATGTGTCCTGAGTCTCTTGTGTGTATATGTATATTTATTTTCCCCTTATTAAGTTTCAATGTCTTAGTGTGTGGTGCATTAAAAACACAAAGGGTGGCGGTGGCTGGGATCGGGGCTAAGGTGAAATAAGTTGATAACTGGTGTTGGCGGTAATGACAGTCAAGATGGGTTTAAACGGATAGATAGAAAATAAGGGAGAGAGGGAGAAGAAAGAGAGAAAAGAAAAAAAAAATGTGTGAGATATAAGCAACACATGATAGAGGATTAAAATGTATAAGTATTATTATTTTTGGATAGTGATGGAGAGTGGCTTTGTTAATAATTATAACTGAAAATGTGCGATGAATGATGCCCATGTTTCATTGAAGGCCGATATATGCCCCCCTCTGTGGGATGTATTTTTTTCTGTTGAGATGTGGTCTATGAGTAGGTTTGTCCAATGTGTGATGCTATATAGTTTTTTATTTTTCCAATTTTGGAATAATATTTTCTTTGCGATGGTTAGAGAGATGAGTAGGGAGTCATGGTGTTTGCTTATGAGGTTTGTTTGAGTAGTGTCTCCTAGAAGACACAGAGCGGGGTTTAATGGGATTCTGCAGCCCAAGATGGTGGAGAGTTTGTCCGTGACGGAAATCCAGAAGGTGTGTACCGGTTGACAGTCCCAAGTGGCATGCAGGTATGTATATGTGCTCCCTGAAGTGCATTGTGGGCATACTGTATGTCGGTATCTATAAATCCCATTTTTTTTAAACGGCTTTGTGTGAGGTGTGTTCTATGGATTGTTCTATATTGTATAAGTTGCAAATTATCGTATGTTGTTATAAAGGCGTTTCTACAGATGCGGTTCCAGAAGTCAGGGTTGGGAGAGATATCCAGGTCCTTTTCCCATTTGACAGAAGGCAGTGTTAGTGGATTGTGAATAGTTACTATTATTTTGTGGAGTTTTGAGATTAATCTTTTTGTATTGTTTATGTTTAGAATGTTATTAGTCAGAGTAGATGGGTGTAACATGTTTTGTGTTAGACTGGTTTTACATTTGATTAAATTCTTGAGTTGTAGGTATTGAAGAAATTGCTCTCTCCCAACCCCGTACCTCTGGATAACTGTGGTGAATGACATGAATGTATTGTTTCAAACAGGTGGTGAAGGTGAGAGATGCCCTTTTGCTGCCAGAGTGGGAAGTGAATGGGGGAGTTGTGTAGTTGGAAGTCAGGGTTGTGCCAAATAGGGGTGTTTTTACATGGTGATAGTGAGGAGTTGGTGATTTTGTTTATTTTCCACCAGGCTGTCAGAGTTGTGGAGATAGTGATGGACTTGAAGTATGGTTGTTTTTTTTATTGATGGTGGTAAAAAAAGGGAGATCTGCTAGGGGTGTATTTTGGCCTTGGTTAGCTTCTAATTGAATCCATTGGTTATTATGCTTATGGTTATTTATCCAGATGTATAGGTATTGTAGTTGTGTTGCATAGAAGTACTGATGAAAATTTGGAGCTTCAAGTCCGCCGTGTAATTTGGAGTTTTGTAAAGTTGCCAGTGATATTCGGGGTGGTTTATTTTTCCAGTAAAATTGAGTTATTATAGAGTTTAGTGATTTGGTTATAGGGATCATTGTAAATAAATATGTAATTTGGGGTAGGATTTTCATTTTAACTGCGTCTATTCGACCAATCAATGATAATGGGAGTTTTTTCCAGGTTTTTATAGTGTCGTCCATTCTTTTTAATAGGGGAGAATAGTTGAGATGAAAAAGCTCTGACAGCCTGGGGGAAATAGTGATACCCAAATATTTGATGTTACCCACGTGTAAGGAGGGGAGAGAGTCTTGAGCTGCAGAATCCCATGAATCCGGTATTAGGGGGAGTATTGTGGATTTAGTCCAGTTTATTGTGTAGTTAGAGACGGAGGAGAAATTATTAATAATGGTAAATGTTTCTTTTACGGATGATTGCGGTTTTTCTAAATATAGAAGGAGGTCGTCGGCGTACAGGCTAATTTTATGATTTGTACCACCAGTATGGATTCCGTATATATTTAATTTGTTTCTTATTGCCACAGCCAGGGGTTCAATGAATAAGGCGAAGAGGGAAGGAGAGAGTGGGCATCCCTGTCTGGTTCCTTGGTGCAGTGTGAAGTGTGGTGAGGTTATCCCATTTGTGGTTACTGTGGCTCTTGGTGCAGTGTATAGTGTCTGTATCCAGTGGATGAACGACTCTCCAAACCCGAATTTTTTTAATGTATTGAGGAGGAACTGCCAACTGACCTTGTCAAATGCCTTTTCTGCGTCTAAGGATAGTATGACAGTTTTAGTTTTTGTTTGTTGTGCGATATTGACTAGGTTGAAGAGTTTTCTGAGATTATCTGATGCATGTCTGTTTTTTATGAATCCTGTTTGGTTTGGATGAATGAGCGAGGGCATAACCATATCTATTCTTGTGGCGAGTGTTTTGGTTATGAGTTTCAGGTCTGTGTTGATTAATGACAGTGGGCGATAACTGGAGGGGTCTGTTAGGTCTTTATTTGATTTTGGAATAAGTGTGATAGCTGCTGTGTTCATGTGAGGTGGTATTTTGAAGGTTGTTTTAATTTCTGATATGACTCTCATTAAGAGTGGAGATAGAATGTCCCAGAAATGTTTATAGTATTCTGCTGGGAATCCGTCTGGTCCTGGTGACTTATTGTTTGGCATTTTGCTTAATGCTTTATGTATTTCGTTTAAGGTGAATGGTGCTTCTAATATATTTGCTTGCTGTGATGTAAGTGATGGTAGGTTAATTTTAGATAGAAAATTATTTATTGCGGATGTGTCAGGTGTGTTGTCGCATGAATGTAACTTACTGTAATATTGTTGGAAAATATTGTTTATTTCTTGAGGATCATGTGTTATAGTGCCTGCATTATCTTGAATTGATGTAATAATTGCTTTCTCTCTTTTGTGTTGTAGAAGATTTGGTAACAGTTTACTATTTTTGTTGTTATAGTGAAATTGCTCATATTTTAATTGTTGAATAAGAAAATTATTTTTCAGTGTAACTATTTCATTGATCTGTTCTTTGGCTTCATTAATTTCCTTTAGTGTTTGTTCATCTTGATTTGTGGAGTATTGTTGAGTTAATAGTTTAATTTTTTGTTCCAGAGTGTCTTCCAGGATTTGTTGTTTGCGTTTTTTGTGTGATGAGTAAGATATTATTGTACCTCGGATGACTGTTTTACCTGTTTCCCAGAGGAGTGACGGGGATATGTCTGGATAGTCGTTCACCTCCAGAAAAGATGCCCACTCTCTCCGAATGAGTGCGGAAAAGTCTGTGTCCTCTAGGAGAGACGTGTTCAAGCGCCATCTTGAGTGGGATGTGGGGATTTTACTTGCTTGTGTGGATATTGTTAAAGAGACTGGTGCATGGTCACTGATTATTATAGGATGTATTGTGCTTTCTATTGTGTATTTGGTTAGTGAATTACTGATTAGAAACAGATCAAGTCTGGAGAAAGTTCTGTGATGCGGAGAAAAGTAAGTATATTCCTGTATTGTTGGATTCCTCATTCTCCACCCATCATTGAGTCCATAATTCTGGATATACTGTTTGATTATTTCTGTTGATTGGGTGTGTCTTATGCTGCCAGATGTGCTTGAGCGATCTAAAGTGGGATTAAGAACAGTGTTTATGTCTCCTGCAAGGATAATGTTTGAATGGTTTTGTAAAGTGGAAAAGAAATCATGAAAGAATTGTGGGTTGTCATTATTCGGTCCGTATAAGTTAGCAAATGTGTAGGTAATGTGGTCCATAGTTACTTCAATAATGATATATCTTCCTTCCGGGTCAGTGATAGTTGAGTGGTGGGTGAATTTGATGTTTTTGTTTATAAGAATTGATACGCCTCTCTGTTTACTGTTGTATGTAGTTGAAAAGATGTGGCTATAGTTTCTGAGTTGGAGTTGTTATGATTCTGACTGGGTGATGTGGGTCTCTTGTAAGAAGCATATATCGGACTTCATTTTTGACAAATGACTTATAATTTTTAATCTTTTTGATGGAGTGCGAAAGCCACGCACATTCCAAGTTACAATTTTAAATGTGTGCATTTGAGATTGTGTGTGTGAATCAGAGTGTGAAATGTGTTGTTGAGTGAGGGGGGGGCCATACAGCAGAGATGAGGTACACAAGGAGATACAGTGATCACAAGACAAAACACAGAGAAGACAATTTACAAAACGATAGGATGTGCTAAACATAGTGACTGCTTTGAGTAGGAGGGTACGAGTGAAGGGGGGGTTGCAGTTTTAATAATTAATGTTTATCGCGGCTGATAATCAGAAGAGCCATGGTGTCACCTTGCTATCACTGAACAGTTGACCATTGACATATAATCTGTCAACTACGAGAGATGTGCGGATATTTTTGCTTCTGTATTCCTTCATTATGGGGTAGAGTGTTTTCCGACGTTCATTGATTTCTTTTGGGAATTGATCGTTTAATCCAAAGTCCGTTCCTTTAAGTTCCCTTCCTTTACTTTTGACAGAGAGTTTATGTTTGAAGTGTTCGAATTTAGCAACGATGGGCCGATGCTTGTTGGTTGCGGAAGTCTTCCCAAAGCGGTGGACGCGGTGAAAAGTGATGTTTGAGACTGTGTCCGGGGGTATTTTTAGCTGCGTTTCCATAAAATGTTTAATGACCGTTTCCGCATTTTCCCCTGTCGTTTCGGGGAGCCCGGAGAAAATGAGGTTGTCACGCATTGATCGCGTTTGTAAGGCCACTTCTCTGGAGGAGGCCAGTATTAACCAATCATCTATATAGGTTAAAATTCTTACCCCCACGCGTTTGAGCGGCTCCAGTGCTGCCTCCACGCACTTTGAGAACGTCCGAGGCGCGAGCGCGTAGCCGAATGGGAGACGGCAGTATTCGTAGCTCCTTTCTCCCACTGCGAATCGTAGGAACTTCCTGTGTTCCGGAACTATCGCCACGTGTAAATAAGCGTCCGTCAGGTCTATGGAGCACATCCAATCTCCCTGCCTGACACACTGTAGAAGCTGCTTTGTGGACAGCATCCGAAACTGACGCTTGGAAATGCACTCGTTCAGAACGCACTGATCCAAAATGGGACGCACCCCGCCTGACTTCTTTGGCACCAAGAAGTAAGGGGAGTACAGCCCCCTGGTGGCGTCCTGTGGGTCTACCTCTACTGCTGCATCTCGACTCAGCAGAGAGGAGACCTCCGCTTGCAGTGCCACTAATGACCCCCGTACCTGAGAGCGTGCTGCCCGTACGCCTCGGAATGGTGGTGGTTTCCGGGAGAACTGCAGTGCGTAGCCTCTGCGCATGGTTTTCTCCAACCACGGGTCTGACAGTAATCCCTGCTCCCTCCAGATGTTGTAGAAATCTACGAGGGGCGGAACGGGAACTGGAACACGAGACGTCACAGCCCCGCCCTCTCCTGGTGTTCCTAGCAGGGAGGGGGGGTGAACGAAAGGGCAGATCGGCCTCCTGCGTCACGTCGTGTGCGCCGGGGGCCGTCACGTGTTCCGCAGGCCTGACGTCATAAGACCGGGCCTGTTCATACCCTGTGACACGCTCTGCTCCGCCCCCCCCCCCCCCGGCTCTTTCCCACTCCAGGAAACCCCGTGCCTGGAGTGGGAAACCTCGTGCTTAGCCTCGTAGCTAGGAGGGGCTAGCACGTGTTTAGCTGAAGTACACACACCTCTACTCTCCAACACTCTCCGCTTGACCTCTCTCTGGGAGGGCATAGCATGGATCAGAGAACCGGAGCTCGTAGCCCGCGTAGCGCACTGCACGCCCTGCTCAGGGGGCTGCAGGCCTAGCGAGGCCACGTTATGTGCCCGGGAAGTAACACAATCAGATACATTCTTAAAAATGTTACATACCCCCAAATGAGACACGAGTACTGGTGAAATGCCGGACGGCCTTTATTGAAAACATTCTTGCCACCCTGGCCCCCTCTACCATAGGGAGGCCGCCGGCGGGCGCGTTGCTCCCGCGAGCTTCTCGTGGGTCTGTCCGGGCCCTCGGGTCTCGTCGAGGGGAGACGGTGGGTGGCAGAGCGAGGATAGGGTTCGGAGCGCCTCCTGGGCGAGCGCTCTCCGCTTCCCTGATGTTAGCTAGCCCAAGCCAAAGGTGCCTGGCCCCGACTTGGGCTGCAGCCATGGTGAGGCCACCATCCATGGCAAAGGCCTGGCCCATGCGCAGGAGAGCCGCGGAGGTGGTCCTCGCCTCTGTCAGGAGGTCTCCGCTGAGCGCCTGGCCAGCGGAGAGCCACCTATCCAGGGCCCCCGTGATAAAGGCCATGTTAGCCAGGGCGACGACCTGAGCCGCGTTGGCATAACATCTGTCCAGCATAGCCAAAGACGTCCTGTACCGCTCGGAGGGAAGGAGAGGTCTGGCGCCGGGCCACACGGATGCGGAGGGCAGCAGAGCCAAGCGGACTGAGTCCTCGATGTCCGGGACACCACCGGCCCAGGACCAGTCCTGCACGCTGCAGTACATGCCGTACCCCAGAGCAGGCCTCTTGGCTGCTAGGGGCTTTGGCCACTCACGTGTCGCGTAATGGAGGATCGGGTCCATCCGCGGGCACAACGTGGGTTACTTCCTTCTCCTCCCTCGAGTGGTGGCGCCCACCGAGGTGAAGTCCTCCACCGCCTGGTCCGGCTGCGGTGGTAGAGGAGCGTTCATGTGATCCAGTGGGAACCGGTCCGGCTCCGGGTCTCGCTGGAGTTCTCCGGGCGCTGGAGCACCGGAGAACGCACGCCTGCGCTCACTCTCCTCTCTGGAGAGAGCGAGACACGAGGCGCAGCTATCGCTCTCCGCCGCATGGCCCGAGCCCAGGCACAAGAAACAGCGTGAATGCTGGTCCGTGCGCGGGAGCCTGACCCGACACTCCAAGCAACGACGACGTCCGACGCCGGAGGGCGAAGGGGAAATCGGACGAGCAGTCGAGGCAGACATCTCAGCAGACAAAGTAGATGTAGTAGATGTAAGTATGATCTCAATCGGCACCAGAGTGAAAGAGGGGGTGCGGCCTTGTGCAGGGGCCTTTATAGAGGAGGGTCGCTAGTGATTGGAGCAAATTATTTTGATCTCTCTGGCGTGTGACCTGGGGGTCACGTGATATCCCACTAGCGAAGTCCGCTAAGGGACGTAGCACCATGACGTAGAACCACAGTCACGGGCACTGAATATATTAAACCTTTTGGAATTGCGATCGAAGAGTATGTGCATTGAAGAGTATGTGACGTGTTTGCGTGCACGCGGCCGAAACGTGAGCGCGCTCTGGGGTGAGCTGATGGAGCGAGCGTGTGGGTAAAGTTGTTGAAGTATGAGCAAGAACACAGAGACATTTAGGGAATAAGTGCCTTATCTGATTATTTTATTGTGACAAAATAAAGCCCACGACTCTTTTAGCAACAATCCGGAGAAATAACTCCGCAGATAACAGTGAGGGTCTTTGAAAAGGGAGTTGAAACCATTATAGATTTTCATTTCATTTCATTTTCAACCCCTTTATTTGTCCATTTCTGGGTTGGGGGGGTGGCAATGAGAGCTGCCACCCAATGCTCATAGCACCAGTCCCTCACTGATCTTCTGCAGGGGGTGGGTCCACAGGAAGATGGCTGCTCCATCAGTTGTGATACAGCCTTGATCTTTCAGCGGGGGCTTCAGGCAACGTGGGGTTAAGTGTCTTGCCCAAGGACACAACGACAGCAGTCATCAGTGGGAGCAGTTGGAGTAGGTCCCATGGTGGGATTCGAACTCACGACCTCCAGGCCCAAAGGCCAATGCTCTACCAACTGAGCTACTGTCGCTCATAGATGCATGAATAAAACCCCGTACTCAACACGTAGAAAGCGCATCATTTCAGCCGTGGAAATACTCGCTCCGTGTGGACCCCTCTCAGCGTCTGGTCAGAGTGGTCTATAGCAGATTGGATTGGAATGTCTCGATGGCTCATTTTCCTTTGATTTATTATAAAAACATATTGCTCACATTATTTGTTTCTATGTCGAAATAAGAAGGCGTTTGATTTAAATGTTGTATATATGTAAATTGAATTTAAATTAAATAAATAAAAAGACAGCTCCTCCCTGCGTCCTACGACCGCGGTCTGGGGCTTAAACAGGAACGTTTTACAGAATCAATCAAACAACATTATTTCTGGCTACTTCATGGATGCAGTGGTCACTGTAGGCAATATCTTCACATAATCTGCAGGTGAAGGATGTCCAGCGACCGTTCCAGACAACAACACATACAAGTTTTCAACTGCACATGCGCAGTTGAAAACTCAATTTTGACTTTTAAAGTCGTAATTTTGACTTTTAAAGTCGTAATTTTGAGTTTTAAACTAAAAATTTTGACTTTCCGTATGCTTTTTTTTTTTTTTACATGGCGGAAACGGGCTTCCATAGGGAAGTCAAATAGCAGCACTGTTTAGCACGGTTTGGCCTGGTCAGTCTGCACGAGGCGATTGCTTTCGTCTCGCTGTCTGTGGCCCGCCCCCTTCATTTGCATTTAATTATCATTAAAAATTCTGAAAATCAGAAAATTCTGGAGAATTTGGATTGTAACCTCACGGGCTTGGGATCACGCCAAAACTATTTGCATCCCAAGGTCACCAGCCTTGGCGTCACCATAGACAGTGATTTTAAATTTGATAAACAGATTAATGGCGTTTTAAAATCGGGTTTTTATCATCTTCGTCTTTTATCTAAAGTTAAGCCCTTTTTATCTTTTAATCTTTTTGAGCAAGTCGTGCACGCTTTTATTTCAAGCCGTCTGGACTACTGTAACGCACTTTACTCGGGAATTAGCCAGAAAGCACTCTCTCGTTTGCAGTTAGTCCAGAACGCTGCGGCACGACTCTTAACAGGGACCAAAAAACGCGAACATATTACCCCAATCCTTGCGTCCTTGCACTGGCTCCCTGTTAATTTTAGAATTGATTTTAAAATTTTATTGTTTGTTTTTAAAGCTTTGAATGGACTGGCCCCTCAGTATATTACAGACCTCATCCAAATTTACCGGCCCTCTCGCGCTTTGAGGTCTGAGGGCCAGCTCCAGCTCGTGGTTCTGAAGACGAACCGTAAAACCAGAGGGGACAGAGCGTTCTCCATTGTCGGCCCTAAGCTGTGGAACGCTCTGCCCCTCCACATCCGTACGGCCCCCACCGTGGAGTGTTTTAAATCCCGTCTTAAGACTCACTTTTATTCTTTGGCTTTTAGCACCGCGTAAGTTGTGTGGTCCCCCTGTGTCTTTTTATCTATTTTATTGAATTTTATTTTTATTTGTAGTTTTTAATGTGTTTTTATTTCTATTCAGTCTTTTAAATTGTTTTATTTCTATTTATTTGGTGGAGCTCATTTGTATTGTTTTTGTTTTATTGTTATTGTTGTTCAGCACTTTGGAAACGTTTTGTTGTTTAAATGTGCTATATAAATAAAGTGGATTGGATTGGATTGGATCAAGACACGAGGAAAGAATATGTCGTGAAATAATAAAACAGAACATAATTAAAAATAAAATAAGAAAATAAATAGACAGGGAAAGAAAAAAAATGATTTTATTATTTCTTTGGGCACAAAGCTGCAGTTAAATAATGAAAATATATTTATTTTAATCTTGACCTTTGAACGAACAGAAAAATAATAAAGCTTTATTATTTTGTTTGGAACCAAAAAACGTTGTATAATAATAATATATATTTATTAAATATCATGATTTGTTGTGTTATCTTAATAATTATTGGGAGAATGTGACATTTATTTATTTATTCATTTATTTATCATTTTGAACCAGGAGAAGCAGAGCAGACTCTGGTTAAGACTGAACTCACTTGAAGAAATGGGTGGAGTCTGAAGGGTCAATGATTGTTTTAAAACCTGGGTCTGAGGCTTGTCAGGTCTGAGGCCTGACATTGTTTACCAACAGTCTGACAGTTTCATCTCCCTTCCGGTCTAATCAGGCTTTGACAGCAGGTGCGATGCCCTTGACCAGAGGTGTCCAAACCGGTCCCGAAAGGACCACTGTGTTGCTGCAGGTTTTCTATCAGACCCAGGAGGAGCAGAGCAGAAGCTACCCATTGCCTCGAATCTTCAGTTTAAGACTGAACTCACTTGAGAAAATGGGATGAGTTCACCCTTAAACTTAAGATTTGAGGAAATGGGTGGAGTCTGCTGTGCTCCTTCTGAGTGTGATAGAAAACATGCAGCCACAGCCTTTCTGGACTGGTTTACCTTAACCAATTCCTAATAACTGTTAGGATCTGTTTAAGGTAGTGATGAAAAAGAGGCCAAAAAAAGAGAGGGTTATGTCAGCATTTGTCAAACTGACATCACCCTGTTGGTACCACTGATAATTACCGGGATGTGATCCCCTGATAGTCAGGTTATGGTTTCTCTGTTAACTTGATTCCTACGGTCAGGGCTAGTTAGGTTCCACCTTCCTTCTGTCAAAACCTGATTAGACCAGAAGGTAGATGAAACTGTCAGGCTGTCTCACAGGTAAGCAATGTCAGAGCAAGCCTCAGTTCTTTCTTACGAGGAGCCATGGTGCTCGACTGGAAAGTGCCTTTAACTCTCCAGGGTGGTGGAAAGGTCCTTCCTCAAGTGGAGAAGTATCTCAGGGTAAGGATGTAAATTGGTGACCGTTTAACCGGTGGTTGACCGTCACAGCGTTGACCGGTCAAAGCCGTCGGTTAAAAAAAGAAAAGGGGGAGAAGGGAGGTCTCTTAATAACGCTATTTTAAGCCCTATTTGCATGATGTGACGAGCGGGCCCGTCTCTAGCTGTGTGCGTCAATGTATCAGTAAACTCTGGGCCGACTCTGCATGCACACTAGCGTGCGCACATACACACACACATTTTCCCCCCTCCACGTCACAAACACACATCATCTCTCCCATCTGTTATTAGTCCGTCAAAGTTGCACACCGGTGCCAAAGCTGTTGCGGGTTTTGGCGCCGCTGTTTCGGCTCTGATCTAGTAGAACGCTTAGCTGCACTTATGAAAAGTATGCAGCTCGAAAGGGCTGTTATTTCAAAGAACGCGGAACATTTTAAACTACGCGGTTAACCGGTTTCAACCGGTTAATGAGGCGCGGCGGTCGTTCATGAAAATTCATGAAGTGTGAGATTGGCAGCCAGATCAATGCAACGTGCACAGTGAAAGCTCTTGATTTGCCGGTCAATCTTTGGTAATCACCGAAAGGAGATAACCGGCACAAGTGGTCGAAATGAGCTTCCTTCATAGCGTGGGGTGTTACATTTTGCCCAAAGGGTGAGTAGCTCAGTCACATGGGAGCTCGGAGTACAGCCACTGCTTTGCCGAGTTCCTTAATAGGAACCCCCTTGGGTCTTGGAATTCTTCAACACTCTAGAATTTATCAAATGATGGGGAGTGCTAATAAGTTTGGTGACTTCAATAGCGACAGCTGGGTCATTTGATGGGTCTGGGATAAAGGGCTGGATCAGATTTTTAGACCTACTCTCTTGTGTTGCTGCGGGAAGCCTCTGTCTCAAGGGAGGAAGAGAGGGTCTATTATACGCATCACCCTTAGAGAGTCTGGCTGCAGCCCCGGGACTGCACTGACCTTCACTGGTCCCTGAATTGGAGGTAGCTTCACCCGCTCAGGTGGACGTCTCTGATCCTGCTTGATTTTTTCCGTCAAGACCACTCTGTTAGTGACAATCGGCTTTGTGGGTAGAGCTGATTTCCCAGAGGTTCTCAAGGCTAAAAGCTTTTTAGGAGCAGGGTTAACCTTGTGGACAGATGTAGCTGCTGAGACGTATGTACTGTAAGGAGAGGGCTGTTTGGTGCGCTCCCGCTTCACCTGCTCAACACATTTAGGTTTGGAGGTGTGTTTTGGCGATGCTCAGGAATGCAGCCTGGGATTTCTTTGGGGGCCTTTTCTGGTGGAGTCTGTGCCTCTTTGACTGGTCGGGCTGCCTCATGCATCAGCTCTATTTTCTCCTGTTCTTGAACTCTAGAACCTAGGTGCCCCATCTCTATGTTCTTGAGGGCCCCACACATCCGCTTGTGCTTCATCGCATAGACATTGTGGTTTAGACAATAGTGAAGGCAATCGTCTTCCTCGAACCGCTGCCTTTGGGCCAGCAGAGGAAGAATGATGCGATCCTCAGCCACTGCCGTTTGGATAGCCTGTTCTACATGATCCAGATGTTGCTGTTTTTTGTCCATGTTCATCTGAGTCTGTCTCTCCTTCTCCTCTAGCTCCTGTTTTTTGTGGCGTGCCTTCAGAATTACTTTCTGTGAAACCAAAGAGCTGTTAAAGTGCACCAGCGTTTTCCGCCTTCTGCCGTCTTTGCGCCTGTTTGCGCTGTGACTCTAGCTCGTCCTGTTCTCGCGCCTCTCTTTCCTTCCGCAAGAGGTTGATCTGACGAAGCTGTTCTGCCCTCTTCTCCTGCAGTTTGTGTTCCACCTGAGTGCTCAAGAACTCTGTGATTTGTTTCGCAGTCTCTTTCTGCGGCTTGTCATCCAAGTTGCGCTCAAACAGCCAGACCTGGAGTTTTCGCTCCTCCTCATCTTGGCGAGCCTTGGCCTCCTGCTCTTTTTTTAATTGAGCCAGTCTAAGAGTGGCCTCCTCTCGATGCACTTGCTGCTGTTTGAATCTTTCTTGCGTCTGCTTGAGGTACCCCTCTTGACGCGCGTCGACCTCGGCCTGCTCGCGTCGCCACTGCCTCTCAGTCTCTGCACTCTGCTGCTGCTCTCTCTGCTGTCGTATGCGTTTCAAATCCACACTCTCTAAATACATCTTATATGTTGCTTTTTTAGTGCTTCTTTTGTCAGCACACACATCATTTTGGACCTGAGGAGGCGGGACATGGGGAGTGCATCTCTTCGCTTGAGCCTTTTTTTCCGCAATCAAGGCATTATAAGAATGTGCAGCCTGGCACTCGCGTTCTTTGCGCTCCTCGATCTGCTGCTCATATTTTCGGACATCCTTGTTTATTGGGAGTTGTCCTCCTATATATTCGGACACAGCGGTCCTGTTGGCCTTCTCACTGGCCTTCTTCTCTTGCTGAAGTTGGCATAGGGCCTGATTGTCCTTGGTCACTTTGGACACAAGCACAATCCTCTGAAGGTCCCTGTATGGAGCAGACTGCTGCAATATCTTTTCTTTGGCTGCCTCCAGAACACTTTGATTCTGTTCTTCCTGACGTCTCATCTTCTCAGCCAACAGAAAGTCCTGATGTTCCTTCCTCCTCCTCCTCCTCTCCTCAATAGGGAGTCGATTTTCCTCCATAGGGAGTCGATTGTCCTTCTTCTGCATTCTGGTCTTGGACTCTGTTTGTTGAACTACTTTGGCCCTCACAGCGGGCCACCCTCACAAGCTATTTTCCATAAGGCGATGATGTCATATAGAAAATTGCTGTTGCCATGGAGACAAGATAGCCACAAATGGAGAGATTGTTTCCATGGTAACCCATAGCAACACACAACCAGTCAACTGAGGCCGCAAAACTTTTTCTGGACTAAATGATTTGTTGTCATTTTAGTTATTGCTTAACAAGCTGGAGTCAAGCTCAACAGACTACTTTAAGAGCACTAGAAATCTTATCTAAGAAAGCCATCAAAGTAATGGCTAAAAAGGCAAAATGTTATCATCACTGTTTCATTTTGGAAAAGTATTCCTTTCTAAGTTGGCCAGATCTTCATAATTTTCAAATCTACCTTTAATGTACATTTTGGCTCCCGCTCCACTCACGGGTTTAATAAGTCAAAGGAACAGTAGTGAGCGGCTCACTAGAGGCTCCGTGAGAGGCGACCGTGTGATCCCTCTGCGTAGTAACACCTTCTGTCAGTCTGCCTGGTCTGTTAGAGGTACCAGAGTGGAACTCACTACCACTGTTAAACAGCAGAGCACATGCAGGGCTTTTACACAGCACCTAAAGGAATGGACGGTAAACACATACACCTGCCCTCATTAACTGATGTACGATATGCTTGAGTCTTGTAAATAGTGTATTCTTGAATGTGTCAACACTATAATGTTAGTCTTGATTTACGTTGTCTCTGTCTTGTAATTTTGTAATGTAATGTATTTTAATGACTTTTTAACATCACGGCGAGGGGACTACAATCAGAATCAGAATCATTTTTATTGCCACGTAAGTAACAGGAGGTCACAGACTAGGAAATTGCTTTGGCTCAGTGCAACAGTCAAAAAGAGATGATAAAAATAAGAATAAAAAACACTTCTAAAGAATAAATTTAAATTTAAAATAGAGTTACAGTTACTATTTACAATATACAAGTGCACATGGTGCACACAATGTAAGGTGACAGCAGTACAGTGAAGTAAAGTGACGTATGATGGGCAGTAAAGTGACTTTATAAAGGGCGGGGGGACAGGTTAAGAAGTGTTCAAGAGTCCAACAGCAGAGGGGAAGAAACTGTTCTTGTGGCGGGAGGTTCTAGTCCTGATGGACCGCAGCCTCCTGCCTGAGGGGAGTGGTTGGAATAGTCCATGTGCAGGGTGAGAGGGGTCGGCTGTGATACGACCAGCCCGGCCTCGAGCTCGGGCGACGTACAGGTCCTGCAGCGATGGAAGGCTGCGGCCGATCACTTCCTCTGCAGAGCGCACAATGGCCTCCTTGGCTAATTCAGGCTTTTCTAACTCATGTTTAATCATGTGTTTTATGTAATTGCATTATACAATAATCGAACTGAAACTGAATCCAGTTCCATAACTTATACACTAAGGGGAGAAAATCCTTCAGTTTTATGCACAGCTAAACCAAGCCGTTTAACGTGCGTGGGGAGCTTATTCCACAGTAAAGGAGCTTGGTAGCTAAATGCTCTGCCACCGACAGTGCTTTTTGAAACCTTAGGGACCACCAGACGTCTGGCGTTTTGCGGGCGCAGTGCTCGGCTTGGTTGAAAAGACATTAACATGTTTAGATGATATAGAAAAGTATTTATTTGTATAGCACAATGCACATACAAGGAACACAAAGAGCTTCATAAAGCAATATTTCTACTAAATTGAGCAGTTGTTAAAAGAGGTTTTGCTGCAGATGTCAGAGGAGGCTGTGGATGAGCAGCTGCAAGTTCTCCCTCTGCTTGTGGTTAGAGTTGTCAAGGCGTGGGTGGAGCATACTGTGCCTTTTAACCGTGATACTGTAGTTTAATAAAGGTAGACAAGGACGGTCAAAACTTACCAGAAGTAAAACCATGACCCAGTATGATTGTGTTCAAAAACTTAAAAAGACAACAACAAAAAATCCCTTGGAAAAAATAAAAATAATGTTGTTATTATAATAACAATATACATTTCAAGTGTTATTTACTTATTTCTTAAACCCTTTTGAGAAATGTTTTCTTAAATTGTAGCATAATTTAAGAAAACAGGTTTTCTTAAATTAATAATTTAAGAAAACAGGTTTTTTTTTTACAGGTTTGAAAAAAAAGGCAAAAACAAAAGCTGGATGCTAAAAGTTTATTCAGTGTCAGTCATTATGAGCGGCGCTTCCTCCTGCGCTGCTTCTTCACCTTCCCTGCTCGCTTGCGGCGACGGGGGCGGGGCTTCACTGAAGCATGAGGTCTGCGTTTTGCCATAGTGACTGATGCCATGACAACAGATCATCACAACACACACATAGTACTGAGTGATGTCACTGTGCACAACCCGGCGCTGAAGTTTGAAAAGCTTTATTTAAACAAATAAAGACAATACAGGACTAACTCACACAGGACCCCGAGGAACCATGGATCTATAATAACTAGAAATGGTACAATGGCTGAAGCCATTGGCAGTGGCTGCATAAAAGAAGAAGAAGAATGTGTTGTAAGGTGCTGAATGTGTTGTAAAGTGCTGTAAGTGTTGTAAGATGTTGTAATGTATTGTATCTGTGGTAATGATTTGTTAGTGTGGTAATGTGTTGTATGGGGAGCAATCTGTCGTACTGGTCCAATGTATCAATAACTGGATAGTGTATTACTAGCTTATAGCTGTCCCACCCACGGGCACAGGGGGCGCCCGTGGTACTGGAGACTAAATTCACGGGGGCTACCCAGAAAAAAGTCTCATAGAACTCAATGTAAACTAAAACAGCTCGACTTCTTTTCTTCTTAAATCCTTTGGTTTTCTTTAAATCCACACTTTACTGGCACAAACTCTGCTCGATTCCTTCCCGCTCTGACTCCGCTCAACTGCTGCTCTGATCAGCAGTTCTGATTGGTCAAAGCGCGGCCGAGCCCCTCTGTGCACGTGCATGAGAGCACCACACGTGTATTTGGCGCAACGCATCATAGGAGCCCGTCCGCTGCGCAGAACCGGGAGGACCAGACAATGCCCAAATATAGGCGAGTTCTGCTAATCTCCCAGCCCCCCTGAAGTCCCATGCGCTACTGAGCCATTCATTTTAATAGGGCGCCATCTTGGATCACCAGGGCTTGCGAAGAACTGACTAACGTTGGAAAAAATTTTGGAGCCATTTTTGCATAGAACCGGCACAAACAGGAAGTGATCCAGTACCAGGAGGCGGCGCTTCCCGTTCCCGTGAAAATAGTCTTTCGTACCTTGTGGAATCGCCTTGGCTTTTAACACCAATTGAGTAAAATGGTTATACTATTTTACACTTACATGTATGTATGTGTGATTTTTATGTGGTTTTCTTTAAATTCAACGGAGGAATTAGGCGTTACTGCGTCTGTTAAATTTACAGTCTATTGTTATAACCATGGCTTATGGGTGGTGTCTGATGTGCCCCTGCTTAGGTTGGAACTAAAACCTGCCTTTGAGGACCGGTTTGACACCCCTGGTTTAGGGTATGGTTAGCTTCCTGCGGAATTCCAAGATTTTCGGTCTATTTATGTGTGTTTTGTCATTTTAAAATGTATCTAGAGTGGCAAATAAACCAGCTCATTGCAATATGGTAATAAAATATGTATTCCCTTGATCTTGGGCCAAATTAAACATGAATAGTAAATAATAGTAGGGCTTTTCTAAAATGTAAATCTGTAATTGATGTTGTATTAAATATAGACTAAAAGCAGATGTGAATTTGATTGACCCGGAATTGAACTCTGTCTCTTTCCCAAGCAAAAAGACCTGGTCTCCCCTTGTTCCTTGGTAGTCCAAAAGTGCGGAAATATGAGTTAATGATAGTTAATCTGGGGGGATTCTGCTAATCCTTTCGTTGTTTGAAGAAGTAGGTGGATCTTGAAAAGCCTCCTGTCTTATCTCAAGGAAGTAATATTTCTATAGAATTAGGGAGGGGTAGTGTGTGTGTGAATGATTTCTGTTTTAGGTTTGGCGAGACGAAGGAAAAGGCCGGACCCTGGACCGGAAGCTGCCTGATACAAAACGCCCCCTTCTTCCTGGACATCTGCTCTTTTTATGCTTGGGCTGGAGGCTTGGAGTCAGTGAGCGCAGGGCCAGAGAAGGACAGCATAGCATAGTTTTAGGAGCTCTCTTTTGTTTGAATGTTCTGTATCTGATTGTCAAGATAAATTAAATACAGATGTTAAACTTGGAGAATCTTTGTCGGATTTCTGTACCAAATTTTGAACACGTCAGTCAAATCCTTTTTTGACCCACATTGATCAGATTTCTCCTGAAACATTTTCCATGGGAACACTTGGAAAATGTGTAACAATTTGCCTAACTTTTCAAGACACCAGAGCTACAACGCTTTAAAAGGGTCGCGAGAGGAGATGTCACATCAGCAGGGGTGAAATAAGCACAGATACCGAACATGCATTTGGCACAAGACTGGCTATTTATTACTGATCCCAGTCAACTCACACTGCGCCAACACCCCCCCACGCTCGAGCGTGACCCCACACAACAAAACATAATACGATCACAAACAGCCACTAAGAACTCAATATGTGGAAACAAAAAGAAAGAGTCAGTGTCAGTGGTGAAGCCACGGTGTACTTACGGCCCCGCGCATGCACCAAGGTTCACAAAACCGGGTCCTGGAGCCCACCAGCAACCATGGAGAGATAATCCACAGTCTCGTTTGATCCCTCTGCACACGGTAATCCAACAGAACGATACTCCAACAGAGATTATAATCCACAAAAACTCCAGGTAGAGGTGCTGGCCTGACTCCAAGTCGGCGTCTGACGTCAGAACACGCGCGCCCCCGCGCTCGTGCCCGTCACTCCTAAATAGAGTCCCCAAGTGCGCCACCAATGGCAAAACAATAATAGCTCCAGTACCTGGAGACTTATGAAACAAAACACAACACAGACCTGGTACACAAAATTGGTTGAAAAATACAGAATGTCACCCCTCCTGAGTGACACTAAGGTAAGGACCTACGCGGGCGTTACATTCCCCCCCCCCCAGCCAGCGGCTTGACGGGACCAAAATAAGGCTTCATGTCTACCACATTTATAGTATCCACCTTCTTCTTATCGGACAACCAACAAATTTGGTAATTTACAGGTCCCAAGCTTTTCTCTACCCTAGCCGGCCCTAACCACTTGGGTGCAAGTTTGGCAGAGAATCTTGCAGAAGCTTTGGACAACGGATGCGACCTAACCCAGACCAGACTACCGACAGCAAAGTGTACATCCCTGCGTCGTGCATTATAATATCTGGCTTGTCTGGCTTTGGACGCGCCAACGTGTCTCGCAACCTCCTCCCTTAACTGAGTGTGTGTCTGAAGAGTCTGGTATGCGGGTGTATGTGGAGCAGGAGCTCTGTGAACAAGTCTCTCAAGTGGCCCCAGAAGCTCTCGACCCAGAGTCAGCATGGCAGGTGTCACGCCTGTGGTCTCATGTACCGCAGTGTTAAGAGCCAACCGAAACTCAGGCAGCCACTTGTCCCAGTCTTGGTGCTGGTTCCCAACATAAGAGGCAATCATGGTCTTGAGGGTGCGATTAACTCTCTGTCATGTTGGTTTGGGGGTGATAGGCTGTGGTGAGTTTTTGGGTGACGCCCCAGGTTTCACACAGTTGGGCCAACAGATGGCTTGTGAACTGAGGGCCTCGGTCAGACACCATGAACTTCGGAACTCCCCAGCGGGTAAAAATCTCATCTTTCAGGACCTTGCAAACTTTGGGGGTTTTGGCATCCTTCAAAGCAAACACCTCGACCCATCTGCTGTAGTAGTCCACAACTACCATTAGCACAGAGTTGCGGTCTTTGCTGAGTGGGAATGGTCCCATGAAGTCCACACCGATCATTTCCCCCGGAACCTTGACCTCAGTAGACTGCAGGAGCCTGGCCGGCTTTCCAAGGGAACATTTGTACTGCTGGCAGATAGTGCACGTACGGACGTGTTGCCAGACATCGTTGCGGACAGATGGCCACCAGGCCACCTGGAGGATCTTCAAAAGGGTTTTCATCCTGCCCAGATGTCCACCAAATGGACTGTGGTGATAGTACAACAGGAACTGGGGCACCAACGCGGCCGGAACCACCACTTGGTAATTAAAACCTCCGTACTTGGAAGGTACGCCTCTGTACCACACGTCCTGTTGGAGTTGGTAATGGATGCGACCCGGGCTTGCTTGGCGGTCAGACGGCCCGAGCTCTTGACAGGAAGGGTCCGCCTCTTGGGCCTTAGCAATCTCCTGCAGGGAACAAGGGATGTCTGACCAATATGTTTTTGGCACAGTCAGGCAAACCTGTCCAGCTTGGGGAATGGGGGCACGTGAGAGGGCATCAGGGACCACGTTGCAGCATCCTTTTTTGTAGTGGACTCTGAAGGTAAACGCTTGAAGACGTAATGTCCAGCGGGTGAGGCGTGAGGATGTCTTGGGGCAGTTGAACGCCCAGGCCAGGGCACTGTGGTCAGTGTACACGTCAAATGTGGTGCCCTCAAGGAAGTGCTTCCACTTTTCTATTGCCCACACGACTGCCAAGCATTCTTTCTCAGCGGTGGAATATCGGACCTCGGCGCCCTGAAGAGCTCGGGATGCAAACGCCACAGGACGCTCCTCACCGTCAATTTCTTGTGTGAGAATGGCTCCCAATCCCACATCACTGGCATCACAGTGGACTTGGAAACCGAGCTGAGGTTGTGGCTGGGCTAGGACTGGTGGTGATTGAACCAGGACCTTGAGTCGGTCGAAGGCAGCCTGACACTCCGCAGACCACTCCCATTGCACATCCTTTTTTTTTAGATGGTTCAGGGGTGCAGCAATGTCAGCGAATCGCGGAATGAACTTGTGGTACCATCCGACCATACCCAGGAATCGTTGGAGACCTTTTATCCCTGTCGGTGGAGGGAACTCCATGATAGCCGACACCTTGGTGGGATCCACCTCTACTCCCTTTTCTGAGACAAGGTGGCCGAGAAAGGTGAGCTGGCGCTGAAACAAACAGCATTTTTTTACGTTGAGCGTCAGGTTTGCATGGTGGAGCTTGGCAAACACTGCATCAAGGTCATGGAGGTGCTGTTCTTCAGTTTTGGAAAAGACTATAATGTCGTCAATGTATACGAAACAGACTTTTCCCCTCAACTCGCCTAGGACGATCTCCATCAGTCGCTGGAACGTAGCCCCAGCGTTGCGCAGACCGAAAGTTATGACCTTAAACTGAAACAAGCCCAGATGGGTGGTCATGGCTGTTTTGAGCTTGCTCTCATCGTCCATAGCAACCTGCCAGTACCCACTCTTTAAATCCAGGGAGCTAAAGTACTGAGCGCCTTCCAGGGACTCTAGAATCTCATGAATCAGGGGCATGGGATACGCATCATGCCTCGTCTTTTCATTTAAGCCCCTGTAGTCCACGCAGAATCGTGGAGTTCCATCCTTTCTCGGAGTGAGGACCACTGGAGAGGACCATGGGGATGCGGATGGCTCAATGACACCATTGTCAAGCATTTTTTGGACTTGTTCTTCGATAACAGCTTGCTTATGGGCCGATACTCTGTAGGCTCTTTTCCGCACTGGTACTTCATCAGTGGTTATTATCTTGTGCTTTTTAACTTGTGTGGCTCCAGTAGCCTCAGTCCAGACATTGGACCACTTCTGCAGCAGTGGCCGCACCACCTCTGGCTGAGCCTGCAGGAGGGGAATGACAGTGTGGGTTTGTTCGGCAACGTAAAAGTTCACTGAAGGTGGCTTGTGACTCCAGTGCAGCGTTGCTCTTACTTTGGGGAGAAATGAATACTCTTTGCCACCCGGCATTATGTAACGTCTACAATGTGGCTTCAGAGTTACTTGGCACATGGACATAAAGTCGAGTCCCAAGAGAAGTGGCATGCAGAGGTTGTCGTCAGCAAGAACGTGGACTCCGAGCATGCCATGGAAATCGTGGAGACGAAAGAGCAAGGTGGCTTTCCCAGGAGCCTTGTTCTCTTGACCATTGGCCATTACGAACTTTGGGATTTCACTCTACGCTAGAATCTCTCCGTCCTTCTTGATGGCCTTCCATAGTGAGTGGCTCATGAGGGAGTAAGTGCATCCCGAATCGAGTACCGCATCGCCTTTGGAACCGCGAAGGTAGACCGGCACGACAAGGAGAGACGGCTCGCCCAAAGCTGTAGCGACGTCGCCACCGGAGCTCCGGTTTGGACCATGGTCGTTCTTTTTGCCCACCCTTTTAGGAGGATGTGACTGCTGAACTCTGCTCCAATAGTCCTTTGTGTTGCTCCAGTCTTTCTCAATAAGAGAGCCCACCTTCACCAGCTGTTCAACGGTGGTAACTGTGCCTCGCAGCCCGCTAGCCAGCCTAGGGTTACAAGCATTGAGGATGCGACGCACCATGTCTGCCTCCGTCATATCTGGTCTCCACTTTAGACAGAGAGCTCGATGGTCGTACGCAAAATCTCTCAGGCATTGGCCTGGGGCCTGCACATTGGTCCTGAGCTGATCTTCAATCTCCGCCTGATAGTCCATGGGTAAGAACGCCTCTAGGAAGGACTTCCTAAAGTCCGTCCAGTTGCAGATTTTACTGCGGGCGGCCAACCACCAACTGCGTGCAGGGCCCTTTAAAACTGTGTTGAGCGTTCCCATCAGCTCTATGTCACTCAGTGGTCTGAGGGTTAAAAAGTTCTCACACTGCTCAACAAAGTCCGTGACGTCAGAAGAATTTCGCGACTCTCCGAACTGAGGAAACTCCATTCTAATGGGGGGTCTGGCTGCGGCTGCTGGTACTGTGGGACAGGTCTCGTCTGCGCTTAGTCGCCGGTGTGAAGAATGTGCAGGGATGGAAGGCGTAGAATAACTAACGGGTCCCCAGGACATCCGGGACTTCGATTGGATCCTTTTTAATTCCTCCGTCCACCTCTGGTCCCTGCGTAATAGACAGTCTGTGACAACTTCATCAAAACGCTGTAGCTTTCCATCCACATACTTTTTGAATTCTCCTGCCATCACATCCATTGCCGCTCTTAGCCCCTCCTCTCTGCTCAGAGCACTGTCCACTGTCTCTTTAAGACGAGTCTCCAGGCCATCTACGGTCCCCTTTAATGTATTGAGCTCCTCAAACACTCTCTCCATGCCCATGTCATTCCCCGCCTCGTCATTCTCGTCTTCTGCCTCGTTTAAATACATGGATTCTAACCGGCTCGTGAGCTCAGACATTCCACTTTGATTTTGTCTAAGAGTGACATGATAAGAAGGATGCAGTACTGGTGTGTCATCTACTGCATTCTCATCTCCTCTGTCCTCATCCAGTATATTCTGGACTGGATCTGCCATACTTTGTTGGTGTGAATGTGGCTTAATGCGTGAGGGATTTAGGGGAGCCAGGCAAGTGAATGAAACATATGCGTGTGCGCGCGGAAGGTAGTGCGCGTAACCCGTGCGTAAAAGTTCGACACCAACGCCGCTGATGTACAGAAACTCCGCGGTCCTCGTACAGGCCACCAGTCTGTAACAATTTGCCTAACTTTTCAAGACACCAGAGCTACAACGCTTTAAAAGGGTCGCGAGAGGAGATGTCACATCAGCAGGGGTGAAATAAGCACAGATACCGAACATGCATTTGGCACAAGACTGGCTATTTATTACTGATCCCAGTCAACTCACACTGCGCCAACACCCCCCCACGCTCGAGCGCGACCCCACACAACAAAACATAATACGATCACAAACAGCCACTAAGAACTCAATATGTGGAAACAAAAAGAAAGAGTCAGTGTCAGTGGTGAAGCCACGGTGTACTCACGGCCCCGCGCATGCACCAAGGTTCACAAAACCGGGTCCTGGAGCCCACCAGCAACCATGGAGAGATAATCCACAGTCTCGTTTGATCCCTCTGCACACGGTAATCCAACAGAACGATACTCCAACAGAGATTATAATCCACAAAAACTCCAGGTAGAGGTGCTGGCCTGACTCCAAGTCGGCGTCTGACGTCAGAACACGCGCGCCCCCGCGCTCGTGCCCGTCACTCCTAAATAGAGTCCCCAAGTGCGCCACCAATGGCAAAACAATAATAGCTCCAGTACCTGGAGACTTATGAAACAAAACACAACACAGACCTGGTACACAAAATTGGTTGAAAAATACAGAATGTCACCCCTCCTGAGTGACACTAAGGTAAGGACCTACGCGGGCGTTACAAATGTCCCCCCTGGACTGCCACCTTAACGTGGTGGGGAGGTTTGAGTACTCGCATGATCCTGGGAGCTATGCTGTCTGGGGCTTCATGCTCCTTGTAGGGTCTCCCATGGCAGACAGGTCTCAGGTGACGAGTCAGACGAAGCGCAGTCCGAAGCCCGGTATTGCGCAGCCGGGGCCCCACCCTGGAGCCAGGCCTGGGGTCGGGGCTCGCAAGCGAGCGCCTGGTGGCCGGGCCTTAGCCCACGGGGTCCGGCCGGGCTCAGCCCGAAGGGATGACGTGGGCAGTCCCTCCTGTGGACCCACCACCAGAGATAGTCGGCCTCACCTCCACACACAGCTTGGGCTCTGGAACCCAACTCCTTGAGAGGAGTTGGACGCTCCACTTTTCTGGTGTTTCCCACGGGGAGAGGCGGCGAGCGGGGGTGGCCATTCTCATAGCCCCCCATCTCAGCCGCCACGTGTTGGAGTTCTCCCCAGTGAATGAGAGGGTTGCGTCGCTTCGCCTCCGGGTGGGGGACAAGTCTATCACTGTTGTGACGGCCTACGGGCCTAACAGCAGTGCAGAGTACCCGGCCTTCTTGGAGTCCTTGGGAGGTGTGCTGGACAGTGCACCGCCCGAGGACTCCGTTATTCTCCTGGGGGACTTCAACGCCCATGTGGGAAATGCCAGTGACACTTGGAGAGGGGTGATTGGGAAGAACGGCCCCCCTGATCTGAACCCGAGTGGTGTTCAGTTGTTGGACTTCTGTACTAGTCACGGTTTGTCCATCGCAAACACCATGTTCGAGCACAAGGGTGTCCACCAGTGCACGTGGCACCAGGACACCCAAGGCCGGAGGTTGAGGATAGACTTTGTTGTCGTATCATCTGACCTTCGGCCGCGTGTCTCGGACACTCGGGTGAAGAGAGGGGCGGAGCTGTCAACCGATCACCACCTGGTCGTGAGTTGGATCCGCTGGCAGGGAAGGAAGCCGGTCAGACCTGGCAGACCCAAGCGTGTAGTGAGGGTCTGCTGGGAACGTCTCGCTGAGCCCCCTGTCAGACGGACTTTCAACTCACACCTCCGGGAGAGCTTCTTCCAGGTCCCGGCGGAGGAGGGGGACATCGAGTCTGAGTGGACCATGTTCTCTTCCTCTATCGCCGATGCGGCGGCCCGTAGCTGTGGTCGCAAGGTCTCTGATGCTGGTCCCGGCGGCAACTCCCGAACCCGGTGGTGGACACCGGCAGTAAGGGATGCCGTCAGGCTGAAGAAGGAGTCCTAGCGAGCCATGATGGTTCGGGGGACTCCTGAGGCAGCTGTCCAGTACCGGCAGGCCAAGTGTGCCACAGCCCGGACTGTTGCAGAGGCAAAAACCCGGGACTGGGAGGAGTTCGGAGAGTCCATGGAGCATGACTATCGGTCGGCCTCGAAGAGATTCTGGCAAACCATCCGGCGTCTCAGGAGGGGGAAGCAGTGCTTTGCCAACACCGTGTACGGTGCAGGTGGAGAGCTGCTGACCTCGACTGGGGATATTGTCGGGCGGTGGAAGGAATACTTCGAGGTTCTCCTCAATCCCGTCCCGTCACGTCCCGGAGGCAGAGGCTGAGGATGTTGGGGCGGATACTTCTATCTCCCTGGCAGAGGTCACCAAGGTGGTTGGCAGCCTCCATGGTGGCTAGGCTCCGGGAGTGGATGAGATCCATCCTGACTATCTTAAGTCTCTGGATGTTGTGGGATTGTCTTGGCTGACACGTCTCTGCAACATCGTGGCGATCGGGGGCGGTGCCAATGGAGTGGCACACGGGGTGGTGGTCCCTCTCTACAAGAAGGGGGATCGGAGGGTGTGTTCCAATTATTGTGGGATCACACTCCTCAGCCTCCCCGGTAAGGTCTACTCCAAGGTACTGGAGAGGAAGCTACGGCCGATGGTCGAATCTCGGCTTCAGGAGGAGCAGTGTGGTTTTCGTCCCGGTCGCGGAACACTGGACCAGCTCTATACTCTCCATCGGATACTCGAGGGTTCATGGGAGTTCGCCCAACCTGTCCACATGTGCTTTGTGGATTTGGAGAAGGCGTTCGACCGTGTTCCCCGGGGTGTTCTTTGGGGGGTTCTCCGGGAGTACAGGGTCCGGGGTCCTCTGCTGAGGGCCGTCCGGTCCCTGTATGACCGGAGCCAGAGCTGTGTTCGCATTGCCGGCAGTAAGTCAGACCTGTTCCCGGTGCACGTTGGCCTCCGCCAAGGCTGCCCTGTGTCACCGGTTCTGTTCACTGTGTTTATGGACAGAATTTCCAGGTGCAGCCAGGGGCCGGAGGGGGTCCGGTTTGGGGACCTAAGGATTTCATCCCTGCTTTTTGCGGATGATGTTGTCCTGTTGGCTCCAACAAACCAGGACCTGCAACATGCACTTCTACGGTTTGCAGCCGAGTGTAAAGCGGCTGGGATGAGAATCAGCACCTCCAAATCTGAGGCCATGGTGCTCGACCGGAAAAAGGTGCCTTGCCCTCTCCAGGTGGGTGGAGAGGTCCTTCCTCAAGTAGAGGAGTTCAAGTATCTCAGGGTCTTGTTCACGAGTGAGGGCTGTATCGGACCGTTGTGGTAAAGAGGGAGCTGAGCCGAAAGGCAAAGCTCTCGATTTACCGGTCAATCTTCGTTCCCTCCCTCACCTATGGTCATGAGCTTTGGGTAATGACCGAAAGAACGAGATCGCGGATACAAGCTTCCTCCGCAGAGTGGCTGGGCCCTCCCTTAGAGATAGGGTGAGGAGCTCAGTCACACGGGAGGAGCTCGGAGTAGAGCCGCTGCTTCTCCACGTCGAGAGGAACCAGTTGAGGTGGCTCGGGCATCTGTTCCGGATGCCTCCTGGACGCCTCCCTGGGGAGGTGTTCCGGGCACGTCCCACCGGGAGGAGGCCCCGGGGAAGACCCAGGACACGCTGGAGGGACTATGTCTCTCAGCTGGCCTGGGAACGCCTTGGGGTCACCCCGGACGAGCTGGAGGAAGTGTGTGTGGATAGGGAAGTCTGGGCGTCTCTGCTTAGACTGCTGCCCCCGCGACCCGGCAACGGATGAAGCGGAAGAAAATGGATGGATGGATGGCACTTGGAAACAGTTTACCCATTTTTACAAACACACACTTAAAAACCAATTGCAAGTGTGAAAACCAACGCTATTTGATATTAGCGCAGCCAAAAGACGTCTCAGTTCTCCCGTCAAAGCCTCTCCCTTTTCCAAACTCGTTACTCAGCAGTAAGATGATGTTGTATTAAATATAGGCTAAAAGGCGATGTGAATTAGATTGACCTGAAATTGAACTCTGTCTGTCTCCAAGCAAAAAGAAAGACCTTGTATTCCCTACTCCCCTGTCCCATTTTGTCCAAAGTGCATGGGTGAGTTAATGATAGTTAATCTGGGGGGATTCTGCTAATCCTTTCAAGTTGTGAAAGAAGGAGATGGAGTCCAGAATCTGGAGGAGAAGCCTTGAGATCCCTCTGCCTTATCTCAAAGGAACTAATAAATCGATAGAATTAGGGAGGGGTAGTGCGTGAATGATTTCTGTTTAGGTTTGGCGAGACGGAGGAAAAGGCCGGACCTTGGACCAGACATCTGCCTGATACGACACGCCCCCTTCTTCATGCACATTTACTTATAATAACCTCATGCTTGTGTTAGTCTAGACCGGACCAGGGACAGGAGTGTGATTTGCGTGGAGCGCCCACCAAAATCATACTTTTATATTTTATATAGAGAATAAGGGATAGTTACTTTTGGTCCGAACAGCTGTTTTAGATTCTTTTTGTATTAGGGAAATAAACCTTTTTGAATTTAACTTCCTGAATCATGGTCATCTTTATAAGGGATTTTGAACACGTCATTTTTTAATATAATAATGAACACATTCGTTTTAGCAATGTGACGGCTCATTTATAAAGGCTATAAACAAGCAAAGCATTTTTCTTTTTGCGTAATTGAGCACGTTTAGCCAACTCCATCTACCTCTGAGGTGAGCCGAGCCAAAGGAAAAGTGGAGGAGCAGAAATGATTAAAGTAAAAAGACGATTTTCAAAGGCGCCTGTACTGGTCCATCTCTTTCCCATCAGAATGTGAATTGGTGTCCACGCCACATTGCTCTTTTCACTGGGCAAAGAACGGCCGATCCTTCCACAAGAGAAATGACTCGCACTTTGTTACACTGGCTCTGCGCCCTCCGACTTTCAAACACACTGAAGATTGGACTTTGAAGAAGAAATACCACGCATTATTTTGTGCTATTAAAATTCTTAAACTTTTTATGTTGTCATGTCTGTCATGTTTGAAAATAATGTGAAGTAATAATTCAGGAGAAAATATATGATGAAACCAATATCAGTCCAATCAGCATGTTATGCCGCCACCTACAGGGCACCCTCTGGTATCACCAATGATCCTGGACTTGTAACAGTAACCCATGAAAATGACTGGCTGCAAACACAGATGTGAGTGTAAAAAAAAAACTTCACATGAGAATTTTTGAGTGTGATGTAATCGTGGTCAAATGACATCACATTATTACTGGACTTAGACAGAAGGGGGGAGTTACATGTTTGCACCAGAAGTGTGGATGGATGTAAAAATATCCAGGATACCAAGACATTTGAAGTGGATCTTTTGAAGTTTTATGATTCAATCCGATTTATTTCTTCAAAGTTTTTTTTTCCAATGTATTCTTCATAATGGGGGCAACAGTGGCACAGGCCTTTGGGTCTGACGAAGGTGGGTTTCAGCCCACCACGAGACCTTCTCCACCCAATCCCACTAATGTCTGCTGTGGACAGCACCTGCAGCAGTGGGGCTGGTGCTCTGTGGACTGGGTGCAGCTCTGACTGCAGAAGATGGATGGATAAACCAAAAGAGCTGTAAAACAAAAAACTATTGGTTTTCTTCTTGTAAGAAAATGAGCTCAGAGAGACTGGTGTCGTCCCAACAAGCAAGTCCAGCAGTTCCATGGGAAACATGTTTTATTTCCTAAGGAAAATAGCACAACAGATGTGGATTTTTATTTATGGTTGTTCATTTTGTAGTACAACAAGTTGTTTTTGTGTGTGAAAGACCAGCACAAAGGGGCAGATCCTTGTAAAAGAAAAATGACAACATTTCATGAGTCAAAGTAAAAGAAACAAGTGGGACATGCAAAAGTATTCTGCCTTCCTGAGTTATACTTTGCTGTAATTACAGCAGCGAGTAGAGTAATGAGCAGCGACAGTGGTTTATAAAAAGGCTCAGAGCACCTTCCACATGTTGAATACGTCTCTCAATGTATTTCAACCCTGGCTGGTTTCTATTTGCCACTCGGCCACAGATGCCCCAGATGAGCTGTGGATATCTACAGCTCCTTCAGAGTTTCCAGTTATCTCTTGTCCCAAATTTGTAATCATTGATTTTTTTTAAAGATTAAAGGTCCCATATTAAAGCATTATATGCATTCACATTACTGTGCTATTTGGCCTTCATACAAAGTAGTTTTTTCATTGATTCCCTCAAGCTTTAGTTAGAGAGCGATCTTTCTCTTTCATTTTCCAGCGGGAGCAAAACACCTCATCCATAACACATATATCCATACAAACAAAACAAATAAATACAGAATTCTAAGATTACTGATGTACTAATTAGTACAGCAGCACTTTAGGTGTGAGTCTGCTTAGTTCTGGACAGTGCATCCTCTCTGCTCTCGTCTGGATCATTGTAAATCCATGAACCGCAGTCAAATTAACAGCTAGAAAAAAAGAAAGCAGAATATCGATTGTAAAGCCCAAAACAACAACTTGTTGTAGAGCGGGGGAGGCGGGTGTTGTAGGTCGTGTCGGTGACGTCTGTGCCAAATTTGCTGGTTGTAGTTTGGCAATGGTGGAGAATGCGGTTCTGGTTTGGCTCCAAATATCAAGAAATTTAAGCCAGAGCAAGAGGAATGTTTAGCAAATGTCATTGCTGAAAAAATTTTGTGGCTCTACTCCCCACGGGCTCCGTTAGTGGCAAAGGAGATGGCTAAAGCTAGGCTAAATGCTAAAGCTAGGCTAAATGCCTTTCTCACTCGGGGCATTACATACGTCACGCTAAAACTCAGATCCAATCTTTTCAATCTGCAAAAATAGTTAACCCCTCCCACCATTTAACGGAGCTCAATGGAGCAAATCCAGACCTTAGTACAAAAAATGAAATTTGTATAATGGTGTGGTAAGACCAGGCTATAATTATCTACCATAGCAAAAACTGGATGTGATCACGACACAATAAAATCATGAAAAGTTCATGGGGTCTGAGTACTCTTTTCACGAGTACTCTTGGAGCATTTACAAATGCTACAAATTAAATTTTGAATTTTACCAGAAAAAAAGACAAAGATATTCAAGAGTTCAAATAAACAAAGTTTAATTCTCTTTATAATTAAATACTAATTCAAAACTTTCTGAGCTCCTATTTTCCTGACTATTCCTATGAGCTGAGCCAAAAACTGTCCCTCCAGGCCTGAAAACTATTCAAGGACTCCTAGGTTCTCTGCAAAGTCCTCTCTCTGTCCCTGGCTCAGACTATCGTTC
Source organism: Knipowitschia caucasica (assembly GCA_964034765.1). Classification (NCBI taxonomy): domain Eukaryota; kingdom Metazoa; phylum Chordata; class Actinopteri; order Gobiiformes; family Gobiidae; genus Knipowitschia; species Knipowitschia caucasica. The sequence continues at coordinate 10,971,976 of OZ035831.1, forward strand.
AAAACAGTTTCATGAAAATGTGTTGAAGAAGAAGATGTCATTATTGCTCCATATATGGTAAGACCGGAGTGCCTGGTCTGGGTCTGGCCTTGTCGGGTCTCATCTCCTGTCTGGTGAGAAAAGGGAAGACTCCCACTCTGAAAGAACCTCCAAGGCTGTCCATTGTTTTGCTCTAAACTCATTTACCTCAGGCTAGTATGAAAACTCATCATATAAAAACACATTTATGGAAACACAATTTCATACTTTCAAAGATGTTGATACATGGATGACAGAAAAAAAAAGTGTGTTCTTGTATCGGCATGTGCTGTATTTAAAATCTACAACACATCCAAACCCGGCCGCTGCTTCCCCCAGCAGCCTCTTCATGTGCGAGAGACAGATCTGTGACCAGCTCCAGACTAATGGACTGGACACTGGGGAGTAAACACTGGCATCACCGCGGCTGTGCCATCACTCACACCACTCTATGAGGCGGAAATCCAGCGCCAAAGGTTTCGGACAGGAGTCATTGGGTGTCACGCTGTGCACTTTTCAATTGCCGAAACAGAGATGGCTTTAACCGCTGAGTGATGTGTGGTTACAGAGACCGCCACCGCTTAATCAACCACCTTTACCTGCCATGGTTCACGCGTTCAGGGCAAGTGTGGAGGAACTATTGTGGTCGAGATTGATTTGACAACACGCAATACTGTAAAGGCCACTTAAGGAAGCATTGCAATAAAAACTGTTGATCATCTGGATTCATTTTGCCACTGATCCAAATGTGTGGTGAAGAAGAAGAAGAAGATCATCCTTTATTGGTGGAAAAAAGGTCTCACGGTGGGCTTGAACCCACAACCTTCAGGCTCCAAGACCAATGCTCTACCAACTGAACCACTTTCGCCCCAGAAAACCAATGTTAGGAAAAATTAGCATTGTCATAAAACCCTAGAAAATTTGCGGCACGAGTGGTTAGCACTCTCGCTTCTCAGCAAGAAGGTCCTGGGTCCGGATTAGGGATGTAAAAAACTAAAACTAACTCGTTTAAAATATCTTTGAAATAACAGCCCTGCGAGCCGCGTACTTTTCATAAGTGCAGCTATGCGTTCTACTGGATCAGAGCCGAGACAGCAGAGCGATACCTGCAACAGCTTTGGCACCGTTGCGCTTTTTTAATCTTCCCATTCTTCTGTGCTGCGGGTTAAAGCAATTTTAGCATCAAACGACGGCTCGTTCACATGGTCAGAGCCGCGAGTGACGAGCCGCGTCCCGCAGATCTCCGCTAAAGTTTAAATACAGTGATGTGTGTGGAGCTGATCTAATGACAAGGACCATAAACACAAACATGGTCCATATGGTTTGACTGAAGCCGCGGATCCTTTGGCCTCCGTGACACAGACGAGCGCGACAGACCGGTATGTGTGGAGAGATGATGCGTGTGGATGTTACATATCAATGGAGGGGGGGAAATGTGTGTGTGCGTGCGTGCACATGTGGCGCGTGCGGCATGAAAGTCGGCCCAGAGTTTACTGATACATTGGTGCACATAGCTAGAGACAGACCCGCTCGTCACACCGTGCAAATAGGGTTTGAAATAGCGCCCCCCCTTAACGCTGTGACGGTCAACCACCGGTTAAACGGTCACCGGTTTACATCCCTAGTTCGGATCCCCGTCAGAACAGGGCCTTTTACTGAGTGGAGATTGCGTGTTCTTCTTAGGTTTCCTCGGGTTGCTCCGGTGTCCCCTACCACTAAAAACATGCACAATAGGTCTGAATGTAATGAGTGAGTGAATAGAGGGTGTTTGTTCAGAGGCTTTGATGGTCTAATGTGTTCGGTGTCTCGCTTCCGTCATCAACGTGTGTGGAGAGAATGAACTCTGAACATTGTACAGTGCTTTGGGTGAACTAGGTCTGTAAAATGCGTATATAAATAAAGATGACTTGTATAGTAATTTAGAATGTGAAATAAATACTCATTATGATAATAATATTCTGCTTTTTAGGTTGTAGCATGTTAAAGTTATTTGAACAACTCTTACCACAATGTGTGACTTTAACAAACCAGGACGTTCCCAGTTCATGGTTTATGTGTCAGATAACAAACACTTGTTGTTCTCTTCTATTTTAAATTGCCTCAAGATGAAATATCTATTTTTGGTGTTGGATTTTTATTTATTTTTTACACTCTGGTGTGACTTGTTTTTTGTCCTTCTTTATTGTGCCTTTTCAGCCAGAGAACCTTATAATCCAAAATATACGGTACATTAAAAATTCAAATTTGAATGGAATGATCTTCCATGTATTACAGTATGAGTAAACATAAACTTACATACTTATACATTAAACATACTTGTAGGAGGAATAAAATGACCTCTTTGTATGCTGCCCTTCCTCCGCTCTGATAAACCCCTCCGCCTCCCCCGCATTCCGGGGAGAGGCGGCCAAAAGGTCAGCTCCATTTTGAAACACTCTTTTTCAAAGAAGCTTGCGTGAGGAGAACACCAGGTCCCTCTCTCGGTCCTCCAGTGGAAAAGGGAGGACCGAGAGGCCTGGCCACCTATACTTTTGTGCCATGGAGTAGTAGGACAACTGGGCCTATCGGTTCAAACCTCAGCTCCAGGTCTGAGAGGACTTCCACAACTCTCCAATAGCCTCCAACTTCAACATGGAGATGTTGGACCACTGAAGGACCACATGATGCAACAAAGGACTGGTCTGCATCCATTGCCATCACGACCCAAGGACTCTGCTTGTATGATCTGCTCTTGCTCCACACCGTTGTCGGCTCATTCAAACCTACAAGTCAAGCTAAGAACACTTAGTCCCTCACAAAGGCTGCAAACACATGGTAGCCTCGGCCTTCCAATCCATTCATGGACAAAGGCCTTGCTTTAGCCTTATCTCACCTTAGCCTTAGCATTTTAACCATGTATCTTGCAATCAACGTTTCCTTCATGTTATTCTTGACAATTTGCATATTTCATATCTACTCTGTATTGTATATACTTCATTAAATCTACAAAACCATCTTTGTCTGAAAGTAATATTTGTGCTGATTTAACTCCAGAAATTGGGTCACTGATTTGTAAAAGAATTCATACCTTCAGATTCTATTGAAAGGAATTGGACCAACTAGCAAATTAAATAATGAATTACTCATATGATTACTGACTCAATAAATGAGCCAATTAATACATAACGTGACGTCATACGCACGTTATCAGCTGGGATTTATTCACTGGTGCCCGAAATAAAGCTATTATCAATTATTTTGTTTACTACATGATTGTTTTTGATCCAATTCTCCGATATCAAATAAGTTATGTGTGAGATCGACATCAATCACCCCTACATACATTAAACATACTTACACCTTACATACTTATACATTAAACATACTTACACCTTACATACTTATACATTAAACATACTTACACCTTACATACTTATACATTAAACATACTTACACCTTACATACTTATACATTAAACATACTTACACCTTACATACTTATACATTAAACATACTTACACCTTACATACTTATACATTAAACATACTTACACCTTACATACTTATACATTAAACATACTTACACCTTACATACTTATACATTAAACATACTTACACCTTACATACTTATACATTTAACATACTTACACCTTACATACTTATACATTAAACATACTTATACATTAAACATACTTACACCTTACATACTTATACATTAAACATACTTACACCTTGATACTGTGTAAACTCATCCTCCAAAGTTCATCTCCAGTGCACATTACAAAGTTTACAGTACATGTCAAAGTCTGTGTCTTCTCATTCGCCAAATCCCTGTACGATCTATTCAGCAGCGCCGGCGTCACCGGGCCCTATTCCCCGGCGGCTGTTCACATGTTCAGTCTTTGCATCTTTGTTCTGAGGTCTGACTTATTCATGTGCTCCTGCTTCACTGAGATCAGTCTGTGAACTGTCGCAGCTTTTTTTATCACAGATATCAAAGACCACTCCTGGTTTACCAGTGAGGACCAGTAAGAACCAGTTTACCAGTGAGGATCAGTTTACCAGTGAGGACCAGTTTACCAGTGAGGATCAGTGAGGACCAGTTTGCCAGTGAGGATCAGTTTACCAGTGAGGACCAGTTTACCTGTGAGGACCAGTTTACCAGTGAGGACCAGTGAGGATCAGTTTACCAGTGAGGACCAGTGAGGATCAGTTTACCAGTGAGGACCAGTTTACCAGTGAGGATCAGTTTACCAGTGAGGACCAGTTCACTGGTGAGGACCAGTTTACCAGTGAGGACCAGTTTACCAGTGAGGATCAGTGAGGACCAGTTTACCAGTGAGGACCAGTTTACCAGTGAGGATCAGTGAGGACCAGTTTACCAGTGAGGACCAGTGAGGATCAGTTTACCAGTGAGGACCAGTTTACCAGTGAGGATCAGTGAGGACCAGTTTACCAGTGAGGACCAGTTTACCAGTGAGGATCAGTGAGGACCAGTTTACCAGTGAGGACCAGTGAGGATCAGTTTACCAGTGAGGACCAGTTTACCAGTGAGGATCAGTGAGGACCAGTTTACCAGTGAGGATCAGTTTACCAGTGAGGACCAGTTTACCTGTGAGGACCAGTTTACCAGTGAGGACCAGTGAGGATCAGTTTACCAGTGAGGACCAGTGAGGATCAGTTTACCAGTGAGGACCAGTTTACCAGTGAGGATCAGTTTACCAGTGAGGACCAGTTTACCAGTGAGGATCAGTGAGGACCAGTTTACCAGTGAGGACCAGTTTACCAGTTTACCAGTGAGGACCAGTGAGGATCAGTTTACCAGTGAGGACCAGTTTACCAGTGAGGACCAGTGAGGATCAGTTTACCAGTGAGGACCAGTGAGGATCAGTTTACCAGTGAGGATCAGTTTACCAGTGAGGACCAGTGAGGATCAGTTTACCCAGTGAGGACCAGTTCACTGGTGAGGACCGGTTTACCAGTGAGGACCAGTTTACCAGTGAGGATCAGTGAGGACCAGTTTACCAGTGAGGACCAGTTTACCAGTTTACCAGTGAGGACCAGTGAGGATCAGTTTACCAGTGAGGACCAGTTTACCAGTGAGGACCAGTGAGGATCAGTTTACCAGTGAGGACCAGTGAGGATCAGTTTACCAGTGAGGATCAGTTTACCAGTGAGGACCAGTGAGGATCAGTTTACCAGTGAGGACCAGTTTACCAGTGAGGACCAGTGAGGATCAGTTTACCAGTGAGGACCAGTGAGGATCAGTTTACCAGTGAGGATCAGTTTACCAGTGAGGACCAGTGAGGATCAGTTTACCAGTGAGGACCAGTTTACCAGTGAGGACCAGTGAGGATCAGTTTACCAGTGAGGACCAGTGAGGATCAGTTTACCAGTGAGGATCAGTTTACCAGTGAGGACCAGTGAGGATCAGTTTACCAGTGAGGACCAGTTCACTGGTGAGGACCGGTTTACCAGTGAGGACCAGTTTACCAGTGAGGATCAGTGAGGACCAGTTTTTGAGGACCAGTTTACCAGTTTACCAGTGAGGACCAGTGAGGATCAGTTTACCAGTGAGGACCAGTTTACCAGTGAGGACCAGTGAGGATCAGTTTACCAGTGAGGACCAGTGAGGATCAGTTTACCAGTGAGGATCAGTTTACCAGTGAGGACCAGTGAGGATCAGTTTACCAGTGAGGACCAGTTTACCAGTGAGGACCAGTGAGGATCAGTTTACCAGTGAGGACCAGTGAGGATCAGTTTACCAGTGAGGATCAGTTTACCAGTGAGGACCAGTGAGGATCAGTTTACCAGTGAGGACCAGTTTACCAGTGAGGATCAAGCCAGCGAGCGCAGGCTGATGTGAGCCGAATGGTAATATGACAAAGAGAACGATAAACTATTTAACATTATAATTGTTCATAATGATCTTGAGAATATTTACTTAGCATTTCATATTTGTCAAACATAACTGCGTCAAATTAGAATATTTGTGAGTTTGTGAGATAGAAGCATCTAGCCCCAGGTTGAGATTTGAGGATCTGTTTGTTTGAGTTTTTATCCAATCATTGTTCAGCCTCATGTGTTGCCAGGGCCCAAAATCTGCGTTTAGGCCTTAGACTTTCAGAAGAAACAGCGCAGGCCCATGGCAACTTTAAGTGAATGAAAACCAGCCTGTGGCATTAACCAATCAGAGTGAAGGTGGCCTCACTGAGGACCAGCGGGCGTATATCGTCAGTGCGTGCACATCTTATGATTGAATACGAGAGAATGACTAAACATTTGGTCGCAGATCTAGAAAGGAGCTTTGAACATGATTACTCAGTGAATAGTTTGTAACGTCATGTTTCTGTGACACTGCTCTGGGTGCGGCGGATTTAATGATGGATTACAATTGATTTGATTTAACATGTGCTCTGCTCTGTTTACTGAACAAACTTGTTTTATGCTCATACAGTTGGTCCAGATGAGCTATGAGCCTTATATGGCTCATATGTGGATTTACAAAGATGATGTTGAAATATAAACCCCGGGATCACACAGAGCGCAACAGTGATTGTTTCAAGCCCAAAATGGAGGCAGTGACAAACGGTTACCGATCTGGAGTTAACTTTTCAATGTAAGTTAAAGAAGCTATACCCATAAAGTTCATAAAAATGCTTATTACTGCTATAGACTGTATATATTAACGGACGTAGTCACACCTATCTCTGCTGTTCTATATAATGGGCCAAAAATTGGGCTTTCATGGAGTGATTCAATATGGCCGCGGGGGCTGGAAAATGTGAAAAAAAGCATTTGCGCATGCGTCAGACGGCATGAGCCCCTTTAATTTAATCGAGAGACTTCAAAAACTCACAACAAGACCGGTCCAAAAAAATTCACCCCCCTCAGCATTGACACACATGTGGAACTGAGCTTTGGGCCAAGAGCCAACTTTTGGACCATCCTGTAAAGGTGTTTTCTAGAGATCTGCCAATGCTATATGTTAGCATTGGCTAATTCTTCTTCTGGGTCCACCCCCATCGGCCCGGGGTGGTATTGCAAGCATGTCAGCGCACGTCATTTTGGCCACTTTTAAGCTGGGACCCGCCCCCATGGATTACTACATACAAGTTGTATTATAATCAGTAATTTAATTGAAAACTTGAGCTCATTGATTCAGTTTGTGTATGAATTCAGGGCGTAAAAAGTGCTGAGTAGAGACTTAGCGTGACGCTTGTTCTCCTCCAATCACAGAATGAAGAGTGAACAGGCCACGCCTCCTCTAGCCTCTACAGCGCTGGTTAATGTTAGCAATAGCAGAATTGGCTATAACTCTTCTTGCTGTAACTGCAGACACAGCAAAACAGCCCAAACGACACAACAGTGAGGAAGAGAAGAGGGAACTAAAGCGAAACAATGATCAAAGAAGAACCCGAGCCCAGGTGAACATAGCTAGCTTACATCGTATCCTCTGGAGAGACCTGCGGGTGAGCGGCAGCCTCGGACTAGCTATACTATTTGGACGTGGAACTAGCGGTAATCTTTCAGTTATATATTTTGTTAGCAGTTGCTTTTGTACCATTTCATCAGTGATTGTTGTTACACGAAGTTGCGCTCATGCAAATGTTAGCATACGTATCAGATCGCAAATAAAACAAGATGGCTTCGTGGAATGAGAGCGTAGGGGAAATGAGAAGCCTGTGAGCGAGTTAAGGGGTAGTGCTAAACATTCAATCCTTGCAGAAACGGGTATAGCTCCTTAAATAGAAGCCATAAAGACTTGGGGTAAAACTTTGTCCATGAGCTCTTCCCTGTTAGGCTTTAGTATTGTCCATCTATTTTCAGTCTGTAGTTATATGTAGGAAATTCCGTCCTCACTAACATGGTACAGTTAAATGAAGGCACAGAAATTCACTATATTTTCAGTGAAAATTACAGGAGATAACAGGACACACGTACAAATCATGTTTGTCATGATTAAAAATACTATGAACATGACGTGCATATGATTTATTGTTACTATTTTCTCAGAGAGCAGAATGAGGATCTCTTTTGTGTTACCAGTTTGTTAAAGACCTTTTTCAAATGAATCAAAAAAAGTAGCAGGTGGATTGGATCTGTAGTCAGTGCGTGGGAAGAATCCAGCAACAAAAGTGTGATTGGAATTTGTTTATCATGTTTCAGAGATAAAACCCTGTGAGTCACTAATGGATGGTCTTCTCTTTTCACCTTTCTGTCTGAAAAAGCTGATGTTTTAAGAGTGAACTAATGACATGGATTTAAGACTTGATTTTAATTTATTTGGGAAAGTCCCTTGGGATGCAAATCTCATTTTTGAGAAGGCCCCATGAACAGAAATTATATATATATATAATGAAATACAAACTAATTACATTTACAACACATGCAGGACAGGTTTGCCCCCCCCCCCCCCCCCCCCCCCCCCTCAGACCCCACTCCACGACAACACTACATTCAGAAAACATACACATAAGATCCTTTATTCATTCCACCGTGGGGAAATGTCAGTGTTAAATCATCAGTTACAGAACAGAAGGAATGAGGGGCACACACGATAAATGAACAAAAAACATCTCAAAATCTTGCATAAAACGAAGCAAGTATCAAATCTATATCTTTAGCATAAAACTCTTTTCACAGACCAGAGTCACAAAGCACTTTAAAATTGTGGACATTTGTTTTTCACTCAACACATACAGTGGATGGGAGCGGGGTGATGTTTTTGGTGGTAGGGGAAATCGGAGCACCCAGAGGAAAAGGCCCTGTTCCGACTGGGATACGACCCCAGGACCTTTTAGCTGAGAAAAATAATGCAACGTAAAGCAATGGGGCAATAATTAAGAAATTATTGCCCCATTATTAACATGAAATAAATGATCATCTCAAAACGCAGCTTGTAATTTAAGCAATGAGTTGTAAAGTATCTCGATAATTCAGATTTTAAAAAGCCAAAGGAGGTTGGGAAAACTTATGTGAGATGTCTAAATTATACATGTTATTATATATTATTTATATATGTATAAAAATGAAGGTTAGGTATCCCAGATTAAAAAATAAAACAGCTGTTCATGACCATATTGTTTGAGGATTTTGAGTTTGAAAACAAAGCATTTGTACGGAAGACACACTAGGGCTTCTACAGAATCGATTTTCATTGACGAATCGGTTGCAGTTGCGTGTTCGGCAGTTGTGTGATCAGCAGTTGTGTGATCGGCAGTTGTGCGTCAGGCTCATGGGCGATTCGAGGCACGCGCTGCTGTGTGTGAAGGGCGCGGTTAAGATTCCGAGGCGCAGAGCAGACGTGGCTTCTGATTTGGCAGTCTGATCCAGCGTGAGCAAACGCCCTCGGCTAACTCGCCTTTGAGACCACGGGCTGCGCTGCAGACGTGTTCCAGGCTAATGGGGAAAGCCACCTGTCAGTGCAGGGGTAGACACAAGTTCACAAGACGTACTTTACATAGAGCAGAAAATGACAAACGTCTGGGATCGCATTGGACGGACAGAAGACGTGTTTTATTGCATAGACCAGCAACTGCCACGGCGCTAGCAGCTTCAGCCTTCAGATCACAAACATATTCAAGTGGAAAAGTACTGCTCCAGCATGTGTTATAGTGATGAATTCAGCTTTAACCACAGTTGCCTCAAACTGTTATATATGGTCACACTTTCACGTCTGACCATCAGGTTTGATGAACAGCAACACAATATCATAACTCAATCATTCAGAATCTTATAAACTTGGTATACTTCAAAAAACTCATAAAACATATTCAGATCTTTCATAAAAGTCATCAACGGTCTTCAGTAAAATACCAACCTTCATCAGTTCATCGAATGGTCTTTACATGCTGTTTTGAAAACAGTCTCTCCCACTTTCCGTGTTGATTTCTTCCTCAAGTGGCATTTTATTTCTTCTGTGAAGTGTCTTTCAGTCACTTATTTCAGTTTTAGTGTCTAAATTCAGCATTATATTTCAGCCAAAATTTAGCCTGGCCTTAGCCATCGGTAAACTCCGGTCCATTATCATCTCCTACATGTACGCCTGGGTCTGATCCCAATGTCTGCAGTTTCCTCGGTTGAATCCCCTCCGACGAATCAGCGAGCGGGGGAAGTGGGTGCTGTAGGGAGGCGTCGGTGACGCCAAATTTGATGGTTGTAGTTTGACAATGGCGGTGAATGAGTAAAGTAATCTGTTCTGGTTCGGCTCCAAATATCAAGAAATTTAAGAAAGAGGAATGTTTCTTTCTCCGGAGAAAGAGGAATGTTTAGGAAATGTCATTGCAAAGGAGATGGCTAAAGCTAGGCAAATTGCTAGTGAGTCACTCGGACGCAATACATACGTGACGGTAAACTCAGATCCAATTGTTTCAATCTGCAGAAGGAGTTAACCCCTCCCACCTGTTAACGGGGCTCAATGGAGCAAATCTAGAGCAGTACGAAAATAAATTTGTCAATGGTATGGTGAGACCAGGCAAGTCCAAATGATGTCCAAATTCACAAATCCAAATAGGTCCAAATTGTTACAAATGATGTCCATGCAAAGAAGACGATGGTATTGTCTATTTCTCAGCAGCTCACTGCAGGCCACATCGGTTTCAGGGGCTGTGCAGATTGTCCAAGTGCGCTGATCCAGACCTATGGTTTCTCTTGATGCTTTTCTTCTGTTGATGTTAGCTCTTCAGACAATGCCTGCATCCCCCCCTAACTGAAGAAAATGACAATCAATGGTAGACGAGCAGTGTTGTGCGTGAACGAGTTCAAAAGAACGCGTTCATTGAACACGCTCATTTTTTCGTGAACATTGAACTGAACGCAACATTTTTTTTTTTAAAAGAACTTGAACGTGAATTAGTTCATTTTATGTGTCATGAACGGCAGACATCACTATGAACGTTGGAATCTGTTTTCTCTTTTGAAACGCAACGAGAGAAAGTTACTCCCTCCTGTATTCTCGCACTTTTTCCGCCGAAATCTAAAAATTCCTACGGTTTCCACCGTCTGTGAACGCACCCCGACTCCGTGTTGCGGTGCGGCGCTGTTCGCTGGTGCTTTTCACATGTGCCCGAGTCGTGATGAAAACACAGGGTGAGTTAGCGACAAAGTTTACACCGTTTACATTTGACACAAAGTATAGACACACGCACTACAGCGCATTACTGTCTGTAGTTAATGAGCAGAGATGGGACAACTCTGTTTGGCTCCCATTGAAAACCATATAAATCTGGTCTGTTTTGTAGTCAAAAGGCTCTCGTCCTGTGGGTGTACAGGAGATATATATATACATACACACACATATATATATATATATATATATATATATTAGCTCGTAGTGTGAAAAAAAATATGTATTTAAGTATCTCACGAAAAAAGTAAAATGAACTGAACTTTGAACTAGTTCAGATTTAAAAATGTGAACTTTGAACGTGAACTGTTCACTTTGAGCATGTATGAACTGAACTTGAACTAGTTCAGAAAAGCTGTGAACTGGCACAACACTGTAGACGAGACACGAACAAATATGTCACAGTGATATGATACAGTGATATATGCCAGTGATATTATAGGATAGACCGTCCAGCAGCTGCCATTTGTAGAGCACATTTTAAACAGCTTACAGTAGGCTCACCAAAGCGCTGTACAGACAGTAACAAACCAACACAATAAAAACATATCAAATTATAGAAATATATATACTGTATATACACACATAAAAAACAAACACTTGTTTCTTTCTACCAAGTATTAAAAGCCAAAGAGAAAAGTGTCCTAAGCAGATAACAAAAACATTCAAGTGGAAAAGTATTGCATGTGTTATAATGATGAAATCAGCTTTATCCACGGATGCTTCAAACTGTTATAAAATATCCAAATAGACTAGAAACATTTCACATTGAAATTGAATATTTCACAGTTTGACCCCAGTTTTCTTGCAATTTCCACAGAAAAAGTGAATGTTACTTTGCACAGCAGTAGAAGGCCTCACAGTGAACAAGTGTGCATGAAAGAAGTCCAAAACTCTTTCAGATTGAAACAATTATTAAAAATTGCATTTTGGCGGCTCATCCCTGCAGCTTCCCTTTCCACTTTTACCATAAGTTAGAGCCAAAAGATGCCACCCGCTTTCAATGGACCCCATTACCGCAGACTTAGAAAAGCCGGGCCACTGCACCTCGGTGAATGAAGGGGGGGATGCACCGCAAGGGGGCGCTACGTAATGTTGAAACATTACAAACATATTATATTATTTGTATTGAAATAATAGTACCAACTAGTTAAACAAATAGTTACCCTCTTATTTCTTTCCCATTTCCGATGCCAGGGCCCAGGGCTGATCATACACGCCACCGCCAACCAGCGCCTTCTCTTGACACGTAAAGCTTGTTTCAGAACACTTTGCGCCTGTACTGCTAATGCAACGTTTCTGCAAATTTCCTCTGTTCTTCTTTTCTGAAGAGCACAGGGACTGGACTCCTGTTAGTGCCCAGAGTCAGAACTAAACATGTGGAGGCTGCATTTCAGATTCATGCTGCTAAAATCTGGAACAGTCTTCCTGAAGATGTGAGACAGGCCTCCTCTCTGACAATGTTTAAAACCAGGTTAAAAACAGCTATGTTTAGCTGTGCATACAACTGAGGGATTTTATATTTTTATCTGTACTGTGATTATTTATCTTGTTCAGCACTTTGAGTTGCCTTGTGTACAAATTGTGCTATACAAATAAACTTGCCTCGCGCCTTTTGTAGTAGTTGCTTCATTTAATTGTCCATGTTAATTCTGAGCCTAATCCTTTTTTTAGCAGTGCTTTCTCGGCCTTATTGATTATCTGATTAGCATTGTGGGTTGGGAACAGTTTAATTTTACGACTGTAAGTGATGTCCTCATCACGCGAATGCCCGTGGCATTCGCGCCAGAGCACGATTCCTGGACTCTTGCTCTGGCGCGGGTAAAAACTGCGGCCAGGGCCCGCTTCCCAGCGCAGATGAGGGGGGTCAGTGTGGCGGGTGGTGGGGAGTGGGGGATTAGGTGGGGTGGGGACTTGATATTGTGCGACACATTACGTCTTCCTGTGACACGCATTTTCACACACGTCTCTCCTGCACTTTTGTATTTTCCGTTGTGTCAAACCTTTCATATAAGCCCACGTACTGTGCTCGAGGGGCACAGGGGGAGTGTCTCTCTGCAGCGCCAAAGAAAAGTGTTACCTATGGGTATAGCTCTCTTCTCTCCTGACCGTTATTATTATAGATCCATGGTCCTGACCCTCGCTCTCAGTGTGATGCTATTGCAAAAACACTTCAGACATTCAAGAATCAGTCTTTATTTAATCACCAGAACACACAAACACACACAAACACTTGTAACCTCCCTGTCTGCGGTCGCTATGCTCTACTCCACACTTTTCATTCCTTCATTCTCATTCATTCATTTCTCAGCGCTCTTACGCTTGTTGCTAAAGAGTGTGTGTGTTTGTGTGTATGTCCGCGGCGCGCACACACACACGCACACAAACACACACGTGTGCACACACATGTTACCCACTGAACTGCTGCACATTTTCACACCCCTGTGGTGACGATCCGGGCCACTTGGCCTAGTTCGTTTGTAAAAACCTATGTGACCGTGCCCTTAATGTGAGAGGACTTTGGAGCTTGTGTAGAGTCCGGTGAGCCGGCTTTTACAGTAGTCTAATGTACGGGAGACGAATGCACGGAGCAGGAGAGGTTCTTGATCTCAATGGGACTTTCCTGTTAAATAAAGCATGAATACAAATAAATAATGGTGAATCTAAAAGTCTGCTTTGGAGACTGTACTTTTAATTCTTGCAGAAAGATGGTAAAAAGCTGCTGATGTTACTCATCTTGGCCTCTTTTATTTCTTGTCAAACTGAATCAATTTCAACTATTTCATTGTCATTGAACATTTCTCATGTAAACACACCAGATATTGCCAAAAAAGGTGATCTTTAACCTGATGTCACTGGACAGAAACACTAAACAATGCAGATAATAAGAGCACATGAACCTGTGCAGCTAAGTTTTATTTACAATATGAGAAACACCAAGTCCTCTATAGGAATAAATAATAAATCACAATATTAATTTTGCATGAGGTTTGATTAATTACATTTCCTGGAGAATTGAATCTTGGTTATTTCCACAGTGAGGAGCTGGAAACAATCCACAAACTCCTTTCACTGGGATTGAATCAGATTCCACATATTTAAAGCCGTAAATGTGCTAAGTCCTTTTACACTAAAGGGTACATTTATCAAGGCTTTGCGTGTTTAAAAGTAATGGGCACTCCTTCACGTTGGAGCAGTCTGATTATCATGCACATGTGCTGCAGAACTAAACCCTATTTTACTCCCGCTTTAGTTCAACAGCTGATAATCCCCTATACGTCCTCTTTAATGGGCCCCTGCATCACAAACCCCCAGAGCCTCTGCACTCATCTCACTTCATTATCACCTCTAAAGATAAAGATAAAGAATAGACTTTTTAGAGGTGCTGTTAACAAGAACATGATAAATAAACAAGAGAAAGCACTCAGTAGGTTCCACACGATCACATCATTTACCCACTATTACAAATTCAATAGAAACACATTATCAACTGACAACGATGTATGGAGGAGTGCCACAAATACACCATTAAATAATTGAATAAGTCATTAAATACAGTCACTTGTCAAGCTGGGAAGGGCGGGATTTCCTGTGGTCTGGGTCAGTCCTTTTTGCAAGAGGGTGATGGCGGAGTTTTGCAAAGAATCTGCCTAAAAATAATTCTACACCATGTGGACTGCATCATCAGGACATGCGGGGAATGTCATGGTAAACTATTTTGACAAATACAAGGATAAATACGGTCTCAAATAATAGCTTGAGATCCTAGTGACGATTTTTTTTTTTTGCGATATCTAGAGTTCAAATTTGAGGTAAAATCGCGATGAAATTTGCATGTTCATATCAGTGGGGGCAGGTCCCGGCTCCAAAAGGTCCTTGAGCAGATGCGCTGACATGCTTGGAATCTCACTCCGGGCCGGTGGGGGTGTACCCGGAAAGAGAATTACCAAAAGCTTTTGTATGGCGTCTTCTCTCCTCTCAAAAACATCTTTACAGGATGGTTCAAAAGTTGCTCTTGGCCCAAAGCTACGTTCCAGATGTCAATGCTGAGGGGAGTATTATTATTTTGGGCCAGTTTAGTTTAGCCTCTGTGGACTTTTGAATGCACTCGTTAAATTAATGGGGCTCGTGCTGGCTAACACATGCGCAAATGTGTTTCTTCACATTTTCCTTCCCCCGCGGCCATTTTGAAAAGGCCCACAGAAGGCAAAATGATGGTACATTAGTTTCAATGGTGGAGATAGGACTAATTAACTACGTCCGTTAACATTTACAGTCTATGGTCCAGCTACAGTATATTTGCCAGAGTTCTAATGGAACTGTAGTTTAGTACAATCAAAAGCTAATGACAGCTCACAGTCAGATGAAAGCAACAGCAGGCAATGTGCTGCCATCAACACAACAAACCACCACCTGCTCAACACTGCTAATGAATAGATGCATATTGTTTTTCTTGCCCATTATGACAGCTGCATTATATTGTGGCAAAAAGCAGCAACATTAAATCCCCTTGAACATAAAAACTTCTGTAGATTCAGCCGGCACACGGTGACTCCTGGAATTGCGGTCTCCCCTCACTGTACCAACCAGGCTCCTTGCTGCTTAGCCTCTTATGCCTAGTGTACATCGGACTGGCAACTGATTATATCCGTCGCCTATGAGTTACTACCCCGCACACATCAACAATCTGGCGAAAACGGGCAACTCCTGGTAGCAGGCCATTCTGGGGAATAACAGCGCGTACATCGACAGCAACTGGCCTCAACTAGATAAGATAACAATTCCGAAATTTCGATGTTGCATCGCACATATAGGGGCGACAGTAGCTCAGTTGGTAGAGCATTGGCCTTAAGGCCAGAAGGTTGTGGGTTCAATTCCCACCTCTGCACCTTCTCCATCGACTCCCACTGATGACTGCTGTCGTTGTGTCCTTGGGCAAGACACTTAACCCCACTTTGCCCAAAGCCGCCACTGAAAGATCAAGGCTATGCTCACACTCAGAGAGCAGCCGTCCTCCTGTGGACTCACCACCTGCAGAGGGTCAGTGAGGGGCTGGTGCTATGAGACTTGGGTGGCATCTCTGATTGCCACCCCCCTGACCCAGAAATGGATTAAAGGGTAGAAAATGGATGGAGGGATCGCACATATAGGACAGTAGTATGAGCACACAGGGAGCACACACAATATATACACTATATACAAATAAGTAGTAGCTATGTTTCTTAGCTAACATAACTAGCTGTAGATGCTGAAAATGCTTCAATACCAGTCAATATATATATAAGTAGTAGTAGTGCAGTTCAGGTACAGGTAAATAGTGCAGGATAAAAAGTATATAAGTAAAGTGACATGAGGTAAAATGACATTGTTCTGTGACATCCTGAAGTTGCAGTATTGCACATTGCACATGATTTAAGAATTTACTTAATTACAGATGAATGAAATTTACAGGCTCAGCAGTTCTTATTGTACAGTCTGACAGCAGCAGGAAGGAAAGACCTACGGAACCTTTCCTACAGTGTGTTTTCTGGCATAAACTGTAGAGGGCGCGCAATACACGCAATACACACATGTTGTTGGAACGCGCCATGGATCTATTAGGAACGCGCACATCGGGTGATATCTCCGGATCTGAGGACAACTAGTTGCCAAAAAGTAGAACACGGGCAACTGACTGAATCCGGAGATTGACTGTTTATCTTCAGTTTTAAGAGCGCTCACATCGACCAATTTCGGCAACTGATCATCTCCATCGTCTACTCTCAGTTGCCAAAAGCCGCCTTGCAACTAGTTGTCTCCAGTTACTCTGTCGATGTACGCTAGGCTTTAGATCATGATGACAGGTATCTGCAGGTGAGGCTCCTGAAGTTTGTGGAAGTGTTAGATATTGATTTGATGTTCCATTGTTGTGTGTGATCAAATCTCCATGGAAAAGATTCAAAGAGTTAAAGTGGACATATCGTGTTTTCAAATAATTGATTTTTACATCTAAATCATTAATTTGTGGCCTATATAAAACGTAACTGCAATGCCTGGGTCTGAGT
This sequence comes from Knipowitschia caucasica, assembly GCA_964034765.1. Taxonomy (NCBI): domain Eukaryota; kingdom Metazoa; phylum Chordata; class Actinopteri; order Gobiiformes; family Gobiidae; genus Knipowitschia; species Knipowitschia caucasica. The sequence continues at coordinate 10,989,143 of OZ035831.1, forward strand.
CTCATTATTTGTAGCTCCACGGGCCTTTCTTCTACACCTGTTCTGAGGTGCGTCTGAGAGCAACCTGTTTTGGTGCTGTCTCTTTAAATGCAAATGAGGCGCTTTTGACCACGCCCCCATCCAGGTGACACAGGTTCAACTCCACCCCGAGCGGCCATTTTTGTAGTTACTAAGCACAGATACAATTATCTCATAGAAACTTCTCATTACATCGCAAACATGAAGCAGGCCTTCCTCATTGACTGAAAGCAAACGTTAATTTTCATTCTTAGTCCAGTCTTATTATCGACTCTTCTCTTTTTAGCTTTGGGATCCATGCGCTTGGCAAGGAAAGGAAAGTTATTTATATAGCACAATTCATACACAAGGCAATTCAAAGTGCTGAACAAAATATGAAAGCATTAAAATCATAAATAATCACAGAACATTAAAAAGAAAGATAAAAATATAAAATCCCTCAGTTGTATGCACAGCTAAACAGAACTGTTTTTAACCTGGTTTTAAACATTGTCAGAGAGGAGGCCTGTCTCACATCTTCAGGAAGACTGTTCCAGATTTTAGCAGCATGAATCTGAAAAGCCTCCCCATGTTTAGTCCTGACTCTGGGCACTAACAGGAGTCCAGTCCCTGTGCTCCTCAGAGTCCGGGCTGGTTCGTATGGTACTAACATGTCACTAATATATTTTGGAGCGAGGCCATGGAGAGACTTGTACACAAGCAGAGCTCACATGCCGGTTTGTTTACAACAGCGGCCGCCCGGTGCGGGCCTACGTCGCAGGATAAGACGCAATACGTTGACAGAAATGTTTAAATTGAATATTACTTATGCACAATTTTACAGCATTTAAAAACGTTAAGAACGTTTTTCCTTCTACAGAAGGAAAAAGACGCATGCACCTCCGGAGCCGCAGGTTGCCGACTCCTAGTTTATACAGTATGTGGAAGCAAATACTGTAGAGGATCAGGATATGTGCAGTTTCAACAATAAAATAAAATGCAATAGTCTACATTACAAGAGAGAATAAACATGTCTCAGAGTGAGGGAGGTGGACACAGACAACACTACTGTTTGTTACAGGGATGAGAATTGGTCAAAAAAGACTGAAATGCATATTTTCAGCCATTTGCTGGCTCTAAATCTGTTTAATTTGTTCACAACATATTACTTTTGGGCTCAAACATGAACTTTTAATGCAATGCAAAATGTAGGTATCAGAGCTTTATTTAGGGCGTTTAATTGCGCTTCGAGAGGAGAGGGGAGACGCGGACTGTTTCCTGCAGCAGTGTATTTATTGGGTTCACAGATTACTCAAAGACACGCATGGTCCTGTGCGCGTTTATGGGGTTGGGTACATGGCCACGTTGAGGCTGCGCGCTCAGCCACAACACGGTGGAGCGGCTGCGAGCGGCCGCTGGACGCTCACAGCCTCTCACAGCCGCATTACAAAGCGGCCGCAGATGCCCCGGAACACTACGGCCGCTGAGGTGGCGGAATCCCGTTCGAGTGCATACAGCAGGTGCCCCGCGGATATGGGCTCTCGAACAATTCTCAACGGATTTATACTTCTCATAAACATGTGTTTTGTATGAGGCAGACAGACCGGCCCAAATATGGGCATCGGCCCTTTGGGCATTGCCCGGTACGCCCGATGGCCAGTCCAGCCCTGCGCGCTGGCATCCTTGAGCTTGGACTACAAATTCGAAGTGATGCACAGTAGAGGAGGGCTGGGCCGAAGTGTTTTGTTAGACGCCCATGCCCTTATATAGCAGTCCCGCTGCAAATACTGTGACGTAATAATTCCAAACACGTAATAGAGAATGGCAAAATCAGAACGGGTTGAAAAATCTTACCTAAACAGAATATGAAGTGTTCTCTGCAACCCATGAAGAGACTGATTTCAACTTTTTTGCACTTCTAGAGACTCCAACTACACAACATAAGGCATTTAAGACACAAAAAGTGGATTTTTCATGATATGTCCCCTTTAAAATCCAAAAATATGTTTACGCTCCTACAATTAGTCCAATTCTGAGTCGGGGGTTTGTGTTTGTATTCAATTGTTAAGAGAATTAAATATTGTTAATTTGAACTCTTTAATATCTTTTTTATTTTTTTATTTATTTGAGCAATCTTAGTATGAACATGTTACATACATTTATACAGAATAATGTTGTAACAAATAAGCACATACATCAGTGCTGAGTGCTTGAAAGTGCTCAAAAAGGAGTAGGAAGAAGTGGGGACTTATAAACTCCTACCCCTTTCTCCATTCAGTGTTTTGTGTGACAGTTGTTGATTTTTCTATATGTTGTGTGTAACATTACAATATATGACGAGTTCTATACATTTGAGTGTTTAAAGATACGAGATTAGATTACTAATTATTAGTGATGGTCTCTGAGCTGTTACTTCTGTAGTTTACTATAAAATTGCAATTATTATCTTTATGATTGAAATGATCATCAGTGGCTAAATCACATTTGGTACAAGAGATCTCGATGTAGTTTGATCATTGAAATTAATTCAAATTGAGCTTTCAGTTTTACCCTTGATCAGCATATTGTTTGTAAATTAATTGCTTGTATAACCTCTTGAAAACATAGATATTTACACAGCTTTTTAAATCATCGTTTAGACTATTCCATAGATCAACTCCACATCGTGTAATACACATTTTTTTCAGTGTTGTCCTGGAAAAGTGTTTTTTAAAATTTTGAGTATTCCTTAAATCATAGTTACCTTCTCTATTAGTGAACATACATTGTATGTTTTCTGGCAGTTGTTGACGCCTTGCTTTGTACAATAGTTGAAGTGTTTTGAAGTTAACCAAGTCAGTGAACTTTAGTATTTTGGATTTGAGAAAAAGCACATTAGTGTGTTCACAATAGCCTGCTCTATGAATTATTCTCACAGCTTTTTTCTGTAATTTGAATAGTGGATCTGTGTTAGTTTTGTATGAGTGTCCCCATACTTGGGCCCCATAACTCAAATAAGGCAGAATTAAAGATGCATACAATATGTTCAGAGAATGTTGGTCCAGGAAATGTCTTGCTTTACAGAGAAATGCAATACTTTTAGCTATTTTTGATTTTATATTTGTGATATGGGGTTTCCAACCTAACTTATTATCAAGAGTCACTCCCAGGAATTTAAATGTGTTTACTCTTTCCATTTCAATAGTATCAATAAATATTTTAGTGTCAGATTTGACATCTTTATTTCCAAAAATAATACATTTTGTTTTCTTGATATTAAGTGACATTTTATTAATTTCAAACCATGTTTTCAGTCGTTTCATTTCTGTGGTAACCAGTGTTTTTAGTTGTTGTAGATCGTCTCCTGAGCATGTTATTGTTGTCCATCCATCCATTTTCTTCCCCTTAATCCATTTCTGGGTCGGGGGGGTGGCCAGAGATGCCACCCAGTACACAGAGCACTAGGCCCTCACTGATCCTCCTGCAGGTGGTGAGTCCACAGGAGCTGAGATCTTTCAGTGGGAGCTTCAGGCAAAGTGGGGTTAAGTGTCTTGCCCAAGGACACAACGACAGCAGTCATCAGTGGGAGTCGTGAAGTAGGTCTTACGGTGGGCTCGAACCCCCAACCTTCAGGCTCAAAGGCCAAGGCTCTACCAACTGAGCTACTGTCGCCCCATGTTATGTTATTGTTGTGTCGTCTGCAAATAGCACAAATTTTAATTTTGTTTAAATTAAACATAAATCATTGATGTAAAGTAAGAACAATTTAGGTCCTAGTACAGAGCCTTGAGGAACTCCGCAGAGGATTGTCTTGTAAGTTGATTTATGGTCTCCTATTTGTAGATATTGTTCCCTATTAGTTAGATAGGATTTGATCCAATTTAATGCAATCCCTCTAAAACCATTTTTTCTATTAGTATGTTGTGATCAATGGTATCAAATGCTTTTTTTAGATCGATGAATATCCCTATCACGTATTTTTCCTTGTCTATGTCATTGATTATGTTTTCTATTAGATCAACAAGAGTGAGTTCAGTGGATCTATTTTTTCTAAAGCCAAATTGGTTGATATGTAGTAGTTTGTATTTTTCAATAAATGTGTCCATTCTACTTGCAAACAGTTTTTCCAAAATTTTAGAGAGCTGCAGTAAGATTGAGATGGGGCCGGTAATTAGAAAAGTCCTGCTTATCTCCAGTTTTGTAGATGGGAATAACTTTAGCAGTTTTCATGCCGGATGGAAATGTCCCAGTGGTGAATGATAAATTAAAGATATGTGTTAAAGGTTTTGAGATTTCACCAATTACTTCTTTGATTATTGTAGTGTCTAGATCATCACAGTCTAAAGATGTTTTGGCTTTCATATTTTTTACAATATCTATTATTTCGTTTTCATTTGTTGCAGTGAGAAAAAAAGAGTTTGTGTTGGTCGGGGTTTCTTCCTCAGGTTTAAAATTATTTGGTTTGATTTCTGCTGCCAATTCTGGCCCGATGTTTACAAAAAAAGAATTTAGTTCCTCAACAATTTCCTCAGAATTGTTTACCTCTTTACCTTTGTTGATGAAGTACTTTGGTAAACATATGTTTTTGGACTTTTTATTTATAATAGTATTAAGTGCATTCCACATTGTTTTCATGTTATTCTTGTTCTCGTCCAATAGACATTGGTAATAATGTTTCTTGCAATGTCTTATTATGTTTGACAATTTATTCTTATATTTTTTATATTTGCTTTCTGATTCAATTGTATTTTTTGATATAAAATTTTTGTATAAGATGTTTTTCTTTTTGCAAGCTTGCAGTAACCCTGTGGTCATCCAAGGAGCTCTCTTTCTTTGTTTCTTTGTACAGACCACTAGGGGGCAGTGCTGATTATACAGTGTCTTAAGGATTTCAATAAATTGTTTATATGCTAAATCTACTTCTGACTGATTTAAAATACTGTACCAGTTATAATTTAGCAAGCTTGTTCTGAATTTCTGTTTATTTTACTCATTTTTGACTCGTACATATTGTATGTTCAATTCTTCTTGATCCTTTCTTTTAATATCAGTTTTAAACATTACAAAAATTGGCAAATGATCAGATAAGTCATTTATGATTATTCCACTAGTCATATCTTGGAGAACATTTGTGAATATGTTGTCAATTAGAGACTGTCTATTTTGAGTTATTCTGGTGGGTCTGGTAATTTTGGGATAGAATGAATTACTATATAATGTATGAATAAAGCTTTCTGTGGGTGAGTGAGAGTCTGTTTTGAGTAAGTCCAGATTGTAATCACCACAGATGAAGACCTCCTTTGATTCCATATTGGAAAACAATGTATTGATATGATCAATAAAAGGTTCTGTATTTGATCCAGGCGGCCTATATATGCAACTGATGAGTATATTTTTCCTATTTATCCTTTCTATTTCAAATGTCACACATTCCATTACATTGTCTACAACAGTTGTCATATTTTCCACAATTCGCCCGTGCACCTTATTACTTATATAAAGTGCCACCCCACCACCACCCTTACACACCCTGTCTTGTCTAAACATTTCGTATCCCACAATCACATAGTTGTTTTTATTATTTCCTTTAAGCCAAGTCTCTGAGATAGCAATAACATCAAAACTCCACTCAAGTTCATTCAGAAAATGTACAATATTGTCAAAATTTGCATTTAAACTTCTTGCATTTAGATGTATTATTGATAAAACTTCATCTCCAGTTTTAATAAGTGTCTGTACTTGTTGTTCGTGGTAATATTGACAGTTTACATGGTTTATGCTTTTGTAGAAGTTGACATCTGGGTGTCTGCATTTTTTTTTGTCAGATGTTCGTTAATATAAACATTAGAGCCTTTGAGCTTCCGCCCTTGTCTCAGTAAGGCACTTTTCTTTTTTCTATTGACGAACCTCATTATGACTGTTGCTGGTTTCTGTTTGTCTCTGCGCGGTAAGATGTGGCAAGCCTCGATATCCTCATTTGAAACGGATATTCCCTTCTTGTTTAGGAATCTCAGCACCTGCAGCTCCACTGAGTCCAGGTCTGGCTCCGTTGGTTCCCCCTCTGATGCTACGGCTCGCGCGTATGTCCGCGGTTTGATTTCCAGACCCGTAACAATAATGTCATTGATCCTGGTGTATTGCTCCAGGTCCGCCAGGCGGCTCTCTAAAGCGTAGATTCTTTTGTCCTTTTCCTCGTTTTGGATTTTTAGTTCTTTTACTTCTTTCATGAGATCAACAATAGTTTTCTGTTGATCTGAGATGTTTGTGAGTTCACTCGACATAAAGTTGAGAGATTTCTTGATGTCTGCCAGCTCAACTTCCATGGCGCTCCTAGCCTTAGACATTTCTTCTTTAGAAGTTCAGTATTGCTCACAAAGTGAAAAGATTAGTGACATGCCGAGTCTTCAACGCCCAAACTTCGTCTTCTTTTCAGGTAAAATCTGATTCACATCCACAAAACCGGGCATCGGTGATACAGACATTTTCTAAGTCCTAAAGCCTTGAATCTACAATAATACATGACAACTCAAACACGCAATGATGAAAACAAAGGGAGATTTGGCCAAGATAACAAGAGAACCCAGGTGTAACCAGAATTCAATCTCAAAAGCATGCATGAGTATTTCTCATCCCTCCCTTTTCTCCCACGTGTGAAAGTGAAGTCTTAATTCTGGGGCAGTCTACAAAGGGATGTAACAGCACCTGACACACCCTATCACATTAAAAGGCCTATCTAAGCACCCATAGGAAACGCGTGTGCTGCTATCGGGCCATTCATCAAAGTGCGCGCCGCTCTGGAGTGCGCATATTTGTCTTAGCCGTGCTCAGTTTACAGGATGGGCTGCGATAACTCATCCACACTCGGCGCTCCTGACACTAGGCTGATTTTCACTCATTATTTATTCTCTTTTTTATCTCAAACTTGAATCAGTGGAAGCAGGAGCGGTTCATGCGCAACGCGACTGCCCCCAAGCGGCTGCACGAGGGACTGCGTCCACTCAGACTGCTGTTTTCTGTGATGAAAACCTGTAACGAAAAAGCAGGTTTTAAACATGAAATAGGTTTTCAACTTAACTTTAAAACCTAAGAACCCAGCATAAATCAATACAAAAAGACCTTAGAAACGTGTTAGTCCCATATGAACCAACTCGGACTTTGAGGAGCACAGGGATGGGACTCATTCTAGTCCCAGAGTCAGGACTAAACATGGGGAGGCTGCATTTCACACTCACGCAGCTAAAATCTGGAACAATTCCAGGAAAAAAGTTCTATTTAGCTGTGCATACAACTGAGAGATTTTTTTTTTTTTTATGAAATGTGAGTATTTATGATCCTAATACTACTTTGTTTTGTTTAGCACTTTCAGTTGCTTTCTGTATGAATGGTGCTATACAAATAAACTTGCCTTGACATAAAATTGGACTCTTCTTGGATACTTCCTTAGTCCGTACATATCAACTATGATCTCATTATTTTCTCATCTAGAAGTGGTGACAGTATTCAAAATCATTCAATCCAATTTAATGTATTACTGTACTAAATCTCAACACCAGGGCCATACAAAGTTTATTCACCAATAACTTCAGAGAATAAAACGGTTCAAACACAAGAAATACGATAATAACAAAAACAGAAGAGTTATTGGGAGTAGGATGACCAATGACTATGAATGTGCACTTTTGTAGTTTCATAAATACATTATGTTTGAGCTGACAGAGAGTGTGTTGTTGGAGTAACATCGCCTCAAATCAGACCACGTGCCGTCTTCACTTCTTATTCATGAGTCGAGTGAGGGTGGTCCTCTCTTTTTCACTTTTCTGGCTGCAAAAACTGATCTAGAGATGTGACAGAGACATGCATGTGAAAGAAGCAAACTGTTTCAGAGCCAGAAACTTGGATGAAAAATGGATTTGTTTACAGGTAATTCTTTCTGAGGATAGGTACCCTGGCTTTAAAAGAGTCATTTAAATACTTTTGTCTGAGTTGATTTTTGTACCAGTATGTGTGCTATGCTCAGGTCACAAGGGTTAAAGAATACCCTAAATAATGTATTATTTAGCTGAATGCTGATATTTTCCTTGCTTGACCAGCCCTGGGTCATTTACAGGGATGTCAAAGTCAAAAACATCAAAAACAATTACGAGCCGAGGCCCGGACCGGTTCAATGTTTATTAAAAAATATTACCATGATGCATAAAACCTATTGAACCAAGACCTAACACAGTGGACCATATTCTATACAATGTATAATAATCCAATGCTCAGAGACAAACACAAACTTCCTTCAAAAGAGAAAACTCACGTCCTGAACATGAAATGAATAATCCAATATTTTCTTAGAACCAGCCGCACAGAGTCATAATACTAATCAAATGTCATCTTGGGTGCCAAGATAATTCATTCACAGGCCGTATCTGGGCCCTGGGCCTTGACTTTGACACCCAACTTTAAACATCTGGAGCGTTATTTTGACCCGAGGGTAACACATGAGTTAAAGTAGCAACATGTAAGATTGTCATGTCAAGTCGTCATTAAAGGGCCCTAATCTGTCAAAAGGCATTAATAAAACATGTTCTTTTCCAATACTTCATCTCAAAACAGTTCTGGGATATTCAAATTTCACAATTGGATTTACAGCCCGTAAAACTTGTTATTGTTTTAATTTTGATAAAACATAAAAGCTTCATGAATACACACGTTTTGTCTCCAACACATGGACAACCTATTCCAAAAAAAATCTAATTATATGACACATTCACTTTGTCTAAACGTACACACTGCAAAAAATGATAAGATATGAGGTAGCTTGAATCGTGTGCTTGTTTTATGTTAATTTGCGTTAATTCTGACTGACTTAAAACAAGATTTTCCAATGGAACAAGCCATTTAGTCTTATTTCTCATTCCAAGGGAGATATTTCTTGTATCTTTTTATAACAAGACACTTTTGCTTTGTCCCATTGGCAAATCTTGTTTTAAGGCGCTCAAAATGGGCTCAAATGTGGATCTTTTTTTGCCAAATTTCAGCAATATTTTACCGATTCTTTATCACTTTTTGCACAGACCTCATGCCACAACATCAAGAACAGACCTGCACTTGTTTTTGTCTTACTCCATTCAAAATCAAGAGCTTCTGGTAGAAATCCTTAAAAATATACCCCTCTACATCATGACGTCAGGGTAGAAACTTAATCTAGTAAGTTGTAATGGATTTCCCACAGCATGATGGATTTAAAAACACAAACTAGCTGGAAGAGACGTCGGACAGTAGTGTGGCTGGATCTATGAAATACTGTTAGATCTGTTTTTGATGAGGGCCGCTGTTGGAACATGTTCAGCTGGACCTGGGCTCTAGGCGCTGGTGCCCAGAGTGTGTTCCGGGTCTGCACTGGTCAGGAGCACACAGATGCGCTTGGACAGCTCGGGGCCCACCCTGCGCACCGTGGATGTCACCCCCTCGCCTCTGCGGATCTGGATGTCCGACAGCAGTGCCATCCGGTCCTGGTCCGTTCGACAGGAGAGGTAAGCCTGGAAACAAGAGGAAGGACCAGACGGAGAGGTTATGTGTGTTTACATCGAGCCCCGGTGATCCAAGATGGCGTCCTATTCAAATCAATGGCTTGTGCTCAGTATCGCATGTGTCACCATAAAAAAAGATTAGCGGAACTCGCCCATAATTGGTCATTTCCCTGGTTTTCCCGGTTCTGTGCAGTGGATGAGCTCCCATGATGCTCTGCGCTAAATACGCGTGTGGCTCTCATGCACGTGCACAGAAGGGCTTGGGCGCGTCCTGACCAATCAGACGCTGCTGATCAGAGCAGGAGCCAATGGAGCAGAGTTTGTGTCACTAAAGTGTGGATTTATAGAAAACCAAAGGATTTAAGAAGAAAAAAAGTTCATGACGACGAGGGGCACTAAAATCCCCACTAAATCCAACCTTTATGAATGCTGTAGGTTCTCTGTCAGGTTCTCTGTCAGCTGAGGTGGAGCTGTTTTAGTTTACAATGAGTTCTATGGGGAAAATGTCTGAGTAGCCCACATGAATCTAGCAGAGAGAGAGCAGAGAGAGCAGTGAGAGAGCAGAGAGAGAGCAGAGAGAGAGCAGTGAGAGAGCAGAGAGACTGTAGAGAGAGCAGACAGAGAGCAGAGAGAGAGCAGAGAGACTGTAGAGAGAGCAGAGAGAGAGCAGAGAGACTGTACAGAGAGCAGAGAGAGAGCAGAGAGACTGTAGAGAGAGCAGAGAGAGAGCAGAGAGACTGTAGAGAGAGCAGAGAGACTGTACAGAGAGCAGAGAGACTGTAGAGAGAGCAGAGAGAGAGCAGAGAGACTGTAGAGAGAGCAGAGAGAGAGCAGAGAGACTGTAGAGAGAGCAGAGAGAGAGCAGAGAGACTGTAGAGAGAGCAGAGAGCAGAGAGAGAGCAGAGAGACTGTAGAGAGAGCAGAGATAGAGCAGAGAGAGAGCAGAGAGACTGTAGAGAGAGCAGAGAGAGAGCAGCTTGAGCTCTTACCTCTGTTAGAAGCCGCGGTGAGGCGTACTGGCTGAGCACGGCTGATGCCATGTCTGCACTGACGAGGTGAAGCTGCTGCAGCTGCCTCCTCCACACCTGCAGCAGCCCCTTCCCCCCACGCTCCACCCGCTGCCCCCCCGCCCACTCAGACTCCAGGTGGAAGGAGAAGGCGGTGTTGTCCCGCTCCCGCCTACGCACGCACACGCAAACACACACACACACACACACGCACACACTGTAATACTGCCTGAAGCATGATGGTGATAATATGTACATGTCATTTCATGTTTTAGAATGAGATATGATTCCTTTATTACAAAATATACAGCCTTACTGCATGAGAGATTCTTCCATTTCATAGTACGTACAAAATGACAGCTCCTGACGTGGCACAATATAATTTTCATCGCTACAACAATGACGTTGTGGTGCTTGTGCACGTACATGTACACAATTCTCAGGTCAGTCCTGTTTCCAGCATCAGCATGCTCAGGTAGATGAAGGACCACAGCTCTTTGTAACATTCATATACATGCTTCCAATGTGTTGGTTTCACACTGTTGTAGATGTATGTTCTGGTGTCATATAAATAAATTATTATTTAATGAATAATTGAGTCAAAGTTTCAGAAGCGCCCACAGCCTCAAACTGCCTCTCTCTTTCTCTTTCTCTCTCCCTCCCTTCCCCTGAACAGAGTCGAGTGTGTGAATGTTGGCGTCATACGAGTGAGAGGTGCGTACTTGAAAGGAGCCTCGGCCACGGCTTTGGTTGCCATGGTGATGTGCTCTGTGAAGTCCTTCCAGGTGGACAGGAAGCGCACGCAGACCCCGGTGTGCAGCTGCAGGTGGACCACGGCCTGAGGAGCAGCAGTTTACAGGCTTTAATGAGTATATACTATTTTTATTATTGTAATTGTATCCATTTATGCTCTGGTTTCCTTCATGGTGTTTGTATTTATGTATCATTTTATTGTTATTCTCAGTTGCACATTAGAATCATTCAATTCAGTTCAATATGTTCTTGTATCAGCCTAAATCACAATAATAAGAAGTTATCTCGGAGGATCGGGAGCGGTAGCCGGGCTGTGGGAGCGGCTCTCTGATAGTAAGTAAGTAAGTAAGTTTTTATTTATATACCGCCTTTTCACTGCAGATCTGAGTCTCAAAGCGGTTTACAATTGTTAATTTTGGGCATTTGTCTCTCACTCCACACAAAGATGGGAGCGGGGTCGCCAGTACAGGAAGCGCATGCCAGAACTATTGGACATATTTTTAGTGGTAGGGGAAACCGGAGTACCCGGAGGAAACCTACGCAGACACGGGGAGAACATGCAAACTCCACTCAGAAAGGCCCTGGTCCGACCGGGATTCGAACCCAGGACCTTCTTGCTGAGAGGCGAGAGTGCTATCCATTCAGCCACCGTGCCGCCCAGTACCGTGCCGATACCAGTGCAGACGGCTCCTCGGATGGCACTTCCTCAGCTGCACTTATTGAAACAGTTTTAGTCGATCGATTTCACTGTGTCAATTGTTTCCTGCACTTTTTTAGTCTGTTTTATTTCTGTACTTTTAACCTTGTTTATTTCTGTACTTGTCTATGTACTGGGGACTTTTGCAAGTAGTTTTACTGCAAATGGCAAATAAGATTAATCTGATTATCTATAATTAGCCTCAAGTTTAGTAAGTAATGTAAGTAAGTAATGTTTATTTATATACCGCCTTTCACAGACAAGGGTCACAAAGCGGTTTACAATTGTTATTATTTTTTTGGGCATTTGTCCTCTCACTCCAGACAGAGATGGGAGCGGGGTCGCCAGTACAGGAGGCGCATGCCAGTTCTATTGTACATATTTTTAGTGGTAGGGGAAACCGGAGTACCCCGAGGAAACCTACGCAGACACGGGGAGAACATGCAAACTCCACTCAGAAAGGCCCTGGTCCGACCGGGATTCGGACCCAGGACCTTCTTCCTGAGAGGCGAGAGTGCTATCCACTCAGCCACCGTGCCGCCCACGGTTTTATCTTTTCAGTGAGTGAGTGAGTGAGTGAGTGAGTGAGTGAGTGAGTGAGTGAGTAGGCATGACTGGGGTTGTCTGTGGGTCTGGTGGGAGGTTTGTTGGATGAATTTCTTAACTAATCTGTAAAGCACTTTGTTGCATCTTTGTATGAAAAGTGCTTTATAAATAGGGATTATTTTAAAGCACAAATATATAGGCCTGTGTAATTATAGAACCTTCTTCACCTGAGACACATGTGAGCAACAGGCTATGAAACATGTTGGGGTTATTGTGGCCTATATTACGCTGCATTTGTATCTACAGTGGGGCAAACAAGTATTTAGTCAGCCACTGATTGTGCAAGTTCTCCCACTTAAAATAATAACAGAGGTCTGTAATTTGCATCATAGGTACACTTCAACTGTGAGAAATAGAATGTGAAAAAAAAATCCAGGAATTCCCATTGTAGGATTTTTAAAGAATTTATTTGTAAATTATGGTGGAAAATAAGTATTTGGTCAATAAATTCAACTCAATACTTGGCAATAACAGAGGTCAAACGATTACTATAGGTCTTTACCAGGTTTGCACACACAGTAGCTGGTATTTTGGCCCATTCCTCCATGCAGATCTTCTCGAGAGCAGTGATGTTTTGGGGCTGTCGCTGAGCAACACGGACTTTCAACTCCCTCCACAGATTTTTAATGGGGTTGAGGTCTGGAGACTGGCTAGGCCACTCCAGGACTTTCAAATGCTTCTTACGGAGCCACTCCTTCGTTGCCCGGGCGGTGTGTTCGGGATCATCGTCATGCTGGAAGACCCAGCCACGTTTAATCTTTAAAGCTCTCACTGATGGAATGAGGTTTTGGCTCAAAATCTCACGATACATGGCCCCATTCATTCTTTCCTTAATACGGATCAGTCGTCCTGTCCCCTTAGCAGAAAAACAGCCCCAAAGCATGTTGTTTCCACCCCCATGCTTCACAGTAGGTATGGTGTTCTTGGGATGCAACTCAGCGTTCTTCTTCCTCCAAACACGACGAGTCGAGTTTATACCAAACAGTTCTACTTTGGTTTCATCTGACCACATGACATTCTCCCAATCCTCTGCTGTATCATCCATGTGCTCTCTGGTAAACTTCAGACGGGCCTGGACATGCACTGGCTTCAGCAGGGGACACGTCTGGCACTGCAGGATTTGATTCCCTGTCGTCGTAGTGTGTTACTGATGGTAACCTTTGTTACTTTGCTACTACTTATTTGTATATATACTGTGTGCTCTTACTACTGTCCTATATGTGCGCTGCAACATCGAAATTTCCCTACTGTGGGACAAATAAAGGAATTCTTATCTTATCTTTGGTCCCAGCTCTCTGCAGGTCATTCACCAGGTCCCCCCCGTGTGGTTCTGGGATTTTTTATCACCGTTCTCATGATAATTTTGACCCCACGGAATGAGATCTTGCGTGGAGCCCCAGATTGAGGGAGATTATCAGTGGTCTTGTATGTCTTCCATTTTCTGATAATTGCTCCCACAGTTGATTTGTTCACACCAAACTGCTTGCCTATTGTAGATTCACTTTTCACTTTTCCTGGTGTCCTTTGACAGTTCTTTGGTCTTGGCCACAGTGAAGTTTGGAGTCTGACTGTTTGAGGCTGTCTTTGAGGTGTCTTTTATACAGATAACCAGTTCAAACAGGTGCCATTAATACAGGTAACGAGTGGAGGACAGAAGAGCTTCTTAAAGAAGAAGTTACAGGTCTGTGAGAGCCAGAGATCTTCCTTGTTTGAAGTGACCAAATACTTATTTTCCACAATAACTTACAAAATAAATTCTTGAGAAATCCTACAATGTGAATTCCTGGATTTTTTTTTTCACATTCTGTCTCTCACAGTTGAAGTGTACCTATGATGAACATTACAAACCTCTGTCATTATTTTAAGTGGGAGAACTTGCACAATCGGTGGCTGACTAAATACTTTTTTGCCCCACTGTATAACTTATCCATAGTGCTCTTATTTATTTGACCACATCTGTCGCTCCTGAGGTTTTTGGTCCAGTGTTTTTTCTCAGTGGGTGGGGGCCTTATGATCCATTATTTGAATTCAAAGTGGACCCTCAAACATGAAAAATCTGTCATCACTCGTCCGTCCATCAGTGTGTAAAGACTGTGGCTGGACATCGCACTCAGACTCTGATAATCTCTGGAGGACATCGCTCTAACCAGGTGAAGAGCTCCGAAGTGCCACTCACCTCCTCCAGCTCCACTCGACTGAGCTCTGGGAGGCTCGCCGGCGCTGCTCCGTTCTTCCTCTTCCTCTTCCCTCCGCCCTCCTCCCCCACCACTGCCTCCCGGAGCTTCTTCTGGCTCTGGGCCTTGTGTGACCTGACATTAAAACAACATGCTTTTCATCACCATAAGCGCTCCAAAGACAGGGAAGGCTTGGTGAGCATCCTCCAAGACCATAAATGTCATGACACTATTTTTTTTATTGTATTTGGCTGTGCAGCTTTACCATCATCCACAACTACCATAAAAGACTGCAAGCGTGGAGACTTGGGATCAGGAGAGTTTCTAACTTCATTATCATTTGAAAATTAGACAATTCAGCCCAAGCAAAATCTTAAACTAAACTTAAAATGAAGGCTGTCAAAATTATTGCAATAACGCACGTTAATAATTTTCTTCATTAATCGTGTTTTAAAAATATCCGCGATTGACGCATGCCGCGGACACACGTGTGTGCGATAGAGCAGGTAGGCTCTCTGGGAATCCATGTTTTAAAAGAATACACACGTGACCGCGAGGCACTTGTTGTTTCCTGTATGAACTCTGCGAGCTGAGCTGCGGGCGCTCTGGACAGCAGTTCCCACCTCCAGCGGCTGTGATCACGGAGAACGGCGCAGCGTAACGTGATCATATCCAAGACCATACACGCACAGAACTATTCCCTGCTTGTAGTGTGCGTGTCTTTGCGTAACAATATATACAGCGCTGAAGCTGGACTGCGGAGCCTCAGTCTCCTCCGTGTCTTCTCCTGAAGCGCACTCGCAAAATTAAAGCTGGGGTACCTAATTTTCCCTTCCACTACCAGTTCATGTTTGTTGTGCCAATGGTTTTGGTCTGAGTCACTACAGAAAGACAGAATTTTAATAATGTTAATACCATTTTATGTGGATTTATTGTATAATAAACAAATACAGTACATATGTTCACTATGCTGTCATTTATCTTTCCATTCAAACAACCATTTACAGAAAAATATGGCATCATTTTGATGATAGTTTGAAATGTGATAAATTACGATTTATACATTTTTAAGCTGTGATTAACTTTGTGATTAAATTTAATCGTTTGACAGCCTTACTTAAAATACAAAATTAACCAGTCTAAATAAGCCTAATTATGTGAAAAAAAACAGTTGCAAAATAAGTAAGGGAGGTCAAGCATAGTTGTATTAACCAGGGCCTGGCTGGTACTGTGATGGGAGACCTCTGGCAACACCAGGTGCCACAGTGGGGCGACTGCGGCTGTAAAGTGCCAAAACTGTTCTTAGGCAAGACATTGCCTAGAATGAGTCTGGTGAGTGTGTGAATGGTTGGTGGTGATCGGAAAGGCCGATGTCATAGACTGGTTCTGTCGCTTCTGTCAGTGTGCCCCAGGGCAGCTGTGGCTACAGTAGCAGTTTATCACCACCATGTTTGTAGTGATTTAAGAATGACACGTGAAGTGTCTTTGAGCGTCCGAAAAAACGCTATACAAACCATTATTTTTATATTATTGATAATATCAAGATATTAACTGAATACTTTACACAAACAGCCAATATAAAAAGCCTCCAAATGTTTTTTGATCTGGCCCTCAACCAAAATTAGCACCAGACTTCTGAGATACATACAATATTGAAATGATTCTCTTCTTTATCTTGTGCCCCTTCCATGGGTACACAGGACAAATGTGTGCTACTCAACATACAGTACTTCTTATAATATAGTACTTCATTGGTCTTCATAGAGAGTACATACTTAGGGTAATATAGGTCAAATTGGTGGATGGCAAGAATTTTTTTTTTTTTTTTTTTGATTTTCTGAAGTTTGATTTGCAGATGTGTGTTGTGACGTTGTCTTCTGCAGAAGTAAATGTATTTGTTCGCTGCCAGAACTGACCTGAAGTATTGCTCCAGTCCCAGCACCACCAGGCTGAGCCGCTTCTGTGGGTTTCTCTTCTGCAGAAGCTGGATCCACGAGGTGAGGGTGCAGCCACACTCAGCCCGGCCCGTCTGCTCCTCCTGCAGGCAACCAGAGGTAAAGCTGGGGTACACAACTTTAATCTGCATTGAATAAAAATCATTTTGGCCCAAACTGAATTTTCAATCAGCTGTGTCCTTACGCAAGACACTTCACCCACATTGCCTGGAATGAGTCTGGTGTGTGTGTGTGTGTGTGTGTGAATGGTTGGTGGTGATCGGTGGGGCTGATGGCACAGACTGGTTGCCTCGCTTCAGTCAGTGTTCCTCAGGGCAGGTGTGGCTACTGTGGTAGTTTATGACCACCGTGTATGGAGTGTCCAAAAAAGCGGCATACAAAACCGATCATTATTCTTCTCATTATTTTTGTTTCCAAACACCAATTATTTTTATTTCATCAAGCAGACATTAGTAAAGACGAGTCCCTCCATTTATGCTACTGAACAGAATAAGACACAAAAGGCCGCAAGAGCGTAATTATTAAGATGAACTCAGATACCCTTCATCTGCTGTGAGGAGAAGGACCAAATTCTGAGTTTTTTTCTGCCTGGAGCAAGCGTTTTTTTTTTCAACACAATAACATTTTTCTGATTTTAGGGTTAGGGCCATATATACAGTACCAAGACAGCAGTGTGAAAACTGCATTGCGATTGCCTGGTGTCACTACTGGGTACTAGTTTGTGAAACTTGAAACAAATGGGACACTCGCCTGTTATAATAAGTTATATTTAAAATGGCAAGCAAAGATTTTTACAATATGCACAGTCTCTAGAAAACAAAGGCCTCTGCATGTGCACCTGGATGTAGCTGTGGCTCAGGGTGATGAAGTCGTCCACAGTCATCTGGATCACCACCTGGTCCTCTGGAACACCGTCTGCATCTGTGCCTGACTGAAGGAAACGGTTTTAACTGGACATTACTGAAGGAAAGCAGATATAAGAACTGTTTTAAAGTAGCAATATGTAAGATTTTCATGTCAAATCATCATTAAAGGGCCCTAATATATCAAAAGGCATTAAAAAAACATGCTTGATTTTCGAATACTTGACACTGATAACAGTAGTTCAGCCGAGATAATAGAATTGCTAAATCTTATTATTGTTTTCATTTTGATTTTGCCGCCCTCTGTTGTTTCACTAATCAGAAAGTCTGTGATCCGGGTTGCCAGAACTCACCACGTCGAGGAAATCTAGCTGGTAAAGTACCATGTGGCCACAGAACTAAAAAAGGTCTCGTTATGATTCTCAAATCATTCATGACAAAACGAGGAATAAAACCTGGATTTCTATCGAGGCCTTTGTGAAAAATGTGTTGGTTATAGATTTGTTGTTGACAATACTCTTGCCTATTCAGCTGTTATGGTCCCAGCTGGATTTGTCTGCATATCTGGCATCCCCAGTCAGAGAGAGTGGGAGAGGACTACAGAATATTGGCCATGATTGCAGTACCACTTTTGACCAATTTTACATATTGTTCCTTTAACTGAATTTAAATAAACTGTTCCATGGACTCTTGCCTGCTGCGCTGGGACCATACCGACCCACACAAAGAGTCCTGCCATACCATGTGGGCTGGATCAGCTGTGCATTTCCAGACGGGACACTGCCCAGTGCCCACATCATGCAGAGATCGTGTCTCACTCTGGCCACCAGAATGTGGAACATGCTGGACTCTGAATGTGTCTCTAGTGAATCTTTGGGAGAATTCATGGAGCACCTTAGGGTGAGGCTCAGGGATGAACTATTTGAAAACTTCCCTCATAACTAGACTCTGGGGTGGGGGCATTTAATTCCAACGGTCATGTGACCATGGAAATGTAATGGGTTTCTTTTCAATTAAATTTTTAGACGATTTTAAGGATTTATATATAAAAAAAACTGGACACAACTGAATGAACATGACTGAGTGTGTATGAAGGTATGACACAGACCTGAGCTCCGGGAGTCCTCCGCCTCCAGGACACACTGCGGGGGAGGGGCTGCTTCTCGATGGCACAGGAGCAGCCCAGAGCCTGGAGAGAGGACAGCAGGGTCCCCCCACCCTCCAGCTGTAAGAGCGCTGAGGACACATAGGATGCCTTTTTGATAGTTATAGAATATTTCATCATATGCTATACATTTGTAACACTCCCAGAATTCTGAAACCAGAACTCCCAGAGCAGTTATTTTGAGGGCTCAGATTAAAACCAATGGAATTCTGAAAAAAAATAAAGTGAGTTAACTAGTTTTATAAAAATTAAATTTTTCAGTTTTTATTATACCTTTACTCTCTATACTCACTTAATATGTGCTAAAACTGGTTGCTGTCATTTTAAACACATAAAAACAGTTTGATTTAAAGGCTTAATACTAACTGCTGCATGTAATCAGTGCGTTGCTATAGTAACAGGCTTTTACTGCCATATCATGTTGTTCCCTGTGCCACTGAAAATGGCAAATTTTGAAATTGAAATTGAAATTAAAATGCTGCTTTGGGAGTTAAAGGTAGAAGCTCTGTTCACATAAAATAAAATAACATTTCATAAAAATTAATGAGAAATATACAATCACAGGTTATGAAGGCCACAAAAAGGCACGAGCATTACACTTTCAAAACCAAAACCGGCAATTTGACTGACGGTTTGGGGTCAGACCTCATCTTACCTGGGTCCACCACTGCCACTATGTACTTGAGGCACTCCTCGGGCCGGAGAGCTTTGACGGCCTCGGCCATAGCCCTCCTCTCGGCCTTCTCCTGCTCTTTGTCTTTTCTCTGCTTCTCCTTGTCCATCTGTTTGAGCTCCTGCTGTGGCTGCTTCCTCCACTGCTCCTCCACCTCAGACCTCAGGGTGTCCTCCGCGCTCCTCTTCCCAGCTCTGGCCCTGGACGTGGCCACACTCCCCCTCACAGAGCCGCTTTCAGCCTGGAGCGCCACGATTTCTGTGAAGCCGCTTGGTGAACGCTCTGTTGTGGGTGGAAGAATGTCTAAGGGGAGAAAGACAAAACTATTAGTCTGTAATAAAGAACAGGAAATGTGTGATTGTTTTAATTGCAAAGACAATAGAAGCAGCTCGCACAGTCTGCAATAACAGGAACCTGTTTAAAACCAAAAGATGAGTGTGACACGATTACATAGTTAAGAATGTCACCATGAGCACATCCCCATTAGGGTTACACACTGTCCCTTCATACATACAGTCTGGTCTGGACACACTTGCTCTACAGTCTGTCTGGGGGCCCACCTCTTGGCTCCTGCTGCTGCTGCTGCTGCTGCTGCTGCTGCTTGAGGCGCAGGGCCAGTGGGACGTACGGAGTATCGTCTTCAGAGTCACTGCTTATGGTCATCACAGCAGGATGGGCAGAGGATGTGATGGGCGGTCTGTGTGAGGGGGTGGGCTTGAGCGATACTGGTGGTATGTTGAGGACCACCGGAAACTCCTCGTCCAGATCACTGTTTGAGTCAGTATTGCAGTCCATGTTTGATGTGCTGGAACTGAGGAAGAATCATGATGGCAATTATGTAGTCTGAGTGGGTTTCGTTCCTTGAAAATAGTTTTTTGAAATGTTTTTGTTATATTGAATAATAATAATTCATTTTATTTTCATGACACCCAAGGACGCCTTACAATCATGGATCTATAACATTAAAAGTACAGAATATAAAACATTTTAAAATTACAGCCAGTTTTTTGAGTGTAGAATGTCTGAAAGTCTGGAAAATAGAAAGCAGAAATGTGTATCATATTCATGGGATACAAATGAATGTGCTATTTTTAGGGGGGCATGTTTAAGTGTAATTCAAGTGTGTTTTTCTCGCCATACATGTTAGTATTACAACGCTCGCAATATAAATTAATAATTGATGTTGAGTTGGATGCAGTTCAGAGTTTGTTGTCACGCCATTGGCAGGGAACAGCAGTCTTTCTGAGCCAGTAACTGCGCTTACCTGATGTTTGCACACGTCCAAGATTTGCCCAATACTGTTCTTTAAAGATATAAAAGTGAGCTAAAGTGTTCTCTGAAGTGTTTTTATTCACGTACTGTCTGCATCAGCTTCAGACGAGGCGCGGGACATGTTTGATTCACCCGGGGAATGTTTACTTTACGAACAGTGGGACATGTTTCATGAACTCTGCTAAAACTGAGCGAATCAAATATTGAAAACGTAGTTTTCAACATGTCTAAGTATAAACAAGTAAAACACAAAAATATACTACATTATAACATAAAATCTCTTTCATTTTCCCAAAGATTCCACGTAGTAAAAGTTAAACACATCTTTATGAACGTCACACTGGCAAGCTGGTGGACGTGACGCAGACTGATGACGTTTCAACATGGCGGCGCTGGCGTCCTTGATGCTGAAGTCTCGCACAGGTATTCTGCTTCTAACATTGTTTTACCTGAAGTCTCTGCCTAAAATGCATTAGACACTGAGCTGAGGAGCGGCTTTAGAGCACCGTGAGCTGCTGCGGGGGTTGGAAGCTCTTCTTCCTCCGGAGCGGGGACACCCCTCATTCAGGCATGGCTGAAGAGGTGGATGTGTCGCTAACGCTGTATCTGCAAACTAACTTTATCATCTTTAAGTAAGCCAGTTACGTAAATCATGTAGAACTGCTATCAGCAATCGTTTGGAAGACTATAAATACAATACAAAAAATTGGAAGTAAGGCAGATGCAGTGTGGTGATATCATTCAAATGTCCTAGATGTTTTGCAATAACTTAGGTAGACATTTCGAAACATCTTGTATTGTTTTGTAGACTTTGGCTGGTGCAAGGCCTACATTTTGATTTTTAGACTTGTGCATTCCATTTTCTACTTCTGTGATCTTTTGTTTTGAATACAAAACTGTAATGACTGTTTAACAGACCAGTATGCAGTTTAAAATAGTATATCATGTTTTGTTTTGTTGATGTTTTTTCCAGGCCTGCTGCTCCCCAGTCAGTGCCTGCTGCTGGACTCCGTGAGATCTGCTTCCAAAAAGGCCGGTGGCAGTAGTAAAAACTTGGGAGGGAAGAGCCCGGGGCGCAGATACGGCTTTAAGAAACAAGATGGTAATTCAAGATTTCATCATCCTCTTATTTGTTTGATGCTGTAACAGTAATATTATTACCAGTAGTAGCACCGACTCAAAACCACCCCCCCCCCTCGTGCCGTTGGTGCCGTGTGTGGTGACGTTCGCTCCCGAAGCGGCTGCAGCGTGTGGCGTTCACTGAGGCTTCAGAGACGTGGATCCATGTTATTATTATAGATCCATGATGTAGTTCAGAGACATCGCTTTGACAGTTTACTTTCTGACCCGTTTGTCTCCGTGTGGTACGTCTGTGCGCGTACGTACAGTACATGTGTCTGCCTCTGTGTGTACATGTGTGTGTCTGTTTCTGAGTGCGTGATGTGCAGCAGTTCTGTACCTAATAATAGCAAATCTTCATATGAAATAGAATGAAAAATCATTCTATTTCACCTGTGTTTCTCCAGATCTTACTACATTTCTGATACTTTTGTCTTTTATTTGCCTGTTTCCATATTAAAGGCGACTTTGTCCATTCTGGAAACATCCTGGCCACACAGAGAAACTTGCGGTATCACCCTGGAGCTCATGTGAGTACTACAATGTTAACCCACTAGCTTAATGAAGCCCTACAAGCTGCTTGATGCTCGTTTTGGACGTTTTTCTTCAACTCACTCCTGTTGACTCACACTTGAACTGCTCTAAGATTTTAGCCATAACAGTTCTCACACCTGTCGTTATTGATAACTCCCATGTGCAGATGGTAGAGGAGGGGTTTCTAGGTTTAACTCTAATGACCTGAAATGAGAAAAAAACACTAACCAGGTCGTTAAGAAAGCTCGTCAGCGTCTTTCTGCTGAAGTTTCTGCGGAAACTTTGAGAATTTTCCACAAACTCAGAGAGAGAGTGAGAGAGAGACCTTACACCAGAGGTGTCCAAACTGGTCCAGAAATGGCCGCTGTGGCTGCAGGTTTTCTATCAGCCCCAGCAGGAGCAGAGCAGACTCCGCCCATTTCCTCAGTCTTAACCTGAAGATTTGATGAAATAGGTGGAATCTGCTCTGCTCCTGCGGGCTCTGATAGAAAACCTGCAGCCACAGCGGCCCTTTCTGGACACCTGCCTTACACCTATATCAAATCTTGTTACCAGTCCCCAGTCTCTCCTCTGATGCGTGTGTCTCCTTCAGGTGGGCCTCGGCACCAACAACACCCTGTTTGCTCTGGAGGACGGTCTCGTGCGCTTCACTAAAGAGGTGTACGTCCCTCCCCCTTACAGCCCCGAGGCGCGGGACGTCCTGCCACGGCTCCCGAGGGGCTCTGTGCTCTACAAGACCTTCATCAACGTGATGCCGGTCAAGCAAGAGGGCAAGTTCAGACTGCTGGAGCTGCAGTAGGTTCTAGATCCGGACTCTTGAGATTTTGTTCCTGCATCCACTGGACTTCAACACGGCTTCATGTTCCTACAATAACTCTGGTGTCAACATCAAAACATACAAACAAACAAACAATATTTATGTTCTACTTGTTCAGGTCTCCACTGTACAGCTGAATATCTGTAATATAACATCTATTATAATATAACAGCAGGTAACATTTTTTTTACAATTAAAATGTTTGTCATGTGTGTCATTGTGTATTCTGATGCATGTTGTGTTATTGTAAGGCGTTTTAAACTTTCTTTTCTCCAAGGGCTGAATTATTTTGGATGATCAAGTGCTTTGGGCCTTTGGGCAACAGTTAATGGATCATTTATCAAACGCAAGCCAGGTACAATTCATGTTTTTAAGTAAATAAATGCCAAACCAGTACAAGTACATTTTTGGTTTAAACCAACATTTAGCTAGATTTTAACCAAAAAGTACTTAAAACAATTATGTGAACTGTGTGTCTGTTCACTGGCTCATGCTGAAATGTCAGTCTGCTCTCAGAGCCTCCTCCAGAGCCTCAGTCAGTGGGGCTGTAGGCGGGTTAAACTGTGGAACTCTCTCCCCACCGGACTAAAACTCCAGACTAACATGACCATCTTCGGCAGAGAGCACAAACAGTGGTTAAGATCAAGACAGACTTGTTGTCACGTGTAAATTATATTTTACACGTGAAATAAAAGGATTGCATTTGTAATTATTTTAATTGTATTTAATTTTCTGCACTGTAAAAACCCCTGTTCGTCCAATGTTATTCTTATGTCCATATTAAATAGATAAATAATAAAATAATATCAGGATTTACCAATGGGACAATAAAAAGAATTGTTTTAAGAGAGAAGCCAATGTTCATTTAAAAGGTAATGTTTTGTCCTTTTGTTTTTATCAAAATGTACCTCACCCATTGTAAAAAACCAACGTGATTATTGTTTAATCAATCGATTGTGATCTTGCCTGAAACACTACTGTTACAATAAATAAAGCAGTAGTTAGGGCTGAAAGACTGTATTGAATACAATCTTTGATTACAAGATTGGCTCTGATTATGTTGACATCCTACTTTTATCTAAATCCCATATTTAAGATGCGATTGTGTAAAGTAGTGAAAAGATTCATCAAAGATAAAAGAAAAATTGTCACTACGACATGGATAGCTGCAGCTGAAGGCAGATGAGTGGCTGTGGTAGAAGATGTCCAGAAGATGGCGCCAGATGCACATCATTAGAATGCTTCTCAGAATGTTCCACAAACTATTCACCAACAGTTAGAAAAACAAAAATTCAACATATTAATTTTGTTGATACATTTATCAGTGCAGGAACTAAGCTGCGTGTGCAAAGTAAAATCGCTTTGTGCATTTTTAGTGGTTCATCACCCACACCTGACCTCATGCGGACATTGAGGTGGTTTGCTTTAGACATATGTTCTATTTATTTATCCAATACTTTGCCTCCTCTGTATTTGTAAGTGGGATTGTGTTCTTGTTCCATTTTCTTATCTCATGGGTTATGCAGAATATCAATCATTACTGATGTATCAAAACATCACATTCACTAATAAGACACGTGTAAAAGTGAAAGTTTTTCCATCATTTCAGGACCCCATGTGTTTGACAGCAGTGACTTCAGGAGTCCAGGTTCAGCACCGGGGACAGCTCCAGAGGTCACAGCCCCACACCACCTCCTGTAGAGAACCCCACTGCATCCAAGCTGGGCTTTCACAAAATACTCTATACATGTTCTTTGCAGACATATAGATTCTTTATTGATCCCTGTGGAAGAAATCCAGGAATCCAGAATGCTGGCAGTTCCGGCAGTTTCTTCTTTTTCAGTTTTCTACATATTGTGTTATCTGCCATATCATAGTGACAACACATCTGCATTTTGGCATCTGCAGCGCTCACACAATGACAAAGGTACGATGCATTTTGGGGGCAGTGCCAAACTTAAATGAGAGTTTAGTTTTAACACGTGGGCAAACTGTTTTCAGAATGAGATATGATTTACAAAAGATACTTTCTTTTATTTTTGTTTTTTAAATGACCAAACCAACTGAATACAACTGTAATGTCATGGCTTATTGTATTTGTTTACTGGGATATAATATATATAATAGAAATAATATATTTGAATGTTGAATCTATTATTATATAATACATGAATGGACACATTTATTCATGTATAATTTGGACAGTTTTGGTCCTCATTCCTCTTGTGTCAAACAAAGAAAACGTGTATGATCAAATGTGTGCGTTCCAATAAAGAAAGAATATTCAGTTTATATAACGGTAATCTTAGCACTACACACACGCACGCGCACCAGACACGGGCATGCTCGTGACTTCGTGGGGGGCGGGGCTTCTCTTACGGCCACACGGTGCTGAGGAGGCGTCATCCCGGAGCCCCTGAGGCGGGCTGCAGCCAGCATGGAACGGATGGAGTCTATGGAGCCCCTCTCTGCGTTCTACACCACGGCTTACCCAGAGATCCAGCCCGAGAGCGGCTACGGCTCCGGAGACAAGACCCCCCCTGCGCCTGCGCCTGCGTATGACCAGGAGCTGGTGCATAAGGTAAACAACAGTCTATACGGCTGGGCAAAGCATGGATCTGTCATAAAGGCATATAAAAGGGCAATGTGTGCTTCTGCTGTGTTTTTGAGCGACTCTGACAAGCAAGAGTCTGTAATGCTGAGCCCAGATGTTGGCCACTCATCTGTTCATTGACTAGTCACTTCACCGGATATTATTATTATTGCATATTCCATTCATCTGATATCTCTGCTCTGATAATCCACTAGTCATTATTTACCTCCTCCTATTGCTATTGTTTATTCTGGTCATATTCTCTGCAAGTACAAAACCAACATCTGTAAATGTGAGACCTCCTGGTGCTGCTGACTACAGTGTGTACCCCACAAGTGACTTATCCCTGGACCAAGTGCAATTATAGCGTTGTATTATATATATTATAGAGTTGTATTACCTTATGTTATTATTATTGTATTATCTCAGATCTGGTGTGATGTGTGCAAAACCTGAGGTCTCTTTATCTGGTTTATTCTGCTTAATGAAGGCTTGAAGTGAGACGGTTAAAATGTTATGTTATCTTAAAGGTATATAGGAGGATTTCTCTCTGGTCTTTTTTGACGAGCACGTATCCCCAGAATGAGGTTGGGAGGTTTTGATGATCCACCCAGAAGTAGAAAATCCTCCTCTACACCTTTAATAGCAGCTGTGACTAATGAACATTAGACTATAGCGATTGTTACTGTGATTGTTATGTCAAAATCAGTTTTGTATTGATTTTTCCAGAACACCACCTTAAAAATTTATTTTGTTGTAAATCAAAATTAAAACTCAAAGAATTGTTGACTTAAACTTTCGAATGAATTTGACCAAGCGGTAGGGGTGGGCAAAATATATCGTAGACAATCATATCGCGAAAGTGAATTTGAAGATATGCTTTTTTGTATTATTGTCTTTTTTTTCTTTATTCAATACATATTACAATTAAAGCAAGCAAGATGCCCATTCGTCAAATGAGTGCCTAAAGCGCCAATCGCGGCAAATTTCTAAAATTTGTAAATTTCAGAAAATATTGAGCAAGCCTTTTTGGTAAAATGTTCTTTCTTGTGTTACTTGAATTTGATTTTTAGTGTTAATATATGTTTGTGCATGTTTGCTATTTTACTATTTTTATAACATTGCAGATCGTTTTGTGTAAAAATTATTAATATCAAACATATCGTGACAATATCGTTATCGGGAGTTGGGAAACAAATATTGAGATAATTATTTTTGTTCATATCGCCCACCCCTACCAAGCGACGTCATCGAATCCATCTAGTTGGTCCTCCTAAGTGTCAATCATTCTGGTGATACGTGCTCGTCTAATAAGACCAGAGAGTTTTTCAAAAAGTGGAGAGGGATATTTTTTTAATTTGGGAATGTCCTCCTATATACATATTTAATTCCATCTTGACTTCCATTACAACTGTATTTTTCTCAGAAGATATTATTGATTAGGCTTCTATTATACACTGCAAAAAGTATCAAATAAAATTGTAGCACAAAATGACTAGTATTCAGTTTATTTTAGATTGATTACATGAGAAATGTTAAATACAGTTGAGTTGTCTGGAATGAGATGATGTCATTTATGAAAATCTGGTCAGTCTCCTGACCTCTCCTCCTCTCGCTTCTCTTTTCTCCTCTCTTGTCCTCTCCTCTCTTGTCCTCTCCTGTCCTTTCCTCCCCTGTCCTGTCCTCTCCTCTCCTGTCCTCTCCTGTCCTCTCCTCTCCTCTCTTGTCCTCTCCTGTCCTCTCCTCCCCTGTCCTGTCCTCTCCTCTCCTGTCCTCTCCTGTCCTCTCCTGTCCTCTCCTCTCCTCTCCTGTCCTCTCCTCTCCTCCCCTGTCCTCCTCTCCTCTCCTCTCCTCTCCTCTCCTCTCCTCTCCTGTCCTCTCCTCTCCTCTCCTCTCCTCCTCCTCTCCTGTCCTCTCCTGTCCTCTCCTTTCCTCTCCTCTCCTCTCCTCTCCTGTCCTCTCCTCTCCTCCCCTGTCCTCTCCTGTCCTCTCCTCTCCTCCCTGTCCTCCTCTCCTCTCCTGTCCTCTCCTCTCCTCCCCTGTCCTCTCCTGTCCTCTCCTCTCCTCCCCTGTCCTCCTCTCCTCTCCTGTCCTCTCCTCTCCTCTCCTGTCCTTTCCTCCCCTGTCCTGTCCTCTCCTCTCCTCTCCTGTCCTCTCCTCTCCTCTCCTGTCCTCTCCTCTCCTGTCCTCTCCTCTCCTCTCTTGTCCTCTCCTGTCCTCTCCTCTCCTGTCCTCTCCTCTCCTCTCTTGTCCTCTCCTCTCTTGTCCTCTCCTGTCGTCTCCTCTCCTGTCCTCTCCTCTCCTCTCCTGTCCTCTCCTGTCCTCTCCTCTCCTGTCCTCTCCTCTCCTCTCCTGTCCTCTCCTCTCCTCTCCTGTCCTCTCCTGTCCTCTCCTCTCCTCTCCTGTCCTCTCCTCTCCTCTCCTGTCCTCTCCTCTCCTCTCCTGTCCTCTCCTCTCCTGTCCTCTCCTGTCCTCTCCTCTCCTGTCCTCTCCTCTCCTCCCCTGTCCTCTCCTGTCCTCTCCTCTCCTCCCCTGTCCTCCTCTCCTCTCCTGTCCTCTCCTCTCCTCCCCTGTCCTCTCCTGTCCTCTCCTCTCCTCCCCTGTCCTCCTCTCCTCTCCTGTCCTCTCCTCTCCTCTCCTCTCCTGTCCTCTCCTGTCCTGTCCTCTCCTCTCCTCTCCTCTCCTCTCCTCTCCTGTCCTCTCCTCTCCTGTCCTCTCCTCTCCTCTCTTGTCCTCTCCTCTCTCTCCTCTCCTGTCCTCTCCTGTCCTCTGTCCTCTCCTCTCCTGTCCTCTCCTCTCCTCTCCTCTCCTGTCCTCTCCTCTCCTCTGTCCTCTCCTGTCCTCTCCTCTCCTCCTCCTGTCCTCCTCTCCTCTCCTGTCCTCTCCTCTCCTCTCCTGTCCTCTCCTGTCCTCTCCTCTCCTCCCCTGTCCCTCCTCTCCTCTCCTGTCCTCTCTCTCCTCCCTCCTGTCCTCTCCTCCCCCCTGTCCCTCCTCTCCTCTCCTGTCCTCTCCTCTCCTCTCCTGTCCTGTCCTCTCCTGTCCTCTCCTCTCCTCTCCTGTCCTCTCCTCTCCTCTCCTCTCCTGTCCTCTCCTCTCCTCTCTTGTCCTCTCCTCTCCTGTCCTCTCCTGTCCTCTCCTCTCCTGTCCTCTTCTCTCCTCTCTTGTCCTCTCCTCTCCTCTCCTGTCCTCTCCTCTCCTGTCCTGTCCTCTCCTCTCCTCTCTTGTCCTCTCCTCTCCTGTCCTCTCCTGTCCTCTCCTCTCCTGTCCTCTCCTCTCCTCTCCTCTCCTGTCCTCTCCTCTCCTGTCCTCTCCTCTCCTCTCCTGTCCTCTCCTCTCCTCTCCTTCCCTCTCCTGTCCTCTCCTCTCCTGTCCTCCTCCTCTCCTGTCCTCTCCTCTCCTGTCCCTCTCCTGTCCTCTCCTCTCCTGTCCTCTCCTCTCCTCCCCTGTCCTCTCCTGTCCTCTCCTCTCCTCCCCTGTCCTCCTCTCCTCTCCTGTCCTCTCCTCTCCTCTCCTGTCCTCTCCTGTCCTCTCCTCCTCTCCTCCCCTGTCCTCTCCTCTCCTCTCCTGTTCCTGTCCTGTCCTCTCCTGTCCTCTCCTGTCCTCTCCTCTCCTGTCCTCTCCTGTCCTCTCCTGTCCTCTCCTCTCCTGTCCTCTCCTGTCCTCTCCTCTCCTGTCCACTCCTGTCCTCTCCTGTCCTCTCCTGTCCTCTCCTGTCCTCTCCTGTCCTCTCCTCTCCTGTCCACTCCTGTCCTGTCCTCTCCTGTCCTCTCCTGTCCTCTCCTCTCCTGTCCTCTCCTGTCCTCCTCCTGTCCTCTCCTGTCCTCTCCTCTCCTCCGTCCTCTCCTCTCCTCTCCTGTCCTCTCCCTCCTCCTCTCCTCTCCTGTCCTCTCCTCTCCTCACCTGTCCTCTCCTGTCCTCTCCTCTCCTCCCCTGTCCTCCTCTCCTCTCCTGTCCTCTCCTCTCCTCCCCTGTCCTCTCCTGTCCTCTCCTGTCCTCCCCTGTCCTCCTCTCCTCTCCTGTCCTCTCCTCTCCTCTCCTCTCCTGTCCTCTCCTGTCCTCTCCTGTCCTCTCCTCTCCTCTCCTGTCCTCTCCTGTCCTCTCCTCTCCTCTCCTGTCCTCTCCCTCCTCTCCTGTCCTCTCCTCCTCCCTGTCCTCTCCTGTCCTCTCCTCTCCTGTCCTCTCCTGTCCTCTCCTCTCCTCTCCTGTCCTCTCCTGTCCTCTCCTGTCCTCTCCTCTCCTCCTCCTCTCCTCTCCTCCTCCTCTCCTGTCCTCTCCTCTCCTCCCTGTCCTCCTCTCCTCTCCTGTCCTCTCCTCTCCTCTCCTGTCCTCTCCTGTCCTCTCCTCTCCTCCCCTGTCCTCTCCTCTCCTCTCCTGTCTCTCCTCTCCTCTCCTGTCCTCTCCTCCCCTGTCCTCTCCTCTCCTCTCCTCTCCTGTCCTCTCCTCTCCTCTCCTGTCCTCTCCTGTCCTCTCCTCTCCTCTCCTGTCCTCTCCTGTCCTCTCCTCTCCTGTCCTCTCCTCTCCTCTCCTGTCCTCTCCTCCTCTCTGTCCTCTCCTGTCCTCTCCTCTCCTGTCCTCTCCTCTCCTCTCTTGTCCTCTCCTCTCCTCTCCTCTCCTCTCCTGTCCTCTCCTCTCCTGTCCTCTCCTCTCCTCTCTCTGTCCTCTCCTGTCCTCTCCTCTCCTTCCTGTCCTCCTCCTCCTCTCCTCTCCTCTCCTCCTCCTCTCCTGTCCTCTCCTCTCCTGTCCTCTCCTGTCCTCTCCTGTCCTCCTCTCCTCTCCTGTCCTCTCCTCTCCTGTCCTCTCCCTCCTCTCCTGTCCTCTCCTGTCCTCTCCTGTCCTCTCCTGTCCTCTCCTCTCCTCTCCTGTCCTCTCCTCTCCTGTCCTCTCCTCTCCTCTCCTGTCCTCTCCTCTCCTGTCCTCTCCTCTCTTGTCCTCTCCTCTCCTCTCCTGTCCTGTCCTTTCCTCTCCTGTCCTCTCCTCTCCTCTCCTGTCCTCTCCTCTCCTGTCCTCTCCTGTCCTCTCCTCTCTTGTCCTCTCCTCTCCTCTCCTGTCCTGTCCTCTCCTCTCCTCTCCTGTCCTCTCCTCTCCTGTCCTCTCCTCTCCTCTCCTCTCCTCTCCTCTCCTGTCCTCTCCTCTCTTGTCCTCTCCTCTCCTCTCCTGTCCTGTCCTCTCCTCTCCTCTCCTCTCCTCTCTTGTCCTCTCCTCTCCTGTCCTCTCCTCTCCTCTCTTGTCCTCTCCTCTCCTCTCCTGTCCTCCTCTCCCTCCCTCTTCATTCCTCTCCTCTCACCCTTCCCGTCCCTCTTTTCTTGAAATGCTGGGGCTACCCTTTGCTTGGTTTTTGTTGTAACAGCAGACCTCCTCATTGTATACAGTATAATTAAATGTATATAGGAGGATTTTCTACTTGCGGGTGGATCATCAAGACTATTGGTCCTCCTAACTGTCAATCATTCGTGCTCGTCAAATAAGATTTTTTTTTTTTTTAAGTGGAGAGAGCGGTTCTTTCCTAACATTTGGGAAAATCCTCCTATAATACCTTTTAAGCTTGAGTCAAGTATTTAGAAACAATAATAATCTTGATTCTCTCTTTTTGTAACAACTGTGGAACCTTTTTTTATTCTAAACACAACATGTTTTGTATGAGGTAGAAGAAGTTATTTTTTTTCCATAACAGCTCACTGTTATTCTCTGTGGAGTGGATGATCAGAACAATAAGGGGAGCTCTACTTCCTCGTTGCCCACATGGCTGCTGTGATCCACCACAAACAAAGTGTCTTGTGTAATAATAGCTTCGTGCTGGGGGCTGCTGTTACATCATCAAGAGGTCTGCTGTGACTCACACTGGAGGAAGTGGTCAATGACGCCAGTAAAAGTACAGTATACTCTACTGCAGTGGTTACAGTACCAGCCTGTAGCTCGCCAACCCCTTTCAGGTAGCTCCCTAGCTTAGCCTTTGCCATTCGTAAACTCCGGTCCATGATCATTTCCTACAGTACATGTACGTCTGGGTCTGATACTAGTGGCTGCAGTTTCCTCGGTTGAATCCCCTCCGACCAATCAGAGAGCGGGGGAGGCGGGTGTTGTAGGTTGGTATTGTGACATCAAGATGGCGACAGTAGCTCAGTTGGTAGAGCATTGGCCTTTGAGCCAGAAGGTCGTGGGTTCGAGCCCGACTTTCACCATCAACTCCCACTTATGTCTGCTGTTGTTGTGTCCTTGGCAAGACACTTAACCTCTGGGAACACCAGGTGCCACAGTTGGGCGGCTGCGGCTGTAAAGTGCCAAACTGCTGTTGTGTCCTTAGGCAAGGCACTTCACCCCCATTGTCTAGAATGAGTCTGGTGTGTGTGTGTGTGAATGGTTGGTGGTGGTCGGAGGGGCCGATGGCACATACTAGTTGCCTCGCTTCTGTCAGTGTGCCCCAGGGCAGCTGTGGCTACAGTAGTAGTTTATCACCACAGTGAATAATGACATGTAAAGCGTCTTTGAGTGTCCACAAAAGCACTATATAAAACCGATGCATTATTATTATTAAGAGCTCCAAATATCAAGAAGTTGAAGCCAGAGCAAGAGGAATGTTTAGCATATGTCATTGCTGCAAAGATATTGTGGCTCTTCTCCCCACGGGCTCCGTTAGTGGCCACCCTAAGTTGGTTTAGGTCTTACCTTGAGGACAGGAAGTACTTTGTGGAGATTGGAAACTGTGTCTCAGATCATATGGCCCTGACCTGTGGAGTACCACAGGGGTCGATCCTGGGACCTCTTCTGTTCAATCTCTACATGCTGCCGTTAGGTCAGTTAATACACAGAAACAAAGTGTCCTATCACAACTATGCAGACGACACTCAGATCTATGTCTCACTGACTGCAGGAGAACATGGACCAGTAGACTCACTCCTTCACTGTATCCAACAGATCAGTGAGTGGATGCAAAACAACTTCCTTCAGCTAAACGCGGACAAAACAGAAATGATTGTCTTTGGTCCCCAGAAACAAAGAGAGAGCGTCATCTGTCACCTACAGTCTCTCTCCCTAAAACCTTCAAACAAGGTCAGAAATCTAGGGGTAATACTGGACTCAGACTTAAATTTTAATAGCCACATCAAATCAGTAACATCAGCAGCTTTTTACCATCTAAAAAACATTGCCAGGATCAAAAACATAGTGTCTAAAGCAGACTTGGAGATTCTTATCCCCATGCATTTGTCTCCAGTAGGTTAGACTACTGCAATGGCCTGCTCACAGGTCTGTCCAAACAGGCTGTAAAACAGCTGCAGTACATTCAAAATGCAGCAGCTCGAGTCCTGACTAGAACCAGGAAGTACGACCACATTAGTCCGGTCCTCAGGTCCCTGCACTGGCTTCCTGTGGCTCAGAGAATAGACTTTAAAACAGCTCTGCTTGTTACAAGTCTCTCCATGGCCTCGCACCAAAATATATTAGTGACATGTTAGTCCCATATGAACCAGCCCGGACTCTGAGGAGCACAGGGACTGGACTCCTGTTAGTGCCCAGAGTCAGGACTAAACATGGGGAGGCTGCTTTTCAGATTCATGCTGCTAAAATCTGGAACAATCTTCCTGAAGATGTGAGACAGGCCTCCTCTCTGACAATGTTTAAAACCAGGTTAAAAACAGTTCTGTTTAACTGTGCATACAACTGAGGGATTTTATGTTTTTATCTTTCTTTTTAATGTTCTGTGATTATTTATGATTTTAATGCTTTCTTGTTTTGTTCAGCACTTTGAATTGCCTTGTGTATGAATTGTGCTATATAAATAAACTTGCCTTGCCTTGCCTTGCCAAAGGAGATGGCTAAAGCTAGGCTAAATGCTAAAGCTAGGCTAAATGCTAAAGCTAGGCTAAATGCTAAAGCTTGGCTAAATGCTAAAGCTAGGCTAAATGCTAAATGCTAACAACTCACTTGTACTCATTACATACGTCAGGGTAAACTCAGGTCCAATCGTTTCAATTTGCAAAAGGAGTTAACCCCTCCCACCTGTTCACGGAGCTCAATGGAGCAAATCCAGACCTTAGTATGAAATGAAATGAGTATGACGGTGTGGTGAGACCAGGCTAGTAGCTCCCCAAAGGATACAGGAACTCTGATTTTTGTCTGTGATTTTCTGCAGTTATTACATCACAGTTTATTACAACTGCAAAAAAAGAAAAGCTGTCAGCCATTTCTGTTGTGCAAAAGTAGCTCTCCAAACAAAAACATTGGAGACCCTTGCTCTAGTGGTTATTTAAAGTCACTGTCACTTCAGTAAGTAACTAAGTAATCTGGACTTCAATCTGACTTTTTTTGTCTTATTTCAAGAACCGTTGCTGTATTTTATCCTTCCAAGGGAGACATTTCTTGTATCTTTTTAAAACAAGATCAATTTGCTCTGTCCGATTGAGAAATCTTGTTTTAAGGCAGTCACCTTAAACCTCAAAGTTAAAATTTTGCCCGATTTGAGCAATTTTGTACTGACTTTTCATCACTTTTTGTTGTGATAAAAGTTTAAGAATTTGACTGTACGTGTAATATTGGTTTATTTGGCGAGTTGCTAAAATTGAATGAGGAATGGGATCATGATCTCCCGTTGGTCCCAAAGGGTTCCCATTTTAACTGTTTAACTATTGTTCAGTGTGACTTTCATTGGAAAAACTTTTTGATTTTTTTTTCCCCGTAAATATTGTTAACTCCGTCTGATGTGGACTGTTCCAGGGCCCAGCGGTCCATCAGATCATGGGCAGTCTGAGAAGGACTCTTTGAAGCGGGTCCATGTGAGTGTACTGTAAGCTGACAGCCCCCCTCAGCCCGCCCCTCTAAGCCTGCGCTGGCCTACTTCTCCGCCACATCCTCCTCTCCACTTTCCATCTTTATATTTATGTTTGTATTGTAATTATCTGTTTCCTTTTATTAATCCAGATACAATCATCAGTAAAATAGGAGGTTATGTATTCCGTGCATTTTTTTTTTCATTTGCACTTGCTTCACAGCGAGAAGGTACTAGGTTCAATTCCACTTCCAGGACCTTTCTGTGTGGAGTTTGCATGCTCCTCCGTGTCTGCTTAGGTTTCCTCCAGGTGCTCCGGTTTCCTCTACCCCTAAAAACATGTACAATAGGTGAGGGTAGAATGAGTTTGTGTTTGTTGGTGCGACTCTGGGACTACAGATGGAAATTGGCTTCATTGCTACCATCGGTCTCTCACTATGTCTCTCTCTGACCTGAGAACGCCTTCGGGTCCACTCAGATGAGCTGGAGGAAGTGTGTGTGGATAGGGAGGTCTGGGCATCTCTGCCTAGACTGCTACTCCCGCGGCCCACAACTGGATGAAGCGGAAGAAGATGGATGGATGGATGGATGGATGCTACAATCTTGTGTATTTACAGCTCCTATTGTATACACACTGTCCTGCCCAAATAAACAAACAAAAAATACGACTTTAAAGACCTTATGCAGGTTTTTTTTTTAAATTGTGGATATCAAAATTGCATGACAGTTAATCAATTATTGTCGATCTGAAATAGATTCTAGCAAAAAAAAAAAAGCCTATATTTAATAAAAAGAATGTGTTTTTAATGAATTTAATTTGTCTATTCCTCTAACCTGTGTGGGACGTCATAGCGGGTAACGCCCTTACATTGAAAGCCATGGATCTATGCGACAGATACTCGCCTATCCTCTCTTCTAAGCTCCACTAATGTCCAACACACTACTGCACTCTACAGGTGTCAATCGCTCAATACACATAAATTGCTGTATGAGAGTGAAAATGCGACTGATTTGAGAAATGGGTTGAACCCCATTTGCCGGTATGCCAGTGCATTGACACAACCACTGGGCTATCACAGCTCCAGTGAGGAGTCATACACTAGTAGTAGTTTTATATTCGCTGTACACCGCCTTGTCAATCTTGAATATCCGCCGCAAAAAATGACCAAATACCAACTCTGGTAAACAACTTGATTTGTGGGGGATCAAGACGTAAAAAAAAAAACAGCGTTGCACCTCATGGGACCCTCTGCAGGTGGTGAGTCCACAGGGAGGGACGGCTGCATCTCTGAGTGTCGAGCATAGCCTTGATTCTGTTCAGTGGGGCTTTGGGCAAAAACGTACCCACTGACTGACTCACCAGAGATGGGAGCAAGGTCGCCATACAGGAGGGGCATGCTAGGAGCTACTGTATAGTCACATGTTTTTAGTGGGTAGGGGAAACCGGAGCACACGGGGGAACATACAAGCTCCTCCCAGAAGACCCTGTTCCGACCAGGATTCAAACCCAGGGCCTTCTTGCTGAGAAGCGAGAGGGCCTTTCTGAGTGGAGTTTGCATGTTCGGACTCACCCCGTGTCTACGTAGGTTTCCTCCAGGTGCTCCGGTGTCCCCTACCACTAAAAACTTGCAAAATAGGTATGAATGTAATGAGTGAGTGAGTGGATGGCGCTGGTTGGGGCTTTGTTGGTCCATTTGTGTTCGGCGACTCGCTTCCGTCATCACCGTGTTGAGAGAATGGAACGATATCTGATCTCTGAACATTGTAAAGCGCTTTGGGTGACCCTTGGTCTGTAAAATGCGCTATATAAAATATAACCGTACCTAAAGCCCAGTCACAAGAGTTCATCAGTCTAACATTGAACATGTACTTCTACTTTTCCATGATAAATGCGTTTTTCCCATTTCCTTTTCACTTTTTTCTTGCTTTTCATTTAGTTGAGTAATCTGTATAATATTGGGGTTTTTCAAATATGAACATGTTAGGGTCTTGTTACACTTTTCAGGTTTGAATGTTTGCATGTTTGGTGCGCCCTGGGGAGCCACTCGGGTCCAGCCCGTGCTCATGATGAGGCAGTTTGTCCATAGTTTCTTGTGATTGGAGGGAATAGTCTGTTCCCAATTAGCCCATCTCATGCTGTTACCTTTTGCTGGCAAAAAAAGCTTACTTTGGATTTAAAGTATTCGGTTAAATGTTAAAATGGCTAGCTCATTTCACTCACTTATTTTCTAGGTTTAAGAAGAGTAGATCCAAGTAACATAATCGCCACAATTTTTGTGGGTAAACTTAAAATTAATAAGTAACATTCTGGTTTTTAAGTCTTGGATTGTTTTTAGTAAACTGCACTTGTAGATCTTTTAGATAATAATTGAAATAAAATACAAACATTTATTAAAGTTAGCATCGGTGGCTAGCATGGAGGCTTGAGTGTCTCTTTTAAAACAGTATGGACATGGTTTGGACTTTAACCAGAATATCTTTGAAATGCATATTATAAGTCAGGAGATTTGGAGCCATTTGGCTTAAGGTAAATCATTTTTTAAGTGAATCATCAAAGTTTTGTACCAATCAATAAACATTTTATATGCATTATTAAGCGGCAAAATGGAAGTTATGAAAGTATGGAGGTTAAACTGGGCTGGCCCTGTGCTGGTGTGTCCTTGGTTGCTTGAAACCGGCTTGCAATCAACTACAAGCTCCCCTTTTCTATTTTCACTATATTTGTCAATCAATAACTGTCCTAAAAATTGACCGGGCATGAAGAAAAAAGCAATTTATTTTATTAGTTAGTTTAGATCAATGCCTAATTTTACCTGATACGAGGTTAGAAAAATGGTTGGATGAAGCACGCTGCTTAGTTTGTTCCCAACCCTCCATCTCACATTTCAACACAATAATAACAGAATAATTATACAAGTTTTGATACAATAAAACACCAATACACCATTTTCAGTTTTGTTTTTGTGCTTTGTAAATTAGTTAAAATGGAAATATGAAAATTTGGCCAAAAGTAAAGTAAGTAATCTTATATTTAATCCGCCTATTCACTGCAGATTCTGAGTCTCTCAAAGCGGTTTACAATTGTTAATTTTGGGCTTTGTCTCTAACTACACACCAGAGGATGGGAGCTGGTGGTCGCCAGTTACAGGGAGGCACATGCTAGAACTATTGGACTTATTTTTAGTGTGGTAGGGGAAAAACCGGAACAGTACCCGGAGGAAACTACGCAGACGGGGAGAACATGCAACTCCACTCAGATAAGGCCCGGTCCGACCGGGATTCGAACCCTGGACTTCTTGTCTGAGAGGCGAGAGTTGCTATCCACGTCAGCTCACCGGTGCCGCAAAAACTTACAAAATAAAGACCCTAAAACATTGTTAATTATAATGTCACCAGAGACAAAACAGTGGATGTGTCCTGCTTTTTTGAATTTTACAACTGTGACAAAAAAACAATTACCGTGTTTGTTACCATATTTGTGTTGGTTAAATTGATGCTATTTTGAAGTAAACACAGATGGGATCACAGCAGGTTAGTGTATTCAACATTTAATGAAATATGTTAAGTTTCAGAGAGTATCCAAGTTCTTAAAATCTCTTTTTTATTTTACCCAGTTTGTCCAATAGTCCATTTTGTATGGGACTATTGCTGTTTCCGCTGGGTTGTCAACAGATTGATTTTGTGTCTATCTGAATGCAATGATAGTGGGACTCATTATATCGTCGAGCTCTGCTGCTCCAAGTCTTTGCTCCGTACAAACATACATTTTTGAATCTGCCACTGTCACCTAAACAGGAGGCTTAAGTAAGTAAATATGTGCGTAAGTATGGGAAGTAATCTTTAATTAGCAAATTTTATATCAAAGCCCATGACCACAATCTATGTATTTCTTGACTACCTTGAGAATTATGTACATGTTTTAGTGAGGCAAAAATCAGAGCACCTGGAAAAAGGACAACAGACAGACACTATGAGAGTATCCCAGCAAATATGTATTATGGGTTATTTTGATGCTATTGAAACTATTGGTGAAAGATGTGATTTTAGAAAAATCAACATAATATGATAATCTCAAAGCTGTCTTTTTCAAAGAGTTTCTACTTAATATCAAACCAACTGCCACCAACATTTGGTTGCAATGAATTGTCCATACAGGAAATGCAGGTCATGTGTGTGATGAGTAGCGGTATGGGTTCTATAGTTTATGTGCCTGTTTCAATTATGTAAATTTTTTTTTGTTTAGGTAGTGATGTAAAAATGTTGATAATTGGTTGATATGTGTTTACTTAGAAAAAAGAAAATATACTTACTACATGAATAGCTAACATGATTTAGATGGTGACTTATTAATACAACAGAAAACTATTTAAATGCTGTAGTCTTGTAATTGTGATCAAGAAGACCTCCTCCATTCTCTTCCCATGACGCCATGATTCACGTTTGAGCTCTGTCCCTGCACACCCACTGGTTCCTACACTTCACATTTGTCATGGTCTACTTGTTTTTGGTTGTGTGTGAAATCAATGTATATTTTAAAGATGGTTTTGCACCCAGTCCCTCTAGTGACTTATTTCAGTCATTTCCTTCCTCATACTAACACTTTGTGTTGAGGCTTGGAAAGAAATACCCAGAAGCAGAGGAAAAGCTACAACAGCAATACCATTGGAGCAGACGCCACACTTGGTTGCACTTTCTTTAGCCGTCTGAAAAAGA
The DNA here is from genome assembly GCA_964034765.1 of Knipowitschia caucasica. NCBI lineage: Eukaryota > Metazoa > Chordata > Actinopteri > Gobiiformes > Gobiidae > Knipowitschia > Knipowitschia caucasica. The sequence continues at coordinate 11,028,339 of OZ035831.1, forward strand.
GAGACTATTTGTGACTATGTGCATTCTATTGCTGTTGTATGATTTCATTTTGGCGGCAAGGTGGCTGAGTGGATAGCAATCTTGCCTCTCAGCAAGAAGGTCCTGGGTTACGATTCCCCGGTTGGGACAGGGCTTTTGAGTGAGTTTGCATGTTCTCCCCCGGTGTCTGCGTTATGTTTCCTCCGCGTTGCTCGGTATCCCTACCACTAAAAATTTGTACAATTGGGGTCTGGCATACAGCCTCTGTACTGGCACCCCCCACTCCCAAAAATAACAATTGTTAAACCGCTTTGAGACTCCGTTGTGCAGTGAAAAGGCGGTATATATTAAAGATTATACTATTTGGATTTCCAAACGTTGAAAGGCTCTTTGTGATAGACAGTGTGCTGTCCACATACATTTTAATGGTTATTACCGACTCAAGGTTCAGTAACAATGTCTCCCAACGGGAGATGAGGAGTCTTGTGGGATGCAGCATTTACCAGGCAAAAGCAGAGGTTTGAGAATGGTCTCCAGGTCCCCACGGACACTGAAGTTTTTTGCTAATTACTGGACTGCTTCATTGTTTAACAAATATGTTGCATTTATGTGACATACTAATTACAGTGGATGGGCAGCTGGAAAATTGTTCTTGGCTAGCCAATCTGTGATCACAGGTATACATTTTTTTTAAAGGATGGAATTTTCTATGTTGTGTACTCCGCAGATATTAGGTCAACATTAAATTCATATCTGACCTATTCTGAACACATGTTTAAACAGAAGTTGGATTAAAACTACCTATGAATATGATTACAGACAGCGAATGAGGCTCTCATCCAGGTTGCCAGTTTGTGAGGTGGAAAAAACAACCACATATTGTTTAAGGGTGGTCTGTTGTTGTGTCTTCGGCAAGACATTTAGATAAGTAGTATTGTATGTTACAGTAAGTTGACGTGAGATTTCTGCTGCATGAATGAGTGGTGGCAGTGTTGGGCTCGTTACTTTGAAAAAAGTAATTAGTTTATAGTTACAAGTTACTTCTCCAAAAAGTAATTGAGTTATAACGGAGTTATCCACTATAACAGTAACTATTTACCAGTTAAAGTAACTATTGCCGTTACTTTTTAGTTTTGTTCTGAAAATGGATGTGCTCTCGCAACTGTGCGCTGTTTTTTTCCTTTAACCTCTAGTAGAGTTTAAATATTGCCCATACCTTTCCATCTACCAAAGGCTGTTTTGCTGACATGAAGTCTGTTTCACTCTTCATCTCTCTCTGTTGCACTAAGCATTTCTGAACACAACCACCCGCACTGTGAAATTGTGGAAACACCGGTGAAGCACTGACTTCAGACCAATCAGCTGAACATATTTATCATATTAAATCACGTGGACAATTTGTTAGGTACAGCGAATATGTTTCATGCCCACATTGTTTGTTCATACAAAACGCAAACCTCATGGAGTTATTGGGTCACTACCTTATAAATGACTGCACAGGCCTCTTCAGTTCAGACCCAGTTCGTGTTTAGTCACAGTTAATGGTTTGCAGCGTAGATATGAATCCTCCAATTGTTAAATGTAGTCAAAGAGTTTTAAAAAGTAAAACAAAACGCATGTGTCCTCCATAAACTCCTCTGTTTTGCTGCTGCGGGTGCATCCACTTTCTAAAATCCACCCTCTTTCACTTCACCTCTATTCTTATCACTTCTTAGTCATTGAAAAAATAACCCTAAATGCATTTTAAATAATCTTATAACGTGTTATATGTAGGTTAGCAAACCTGTTGCTGCCCTTAGCGATAAACCAGGAAGAGCAAGGAGCTTATCGATTGAATTGTATGCAAGCCGACTTTCTGCGCTCACATGCGCTCCTCTGTGGCTGACCTCACGGTGTTACCAAGCACGTGGATTGAGCGCATAATTTTTAGGACCAATATTTGTTTCAAAAAACAATTATGAGCCATCCTACTGCAACTGTAGCTTCGTAGATTGGTAAAGGAAATATGTTTTACATCAGCCAATAATTTGCTGAGAGGTATTTGCATCCTCCCTCTCTAGCATGACAATCGCACGCGCACGTGTACTATCACAAAATAAGAAAGCGAGAGAGCTCATTTGTGCGTCTGGAGTAACGGCCCAGTAACCGGGATGTCGGAAGAAATGATAACGGCGATATGTTACAGTCAAAGTAATTAGGTATTAGATTACTCGTTAACTGAAAGAAATGTAACGGCCCGTTATTTCCATCACTGTGTGTGGCCAACTAGAATGGTCCTTCTGGACAAAATGTCATGGCAATTATAGAAAACACAATTTTAGACCATCCATTATAGATTGGATTATTTCAACCTCAAAGGAGTAAACAAGAATGGGAACGTACTCATTATTGAGCTAAGATTCGGGTATTACTTCATTTTGTATCATGTATGGTGAAATCAGGGAACAATGTATCAAATATATTTGGAAACGGTATTTCACTTTTGTATTAGTGAGGAATGTCTTGCCCATCATGCGAGTGCTCTGGTTACCTGCAAGCCTTTTCCTTTTGTTTATAACCAAAAGCTACGGATGACGTGGATCGCACATAGACTGAGCGGGAATTTTCAAGCGCGATATAGGACTGCACCGCCGCACCAACCGGTCGGTCAATCACTCGCTTCAGACCTTGAGATACTTGACTGGCTCCATGTCTGCTGAAGGCAGGGCTCCTTTTTGCAGTGGTGCCTCACGGCCTCAATGTGGAGTTGCTGATTCCTCTATCCCACCTCCGTGTCACTTGCACTCAGGTCTGTTGCTCGCCCAGGTCTGCTCTTCATGAGGGCTCCACAAACTCCACACAAATAGATAAAGGTGATGTAGTCCCCACCTGGACCCCTTTCTCCTACTGCTTTTATCATAGAAAACCGGTGACAAAAGCAGCCTTAAGCAGAGCCCGATCATTAATCCTAGGATACCCAGTACTATGCAACAAACAAGACATTTTCAATATATTCTATTGCCATCACTTGTTGTAGTACCTTTGACAATTAGTGTGTATTTGATTCAAAGTTGGGCCACGTTGATTGTATTACAGTATTTATGGTGTGTATGTGTTACTCCAGCTTCTATAACTGTGAGTTATAGTTGGGTATGGGTTATTGTTCCTGCGCTGTGCTCATATAGTTCTGCTGCCACATTATAAAAAACATGCGCAAGTGGAGAAAATCCAATTGTTGAAAATCACGTCAAGCTACGCTCTGGGCCACAGCTTCAGCTTCATGATTTATTAGTGAAGCACAGCCGTATTTGCCATATAGGAAAACACTTTGGGTAGATGTCATGGTGGATATACAGAGAATGGATGTGAATTAAAAAATTGCAGAGCCATTTTTCCCGAGCTTATCTAGGCATTGTTTCACCGAGCTCTCACAATTTGGGACAAGGGGAAAAATAGCAAATGTGTTTCAAATGAAAGTAATCTTTATTGCAAGGCATAGAGGTTAATTCATAATCATTCACTATTTCAAAGAAGGTGATACAAACTAAAGGGTCGGGCACAAAGCAATGGGATTTAATTCACAGCTAGCAACACAATATTCAGAGGCTCCATTATTCAAGGTGTTTTGTAGTACGAAGGCACTGTGACAGCTTTTGTCTTGGACACATGTCTTCAATGAAACAATTTGTTGGGTGTATGCAGTCTGCAGCTGGATTTAAAACAGGAGAAGATGATGAGAGCGCATTCAAGAAAGAATAGCCTCATGAAGCAACACAACCCATGCAAGGGGTCACAGAACAAGAAATGAAAGAAACTATACTAGAATTATATTATCAGTGGTCCTTGTATGGCTTCCATTTTTCTAATAATGGGCTCCCACTGTTGCTTTTCTTCACATAATCAAGGATGCTTTCCCTCTTGCGCTTCAGTCTCCAGCCTGGTGCAGGTCTTACCATCTACAAACTCTTTGGTCTTGCCACAGTGGAGTTTGGAGAGTGACGTTTGGGTTTTGGACAGATGTCTTTCATATGTAACAAATTCAAAAACTGGTGCCATTAAACGAGTGGAGACAGAGGAGCCTCTATGAAGAAGGGAGTGACAGGGTTGTGAGGAGCCAGAAATCTTATTGTTTGTATGGTGACCATTTTCTTTCCAACATATTGCAAAAAAATGATTGAATTTGGTTTTCTGCATGCTTTTATTTCCAGTCGTCTGGAACTACTGCAACGCACTTTATGCTGGTGTAAATCAGAAAACCCTCTCCCGGTTGCAGTTGGTCCAGAACGCAGCAGCACGACTTTTAACGGGGGCCAGAAAGCGCGAACACATCACCCCTGTACTCGCGTCTTTGCACTGGCTCCCTGTTCATTTTAGAATTGATTTTAAAATTTTACTGTTTGTTTTTAAATCTTTGCATGGACAGGCCCCTGATTACATCTCGGACCTCATCCAAATTTACACTCCTGCGCGCGCCCTGATGTCCGAGAGCCAGCTCCAGCTCGTGGTCCGTAACGCGAGACTTAAAACCCGGGGGGACAGAGCCTTCTCTGTGGTCGGCCCTAAGCTCTGGAACGCTCTTCCCCTCCATGTCCGGACGGCCCCCACAGTAGAGTGTTTTAAGTCTCGTCTTAAGACCCACTTTTACTCTTTGGCTTTTAACACTGTGTGAGTTGTGTGGTCCTCTGTGTTTTTATTTTTATTTCTATTTATGGTTTTAATCTGTTTTATATATTTTTATTCTTTTATACTTGGTGAAGCTAAGGATAAGTTGTTATTTATTTTATACTTTTTTGTGCAGCACTTTGGAAACGTAACTGTTGTTTAAATGTGCTATATAAATAAAGTGGATTGGATTGGATTGGATTGGTTAGACTGCTGTCCCCGCAATCCGGCAATGGATGAAGCAGAAGAGAATGGATTGATGTTTTCCTCCTCTCCTTTTGTGTGAGTTCAGGCTTCACCTGTGTGCTTGATTGGTTGGAGTTATCATCTGCTGTCTGTTCTGAAACAGTCCTGAACTACCAACCTTTCTTGGCTGATGGACGAGGAGCATGAAATGAAAAATATTATTTCAGACAGAAGACTCACTCAAAAGTTACAAAAATCTTTCAAAGCCTTTATTTGACATGGCAAAAAGAGGTTAAAATTACGCCTACGCGTTTCAGCCTTCTGGCCTTCTTCGGGGCATGAAGAAGGAAGTCATCACATGCTCTGAGAAGGAAGTGACGTAGAATTAAGCTGCTTTCACACCGCCAACGTTGGAACGCCAATGCCTCGCGCACCGGACGCACATCCTGGCACGGTGGCTGAGTGGATAGCACTCTCGCCTCTCAGCAAGAAGGTCCTGGGTTCGAATCCCGGTCGGACCAGGGCCTTTCTGAGTGGAGTTTGCATGTTCTCCCCGTGTCTGCGTAGGTTTCCTCCGGGTACTCCGGTTTCCCCTACCACTAAAAATATGTCCAATAGGTCTGGCATGTGCCTCCTGTACTGGCGACCCTGCTCCCATCTCTGTGTGGAGTGAGAGACAAATGCCCAAAATGAACAATTGTAAACCGCTTTGAGACTCAGATCTGCAGTGAAAAGGCGGTATATAAATAAAAACTTACTTACTTACTTACTTACATCCTCTAGTTTTCAGACGCAGGAGTCTTCAGACCAGAAGTCCTGACGCGCGCCCGAAGTGGCGAAAGTAGCCGGCGGGATTTGATGCTACCAGAGTTAAGCTAGCGGCTTTTTGTGTAAAGTTCTTCTCCAATAATGCAGCTCTGCAGTGTCTCTGTGTCCAGAGACCTTCCACAGACTTTATATAACAGCAGTATGTGTTCATGGAGGTGCGCCATACATTTCTTTGTATTATTAAACGGTACAATACTGGACTCAGACTTCAAATCAATAACATCAGCAGCTTTTTACCATCTAAAAAACATTGCCAGGATCAAAAACATAGTGTCTAAAGCAGACTTGGAGATTCTTATCCATGCATTTGTCTCCAGTAGGTTAGACTACTGCAATGGCCTGCTCACAGGTCTGTCCAAACAGGCTGTAAAACAGCTGCAGTACATTCAAAATGCAGCAGCTCGAGTCCTGACTAGAACCAGGAAGTACGACCATATTAGTCCAGTTCTCAGGTCTCTGCACTGGCTTCCTGTGGCTCAGAGAATAGACTTTAAAACAGCTCTGCTTGTGTACAAGTCTCTCCATGGCCTCGCACCAAAATATATTAGTGAGATGTTAGTGCCATATGAACCAGGCCGGACTCTGAGGAGCACAGGGACTGGACTCCTGTTAGTGCCCAGAGTCAGGACTAAACATGGGGAGGCTGCTTTTCAGATTCATGCTGCTAAAATCTGGAACAGAATCTGGATTTTCTCCAGATTCTCTTCATCTTCTTAAGGTTCAGGTTCAGTAGTTGAGTTCTGGTGTACAGCCTAAATACATCTCTTTTGGGAGGGTCTAGCAGGTGTTACCTAACAGAAAAAAATGAGCTGTAGATTAGTTAAACAAAACAATGAAGGATATTAAAAGTATCATTATATACTTACACAACAATCATAACCCATAAGCAACACAGGATGGCGATTTTCTCTGGTGGGTTGTTCATCAGGAAAACATTTCCCACAGACCTGGAATTGAAGAAAAATACATTAGTAATGTAGTAATGATTTTAAGGTTTTTATTCTACTTAATAAGGATGATCTTGTGGGATTTGAAGCCAGAACTGTCAACTCGTGACCCCCACGTAAGATGAAAATTAATTAATTGAATATTGAAAATTAGGTGAGGTTAGGTTCATTTAACGAATGCGCTATTGTGTGTGTGTAAATGCTTATCTAAAAGCATTACTGTGCATTACTAATAACAGTTAGCCAACTTGTAATAATCTAGCAAATTCCAAAAAGAGTTCCACGACATCCACTTTGCGAATTACTTTTTTAGCAAACGTGTAATCCAACCTAAACAAGAACTAACATGAAGTGAATGCACATATACAGAAAGTTCATTACAGGTCCTGTCAAGAGCACGTCAGAGCTTTTGTATCTGGCTAACAGGCTAATGAAGCTAACAGGCTAACGAAGCTAACAGGCTAACGACGCTAACAGGCTAACGAAGCTAACAGACTAACGACACTAACAGGCTAACGAAGCTAACAGGCTAACAGACTAACGACACTAACAGGCTAACGATGCTAACAGGCTAATGAAGCTAACAGTTAGAAAATGTAGCAGTTACTTTTTACACTCATGTCATTTATAGACAGCAACCGGTGGGTAATAATCAAAGCTAAACTTACCACTGCTTTCTTGTTTGGCTTAAAGCCATCTAGGTTTATATACATCGTGTTCCACAGCTGGACCAGGTGCTCTCTGCAGTCTGTATGGGAAAGTATGGAAGCCCGTTTCCGCCATGTAAAAAAAAAAAAAAAAAGCCTACAGAAAGTCAAAATTATGACTTTAAAAGTCAAAATTTCGACTTTAAAAGTCAAAATTACGAGTTTTCAACTGCGCATGTGCGGTCTCTGGACATCCATGACCATGGGTCATCCTCTACCTGCAGATTATGTGAAGATTTTGCCTACAGACAGTGACCACATCCATGAACTAGCCAGCAATAATGTTGTGGTAGTAATCGCGTTAAAATGCAAAAGGTCTCTCCGTTTATGATTAGAATCCGCTTCAGAAGCCTCTGTTTAGTTTATCCGAAACGGACTGTGGAAGATTAATAAAACACATGCGGCTGGTCACACAAACAGCTGATCCACCAGTCCGAAGGAAGATGTTAAGGTCAGGTAACACCTAAGCATTCTAACAGGGCACAGAAGGTGCCGTCGCTCCTCCTCGGGGGAGGAGTGCGGCGGCGGATGGAAAGCCCTAATCCTGATCACTCTCAACCTGAAGGCCGAAGTAATGACCTTAGGGAGAAAGGCAGGATTGGGCCATAACTCTACCAGTCCGTCACCCGTCAGGATCCGTCAGGATCCCAAGAGCGAGCACTGAAGAGCCTCCATCTGGTGTTGTAGGCATCACCGTGGACGGCGCCCTCGCCCCCTGAATAGTCTCCACCACCGCCGGAAGACCGAGGTCTACGAGGTTCCGCCTCTCAACCTCCAAGCCCAGAGCCGATAAATGGGCGTGAGAACAGGGCCCCCCCCCCCTTGGACTAAAGCCCCCGGCTCGTCCGGGAGGGCCCAAGGTTCCATCACCGACATGCCCCTCAGGAAGGGAAACCACCGGGCATGCGGACTCTCCGGAGCCACCAAGATCACCAATCTCCCCTCCTGCTCGATCCTCCGCAGCAGGACCGGCAGGAGACGAACTGGTGGGAACGCATACAGCAGGCCCCCTGGCCACGGGTAGTGAGCCATGGCGTCCACCCCTAGGGACGGCTCGTCCGTGGCCCTTAAAGGCGCTATACCCGTTTCTGCAATGTTTGAATGTTTAGCACCGCCCCCCAACTCGCTCACAGGCTTCTCATTTCCCCTACGCTCTCATAACACGGAGCCACCTAGTTTTATTTGCGATCTGATACATATGCTAACATTAGCATTAGCGCAACTTGTAAGCTGTGCAACAATCACTGATGAAATGGTACTAAAGCAACGCACTGCTAATACAATATATAAGTAAAAGAATACCATTAGTTTCGCGTCCGAATGTATTCATTTAAACATTAGAATATATTCTAATATTTAATTATAATTTATTATACAGCTCCTCACAGCAGCAGCACTCCATTGACGTGAATGTAATTCTTCCGATCATGTTTTCTTGATAACAGAACTCTCAAACCAATAATGACCGCAGTCCCAATGCAATCTCTGTTTGTAATTCAGGTGTGTAAAATACTGCCATTACTTTGCAAGTACAACAAGCTATCAGCGCCTGTCACTACGCTGTGCAGTTTCTCTGCACACTTGTCTGTGTAGAGAAGCTAGCGGAGCTAGCGCAGCTAGCCACGCTCAATAAACAAATACATATCAATCAATCAACACCATTAAACGTCAATCGGACAATACAGTACACATATACATCCTAAACACACATGCACGGACGATTTCAGAATTTGCTGTCAACGTTTTCATGACATAAATACTGTTTTAAAGTGACAAAAAGCGATCGCGAAAAACCCGGAAGTTACCATGAAACAGCTAGCTAGCTTAGCTGTTACCTGCCTAGCACGTCCCGGTGAAACCTTTGGGAGCTAACTATTTTATTTGCAGTCATTAAATACATTTCTAATTATAAGGGTTGTCTAATATTTGTTCAAATATGTATATATTTTTTAATTTTGGAATTATATTCGAATTTTTAAGTCGAAGCCCTGGTGTTAAGCAGCGCTGTAGAGGCTAGAGGACGCAGGCTGTTCGCTGCTCGTTCTGTGAGCGGAGGAGAAAGAGCGGCCCGCTCAGACTCTACTCAGCACTTTTCACTGCCTGAATTTCATACACAGTGGAATCAATGACCTCAAGTTTTCAATTAAATTATGTATTATGATGCAACTTGTATGTAGTAAACAGTATTTTTATGAACTACTTAGAAAAAAAATCGGGTATAGCTTCTTTAAGGCGAACCAGGATGGGCACTGTGCGTGCTCTGCACGGGCACCCGGGACGTGGCATGCTCTTAGGGACAGGAGGTGAAGCTCTGCCCACAGCAGAATCACCGTCGCCATGCGATGGAGAGCGGGGGATCTGGTGCCTCCCTGCCTGTTCAGATAAGACACCACCGTGGTGTTGTCTGAGCGAACCATCACATTCCTCCCCTGCAGCTGTGGGGCAAAGTGCAGCAGCACCCTGTGCACTGGCTCCATTTCCAGAAGGTTGATGTAGCGGGCTGAGTCCGACCAGCAGCCTCCTATGGAGCTCTGACCGAGGACCCCGCCCCACCCTTCGAGTGACGCGTCCGTGACCACCTCCAGGTGAGACACGGCGCTGACCAGAGACACTCCGGTCCGCAACAGACCCGGAGTGAGCCAAAACCTGATGTCCGATGCTGCGATTTGGGGAACCCAGATCAGCCTCCCCCCGTCCCGTGAGGGGTGAAGCTTGAGACGTGAGAACCATCTCTGAAACATTCTCATGTGGAGGAGGCCTAACCGTACCACAGTATGAGCCGCCACCATCATCCCCAGAAGAGATCTGAGGCGCCGAGCGGGGACCCTGGGACCCGCCAGCACCTCCTTTGCCAGACGGGTGATGCTCCTCCGTCTGTCCTCGGACGATGCAGCACCGAACGTCACGAGTCCAGCTACAGGCCGAGATAAATCAAGCGCTGAGCCGGCAGCAGCCTGCTCTTTTCTCTGTTCACCACAAACCCCAGACTCTGTATGTGGGACAGGACCCAGTGTGTGTGACTCACGGCCACTTCTCTTTTTTTTTCTTTTTTTTTTTATTAAGTGATACATAGACATACATAAAAGTGATACATAGACATACATAAAAGTGATACATAGACATACAAGAGTGCGGCCGCTGAACGTGGACACGGTCCGGTGCAGGACGAAGCACTCCCAGGCGGTCGGGCGGGGCAGTCCCGGAGGTGTAGAGGAGGAGGCCAGGCTCAGAGGTCCTGCCACGTACCAGGAACAGACAATGGGACAACGGGGTGAATAGCACATGAATAAACTACAGTCAAAATCCCTAAAAATGCTAAACAGATAAAGTAGGAAGAGAGAGGAATAGTGCTCAAGTTACCATACTTCTCCCAGCCAAACTGACCCTCCCTATGCAGCTTACTGACAGTCTGAAGGAGTTTAGGCCTTCCCTGGAGTCTTACCTTCCCAGCCATATGCTAAATCTTAGTCTCCAGTGTTCAAGCCCTCTATGCCGATGCAGTCCGAAAGACTATAATTGATATAGGACGTTCATTGACATATTATCGCATGCATTTACTAATACATTCCTGTGTTTTTGATTTCTCTAATCTGTTTTGTTTGGCAAATTGACGGGTTTTGTAATGTAGTCCGAGATGACCACGGTTGTTGAATAGGGCTGTACAAATGAATTGAACCCCAATCCCACACCATTTCTTCATTACCACCTTTCTCCATCCAGTCTATCTAAAGTCCTATACCAGAGACTTTTTGTTTTTTCTCTCTGAGGAAGCTCCTGATGCTCGGGAACTTCAGAAGAACCTTTGAAACTCACAGATGAAGAGGAAATCAGCACCGACTCGTAGAAGTTTAAAAAAGTGTACAAACAACTCTGAATTCCTGAGTTATGCAGAAGTATCTTATCGTGGTTTGTAGAAAGTGAACAGAAGAAATATTTAACGGAAAGCAGTCACTTTGGTCCGATTATCTCCATGGCATTCACAGCGTTTACTATTGACCGAATCGTTAATGGATGCGTAACTGGAGATGCAATTTCACCTTGATTCAATGCGGCTTTTGTTACTTGTGTGTAGACCAATGGTATTTGATTATGTAATTTCTAGTGCACGGTCTTTGTGATGAAATGTTCCTTTTCTAAGTCAGGACCGTCTACTTTAGTGCCTGCTCGATTCATTGGAGAAGCCATTTTCTTTATACTGTAAGTGGCAATCACATTCTATGTCTCATGCACTCAAAACAAACAGTGATTACACAATTTTTCTTAGTGTGAAAGTCAGAGAAAGATCTGAGATGAACTTGGGCAACGTAAACCCGGATTACTTCGCTTTGGAGAGGATTGTGACAGATTTTTTACACTGTAGCTATGTGCTCCTTCTTCATTGACCAAACTTACAATACGCAAGATTTTTTTAATTGGGAAATAGTAAAATGGTCAGTTTTTTTTAAACAGATACAATCAAACTATATGGCGTTTGTAGCCCCATTGGCGAAATCCGTTTAATGACAGTCCAATGTGCTAAATTAGAAATCGATTAAAGCATTATATACTTCATTTCCACTTTTAGCAGTGTGGGAACCCAGCTCCACACGTTGATGCTCCGCTTGGCTGATCTACATGTTTTTGTTGTTGTAGGTGAAACCGGAGAGCACCTAGATGATACCCATGCTGAATGGGAAGAAAATTGCTAACTCCATTCGGAGGAAGTCCCTGTTCCAACCAGATCCAAATGACATGGTGAGGATTTGTATGGTTTTATTATTGACTTCGGTTCTCTGTAGTTGGTTTTAGTTTCTTTGCTGTCCTGTTACCCGACAGTGTTGATTGTCTCCCTGTCTCTTTGTGTCTGTATGTACCTGTGCTCCACCTCCATTGTTGCTGGTCCATTGTCCTCAGCTTGTCTTTTGTTTGGAGTTTTTTGTTAGTTTTTTACTCTGGACTATTGTTTTGAGCCTGAAAGGGTTTTTTCCATTGGGGGGTTTTTTTTGTTTTGTATTGAGCCCACCACAAGACATTCTCCACCGACACCAACTGATGTTTTGTGTCCTTGGCAAGACACTTAACCTCTGGGAACACCAGGAGCCCACAGTGGGGCGCCTGTAAAGTGCCAAACTGCCATTGTGTCCTTAGGCAAGACACTTCACCCACATTGCATAGAATGAGCTTCGTGTGTGCGTGAATGTTGTTGTAGTCGGAGGGCCGATGAGCACATACAGGTTGCCCTCGCTTCTGTCCAGTGTGCCCCAGGGCAGCTGTGGCTACAGTATAGTTTTATCACCACCGTGTTTGTAGTGAATGCATAATACATGTGAAGCATCTTTGAGAGTCCAAAAAAGCGCTAAGGCAAGGCAAGGCAAGTTTATTTGTATTATAGGCAAAAAAACAAAAAAAAAAATACCCCAAAATTACAACAAGGCCCACTCAAAAGTGCGAACAAACCAGAAAGCATTAAAATTAGTGGCTGTCCAAAATATTGCGTTATTAACGCGTTACGCAAATCAATATTAACGGCGTCTTTTTTTTAACGCGCGCTTAAAAAAAAACTTTTATTCGCAGACAAACACCTAAACAGAAAAAAAAATAGAAACAAAGAAAAGGCTAGTTCAGATACATTGTAGACAGAGATTACAAACAATATGTAGTTGGAGATACATGGGGCCAAAGAAGAAACCCAGAAGGGCACATAGGATGGGGGGGGGGCATGAAGTGGAGATGGGGGAGGTTAATAAAAAAAGGGCAATACAACAAACAAGAATACAGTGTGTTTAAGTCCAGATAATAGTTTGAAGCGTAGACATGTAATCCTCCATTTGGAAATGAGTCCAATGAGTTTTAAAAAGTAAAACAAAACGCGTGTCTCCTCCATAAACTCCTCTGTTTTGCTGCAGCCGGCTGCATCCAATTTCTAAAATCAATCGTCTTACATTTCACCTTTCTTTCTTATCATTCCTATAGTCATTGAAAAATTACCCTAAGTGCATTTTAAATTATCTATCTATTATATAAAATGTGTTATATGTATGTTACCCAATCCTGTTGCTGTCCTTAGCAGATAAACCAGGAAGAGAAAGGAGCTTATCGATGGAATTGTATGCAGCCGACTTCTGCGCGCCTCTGAGGCCTCACGGTGATACAAGCCGTGGTTGAGCGCGATTAAGACCCATATTTGTTTCAAAAACACAATTTATGAGCCATCCTCTCAACTGTAGACATGTAGATTGTAAAGGAAATATGTTTTACATCAGCTAATTATTGCTGAGAGGTTTTCTCATCCTCCCTTCTCTCATGACAACACGCACACGAGTCCTATCACGAAGTAAAAAAAGAATTTCATTTTGCGACTTGAGTAACGCGCAGTAACGGGATGTCGGAAATGATAACGGCGTTATCGTTACAGTCAAAGTAATTAGTTAGATTACTCGTTACTGAAAAAAGTAACGCCGTTAGTAAACCGTTATTCCCATCTCTGGTGCAAACTACTCCTGTTTAGTGTTCAGAGTGAAGTGCTCCAACACTTTAGACGCTTCTTATTAACTCTCCTGTCTTTGCCAGTGCCTTCTCCGTCGTCCTCCATTGATATTATAATAGATCAATGCATTGTCCGCAAAGAAGTTTTACAAACACTAGGGATGCATACAGACCATGCAGACCGCTGTGTAGAGCAGGGCACGTGACGTAAACATGTTGCGCAACACAAAAAGAATCCGTGCGAAACGTGAGAAAAGTCTATGCAGCAAACAAGGCAAAATAACTTAAAATGGATCTTTCTGAGATACTGCTAGTCCATGTTTGGTTAAGTTAAACTAAATATCTTTTACATGTAATAATGAGTCCTCATGGATTCAAAATGGAGATATGGAAACTCTGTATTTGAATGAGATTAAATACAAAAGGACTCATTGTAGCATCAACACGTACTTTAAAAAGGTAAAGGGCAGAGAAGGTTGGAGATGTCTTTATTACATTTCCTCATCACTTCCGGCGCCAGCTCCCGCTGTGCAGCTCGTCACTTTGGCTCTCTTCTCTCTCCGACCCTTTCTCTATTTATTTCTTGTAGATGTGTTTTTTTATTTTTTATTTTCGTAGACAAGTGTTTATTTGTGCATTGTGCACACGGGAAGCCTAGCCTTGTGGACCTTCGCACTGGATTAACATGACTTCGGCACTTTTTTCGGAGTTCTCCGCTCACAGAGCCACGAGACCAGCGTGTCCCATTGTTTACACACGGGAGCAGCTTCTCGGACTTAGAGACTCCGCTTTCCGGCACTCAGAGAAGCCGGTGATCCCCCTTGGAGATCCGTAGGAGACGCAGGGGCTCCAGAGGAGGCCGAAAGAGAAAGAGGAGACCGTATCTCCCCTCCATCATCATGGGGAACGTACGGTCCATCTCTAATAAGACTGAGAAGCTGACCGCACTGGTCCGCCATCAAAGAGAGTACAGACAATGTGGACTTATGTGTTTCTCTGAGACGTGGCTGTGTGGGAATATACCGGACTCTGTGGTCGCGCTGGAGGGATTTAAACTTGTGCGAGCGGACCGCTGCGCGGAGGGGAGTGGGAAGAGCAAAGGCGGGGGTGTCGCGGTCTACGTGAACGAGCAGTGGTGCATCCCGACGCACGTGCATGTGGTCCAGCGCACATGCACCCAGGACCTGGAGCTGCTCGCTGTGAGCATGAGACCCAGGTATCTGCCGCGGGAGTTTTCACACACCGTGGTTCTATGTGCCTACATCCCCCCGTCAGCAGACGCAGCCGCAGCATGTGAGGGGATCCACAGAACTGTGACCCAGATCCAGACCCGCAGTCCCCGCGCTCTGATTCTGATCAGCGGAGACTTTAACCACGCCTCCCTCTCCGCCACTCTCCCGACATTCAAACAGTATGTCACGTGCCCAACTCGTGGCAATAAGACTCTGGACCTACTGTATGTTAATGTCCGGGACGCATACGCCTCCTCCCCCCTCCCCCCCCTCGGACGCTCTGATCACAGCCTGGTCCGTCTGTCTCCGGAATACACACCAGTGGTGAGAAGAAATCCAGCGCAGAAGAGGATTGTAAAAGTGTGGAGCGATGATGTGGATGAGATGCTGAGAGATTGTTTTCAAAACACTGATTGGGAAATGATCTGCAGCTCTCATGGTGAGGACATCGAGAGCCTGACACACTGCATTACAGACTATATTCTCTTCTGTGTGGATAACACTGTACCAACTAAGAAGGTGCGGTGTTTTTCTAACAACCACCCATGGGTGACCCCTGAGCTTAAAGCCCTCCTGAACCTCAAGAAAAGGGCTTTCATCTCAGGAGACAGGGAGGAGCAGAAGAGGATCCAGCACGAGCTCCAGTGGAGGATCAGGAGGGCCAAGAAGGACTATGGGAAAAAGCTGGAGCAGAAGCTGGCCCAGAGAAACGCCCGCGACGTGAAGAGACGGCCTAAAGAACATCTCCGGCTTTGGACAGAGTGCCAGAGGAACAGCAGATGGAGACCAGCACCGGGCGGACGAATTTAACCAGCACTTCAACCGGTTTGATTCTCCCCCCTCTCCATCTACCCCCCCTCCCGCCCCCACCTCTTCACACGTCCCCAGCCCAGTGGACACCGCCCAGTGGACACTGCCTCCGGCTGCCCCGGGCCCTCCTGCCCCCGCATCCCCAGCCCCCACCTCGGACAGTACATCCCAGTCCCCCCCCCTCTCCATCACACCGTACCAGGTGAGGAGTCAGCTCCAGCGCCTGAAGCTGAGGAAATCCGCAGGACCGGACGAGATCAGTTCCAGGCTGCTGAGGACCTGTGCAGACCAGCTCTCTGGGGTCCTCAGCTACATGTACAACCTGAGCCTCAGCCTGGAGAAGGTCCCTGTCCTGTGGAAGACCTCCTGTGTGATCCCGGTTCCAAAAACAGCATACGCCAAGGAACCGGCTCACTACAGACCAGTCGCACTGACCTCCCACCTGATGAAGACAATGGAGCGGCTCATCCTCACCCATCTCCGCTCCGTGGTCAGCCCCACCCTGGACCCGCTGCAGTTCGCCTACAGACCCAACATCGGAGTAGAGGACGCCGTCATCTACTTCCTGCAGCGGACGCTCTCCCACATGGAGCCCGCCGGGAGCGCTGTGAGGGTCATGTTTTTCGACTTCTCCAGCGCTTTCAATACCATCAGGCCGGCACTGCTGCGGGGGAAGATGGAGGACGCGGGAGTGGACAGTAGCCTCACTGCATGGACCATCAACTACCTCTCAGACCGACCACAGTACGTGCGGCTGCGCAGCTGTGAGTCTGAGGTGGTCGTCTGCAGCACTGGGGCCCCTCAGGGCACTGTCCTCTCACCGTTTCTCTTCACCATCTACACCTCAGACTTCACACACGACACACACAGCTGTCACCTGCAGAAGTTCTCCGACGACTCCGCCATCGTGGGCTGTGTGTCTGAGGGGAACGAACTGGAATATCGGTCGGTTATCAAGGACTTTGTCGACTGGTGTGAGCGCAACCACTTGTGCTTGAACACCAGTAAGACCAAGGAGATGGTCATCGACTTCAGGAGAAAACCACTTTCCCACACGCTGCTGAACATCCAGGGGGAGGACATTGAACTGGTGGACAGCTTCAAGTACCTGGGTGTTCACATTAACAATAAACTGGACTGGTCCCATAATACAAACGCCCTGCACAAGAAGGGCCAAAGTCGCCTCTTCCTTCTGAGGAGGATGAGGTCCTTCGGAGTGAGCAGGCCTCTGCTCAGGACTTTTTATGACTCTGTGGTAGCTTCTGGCATTTACTACGCTGCCGTGTGCTGGGCCCCGGGCAGCACAGAGCGGGACAGAAACAGACTGAACAAGCTGGTCAGGAGGGCCAGCTCCACTCTGGGCTGCTCCCTGGACTCTGTGGAGGAGGTGAGGGACAGGAGGGTGCTAGCCAAAGCCACCTCCATCATGAACAATACCTCCCACCCACTGCACAGGACTGTAGAGGAGCTGAGGAGCTCCTTCAGTGGAAGACTGAGGCACCCTCAGTGTAGGAAGAAGCGCTACCGCAGGGCCTTTATCCCCACCGCTGTCAGACTGTACAATAAGTCACTTTAAATGATCACTGTGTGAAAACCTGCACTACTATTGACACTGTTTCCAATTGACACTTGTCACTTTTGTTGTACATAATTATTGTCACTTTATTGTACATATATCCTGCATGTAACATGTTTGCACATTTCCTCCCTTTGCACAATCTGAGTGTCTCTATCCATGCCAAATGTGACATGTAAATTTCTCCTCTGTGAGATAAATAAAGCAATCTTGTCTTATCTTACAAAAATTGCAAGTGAAGCGTGTGACGGAGACAGAAAATCATTTGAGATTATTCTTACGTCTGCGGTTTGTGTCACAACCTAAAATCCCATGAGACTAAAACTCCTGTGGTCTGTAGCCAGCGTCAGTCAACAAAATGCCATTGTGTTTTCAGGCACGACACGTCACCCATTGTCTTGTTTGAGTGTGTTGTGTGTGAATGATAGTTGGTGGTTGGAGCGGTCGATGGTTCCATCACAGAGTTCAGAGATAATGATGTGAAGAGTCTGAGTGTCCAACATAAAGAGTAAGAGATCATTAGTTCATTGAAAATATATTCAAAGCTCTTTGTCATTGAATAACTGGGATACCTCAATGTAGATTTCATCCCACATCACATCTTCAAAGTGTAGTCTACTGTGGTTGAAGGCCTAGTGAGGCCCAAAGTGTGACCCGCAGGAAAAACATGTCCTCCAGAGGGTAAGCAAACTAGATGATAGAATCATGAATGCAAACATGTCTGTAGATTTGGTCCTAGACCAAGACCACTGAGTCAGAAAGTACAGACACTAGCCCTGTCGCGATATTCAATAAATCAATTAATCCCATGATAATCGAAATTAGCTAGTTTAGATAATTCTTCTGGCCGCGATAAATTCCATTTGCATGCTTGTTTGTTTTCCTTGTCTCTCTCTCTCGGGTCAGGGAGCCGCAAAGTGGTCAAGGGAACATTAGCGGTCTAGCAAGCAGACTGAAATAACTCAAAAATACAAAATACAGCCAAAACAGGACCTAGACCAGGACTAAACCGGGACTGGGCGACAGTAGCTCAGTTAGTAGAGCGTCGTGGGTTTGAGCCCATCACAAAACTTTCTCCACCGACTCCCACTGTCTGCTGTCGTTGTGTCCTTGGCAAGACACCTCTGGGCACACCTGATGCCACAGTGGGGCGGCTGTGGCTGCAAAGTGCCAAACTGCTGTTGTGTCCTTAGGCACATCACACCCATTGCCTAGAATGAGTCTGGTGTGTGAGTGAAGGGTTGGTGATGGTGGGAGGGGCTGATGGCACATACTGGTTGACTTGCTTCTGTCAGTGTGCCCCAGGGCAGCTGTGGCTACAGTAGTTTATCACTACCGTGTTTGGAGTGAAAGAATAATGACATGTGAAGCGTCTTTGAGTGTCCAAAAACAGCGCTATATAAAACCGATGCATTATTATTATTATTGACAATGGGGGATACAGTAGTTGTGGTTTGTAAAAATAAAAGTTAATTTCTCTTTGAAAAGGTGTACCTGCATCATTATCATTGTATTAGATGAAAATGATCTAAGAACGACAATATTATTTCTTATGGCAATAATTTAGACAAGAGACAATTAATTGTCCAGCAAAATGTGTTATCGTGACAGGCCTAACAGACACCCCTGCTTTTGGGGTTCTTCTCTTGGATACAAAGAAAACACAAGTGGGCTGTAGTTATGGACTAAGTCAGCGCCATAATCACGGGCTTTGAGGGCAACAGCTCATGAAAGAAACAATGACAGTAAGACTGCAAAAACTGAGAAAAGTGCTTAGGGGCTTTACTATGTTAACCTTTACAACCTCATAGTTTGTACACTAATAAGGTAGTCACCAAATTCTCAGAGAATTGATGATGACAAGTTTTGAGTCAATATGGTTCAATTAGAAATTAGCTTCCATTCACTTGATTCTCAAATGGACACCCACTTGACAAACAGGAGCTGCCACTGCCTCAAAGGGTTTCTGTCAAACACTCAGTATGGTGGAAATCAGTCCAAAGCCTGTGGCCGCAGGTATTGTTGCTCTGCCAGGGTTCATCAAACAGCCACATCCGTCAAAAAGCTGCTAATTACATTCCTCCCTCCACAGCTGGCTCTTTCAAACAACACCACACTGACCTGTGCTATCACGCCGCGCACATGCTGACCCTCTGTTTCAGGCACTCGCTGATTCCCACCGCTAACCATTGATGTTTCTTTTTACATTTTACAACAATTCTTTCCACAAACCAAGCTAAAACATAAGATTAGGACAGCGTCTAGTGAGTAGGATTTCCTCAACTGTGTGGCAGTATCCAATTGATTACATTATAGACACTGAAATAGATAGATACTTTATTGATCCCCGTAGGAGAGATGCAAGTGTCCAGCAGCAGAAACACATTCATCCGTACAGACAAGTAAATACATCATTCTAAAAGTTATTTACAATCGTAGTAGAGTTTAGGTCGCTGGTGATGAGCTGATTCCTATTCTCTGGAATACATTTTCTTTGTTTTGATAATTTAATAAAATGCTGTAATTGTAAGTTATTGTATAAATGTTTGCACAGTTGAGTCCTCTCCTCTGAGGTCTGTGGGCTCCATTACATGAGGTTCCTCCAATGGAAATCTGGAAATGGAAAGACCTTGGGCAAGACACTAAACCCACTTTGCCTACAAGGAGCGTGGACGTCTGATTCCTAATATAACTCATTAAAAGCACAGTGGCCTTTGTTTGCAAAACAAATTCTGATTACTGCTTACATCCAATATATATATAATTAGGGCTGTCAAACGATTAATTTTTTTTTAGTTGATTATCGCATAGTAAAAGATGAGATTAACCCTATTAATCGCATTTTAACATTCTATTTCAAATCCACGCCATTTGAAGATTAAATGAGATTTTCAAATGTAATGACACATTATTATCATACCAAATGTACTTACATCGGTTTTGACTTGCGCTCAACTTCTACTTTTGGGTACGAACCAACAAGAGCTGTTAATGAAAGGAAAAATGGTAGGTACCCCCAGCTTTAATTTTTGCGATTTGGTTGCATTCAGCGTTCTCCTCCTCTCCTCCATCATCAAAACATCAGAATGGCCCCTGTCGTGTATATAGATGCGTATATATGACCACGTTACCGGTGTCACCATCACACACACACGGGTCCGTGCATCTTGAGTGAGATTATTATAAATGTGCGGTTCATTCGGACATGCGATTGACTGTCAGCCTATTCGAGAACAGGTACGCCACAGAATATTGTGTACATGACTATATGAAATCCAAAACCAGATTCTGAAAGAATGAGGACGGT
Source organism: Knipowitschia caucasica (assembly GCA_964034765.1). NCBI lineage: Eukaryota > Metazoa > Chordata > Actinopteri > Gobiiformes > Gobiidae > Knipowitschia > Knipowitschia caucasica. Next base: position 11,049,017 of record OZ035831.1, read on the forward strand.
CTACTTTCATCAGCAAAAATAATTTTGTTTCTAGCTTGTTTTCGTTCCCCTGTAATCCCCAGTCGAGTAGAGGTAATTTTTATTGACATCACCAGAAAAGCTAGAGAAAAAAAGAGGCACTTGGGCATCTAGCTGTTTTCTAACCATTCAAGGAGCAATGCTGCCATCGGCAGGCTCGACAAAAATATTGATTGGATACAAACAGACATCTGTGAACGTGAAAATAGGCGGGAAACGCTAATTGAACAGTTATCAAAAGCAGTTAATGCGTTAATTAATTTTTTAACGCGTTAATGAAAACGTTAATTAACGTAATTAACCGCATTATTTTGACAGCCCTAATATATATATATATAATATTATATATATATAGATATAGATATATATCTCTCTCCTTAATCCAATCTGGATATTATGAATGGTGTGAGATCCGCCCAATCTGAGCGTACGCACCTGCGGCTGTTGAAAAATCAACGGCTTGAAAACAAAGCGTATATGAAAGTCACAATGTGTCCGTACGCAATTTTCATAAATGAGGGCCATTATGCCATGCATATGAACTTTTGTGAAATAAAAAATAACTTAATAAGGTTTAAGGGTCATATAACAGTGCTAACATTGCTTTGACATGCCATGTGTGTTAACTGCAACACAATTGAAATACATTTCACCTAATTTAGATAAACAAGATTATTGAGGATTACACTGTAAACTGTGTTCCCTAACTTCAGTAATGAACCAAACATTACATTTCTGAAAGTTTATAAGATGATACTCTGCAGACTGCACAGTTTATTACAACTGCAAAAAAAGAAAAGCTGTCAGCCATTTCTGTTGTGCAAAAGTAGCTCTCCAAACAAAAACATTGGAGACCCTTGCTCTAGTGGTTATTTAAAGTCACTGTCACTTCAGTAAGTAACTAAGTAATCTGGACTTCAATCTGACTTTTTTTGTCTTATTTCAAGAACCGTTGCTGTATTTTATCCTTCCAAGGGAGACATTTCTTGTATCTTTTTAAAACAAGATCAATTTGCTCTGTCCGATTGAGAAATCTTGTTTTAAGGCAGTCACCTTAAACCTCAAAGTTAAAATTTTGCCCGATTTGAGCAATTTTGTACTGACTTTTCATCACTTTTTGTTGTGATAAAAGTTTAAGAATTTGACTGTACGTGTAATATTGGTTTATTTGGCGAGTTGCTAAAATTGAATGAGGAATGGGATCAATGATCTCCCGTTGGTCCCAAAGGGTTCCCATTTTAACTGTTTAACTATTGTTCAGTGTGACTTTCATTGGAAAAACTTTTTGATTTTTTTTTCCCCGTAAATATTGTTAACTCCGTCTGATGTGGACTGTTCCAGGGCCCAGCGGTCCATCAGATCATGGGCAGTCTGAGAAGGACTCTTTGAAGCGGGTCCATGTGAGTGTACTGTAAGCTGACAGCCCCCCTCAGCCCGCCCCTCTAAGCCTGCGCTGGCCTACTTCTCCGCCACATCCTCCTCTCCACTTTCCATCTTTATATTTATGTTTGTATTGTAATTATCTGTTTCCTTTTATTAATCCAGATACAATCATCAGTAAAATAGGAGGTTATGTATTCCGTGCATTTTTTTTTCATTTGCACTTGCTTCACAGCGAGAAGGTACTAGGTTCAATTCCACTTCCAGGACCTTTCTGTGTGGAGTTTGCATGCTCCTCCGTGTCTGCTTAGGTTTCCTCCAGGTGCTCCGGTTTCCTCTACCCCTAAAAACATGTACAATAGGTGAGGGTAGAATGAGTTTGTGTTTGTTGGTGCGACTCTGGGACTACAGATGGAAATTGGCTTCATTGCTACCATCGGTCTCTCACTATGTCTCTCTCTGACCTGAGAACGCCTTCGGGTCCACTCAGATGAGCTGGAGGAAGTGTGTGTGGATAGGGAGGTCTGGGCATCTCTGCCTAGACTGCTACTCCCGCGGCCCACAACTGGATGAAGCGGAAGAAGATGGATGGATGGATGGATGGATGCTACAATCTTGTGTATTTACAGCTCCTATTGTATACACACTGTCCTGCCCAAATAAACAAACAAAAAATACGACTTTAAAGACCTTATGCAGGTTTTTTTTTTAAATTGTGGATATCAAAATTGCATGACAGTTAATCAATTATTGTCGATCTGAAATAGATTCTAGCAAAAAAAAAAAGCCTATATTTAATAAAAAGAATGTGTTTTTAATGAATTTAATTTGTCTATTCCTCTAACCTGTGTGGGACGTCATAGCGGGTAACGCCCTTACATTGAAAGCCATGGATCTATGCGACAGATACTCGCCTATCCTCTCTTCTAAGCTCCACTAATGTCCAACACACTACTGCACTCTACAGGTGTCAATCGCTCAATACACATAAATTGCTGTATGAGAGTGAAAATGCGACTGATTTGAGAAATGGGTTGAACCCCATTTGCCGGTATGCCAGTGCATTGACACAACCACTGGGCTATCACAGCTCCAGTGAGGAGTCATACACTAGTAGTAGTTTTATATTCGCTGTACACCGCCTTGTCATCTTGAATATCCGCGAAAAATGACCAAATACCAAATTGTAAACAACTTACAGCGTTGAAACGTACCCACTCTGACGTCACCAAGGGCTGTGAATTTTTTCTGTTTCTAAGGGCGTTGCTATGGGGTTATTTTGATTTGGGGGGATCAGACAAAAAAAAAAACTACTGATTTTGAAACCTTTAGTAGTTCTCTTCTAATATAAAATGGTATTAAAACTGTATTTCTAAATCAATCAAACCCTGCATAAGGTCTTTAATTATGGTAAAGGCACAATACATTTTATTATGGGACCTTTACGTGTTACCATGGTATATGCTGCCATGTTATACCTAAGTTTAGTAAGTAAGTAGTAAGTCATCTTTATTTATCTAGAGTCACAAAGCACTTTACAATTGTTGACATTTGTCTCTCACTCCACACAGAGATGGGAGCAAGGTCGCCATACAGGAGGGGCATGCTAGAGCTACTGTATAGTCACATGTTTTTAGTGGTAGGGGAAACCGGAGCACACGGGGGAACATACAAGCTCCTCCCAAAGACCCTGTTCCGACCAGGATTCAAACCCAGGGCCTTCTTGCTGAGAAGCGAGAGGGCCTTTCTGAGTGGAGTTTGCATGTTCTCCCCGTGTCTACGTAGGTTTCCTCCAGGTGCTCCGGTGTCCCCTACCACTAAAAACTTGCAAAATAGGTATGAATGTAATGAGTGAGTGAGTGGATGGCGCTGGTTGGGGCTTTGTTGGTCCATTGTGTTCGGCGACTCGCTTCCGTCATCACCGTGTTGAGAGAATGGAACGATATCTGATCTCTGAACATTGTAAAGCGCTTTGGGTGACCTTGGTCTGTAAAATGCGCTATATAAAATAAAACCGTACCTAAAGCCCAGTCACAAGAGTTCATCAGTCTAACATTGAACATGTACTTCTACTTTTCCAGGATTATATTTTTTATGTACAATTGTGATGAATTCAGTTAAAAATGCACCACCTCATCTCCAGAAACAAATGCATGGTCAACTTCTAAACGAGAGGCTCAAATTTGTTTCAGCAGATTAGCAGAGTAGCAGATGTTTTACTGCATCTTTGTGGCGGAGAGCTCTCTGTTTTCGTCCTGTGGCTTCAGAAAGTGGTGCTAATGAGCCTTCGAGCATCACTAATGCCCCATTACGGCTCTGACGAGAACTGCAGTGACAACCGCCAATGGCACTCAGTATCATCACCAACCAAAGACCATGGACGCCTGTGGCCGACACACAAAGATTGTGGATCCCAACTCGGCTACGAAGACGCCTAGGGGTATGACAGGGTATTGCAGGGGGTACTTACATATTGTTTTTGAGTATTTTTTATTAACTTGCAAACATCAATTCAATACAATTTATTCTTGTCTACAGCAGGATCACAGACAGCAATAAACTATGTTATTTTTAATCCCAAAATGTTGGGACACAAACGGTTACTGAGCCAAAGTAAAAGGAGCCAGAGCGAGTTGGAGCAGAACTTGGTCCATGGTACTAAACTCAGGCTGGGTCAATAGTCCATGAGCCGTGTCAGATTGTAGTTGGTTGAAAGGATAGACAAAGTGAGAGGGGAGACTGAATGCCCAAGTGGAAGAAAATGGATGGATGGATTTTTATCAATATCGAGATTGCAGTACTAAAGGTTTTAATAATAAGCTTTTTATTTTCTCTACTCCGGTCATAAAACTTTTTTCTATTCTTACCTTAACACTTTTTATCTATACTCTTTTTTTCTCTATCCTGAGAAAAAAAAAATTCTCTTCACTGGCCTTACTTTTATCTCTATTCTCTTTTTGTTCTATTAGTGTGAACAAAAGGGAGCCTTAACCATAAAAAGGCAAGTGGTTAATATTGACATTATTATGGCGGTCAGTGATACAAATACATTGTTGAACCAGGAAGTGCTGTGACTTCTTTGTACAAAAGTGGCTTATTTCTTATTATTGTCGAGCTTCTCTTCAAGCTGCTTTTACTATATCAAGGGCTAGTCTATTTTTCCAGGTTATTGTGATTATTATTCTCTGTCCATAATCTAAATGTCATTTCCCATTGATCCTCAAATTGCACCATGTCTCTCTACGTTTTGATCCCTTTAATTCTACTGAGCATTCTGTGTTTGTGCTGAAAACAAGGAGCGGATGGAGCTAAAATAACTTCAGTTCTGTTTTGGAAGAATGGTGTGAGATGCTGTCCTTCACAGGTGGCCTCTGTGACTCACTCCTGCAGACGTCACATTTGTTTGGATCTGAGTCACGGATCTCTCCACGCACTCAGAGACAGTGCTTTCTTTTTCATAACATGAGTTAAAGTAGCAATATGTAAGATTTTCAGGTCAAGTCATCATTAAAGGGCCCTAATCTGTCAAAAGGCATTCATACAACATGCTCTTTTCCAATACTTCTTTAACTGATAACAGTAGTTCAGAGTTATTTGAATTTCTAAATTAGTTTTAGAGCCCCTAAATCTTGTCATTGCTTTCATTTTGATGTCCCGCCCTCCACCGTTTCACCAATCAGAAAGTCCGTGATCCAGGTTGCCAGAACTCACAGCGTTGAGCTAATCTCACTGGTAAAAAACCATGTGGCGCAGAACAAAAAAAGGTCTCGTTATGATTCTCAAATCATTCATGAAAAAACAAGGAATAAAACCAGGATTTCTATCTTTGTGAAAAAGGTGTTGGTTATAGATTTGTTGTTGACAAAACTATTGTCTATTCAGCTGTTATGGTCCCAGCCGGATTCGTCTGCATATCTGGCAACCTGAGTCAGGGAGAGTGGGAGAGGCTGCAGTACCACAATTGGCCAGATTTTTACATATTGCTCCTTTTATATTGTGTTGGACGGAGTGAGCACTGATAAACTAAAACCAACCCTAATTCACTTTCACTAACCCTGATACTGTAAATTCCGGACTATAAACCACAGCTTTTTTCCTGCTGCGGCTGCGGCTTATAGGAATTTTGCCAAAGAACAGTCGACCAACAGAATTAATGAGTAGTTCAGGAGGTCTAATTAGAATGTAAGATTTGTCATTCAAGCAGCTTGAATACAGTTTAAAAGTCCTCACTTATAGTGTCTTTATGCAAATATCTCTATAATAATTTTTGTTGTTCTCTGTAACGACATAAAAGTGGAAAGAGACCTATAGGTGTTGCTCTTTACTGTTCTGCGTCACTGAAAGATCAAGAACAGTCAGTGACTCACTTCTTACTCTTATTACTCACAGTAAAACAAAGACAAAATTAATGTTTTATGAGCTACATTTTTCAATATTACAACGTGGGACAGGTGCGGCTTATAAAAATACAGTTTCATTATAAAAATTAGAACTTGCGGTTTTTAATCACGTGCAGTTTATAGTTCGGAACATACAGTACATGAAAGCTAAACCTAATATACAAAAGCTAACCCTGTGCCCGATCCTAATACAATAAAGCTAACCTTAACCCTATCCCTAACCCTAAAACACAACAGATAACCCTATCCCTAACGCTAAAACACAACAGATAACCCAATCCCTAACCCTAAAACACAACAGATAATAATAATGCATCGGTTTTATATAGCGCTTTTCTGGACACTCAAAGACGCTTCACATGTGTCATTATTCATTCACTCCATACACGGTGGTGATAAACTACTACTGTAGCCACAGCTGCCCTGGGGCACACTGACAGAAGCGAGGCAACCAGTATGCGCCATCGCATATACATATGTCTAGTATATATTTCCATTAGAGCAGGAAAGATACCCATTCAAATGCGTGTCTAAAAAGCCAATCACTGCTTTATTTACATTTACATTTCAGTAAATATCGAGCAAGCCTTTTTAGATGTGTTCTTCCTGTGTTACTTGAATTTGATCTTTAATGTTAATATATGTTTGTGCATGTTTTGCCAAGATGTGTGAAGCACTTTATAAATAAAAAGCTGCTATTTTGATCTACACTGTCTCTATCTGTAGCTGCCCTGGCAAGAAAAACATTGCAGATCATTTTACAGAATAGCTAACCTTATTCCGAACCCTGATAGTCAAAAGCTAATCCTAACCCGAACCTAAATGTGTATATATATGTGTTTGTGTGTGTGTGTGTGTGTGTGTGTTCTCAGACCATCCTGGTGGGCGACAGTGGTGTGGGGAAGACCTCTCTCCTGGTGCAGTTCGATCAGGGGAAGTTCATCCCTGGCTCCTTCTCCGCCACAGTGGGCATTGGATTCACAGTGAGACAACTTTTTCTATTCCATCAGTAAAATCCAGTTTGTTTTTAGTCTGTAGTCACAATCTGTGACTTTACCATCACACACTTTTACAACATGACACATATGCATGCAGGGTCTAGGCAGGCATGTCCAAACTCAGGCCCAGGGTTGCTGCCTTGCTCAAGTGAAAAGTTGAAACGGGATTACTCTCTCTTATTGGACGACTTTGCTAAAATGGACACAAAAATCGTTATCAGTGGCCCACTACCAAATGTGGACGGGAAGCAAATGAAATTCAGTCGTCTGTATCAGCTAAATACTTTCCTACTCAACGAATGTTCACGCAGAGGACTTGCCTTCATTGAGAATTTTAATCTGTTCTGGAATAGGCATGAGCTTTTTGAAGGGAAAGGGCCACATCTGAACACTTACGGAGTAAAAGTGTTGATGGATAACCTTTCTTTTGCCCTGAGACCTCAGCCTGCGCAGCGCGTGCAGCCATCGAAAGGGAGGAAGCCAACTCCAAAAGTCTCTGCACCTCCACCACCTCGAAGGTTCTCAACACCACCACCACCTCGAAGGATCTCAACACCACCACCACCTCGAAGGATCTCAACACCATCACCGCCTCAAAGGATCTCAACACCACCACCACCTCGAAGGATCTCAACACCTCCACTGTCATCAGAAGCAGCTGCATCATCACCAGCAGCAGCTGCATCATCACCAGTAGCAGCACCAGCAGCACGACCACCACCACCAACATCCTCATCCCCAGCCTGCTCCAAAGCAGCCACGCCTTCTTCATCTACAGCGCCTCTGAAGCCCCCATCCTCACCCCAGCCTACAGCAGACAGGCCTGTGCTGGGGTTTCCTCAACCACCTGCCCCTCCATCAAACACTCCCTCGCCACCTCCCATGGACCTGTCTTGGGTCCCCCCTGCCACGTCCACTCCATCAAGAGAGAATGGGGACACCTCCCTTTGTTTTTCATCCCCGCCTTCACTGTTAGACCTACCTGAACACTCTGCAGGGCTAATAAAATCGGCCATGAAGACTATTCCTCTCACACCCATATTAGCTCGATCTAGAGTCCTGTCCAACATGCTAAACCACTCCCCATATGTACCTCCAAAACCACCTAGGGTTTCCAATTCACCTACAAAAACCACCTCAGCCAGTCCCTCCCCTAACCTCATGACCATTCCACCCCCACTTCCCCCTCGTTCAACATCCAAAAACCTCTGCCTCAGCCCACCCCGGCCCTAACCCATCACCTAAAACCCTTCCACCTCCCTGCCCCCCTCGTTCAACACCCAAAAGCCACCCACCTCTCCATCCTCCTCCCCTGCCTTCCCCTTCCCCTCTTTTCTCTAAACACTAGGATGCACAGGGTCTCTGCTTCGCAGCCACTGGCAGTCTAGTTAGAGGAGAGACCCGGCTGGGGCCCTGTCATGAAGCCACCTGTGCCATTCCCTTAGTGATAACACAAAGAATACATTACAAAAAACATCTGGAGTTAATCAGTCTAATCTGGAAAATCTAATTCTTGTTCCGTATAAGAATCAGCCGACCGCAACCGCTGATACTGAAACTTTGAAACTTGCTACGCTTAATGTCAGATCTCTTTGTAACAAGTCTTTTTTAATCAATAATTTTATTTGTTCTCATAATCTTGATCTTATGTTCATGGCTGAAACTTGGCTTGACCAAAATTCAGAAAATGCAGTTTTAATAGAAGCATCACCACCAAATTTCAAGTTAGAATCTGAAATACGGGAAAACAAAAAAGGAGGAGGCTTAGCTGCCATTTTTAGAGACCACTTTGTCTCCCATAGAATGTCTCTTGGGAAGTTTTCGTCATTTGAATATGTGTCTTTTAAAATACAACAAAAACAATCTCCTCCAATACTCTTCGTTCTCCTATACAAGCCACCGCAGTCATGTCACAGTTTTATTGATAATTTTACCGAGTTGCTTTCAGTTGTATGCACAGATTTTGATAGTTTGGTTATTACAGGTGATTTTAATATTCATGTGGATAATGTTGATGACAGAAATGCAAATGAGCTGAGTTCTGTACTTGAATCCTTTGATCTCACTCAGCACGTAAGTGGCCCCACCCACAGCAGAGGGCACACTCTAGATCTGTTAGTTACAAAGGGGGTGATTATTTCAAATGTAAACGTGGTCGATGTTGCTCTTTCGGATCATTTCTGTGTTTTTTTTGACATGTGTTTCACTAACAAACCACCAGTGGACTCTGCAACTGTTCGAAGAAGGCGCATAAATGAAAATACAAGTGAACTATTTATGGAAATGATAAACTTTGAGAATGCATCGTATTCTACTGTAGATGAACTGTTTAACTCTGTGACCTCTAGTGTTTTGAATGTTCTGGATACCGTTGCCCCTGTGAAGGTTAAAATAGTGAAAAATAAGCAGAAGGCGCCGTGGGCTAAAGCAGACTCGGTCAGGGCACAAAAGAGAAAGTGCCGGAGGGCCGAGCGGAAGTGGCGCAAGTCCAACCTCCAGGTAGATTACGAGATCTTCAAAGATAAGTTGTGCGAGTTTAACCGGGTGCTACGTAGTACGAGAGAAAGGTATTTTTCTGAAATGATTGGAGGCTGCAGCAACAATCTGCGTGTTCTGTTCTCAACAGTTAATAGATTAACAAACCCCCCTGTTCAAATGCCATTAGAGCTTACTTCCAAACGTAAATGCAATGAGTTTGCTAATTTTTTCAATGACAAGGTTCAAGGCATCAAAAACGCCATTGTCTCCAATCCACAGATAACCATCCAACAGCCAGAAAGGCTCTCTGAGCTAACTCACTTTGCACCTGTAAATGATAAAACTGTCCAAGAGATAATCTCCAGTTTGAGCTCCTCCACATGCAGCTTGGATGTACTACCCACTAGATTTCTGAAGTCTGTTCTGAGCAGTCTGTTACCTTCACTCACACAGATAGTAAACATGTCCCTTCATTCTGGAATATTCCCAAAGGCCCTGAAAACTGCAGTCATCAGGCCCCTGCTAAAAAAGAGCAGTCTCGATGCTACGGTACTTAACAACTATCGTCCCATCTCAAATCTGCCATTTATGGGGAAAGTCCTTGAGAAAGTTGTCTACCTACAGCTTACTAGATTTCTTTTAATCAACAACTCATTTGATATGTTTCAGTCCGGCTTTAGACCCCACCACAGCACTGAGACTACTCTCGTCAAGGTTACAAATGATATCCGGCTGAACACTGACGCAGGCAAAGTCTCAATCCTAATCCTGTTAGATCTAAGTGCTGCCTTTGACACTGTCGACCATGAGATCCTCTTACAGAGACTAGAGGACTGGGTTGGCGTCGCTGGCACCGCCCTAAGTTGGTTTAGGTCTTACCTTGAAGACAGGAAGTACTTTGTGGAGATTGGAAACTGTGTCTCAGATCATATGGCCCTGACCTGTGGAGTCCCACAGGGGTCGATCCTGGGACCTCTTCTGTTCAATCTCTACATGCTGCCGTTAGGTCAGTTAATACGCAGAAACAAAGTTTCCTATCATAACTATGCAGACGACACTCAGATCTATGTCTCACTGACTGCAGGAGAACATGGACCAGTGGACTCACTCCTTCACTGTATCCAACAGATTAGTGAGTGGATGCAAAACAACTTCCTTCAGCTAAACGCAGACAAAACTGAAATAATTGTCTTTGGTCCCCAGAAACAAAGAGAGAGCGTCATCTGTCACCTACAGTCTCTCTCCCTAAAACCTTCAAACAAGGTCAGAAATCTAGGGGTAATACTGGACTCAGACTTAAATCTTAATAGCCACATCAAATCAGTAACATCAGCAGCTTTTTACCATCTAAAAAACATTGCCAGGATCAAAAACATAGTGTCTAAAGCAGACCTGGAGATTCTTATCCATGCATTTGTCTCCAGTAGGTTAGACTACCGCAATTGCCTGCTCACAGGTCTGTCCAAACAGGCTGTAAAACAGCTGCAGTACATTCAAAATGCAGCAGCTCGAGTCCTGACTAGAACCAGGAAGTACGACCACATTAGTCCTGTTCTCAGGTCTCTGCACTGGCTTCCTGTGGCTCAGAGAATAGACTTTAAAACAGCTCTGCTTGTGTACAAGTCTCTCCATAGCCTCGCACCAAAATATATTAGTTACATGTTAGTCCCATATGAACCAGCCCGGACTCTGAGGAGCACAAGGACTGGACTCCTGTTAGTGTCCAGAGTCAGAACTAAACATGGGGAGGCTGCTTTTCAGATTCATGCTACTAAAATCTGGAACAGTCTTCCTGAAGATGTGAGACAGGCCTCCTCTCTGACAATGTTTAAAACCAGGTTAAAGACAGTTCTGTTTAACTGTGCATACAACTGAGGGATTTTATATTTTTATCTTTCTTTTTAATGTTCTGTGATAATTTATGATTTTAATGCTTTCTTGTTTTGTTCAGCACTTTGAATTGCCTTGTGTATGAATTGTGCTATATAAATAAACTTGCCTTGCCTTGCCTTGCCTTGCTAACCTTAAGTATTCTTTGAGATCGTAATCACAAGTTCACTGTGTCATCCATCCACCTTCAGCTCTGCCAATATAGACATAATGTTAATCGTTCATCTGGAATTCAGTCATTGACTTTATTTGTACGTACTTTACTGGGGTGGTTTTGGATTAGATTAGATATTCTTTAATTATTGGTGCTACTGTAGCTGGTGAGATGGTAAACAGGTGTCATTCAGCCAACTTCAGCTCTGTTATAGATCATTTAAAAGCTCAGAACAGCCCGATACCAGTCAAGACAGTTTTTCAGATTGTGATTTCGGCCCCTGGACTAGTCTGGTGAACTGAAGTGGCCCTCTTACCAATATCTTTGGACACCCCTGGTCTAAGGACAGTCAATAGACATTTGACATTTAACAACATTTATGGACATCGACTGTATTAACATCTATGGAAATTGTTCATCCGCCCCTTATAGACCAAAAGCTATGTTAGATTAGTCTTAGACATTTGACTGGGACCAACTATGGGAACAGAGATGTCAAACATGTCAAACATGTCAAAGAACAACAAAAAGAAGAACAAAAATACAACAATGCTAATTAGCGTGCAGTCAAGAAGAGCATAATATGTACAGTATACGGCAAAAGTACTACCCAGATGTTCTATAGTATTGTGCTAATCAAGGATGAAATGTGTTTTTTATCTGTGTGTGAACTATTGTCTGATCTGTGCTTGCGAATCAACAATTTTGTGAAAGCCTCCGAGATAACTGCGGGTGTGTTTTAGAGCTATACAGAAATACATTGAATTTAATCACACACTTAAACTTTTCACTTTTTCTTGTTTTTCTACCAGAACAAAGTCGTGACTGTGGACAACCTGAAGGTCAAACTGCAGGTCAGTGTTCCGTATTCTCATCACATCCATGCTCCGGTTTCCTCCAGGTGCTCCGGTTTCCCCTACTCACTGTTAGATGAAGTTGTGTTGAAGTTTTGGTTCTTCAGGAGGAGAATAGTGTGTAACAGAGTTGTGTGTCTGGTGCAGATCTGGGACACTGCGGGACAGGAGCGCTTCCGGAGCGTCACACATGCGTACTACAGAGACGCACACGGTGAGAACACACACACAACGAAACCTCCAAGACGCACACAACATGCACACAACGCAGACACAACTAAACCTCAAACACACACACAAGCTAAACCTCCAACACACACAGCAGAACCTCCAACACACACAACTAAACCTCCAAGACCCACACAACACACACACAACTTAACCTCCAACACTCACACAACTAAACCTCCAACGCACACACAACTAAACCTCCAACACACACAGCAAAACCTCCAACACACACACACACAACTAAACCTCTGACACATACAGCAGAACTTCCAACATACACATAACACACACAACTAAACCTACAATACGCACACACAATACGCACAAAATACGCACAACGAAACCTGCAAGACGCACACAACACACAGACAACACACACAGCTAAACCTTCAAAACACACACAACACGCACACAACTAGACCTACAACACACACACAACTAAGCTTTCAATACACACAACACACGCACACAACATGAACACCACTAAACCTCAAACACACACAAAATGCACAACATATAACTAAACTTTAAATACACACAAAACACACGCACAACATAGACAACAAACAGAACAAACACAACACACACAAAATACGCACAACACACACACAACACACAATGATGAGTTTCCCTGTGTCCAACAGCTCTGCTCCTGCTCTATGACATCACCAGCAAATCCTCCTTCGACAACATCAGAGTGAGTCGCAGTCACTATGGTTACACTGTCAGACTGTAGTAAGAGTACTGTTACACTGTCAGACTGTAGTAAGAGTACTGTTACACTGTCAGACTGTAGTAAGAGTACTGTCAGACTGTAGTAAGAGTACCATTACACTGTCAGACTGTACTAAGAGTACTGTTACACTGTCAGACTGTAGTAAGAGTACTGTTAGACTGTCAGACTGTAGTAAGAGTACTGTTTAACTGTCAGACTGTAGAACGAGTACTGTTAGACTGTCACACTGTCAGACTGTAGTAAGAGTACTGTCAGACTGTAGTAAGAGTACTGTTAGACTGTCAGACTGTAGTAAGTGTAATTTTACACTGTCAGACTGTAGTAAGAGTACTGTTACACTGTCAGACTGTAGTAAGAGTACTGTCAGACTGTACTAAGAGTACCATTACACTATCAGACTGTACTAAGAGTACTGTTACACTGTCAGACTGTAGTAAGAGTACTGTTACACTGTCAGACTGTAGTAAGAGTACTGTTTAACTGTCAGACTGTAGTAAGTGTATTGTTACACTGTCAGACTGTAGAAAGAGTACTGTTAGACTGTCACACTTTCAGACTGTAGTAAGAGTACTGTCAGACTGTCAGACTGTAGTAAGTGTATTGTTACACTGTCAGACTGTAGTAAGAGTACTGTTAGACTGTCAAACTGTAGTAAGAGAACTATTAGACTTTCAGACTGTAGTAAGAGTACTGTTAGACTGTCAGACTGTAGTAAGAGTACTGTCACACTGTCAGACTGTAGTAAGAGTACTGTCAGACTGTAGTAAGAGTACTGTCAGACTGTAGTAAGAGTACTGTTAGACTGTCAGACTGTAGTAAGAGTATTGTTACACTGTTAGACTGTAGCAAGAGTACTGTTAGACTGTCAGACTGTAGTAAGAGTACTGTTAGACTGTAAGACTGTAGTAAGAGTACTGTTAGACTGTCAGACTGTAGTAAGAGTACTGTTACACTGTCAGACTGTAGTAAGAGTACTGTCACATTGTTAGACTGTACTAAGAGTACTGTCACACTGTCAGACTATAGTAAGAGTACTGTTACACTGTCAGACTGTAGTAAGAGTACTGTCACACTGTTAGACTGTACTAAGAGTACTGTCACACTGTCAGACTGTAGTAAGAGTACCATTACACTGTTAAATATAGGACTAACACATCTTGTCTGGTCGGTGTTTCAGGCTTGGCTCACAGAGATCCACGAGTACGCACAGAGCGACGTCGTCATCATGTTGCTAGGTAACAAGGTGAGTGGGAAGCAGGAAGTCCTAGAGCAGTAACTTTTACACACAACACTGCACAGGATAAAGCCCTGTGTGTGACCGCCCCCTGCTGGCGTCTATGGCCTGGAACAGCCTTACACCAGTGTACCAGAGGGACTGGGACCACTGGGGACACTGATCATGGGGCCTATGGAATAATAGTTATAATAATAATAATAATAATAATAATAATAATAATAATAATAATAATAACAGAATAATGCTTGTTTTTATCCATGTTTTAGATCCAAAATAGATGGCCAAGCCACCTCAACTGGCAGTGTCTCTACTCCGAGCTCTGTAGTTATTCTAGTTGCCAAGAGCATTCTCTGTATAATCCTGGTTCAGGTCTGGATTAGTTTTGGTGTCTATCATCTCAATATTTATGTGTAATATGTTAATGCCTAGTATGTTTCAAGTGCTGCTCTAAGTAAACACTAGAGGGCAGTGTAGCGCTGGTCAGTACAGTTACAACCAAGAAAAGACTTTCAACTGTGTTGAGTCAAAAACACAGACTTTTCTCTCTTAGAGATAGTTTCGATCCCAAACTTTCTGTTAATGTTAAATAACGAGAAGATCCGTCTGCTCCGATGTTCATGTATTTTGCACAAACACAAACATGTGATAAATAAACCCCTCAGTGCTTTACCCGGACTCGACCTCATGAGCCCCTCGGATAAATTTAGTTTGAGACCTTTGCTTTAGACTGTTCATATCAGGGATGTCAAACTCAGAAAATGAATTATCTTGGCCCCCGGGATGATATTTGATTAGTATTAGAACCAGCCGCACAGGGTCATAAGAAAATATTGGATTCATATTCAGGACGTGTGTTTTCACTTGAAATTTCTGACAGAGCCAAAGAAAAGCATTAAATTATTCATTTAATCATTAAATAAAACACGGTACACTGTGTTAAGAGTTGGTTCAATAGGTTTTAAGCAATCATTTGAATATGTTTTAATTAACAGTGAACCATTCTCGCCCTCGGCTTGAAGCAAATTAGTTTTTTTGGCCTCTGATTTAACTTTGACATCCCTAGTTTAGAAGAATGGCAACATGCATGCATTACTTCAAATGGATCTCAAAGTTGCAAAGTTTAAAACCACCACTTTCCAAATAAAATGGCATTTTTGTCGAACGTGAAGATTGAATTCGAGTGTGTCTAATCAAACACTTCTGTAATGTTTTGGTGATGTCTTTTCTTTTGGTGCTCAGACGGACATGGCGGGAGAGCGGGCCATCCGGAGAGAAGAGGGCGAGAGGCTGGCCAGAGTAAGTTGTGCATACGGCAGAAAGAACTAAAGACCTACTGCTTCACTCTGACACAGTTCCTGGTTTGTGTGCAGGAGTACTCTGTCCCGTTCATGGAGACCAGCGCCAAGACTGGGGTCAACGTGGAGCTGGCCTTTACTGCTGTGGCCAAGTCAGTCCAACTCACCTCCTGTGTGTTTGTTATCAATATGTTCAATATCGGACTCATATAGATAGATAGATACTTTATTGATCCCTGTAGGAGAAATTCAGGTGTCCAGTAGCAGCAAAAACACATCCATCCACACAAACAAAACAAATAAATGATCATTCTACATAATTATGTTACAGTCGTCTTGTGAAGTCTGAAACAAAGTGGGTGGACACTGCTGGATGGTTTTATTTACATTCAAAGTACCTATTCTAATAAATAGGTACTTTGAGACTTGGGTGGCAGATCTGATTACCACCCCTCCGACCCAGAAATAATGAATAATGAAGGGGAAGAAAATAATATGACATGACAGTTGCAATAGAGTAAAGTAAATAAATGTGGTAGTGTGATATAGTATTTATTTAAAACTCCTGTACATCAAAAGACAAAAAACTATAAACAGGATACAAAAATTTCACAGTTTGAGGTTGGATGAAGCAGACCCTACAATTAAACACAAAGCACACACACGCATGTACACACACATTTTCTCTCTCTCTCACACACACACACACACACACACACAGGCACAATAAATAATGAATCAATTAAACAACCGCACTGTGCCAGAGTGGGGGTTTGCATGTTCTCCACATACCTCATAGGCTTCTTCTATTTTCTCTGTCGCTAAAACATGTATAGTATTTATATTATGTAAGCATCATGGTAGCATAGTTGACTAGGAACAGCCACACCCCCCTCTAGTGGTGGAGGTGGAAGTGGAGGTTCTTATTTTTTCCCAGTGAGTAACCACCTTCTATCGGACTCTCTACAGGGACCTGAAGAGCAGAGCCATCCAGCATCCCACTGAGCCCAAGTTTAAGATCCACGAATACATCGAAGCACAGAAGGAGAAGTCCAGCTGCTGTAGCTTCTTCTGACCGGGTCCGACTGAGGCCTGGACGGAACTCATACAGACGGGAACCATGAAGGGACTCATACAGACAGGAACCATGAAGGGACTCATACAGACGGGAACCATGAAGGGACTCATACAGACGGGAACCATGAAGGGACTCATACAGACGGGAACCATGAAGGGACTCATACAGACGGGAACCATGAAGGGACTCATACAGACGGGATCCATGAAGGGACTCATACAGACGGGAACCATGAAGGAACTCTTACAGACGGGAACCATGAAGGGACTGTCACAAAGACAGAGGAACGAGCCATAATTTCTAACATGTCAAGAGAACCACGGAACCTTCTTCTAACACGCTAACAACCATGAACCATCTTCTAACACGCTGAGAACCATGAATCATCGTCTAACACGCTGAGAACCATGAACCATCTTCTAACACGCTGAGAATCATGTGACCATCTTCTAACACGCTGAGAACCATGAACCATCTTCTAACACGCTAAGAACCATGAACCATCTTCTAACACGCTGAGAACCATGAACCATCGTCTAACACGCTGAGAACCATGTGACCATCTTCTAACACGCTGAGAACCATGGAACCATCTTCTAACACACTGAGAACCATGAACCATCTTCTAACACGCTGAGAACCATGGAACCATCTTCTAACACACTGAGAACCATGGAACCATCTTCTAACACACTGAGAACCATGAACAATCTTCTAACACTCTGAGAACCATGAACCATCTTCTAACACGCTCAGAACCATGAACCATCTTCTAACACTCTGAGAACCATGAACCATCTTCTAACACGCTGAGAACCATGGAACCATCTTCTAACACTCTGAGAACCATGAACCATCTTCTAACACGCTAAGAACCATGAACCATCTTCTAACACTCTGAGAACCATGAACCATCTTCTAACACACTGAGAACCATGGAACCATTTTCTAACACGCTGAGAACCATGAACCATCTTCTAACACTCTGAGAACCATGAACCATCTTCTAACACACTGAGAACCATGGAACCATCTTCTAACACGCTGAGAACCATGGAACCGTCTTCTAACACACTGAGAACCATGAACCATCTTCTAACACTCTGAGAACCATGAACCATCTTCTAACACGCTGAGAACCATGAACCATCTTCTAACACGCTGAGAACCATGGACCATCTTCTAACACGCTGTGAACCATGGAACCATCGTCTAACACGCTGAGAACCATGGAACCATTGTCTAACACGCTGAGAACCATGGAACCATCTTCTAACACGCTGAGAACCATGAACCATCTTCTAACACGCTGAGAACCATGGACCATCTTCTAACACGCTGAGAACCATGAACCATCGTCTAACACGCTGAGAACCATGAACCATTGTCTAAACCATGGAACCATTGTCTAACACGCTGAGAACCATGAACCATTGTCTAACACGCTGAGAATCATGAACCATCGTCTAACACGCTGAGAACCATGAACCATCGTCTAACACGCTGAGAACCATGGAACCATCTTCTAACACGCTGAGAACCATGAACCATCGTCTAAACCATGGAATCAGCGTCTAAGACGCTGAGAACCATGGAACCATCTTCTAACACGCTGAGAATCATGAACCATCGTCTAACACGCTGAGAACCATGGAACCATCGTCTAACACGCTGAGAACCATGGAACCATCTTCTAACACGCTGAGAACCATGAACCATTGTCTAACACGCTGAGAACCATGAACCATGGTCTAAACCATGGAACCAGCGTCTAAGACGCTGAGAACCATGGAACCATTGTCTAACACGCTGAGAACCATGGAACCATTGTCTAACACTCTGAGAACCATGAACCATCGTCTAACACTCTGAGAACCATGAACCATCGTCTAACACGATGAGAACCATGAACCATCGTCTAACACGCTGAGAACCATGGAACTATCTTCTAACACGCTGAGAACCATGAACAATCTTCTAACACGCTGAGAACCATGAACCATCTTCTAACACGCTGAGAACCATGAACCATCGTCTAACACGCTGAGAATCATGAACCTTCTTCTAACACGCTGAGAACCATGGAACCATCGTCTAACACGCTGAGAACCATGGAACCATCTTCTAACACGCTGAGAACCATGGACCATCGTCTAACACGCTGAGAACCATGAACCGTCGTCCAAACCATGGAACCAGCGTCTAAGACGCTGAGAACCATGGAACCATCTTCTAACACGCTGAGAATCATGAACCATCGTCTAACACTCTGAGAACCATGAACCATCGTCTAACACGCTGAGAACCATGAACCATCTTCTAACACGCTGAGAACCATGTGACCATCTTCTAACACGCTGAGAACCATGAACCATCTTCTAACACGCTAAGAACCATGAACCATCTTCTAACACGCTGAGAACCATGAACCATCTTCTAACACGCTGAGAACCATGAACCATCTTCTAACACGCTGAGAACCATGAACCATCTTCTAACACGCTGAGAACCATGAACCATCTTTTTAACACGCTGAGAACCATGAACCATCTTCTAACACGCTGAGAACCATGAACCATCTTCTAACACGCTGAGATCCATGAACCATCTTCTAACACGCTGAGAACCATGAACCATCTTCTAACACGCTGAGAACCATGGACCATCTTCTAACCTGTTGAGAACCATGTAACCATCTTCTAACACGCTGAGAACCATGTGACCATCTTCTAACACGCTGAGAACCATGTGACCATCTTCTAACACGCTGAGAACCATGAACCATCTTCTAACACGCTGAGAACCATGTGACCATCTTCTATCACGCTGAGAACCATCTTCTAACACGCTGAGAACCATGGAACCAGGATCCAGAGAACTTGGATCTGGAACTGAGATGCACTAAGGATTTTTCCGATCCAGCTTTTTCATTCTGATCTCGATTCTTACGCTTTCAATATTTGCTGATAACCAATATGATCCGATACCAGTGTCGTTTTTTAACAGTTAGAGAAACTCTGTGTACGAGTCGAATCTATTATCTCACCAGACCAGTAAATAGTCTTCGGTTTAAAGCAGGGGAGCCAAACTGGTCCTCAAAGGGCCAGTGTGGCTGCAGGTTTTCATTCCAACCAAGCAGGAGCAGACCAGACTCCACCCATTTCCTCAAGTGAGTCCAGTCTGGAACCAGTTTGACCCCCCGGGTTTACAGGCTCTAATAAAAAGTGCTGTTTACACAAAGACGCTGCAGTAAAACGCTAGAGTTGGTATAGAGTTGGTTTCTCAACACAGGCGTTGAGAAACACTACTGGCCGAACGCTAGAACTACATCGTTTTCCGTCGTAGTTTAGACCCTGTGCACCTTGCAGTCAATTCAGTCCGTCTAATTTGAGGGAATGCTTTGTGCTGTAAAATTCCAATCAGAAATAATTTTGTCTATCAATAATTATAGCCTGGTTTTGTCCTGGGGCCTCAGAGGTGTGGTTTCATTATGGTTTTTATCAAACAGTAGAAGTAGAACATTGATTTAATGTAATTTCAAAACGTTCTACGAGTCATTATTTCTTGATAACGAACCTCTGAAACCCAAAATGACCGCTGTTGACGCAATTTCTGCTTGTAATTCACGTGATATATAAATAAATATATATATATATATATATATATATATATATTATATATATATATATATATATATATATATATATATATATATATATATATATATATATATATATATATATATAGGAAAAAGGTCCAAGGGACATGGTTTTGACCCCTCTCAGGTCTTCACCAGGTCCTTTTCGCCTCTCTCTTCCTTTCGATCTGTTTCTGAGTTGCGTGGCTGCAGTCTGAGCAGCCCACTTACTCCAGGCCTAAGAGTCCCTCCAGCTCTTCAGATGGAATGACTAAAATTAGAAGTTGTTTATTTGATCATATTAACATTTCAACTATAAGGTATTTTCAGATACATGAATAGAGAGAATAATAAGGATATGATAACATAGTAATATGACGATAGTTCTTTTTGACTTGTTAAAGCAGCAATATGTAAGATTTTCATGTCAAGTTATCATTAAAAGGCCCTAATCTGTCAAAAGGCATTAATAAATCATGGTCTTTTACAATGTTATCTGATAACAGTCGTTCAGCCGAGATATGCAAATTTCAAAACTATTTTTTATTTTGATGTCCCGCCGTTCGTTATCCATAGCCAGAATTCACCGTGTCGAGCTAACCTCACTGGTAAAGTACCATGTGGCCGCAGAACTAATCAAGGTCTCGTTATGATTCTAAAATCATTCCTGACAAAAAAAGGAATAAAACAAAGATTTCTATCGGGACCTTTGTGAAAAAGGTGTTGGTTATAGATTCAGCTATTCAGCTGTTATGGTCCCAGCTGGATTCGTCTGCATATCTGGCAACCTGAGTCAAGGAGAGTGGCAGAGGTTGCAGTACCACTTTTGGCCACATTTTTACATATTGCTCCTTTAACTGTTTGACCCTGTCGGTTGTGCTGCTTTTGAATTTACATTATTATCTCTGCAATCTTGAGGAAAAGTCTTGTATTGCTTGCCTTATCAGATCTTCTAAGCTGGACTGAGATCTGCCTCTGGTTTGATGGACACGTGAGGGGACGTGTATTAAAGCACATATTGTATTTTTCTGATATATGTAGATTATATCGCTCTGCATGTTCTGATTTGCATGCTGATGATGTGCAGTTGTATTCTTGTAATGTTATTTTTCTCCTTCATGTGGTGAGACACTACAGGCTGCTCTCGCTATTCCTGATGAGACATGATGGAGAGCCATTGTTGGGGACATAGACTGTATATAAGGAGAAGTTGATTTCAACATAAGCTAGCTGGAGGTAATGTCCTTATATGGGCAATTGTTCCCACGGCATTAGCTTTGCACCATATCATAGGCAGACGTGTTGCTAAGATGGTTGCAATGGCAATGGCTGGAGTTTTGACCGGCCAGTCCTTATAGATCATGGCTGGATATACAAAGACAAAAAAAATCCAAATCTCTATGATCTGGAGCACTAAAGCATGGACAAATACTGAGCTAGAGGGGTTTACTTTTACATGTACATCAATGGGAGCCAGAGTGAGTAGATGCAAAACATTGTCCAAGTCAAATTTGGCAAAATCTATCTTATATTGAGCACATTTTGACTGTCTTTGCCAATAGGTCAAGGAAAATTATTTGTTTTTAAAAAGATACAAGAAATGTCTCCCTTGGAATGAGAAAATAAAGCAACAGTTCATGAAGTAAGACTACATTTCTTTGTCCCATTGGAGAATCTTTTTTTAACACAGAATGGTCAGAATATCATGTACTCAGATCAAGATAGAAACCAGACGATTTGAGCATTTATTAGCTCATATTTTATCATTTTTTCCCTTACCTTTTGGGCTTCATTGAGATTGGGGGTTTGCACTCTCCATCAATATACAGTCTATGATTGGGGAAAGAAAATTGGAACACACAGACCGGGAATACGCACTCAAATGCAACAGTTTATTAATCAATTGCAGCATTTCTTACTATGATATTATGTTATTATGCAGATGAGCATAGAAGTGTGTTTTCAGGATACTGTATTTTGGACTAACTCAGCAGGCTGAGTCTCTTTTTAGTGGCCCCTGAAATGATTTTGAATTATTACTATTATTAACTTGCTTCATTTATAGTAAAGGTCCTGAATTTCTCCTACGGGGATCGATAAAGTATCTATCTATCTAACTATCTAAAGGGCTACTATGGCATGTTATACCTAACTTTCTCAAGATAACAACTACATCATTTAAATTTGAAGCCAAAACGTATTAGAAGTGACATATTTGTTCCAAAGGAAATCTACCAGAAAAAAATCAAACTTGTGTCTAAGGAAAGTTATTTGTTATAATGTATAAAATAATTATAACAAAAGAAAACCCCAGAGCAAAATGAGTTTGACAAAATACAAATACAAATACAATACAAAACGAAATACAATTACTATTACCATAGTCACCAGCTTTCCAGTTCACTGAAATAATGCAGGGCTGGGTGATCCAATTTAATTTTACTAATTCAACCTTTTATCTTTAGTGTTGGAACTATTAAATCAATGTTATTATGAAACAAACATTTAAAATGAATAAAAACAAACTCAATTTTATGTAACACACTCCAGTCTCCATCTCCAGTGTTCTCAGACCGCCAACAGCAGAGATGAAGTCCTGTGGTCCCCAAACGGTTTCTTGTGTGATCAAAAATATAAAACTTTCTTAAACCTTTCCAAATGGAGTTTTTTCCCCCCTATTCCCCTGCAGTGTTTCACCTAAATACAAAGTTTACATGGCTCAGGGCAGTCCCATACGCAAGTGCACTCTGAATTATACAGTATAATTATCTTCCTGTAGTATTTTGTGTGGAAGCATATATTTTATCGTATGCATAAATTGCCGTTTTGTCTCATGTTGTTGCCATAAAGTGGGATTAATAGGTGTCCCATTGAATAGTTGATGTCATTACAACAGCTTTTCAATTTGATTTGCTCTAATATGCACTTTTTCATAAGACTCAGGTCTGAAGGAATATTCCTGTTTGTGTTTATGTTCTGTCCATGTGCTGCTGTTTCTGGGTGTGTTATAATAAAGGATTTGAATGGAAACGACTCAGTGTCTTTGCAGAGCCAGAAAAGAAAGGAGTGAAAATTAACTTCCAAATGCAGCAGTCAAAAGCACATAACCAACTGCAAAGGTCACATGTGAGGCCCTTCTGTTTTAGAGCCAGAAATTGAATATATAGTTGTGGTTTGAAAGTTTAGGAAAGAAAGCTTCTTAAAGAAAGCTTTAAGAAATTATTCAACATTTAAGATCATTTTGACAGGACAAATTATAGGCGTAGTTTCGTCTGTTAAAGGTATTGTCTGGAACTCTAAATGAATCACAACATTTAAGAATGTTGTTAAATTGGCCTCCTTGCCTTGACAGTAGCTCAGTTGACCACAGTTCACCACAAGATTTTCATCATCAACTGCACTGTCTGCTGTCGTTGTGTCCTTGCCGAGACACTTAACCTCTGGGAACACCAGCAACAGTGGGGTGGCTGCGGCTGTAAAGTGCCAAACTGCTGTTGTGTCCTCAGGCAAGACACTTCACCCCATTGCCTGGAATTAAGGGATTACTGGTTGCCTCGCTTCTGTCAGTGTGCCCCAGGGCAGCTGTGGCTGTAGTAGTTTACCACCACTGTGTTTGGAGTGAATGAATAATGACACATGTGAAGCATCTTTGAGTGTCCAAAAAGTGCTATATAAAACTGATGCATTGTTATATGAAAACTTAACAAAGAATTCTGAACATCCGCACTGAGTTACCAGTTTATATACTGAACCTATCCATAATCATTCATATACTGAACCTATATCCATAATCATTTATATACTGAACCTATATCCATAATCATTTATCTACTGAACCTATATCCATAATCAGATCCTCTGTTGATGTGTCCTATAATGTTCAATTAATGATAATAGCTACTTTCGGGTTTACCGCCATCACCTTTTTTGTGCATTAAAACATTATTTTTGTCATGAAAACATTAACAAATAATTCTGAAAACCTGTGTGTTAATAATGTATATGGTACAGTAATGTGTTCTCCATTTAACATTTAAATGTGTTGATTGTTACGGAAACATAGGCGTAAACCAATCAGAAGGAAGGGGGAGGGAGCTTGTATCGTTTTTTTCAAATCAAGTACTTCTCTCTCTTTTTTCTGACAAACTCCAGACAATCACTTTAATATTTACAATCTATGGTTATTTATTTTTAATGTCATGTTTACAATTTATACCTTGCCATGAGTTGGAAACCCAAGATGGCCGCCAGTGTTACCACCCCAGCGCGCTCTCTAACCCACACGCGCCCCCACGCTCACACATAACCCTCCTCCGGTCCCGCACAGACCCCAGTCTTGCGGAAGTGAGCGGCCGTGCAACAGGTGCCAGCAGGCGGCCAAACAAACTCTCCTCCCCGGGAGCACGAACCAGAGCCAGAGGAGCAGACAAAAAGTCAAGTTCTAGTCAGGACCATGTCGAACCTGAGACCGAGGCGCTGCCTGGTGGAGAAGGGCCCGGACGGCTACGGCTTCCACCTGCACGGAGAGAAGGGGAAGAGCGGCCAGTTCATCCGACTGGTGGAGCCTGGAACTCCTGCCGAGGAAGCGGGGCTCAGAGCGGGGGACAGGCTGGCGTTTGTGAACGGGGACAGCGTGGAGGGGGAGAGCCACTCACAGGTACACACTCTGTTCCACTCAAGTTTGTATTAGTATTATTATTATTGATTGACTGCGGAACCTTCCGCAGTCAACCATTGGTTTTGTATTTCTTTATTCCGTCATTTTTTTTGACACGTTTCACAGCTTTCACATTTTCAACAATTTCCACAAGTTATACATCAAAACGTTCCACATGTTTGGGAGATTATTGCTATTACTTTTGGGACTTCAGCGATTTCCGGTTTTTCCGCAATCGGACAAAAATCTGCATTGAGAATTCTGCAATGCATTTTAATAGGCCCATGCATTTTAATAGGACTTCAGCTCTTTCAGACATTTCTACAGTTTCAATGATTCAACAGTTTTCAAGGATTCAACAGTTTCAAGGATTTTCAGCAGTTTCAAGATTTCAAGAGTTTCAAGGACTTCAACAGTTTCAAGGACTTCAACAGTTTCAAGGACTTCAGCAGTTTCAAGGACTTCAGCAGTTTCAAGGACTTCAGCAGTTTCAAGGACTTCAGCAGTTTCAAGGACTTCAGTGTAATCATGCAACCTAATAGGGATTTTTCCATGTAAACCAGTATAATGCAACTTAATAGGGATTTTTCCATGTAAACCAGTATAATGCAACTTAATAGGGTTTTTTCATGTAAACCAGTATAATGCAACTTAATAGGGTTTTTTTTCATGTAAACCAGTATAATGCAACTTAATGGGGATTTTTCCATGTAAACCAGTATAATGCAACTTAATGGGGATTTTTCCATGTAAACCAGTATAATGCAACTTAATAGGGGTTTTTACATGTAAACCAGTATAATGCAACTTAAAGAAGCTATACCCGATTTTTTTTCTAAGTAGTTCATAAAAATGCTTTTTACTACATACAAGTTGTATCATAATACATCATTTAATTGAAAACTTGAGGTAATTGATTCAGCTGTGTAAGAATTACAAGCAGTGAAAAGTGCTGAGTAGAGTCTGAGCGGGCCGCTCTTTCTCCTCCGCTCACAGAACAAGCAGCGAACAGCCTGCGTCCTCTAGCCTCTACAGCGCTGCTTAACACCAGGGCTTCAACTTCAAAATTCGAATATAATTCTAAAATAAAAAAATATGAACAAAATAATTGAATAAAAAAATGTGAACAAATATTAGACAACCCTTGTAATTCGAAATGTATTTAATGACTGCAAATAAAATAGTGAGCTCCCAAAGGTTTCACCGGGACGTGCTAGGCAGGTAACAGCTAAGCTAGCTAGTTGTTTCATGGTAACTTCCGGGTTTTTCGCAATCGCTTTTTGTCACTTTAAAACAGTATTTTTGTCATGAAAACGTTAACAGCAAATTCTGAAATCATCCGTGCATGTGTGTTAAGGATGTATATGTGTACCGTATTGTCCGATTGACCTTTAATGGTGTTGATTGATAGATATGTAGTTGTTTATTGAGCGTGGCTAGCTCCGCTAGCTCCATTGGCTTCTCTACACAGACGAGTGATAGTGACAGGCGCTGATAGCTTGTTGTACTTGCAGAGTAATGGCAGTATTTTACACACCTGAATTACAAACAGAGGTTGCATTGGGGCTTCGGTCATTATTGGTTTGAGAGTTCTGTTATCAAGAAAAAATGATCGGAAGAATTGCATTCAAGTCAATGGAGTGCTGCTGCTTTGAGGAGCTCTATAACAAATTATAATTAAATATTAGAATATATTCTAAGGTTTTAAATTAATACATTCGGACGCGAAACTAGCGGTATTCTTTTACTTATATATTGTGTTAGCAGTGCGTTGCTTTAGTACCATTTCATCTGTGATTGTTGCACAGCTTACAAGTTGTGCTAATGCTAATGTTAGCATACGTATCAGATCGCAAATAAAACTAGGTGGCTCTGTGTTATGAGAGCGCAGGGGAAATGAGAAGCCATTGAGCGAGTTGGGGGGCGGTGCTAAACATTCAAACATTGCAGAAACGGGTATAGCGCCTTTAATAGGGTTTTTTCCATGTAAACCAGTATAATGCAACTTAATAGGGTTTTTTCCATGTAAACCAGTACAATGCAACTTAATAGGGATTTTTCCATGTAAACCAGTATAATGCAACTTAATAGGGTTTTTTACATGTAAACCAGTATAATGCAACTTAATGGGGATTTTTCCATGTAAACCAGTATAATGCAACTTAATGGGGATTTTTCCATGTAAACCAGTATAATGCAACTTAATAGGGTTTTTTCATGTAAACCAGTATAATGCAACTTAATAGGGTTTTTTTTCATGTAAACCAGTATAATGCAACTTAATGGGGATTTTTCCATGTAAACCAGTATAATGCAACTTAATAGGGGTTTTTACATGTAAACCAGTATAATGCAACTTAATAGGGTTTTTTTCCATGTAAACCAGTATAATGCAACTTAATAGGGTTTTTTCCATGTAAACCAGTATAATGCAACTTAATAGGGTTTTTTCCATGTAAACCAGTACAATGCAACTTAATAGGGATTTTTCCATGTAAACCAGTATAATGCAACTTAATAGGGTTTTTTACATGTAAACCAGTATAATGCAACTTAATGGGGATTTTTCCATGTAAACCAGTATTATGCAACTTAATAGGGATTTTTCCATGTAAACCAGTATAATGCAACTTAATAGGGATTTTTCCTTGTAAACCAGTATAATGCAACTTAATAGGGTTTTTTTCATGTAAACCAGTATAATGCAACTTAATGGGGATTTTTCCATGTAAACCAGTATTATGCAACTTAATAGGGATTTTTCCATGTAAACCAGTATAATGCAACTTAATAGGGTTTTTACATGTAAACCAGTATAATGGAACTTAATAGGGGTTTTTACATGTAAACCAGTATAATGGAACTTAATAGGGGTTTTTACATGTAAACCAGTATAATGCAACTTAATAAGGATTTTTACATGTAAACCACTATAATGTAACCTAATAGGGGTTTTTACATGTAAACCAGTATAAAGCAACTTAATAGGGATTTGTACATGTAAACCAGTATAATGCAACCTAATAGGGATTTTTCCATGTAAACCAGTATAATGCAACTTAATAGAGATTTTTCCATGTAAACCAGTATAATGCAACTTAATAGGGATTTTTCCATGTAAACCAGTATAATGCAACCTAATAGGGATTTTTCCATGTAAACCAGTATAATGCAACCTAATAGGGATTTTTCCATGTAAACCAGTATAATGCAACCTAATAGGTTGCATTATACCACCAGACCAAGACCCAAACGAAGACTCAGACCACCACCAGATAATGACCACAGACCAGGTTTCCTTAGTTACAGGAACCAAATTGTTTCAGCGGTGAGGGGATTTTTCAGTTTCAAGGACACTTTCAATACATTCAGTAGTTTCAAGGATTTCAACTGTTTAAGAATTTAACCAGTTTCAAGGATATCAGGAGGTTCAAGGATTTCAGGAGTTTCCACACTTTCAACAGTTTCCAGGTTTAAAAAAAGTTTCAAGGATTTCAGGAGTTTCAATGTTTCAACAGTTTCAAGGATTTCAGGAGTTTAAAGGTTTCAACAATTTCAAGGACTTCAGGAGTTTCAAATATCTATCAAGTATTTTAACAGTTTCAAGGCCTTTTAAAGGATTTCAAGGATTTTTTTTAGCAGATTTCCACATTAGATCTGTTCCGCAGTCAATCGCAATGGCTTCAGCCATTGCAAGTTTCTAGTTATTATTATTATTATTTAAAGTCTTTTACGAGTGAAAATAGACACACTTTAGTTGTTTAGTTAGATTTTTCATAAAGTTTTTCATAAAGTTTAGTTGACCGGGCGACAGTAGCTCAGTTGGTAGAGCATTGGCCTTTGGGCCTGAAGGTCGTGGGTTCAAGCCCACCATAAGACCTACTTCACGACTCCCACTGATGACTGCTGTCGTTGTGTCCTTGGGCAAGACACTTAACCCCACTTTGCCTGAAGCTCCCACTGAAAGATCTCAGCTCCTGTGGACTCACCACCTGCAGGAGGATCAGTGAGGGGCTGGTGCTCTGTGTACTGGGTGGCATCTCTGACTGCCACCCCCCGACCCAGAAATGGATTAAGGGGAAGAAAATGGATGGATGGATGGATAGTTGACTGGTTGTAGATAAGATTCACCCTTTTCATATATTTAGGAGGATTTTCTACTTCTGGGGGGATTAACACTTCACTTCACTTTAAGCACAGGGACACGTAAAACATTTTAAATACATTTTTCTCCATACATTCAGACTAACAAGGTGCGCACATACAGTTTTACAGTAAAATCAATGGCAGTTATAAAAACAGGATAAAAAAGGAAGACAAAAACTGTCCCCCTCAAGCAAAAAATTCAACCCCCATTTTCTCTGTCTGTGGTCCGAGTTTAGAGTAGAAATAGCTGCAGGTACGAAGAGTGTTTATATCTATTACTCCGAACCAATATCAAGACTATTGGTCCTAATTGTCAACAGTGGCTCAGTTGGCATTGGCCTTTGCGCCGGTTCAAGCCCACCATAAAAAAAAACTTAATGAGTGACTTTCTGGCCTGGTTAATTTTGTGCTTTCGTTTTTGGCTTTTGGAGATATAAATTGATTTATTTGCTATAACACATGCATTAGTATTTGGCACGTTTACCATCAACCTGCATCTCAACCTTTAGGTAGAGGTCTATCATTAAACGACTAGGTGTCCCAAAAAAACTATTTTTTCAACAAAGAGACCCTTTTCTGTGGAAAAGTAACAACAGGGTAAAATCCGAGACACTCTGATAAAAAGTCCTTTAATGAGCGAAAGGGACCGACACGTTTCGGCCACGCAGGGCCTTCTTCAGGGCAGTGTTAAAAACAATATACTGTTTGACAGGTGTTTAAATAGACACACGACATCCCGTGGAACATCGCGTGACATGACATCGATTGGACAACGGCTCATTACAATAAGTCTGATTTTACCCTGTTGTTACTTTTCCACAGAAAAGGGTTTCTTTGTTTGAGCTATGCTATTTCTTATCCTGAAGAGCACCTGATTTTACGTACGTCTTTGACTTTGGACCCTGTAGCAATAACTCCTCCTGTTTTTGAAAAAAACTTGTTATTAGTGCTCCTACAACATTTTTTTCAAGGAGTGAACATTAAAAGGATAAGCTTAGCTCACCATCTACATTCTTCATTGTGCATCACTTTGAAACTATTTATGATATGTGCTAGATGATTAAAGAGGATTGCATCTATTCTAGACAGATAGATAGATAGATCAAGTATTGATCCCTGTTGAGGAGAAATGTAGGTGTCCAGCAGCACAAACTCATCCATACAAACAAACAAATACATGATTATAAAAGTTAGTAATAAAGTAATACAATAAATGGTAAAAGAGGAATAAAGGAATAATAGCTTTGGTAATAAAGTAATACTTACATTATCTATTCCTCTTTTACATGTTTTATAGTAGTAGTAACATGTACATTACTGTATCAGGATAAGAGGTACACAACTTTCAGAACATAATTATAACTATATAATAACATCTAACTAGTTCTAAATTGGTTCGGTTAAGAGCTCTACTGCAAGTACACAACATGTTTTCTAATCAACAAGTTTTCCTGTTGGAACAAACAACATGTAGTGAAACACAACACACTGCACTAAAGGGGAAAGTTCTTACCTACAGACACAGTATAAGTGTATATTGCTTTATATGACAAAGATTTCCTCATGTTAAAAAAATCAAGCTATTCAAAATACCACTGAACATTTGCTGCTCAAATGGATACAATTTCTAACTTTTCTTTGGATTGGGAGTAATCCTGCAGCCCTATTCTTTTATTTCATTTAAATCCCTCGCTGTTTGAAGGAGAGGTTCTGCAGGGCTTTCCTTCCTGCTGCTGTCAGACTGTACAATGAGAACTGCTGAGCCTGTAAATGTAATTCATCTGTAAATAAGTAAATACTAAAATCATGTGCAATACTGCAACTTCAGAATGTCACTGAACAAGGTCACTTTATTTACTTATTATCCTGCCCTATATGTACAGTATATAACTCTGCACTACTACATATATATGTTGACTGGTATTGAAGCATGTACAGCATCTACAGCTAGTAAAGAAACATAGGTACTACTTATTTTGTATATTTTTGTGTGCTCCCAGACAGTGTCCTGTATGTGCGCTGCAACATCGAAATTTCCCCACTGTGGGACGAATAAAGGATCTCTTATCTTATCTTAAATATAATCTGTTATTTTGTGCAATACTGGTGCTGTCATGTCCAATAATGACTCCCTTCACTGACACTTTATCTTAGGCCATTCTGTCGTTGTGTAGTTGGTTATATGTTTATGCTTTAGTAAAAGAAACTTGTATTCTAACCTGTCTTAGATTCCTGTCTAAGTCTGGACAGGTTTGAATTCTCACTGAAACAAACATGTGTAGGATTGATATTAACACCACCAACCTGTCCCAACACATTTTGACATGTTGCCTTGTTGTGCTACGTATTTTCAAAGTATATTTTTGACAAATGTTTTGACAAAATGTTCCAAAGCGTTGTCTTTCATGTTGTGCACTTACTCTCGCTCACGAGTGAGACGTTAGTGAATCAGCAGCATCTTGTCAGATCTTGTTTGTTTGAAGATGTTTCCCAAATAAATAAAAAAGTCCCAATAATCACCTTCTAGTTTAACATAACATACCATATCCATGTGCTGTGATCATCACATGGATATACTTGTAGTAAAGAGCCCTGAGAGCCCTTAACTTATCCATCACTCCCTTAGTTTAGACATATTTTTCTACTGATTTATTTGGCAGTGATTAGTTTATTTAAAATTGTATTATGACTAAGAGGTTTGAGAACCACTGCCATAACATTTTAATTTTGTCCATTTCAGTTAAAGGCCTGTGCTGAAAGTATAATGTACTGATTTTGATGTGACTTAATCCTATTACAATAAACATTGAGCCCTAAAATAGATAGTTATCCATCAGCTATTGAAGGTTAAGTTGGTAAATTATGACCAGCCTACCCTCTAGAAAAAGTCATCACTTGTGCAAAACAGCTTTGTAACCGGGACATTACAATGGGCCTGCCCTGTGCACAGGTGGTGGCCCGGATCCGAGCCTCATCCGGGCGTCTGGAGCTCATCGTGGTGGATCAGGAGACTCTGGAGCTGCTGAGGAGACACGGGCTTAGCTGTAAGGAGGAGTATGTGACTGAGGGCATCCCAGTCCCTGGGGACAGTGCCCCAGAGGAGAGACCTGAGGACAGCCCTGCAGCCAGTTCTCACAGCAGCCGCAGGGGGTCTGAGGCCGGATCACTGCAGAATGGACGGAGGGGCAGTGCGGGCTCCAAGGTGAGAAGCCTCTGAAAATACTTAGTCATATGTAGTCTCAAGGTGTTGACATCTGACACATGGAATCTATGACTTTGTAAACTTTCAAGCGCAGGTGTAGTTTGAGTATCTTCATCGCCTAATGAGCATTTGTGTTTCTGCCTGATATTACCGTGGATCATGGAGCTCAAACAATGTTGTAACATTTAAACTAGCCGCAGCTTCTGCTGTCCCAGTACAGTCTATGGAGAAGTACATACAGTACAGGTGCATGTGTTTGTGCTCATGGGCTTTGTGGCAAAATGCACTTCTGTTATTGAACTGCCGCTCTGCACTAGGCGTGCCGGTGGCCGGCCGAGTGCGTTTGACAGCACTAATATTTTTATTTTTTATTTAGACTTTAGTAAGGACTCACATGCAAGCACAAGATCCATGGCTAAGAAAAATGAAAGAAAAGTTTAAAAAAGAGCAGCGTTAAAAGCACACAATAATCACATATATATGCACATATTTACAGCAAGTCACACATACAAAGATGCACGACAGTGACTCCAAAGTTTAGAAGTGAACCTGACTGAGCTAATGTAAGTGCAAACCAGAGACTGTACAAAAGCATTAGGCACCCTCACCACTCTACAAATACATGATACAAAGTAAAACACTATTTTGTATCAAGTGTCTTAGGCTGGTCTACTGCGCTCTGGCTTCATACAGTAGTCGTTAGCCTGTTAGCCTGTTAGCAGCAGAGGCAGTGAGACCCTTCCACCTGTTGCGGCCTGGTCTCTTCAGTCCGAATGTGTCTCAGGCTGGTCGGACTTATAGACTGTATTTATTAACGGACGTAGTCACGCCTATGTTCGCCGTTCTAACTAATGGGCCAAAGATTGGGCTGTACTGGAGTGATTCAAAAGGGCCGCGGGGGCTGGAAAATGTGAAAAAACGCATCTGCGCATGCGTCAGCCGGCATGAGCCCCATTCATTTAAATGAGTGACTTCAAAAATTCACAACGACTAAACAGGACTGGTCCAAAAAAAATTCACTCCCCTCAGCATTGACACACATGTGGAACAGAGCTTTGGGCCAAGAGCCAACTTTTGGACCATCCTGTAAAGACGTTTTCTAGAGGTAAGCAGATGCTATATGTTAGCATTGGCTAATTCAAATTCCGGGTCCACCCCCATCGGCCGAAGTGGCCACTTTTGAGCCGTGACCCGCCCCCGTCGGACCACATGCCAGCACTCCGGCACTACAGCGGGAAAAGCCTCTGGCGCATTTTCATATGTCACAAAATGATGTCTGAGAATTTTAACCAAGCGGTTTTAAGTCTGAAAAAATGATTATTTGTTTGCGGCGCGGTATTTGGCCGTCTCGCTACTCGGCAAGAAAGTCCTGGGTTTGAATCACATTCGGAACAAGTCTTTTCTGAGTCAAGATTGCATGTTCTCCCGTGTCTGCATAGGTTTGCTCCGTGAGGATGGAGATGCTCATTTTCATGTTATTTATCTGAGGCTATTTTTTCCAAAAATAACCAAAAATTGTATTTTATATTATTTACATTTGACAAATACAACATGACTGAGCTTCAAAGCAGAGCCAGTCCTGGCATTTTATTTTCACATATTTTTGCCAGAAGAATTTTTCTGAACTAATCTGGAGACAACAACAGTGAGAGCGAGGGGGTCAGTTTGTGTGGAGGCACATTGCAGTAGTTTGTACATTGAGAAATCCCCACAAAACAATCGCTAGAAAAGTAATCTTTTTTTTAAACTATGTTTTAACTAGATCTGACACTTATTATTCGGCACAATATTTTCTGCTGATCATTTTTGTCAACATCAATAACAAAACAGCACGTGTCATCTCATCCGTAATTATCAAATACTGGGTGGTTGAGTGGTTAGCACTCTCGCTTCTCAGAGAGAGTCATGGGTTCGAGCCCCGGTCGGAACAGGGCCTTTCTGCGTGGATTCTGCATTAAAAACATGCACAAAAGTTCTGAATGTAACGAGTGAATGGATGGTGTTGATGGGAGGCTTTGATGGTCCAGTGTGTTCTTCCGTCATCACCACGTGGAGAGATTGGAACAATATCTGAACTCCGAACATTAGAAAGCGCTTTGGGTGACATTGGTCTGTAAAATGCGCTATATAAATAAACCTTACTTACTGCAATCATGTGCAATACTGCAATTTCAGAATGTCCATTGAATGTCACTTTATCTACATATTTTATGTGCCGGATATGTATATAATTTACATTAGATCGATAGACGTTCATTCCTCCTCAGAGTGGACAGTCTGTGAGAGAGCCGCTGGTCCGTCATTACGACCTTTTGTCCGGCACTGGTCAGCACCGCTCACACCTCCGGGAGCATTCTGACAGAATTCCCAGCTCACAAGAACAAAAGCCACTTTCACACGTTTACAAGCCGCGAGCATGCACCGTGCCAAACAATACCATTCCATATCTTTGCCCCTAAACTGCTCAAACCAGCATCAGAGTGTATTTATGTGCCACTTTAGTTTACTAGATTTGTCCTGGGTCCGACAACTTTACTTGATTTGTAAAACCTATTTGACTGGATTTGGAATGTTCTTGGATTTAAATTAGGATATGATCTGTCTGAATATTGATTCACACCACTCCATTACTATATTGATGGCGCTGGATGACATTGTGAAAGTACTGCAATGACTACTTTTGTGTTAGCAAGGCACAGGGCCAAGTACAATGACACAGTTGGCCTTAGTTTGGACATGCCTGCTCCAAAGGGATTGATAAGAGCACTGGTAAACCATGGAATGTTGATTAAAAGGAATTGTGCTGTGGAAAGTAAATGACATGTGCTACAGCAGTTGAGTCGTCCTTATTAACAATTTCAAATCCAAAAAGCAAAGTCACAACTTAATAGGCCAAGTGTTTCCTCCACATGTACGTATACTGTGACAAGAGAGGTCTGAGCTTAGAATTTTAATTTACCTCTCAACATAATCACATATGCTACTGTAAAATAGTATTACTGTCCTTCTTGCTGTGTGAATATCCTGGATCTATCCTAAGTTTGTGAACATGTTGGACTTGTTGTTGGTGCTAGAATGCGTGAAAACGTTCTGTGTATTTCTCTAAAAGTATCACATTTATGCATCTTCCCAAACTTTATAGGCCCCCGCTGATATCTGCCCCAGGTTGCCTTGGTGACCTCCACTCTCAGAAAGGGGCATTGTCCTGGCTGTTTGCCCTGTTCTGAGGCTGAGTGCTGGATAGGAAAGCAGAGAGGCTCTCCGGGCTCACAGGGGGCCACACTACCCCTGGTTCTGGCTGTTTGCCCTCGTCTGAAGGCTGAGTGCTAGACTCAGGGCTCAGAGGTGGCCACACTCACAAACCAACCGGGCTCTGTGATCCGCTCTGAAGAACAAATACTCATTTTTTCCAATGTGACTGAGTAACACTCATTTAGTGGTAGAAGGTCTGAAGATCATGTCTGATCTCATTGGCAGTTTTCCACCAACTGTCCCTCCTTTCAGTGTCCTTCACTGTCCTTCACTGTAACACAGGACAGAGCCATGTTTATGTACCATTTTAGTCTATAAACAAACCTTTGTTTTTGGTGACACAGGGACTTCCGCTTGCGGCTCTTCGAACCCAGTACTCGTTACGCCCTTTTTCTCATTGAAATTCTACATAGAATATGCACATCTTTGTGTAGTAATCCAGATATCCTATGACAAAAAGATGGAATGCCGAACAGCTTCCAAACTGGACAAAGTATTATGGAGTGGCATATGTTTAAAGCTCCCGAAACTTTAGGAGGTAAAGCCACAACAGTATATCAGTTTGCTGTCAGGGGCCAGGCGTACTTTCTATTGTCCAAAGTTTAGGCTTACTTGTTTTGTCCGGAGTTTTCTTAAATCGCGCAGTGGGGTCATATTGCAGTGTGCCCAATAACAAACTCCAGAGGGGGAAGGAGAGCTGAGCGGGGGGCTGAGCGCTTGCAAAAACAATATAAAGTCTTGTTAATACAAACTGAGAAGAGCCCGGTGTAGCAGTCCAGTTTAACCCCCCGCCAGATTATACCCTTGGTATAAAATGGCCTAGGCCAGAATATACCCCAGGGTATAAACTGGCCTAGGCTAGTTTAACCCCACATTGGCCAGATTAACCCCCCCTTTCATTAGATATAACAATAAAATACAAGCTATATATTTTTTTCTTTATTTCTTACTAAATTTATGAATTTATGAAATAAACTATTCTATGTAAAACCTATAACAATGATAAAACTCCATCCATCCATCTTCTTCCCCTTAATCCATTTCTGGGTCGGGGGGGTGGCAGTCAGAGCTGCACCCAATTCACTGAGCACCAGCCCCTCACTGATCCTCCTGCAGGTGGTGAGTCCACAGGAGGACGGCTGCTCTGTCAGTGACAATACGGCCTTGATTTTTCAGCGGGGGCTTCAGGCAATGCAGGGTTAAGTGTCTTGCCCAAGGACACAACGACAGCAGTCATCAGTGGGAGTCGGTGGAGAAGGTCCCGTGGTGGGCTTGAACCCACGACCTTCAGGCTCAAAGGCCAGTGCTCTACCAACTGAGCTACTGTCGCCCCAATGATAAAACTATAACAATCTAATACTCCCGTACTGTACTTTACAATACTGTGAGGATTAGATAGCGATTTGACCTACGTGCAGGACTATACAAGGACTCTGATGGTGCATCCATGTTATGGGACTATGATTAGCTATGCTCTGTCTCTGTGTGACACGTATGTCTTTCGATGTGTGACGTGACGTGTACTGCATTTATTCTGTCGGAGAGAAAGAAACATCAGAAACCACTGGAACTTGAGAGAAACCAAAATAAACTTCCAGAGTTTGGCGCACCACGATCCGTCTCTGTCTGGTTCATTCCTGACAATACCATACAGCAATATGCCCATTTTTTAAGGAATCTATATATTGAATACAAGTATATTTAGATATAAAAACAATTTACAGAACAAAAACTGCACTTTGAGTACATCACAGGTTTTTATTCAAAAACAACAGTTGACTCATCAGCAGTCACACCAAGGAAGCAAGATGTAACTCTTCCATGATCCAATAAGAAGTCAGGAAACACATTGAGCCAAAGAAACTCTTCGACACCGACACCGTTGATAGTGAAGTGAAACAGCGGCTGCAGAGTCCGAGACACTGACACGTTTGTCACGTGGCCGGTTGTTTTGATACACACTCCAATGCAGTGTTTCAAAGAAATTTGCTTCGGAAAGAGCGACACAAGCTGCTAATATTTACTCAAAAGTTCTAAAGGTGGAAGCAGCGGGCGTACTTCGATGCTAACGGAGTTAAGCTAGCGGCTTTTTGTGTAAAGTTCTTCTCCAATAATGCAGCGTCTCTGTGTCCAGAAATCTTCCAGAGACTTTACTGTATGTAGTATGTGTTCACGGAGGTGCGCCATACGTTTATTTTATTATTAAACGGTAATTCCGCATCGGCAAACGCGTGCGAAGCAGTTGCATAAAGTCACGGGAGCATGAAAACGCATGTGATCAAAAGCACTATGTTCCCCATTGTCAGCCCTGGTTTTAGTCCTGGTTTAGTCCTGAATTAGCTCCTGTTTTAGCTGTTTACGAGTATTTTCAGTCTGCTCGCCCAGACCGCTAATGTCCCCATGACCACTTTGCGGCACTCTGATTAGTCGCTGCACGAACGTCCCGAGGAAACGCTCAGCAATATTTATGTCCTGCGTGCGTCGCTTTTCCGCTCCTGCGCCTCTGCTGCGCAGTCCGTGCGTGCATTCCGAGACGCACATGCATGATCCGGTGTGAATGCACCATAAGAGTTTCATGTGAGAAGTAAGTAGATACATTGACTCATCACCTCACAGTGTGAGTCAATGTGTGAAAAGCAATCACACTAATTAGGGTAGTAAAAAAAGTGTTATGTGTGTGTATATGTGTGTATAAATTATATATATATATATATATATATATATATATATATGTATATATATATATATATATATATATATATATATATATTATATATATATATATATATATATAATATATATATATATATTAATATATATA
The DNA here is from genome assembly GCA_964034765.1 of Knipowitschia caucasica. Taxonomy (NCBI): domain Eukaryota; kingdom Metazoa; phylum Chordata; class Actinopteri; order Gobiiformes; family Gobiidae; genus Knipowitschia; species Knipowitschia caucasica. Next base: position 11,087,481 of record OZ035831.1, read on the forward strand.
TATATATATATATATATATATATATATATAAAAAAAAAAAAAATTAGATTTAGATTAAACGAGGTGGTTTAATCTGGTCTAAAGGGGGTTAAAATGGCCTGGGCCCGAATATACCCCGGGGTATATTCTGGTCTAGGCTATTTTATACCCGGAGTATAAACTGGCCTGTTACACCGGGAGTCTGGCACAAACGTTCAAAGGGCTGGATCTGGCCCACAGGCCATGTTTGCTGTAGATGGCACGGTGGTGCTGCAGTTAGTGGTGGTGCTTCACAGAAAGTGGCCTTCTTCCCTGCGAGTATGACTGGCTACCATCTGGAGAGGTGTCTTCATTCATTCTTCCATTGCCGGCAGACTTTGCCCGATCATGAAGCCAGACCTTGGAGCCTCCCTCACTACTTACTCTGCACTAATCATTTATGCCTCTTTCACAACCTCTTATCACGGCTCATAAAGTCTGCACCTCGTAAATTTGAGTTAAGCAACAACTTTTTTTCGTCCATTGTTGTTTCATTTTAATTAACTATCATGGAGAACTTTTTGATAGACAGTCAGGTCTGTAGTGGTTTTCATATCCACTACTGGTACACACCACCACAATGTGAGCTTTAACTGCAGAGTGTCAGTTACTTTGAGAGAATTTAGATCCAAATCAGGAGGACGCTGTTGGAACATTACTGGTACCGTAACAAAAATACATACTTTTCAATACTTGACAACATCACCAGTCACTGGAATTTTCCTTTCAGTTTTTAACCTAGTCTTAAAAGTGATCAAAGTACAGGCTTTTTCTCACAAGCTTCGAAAGACAGTTCCAGAATTTTGCCACATATTTGGAAACCAGTAGGGGCCAGACCCTGTGCTCCTCAGTGCCATTTGAACCAACTCTAAAGCCACGTTTCCACCGCAGGAACTTTGGAGTCATTTTTCAGGGCCAGCCCCGTTGGTGCATGGAGAGACTACTGCAGCTGTTTTAAAGGTTGTTTGGAGAGCCCAGTCAGCAGGCAGTTACAGTAGCCTGACCCTCTGGATGAAATTACTGGGAACATCTTTCAAATCAATCTGAATCTTTTTGAGAACCTGCTGGGGCTCAAACAAACGATCCACTCGTTGTGAATCTAAGGCCCTTTGGTTTTGGCCTCCGGTGACAGACTTACTCTAATTGTAAGAAGAAACAATGGGCCTCATTCACGAATAACTTCGTAAGAAACTACTCAACTTTCTTCTCAAGTTGTCCTTAAGTAGATTTCTAAGAAGTCCCCACGTGGGATTCATCAACGCACTCGTAAGCCGCTGAATTGTTCGCAGCTGTTCTCTCAGATTGATGAATCCCATTTGAGCGCGCGTGCCAGGTGCTTCATTAGCATAGGTACTTAGCATAAGTAACCGCCCACTATTGCCCATATAAGGGACTGCAGGGCCGTGTGCAGACGGCAGAGGAAACAGCAACAGGCCTTTACACGGAGCAAAAGTCACCCTTTTTTCTTCTTTTACCAGACTGAGAATAAAGTCATAAAATGTTGACTTAAAAGTCGAAATATTATGATAATAAAGTCGAACTAGCAAAATTATGAGATTAATCTAAGAATATGATGAGATTAATCTCAAAATGTTATGAGCTTAATTTAAAAATATATTATGTATTATTTTAAAGATGAATCTCAAAATGTTTTGAGATTAATCTCAAAATATTTTGGACCCTGGGAGGAGATCCAGCGCGGACCAGCGCTGAGACCAATGCAGACCCGAGGAGAGACTGGAGTGACCAGCACACAGAAACCAGCGCGGACCTATAGGAGAGACCGCATAGACTGTAGTGACCTGACTGGAGAGACCGGTGCGCAGAGACCAGCGCGGACCGAAGAGAGACCGCATAGACCAGACTTGAGAGACCAGCGCGGATCCGTATGGAGAGACCAGTGCAGACCCGTATAGATCCATGGGAGAGACCAGTGCAGACCCGTCTAGATCCATGGGAGAGACCAGTGCAGACCCGTATATGGGAGAGACCAGTGCAGACCCGTATAGATCCATAGGAGAGACCAGCGCAGAGACTCAGCGCGGACCCAGTAACCTCCTGCAGCAGCAGTATATATGCCGTTGTTCTGTGGCCCGTGGATAAAGAAATGCCCCCTATAAATAGGAAGGGGTCACTAATACACGGCAAGATTTCCAATGTATTTGATAAAGCGTTGGCACATTTCATTTCAAAATGAATTAAAAAGTAGGCCAGATCTGAAGTGAAAAAGGCGGTATATAAATAAAGATTACTAATAAAGATTACTACAAATAAATAAATACATACATCGATATGACGGACATATCACTGGAATGTTGTATTTTTATTCAACTTCACCAAAGAGGACAACCCCGGCGTGTGAACATGTCGGCACTGAATGCGTACGAGTGCTCCTGAGGACTCGTAGGATTTGTACTTGCCCAAGAGAAATTCTGGTTACGAGAAATATTCGTGAATGCCACTTTCTTCGTAAAAACCGCGTAAGTAGGATTTACGTACAAATCTGTTCCTAAGAACCGTTCGTGAATGAGGCCCAATCTCTGCACAAAGAACCATCATTCTTTCCTTAGGTCTTCATGTTGTTTGGTAGAAGGGAGGGTTGAGCTGGTGTTTGGGGTTTGGCTAAAACAGACTGGTCTGAACACTCCCATTTCACAGATACAGGTTTCCTTCTTTCTCTTATTTGACTCCAAAACAAAGCTGTCTACTTGTCAGACTAGATCCACACTAATAATAGCTTAAAGAACTTCTTACCCCCGCTCCACGAGGCTTACATCACTCACATTGTCTCCTCAAATCTCCCTACAAATGGGCGTAGCCTGGAGGACTAAAGGGGACAGGCGGGGGGGGTGAATGTTGGGCGGGTCTAAGCTGTGATTGACACTTGACATCAGCATTGGCTGTGACAAAGATGGAGAGTGATCAGACACACCAGCTCTACAGCTTCTGTGCGGTCTTAGGAGGTGGAGGACTTCTCTCCACCATCCTCACCGGAGGTTTAGAGAGGGGAGGCAGACAGCGGCCCTCAGCCATGGATCTATTATATTAACTGGATAGGGTATTACTAGCTTGTAGCTGAATAACCCATGTGCTCAGGGGATTTTTGCGGTACTGCAGACTGAACCAGACTAAATTCACGTGGGCTACCCAGAAATTTTCCCCATAGAACTCAATGCATATTAAAACAGCTCAACCTCAGCTGACAGAGAACCTACAGCTTTCATAAAGGTCAGATTTTGTGGGGATTTTAGTGTCCCTTGTCATCCTGAACTTTTTTTCTTCTTAAATCCTTCGGTTTTGTTTAAATCCACACTTTAGTGCCACAAACTCTGCTCGTCTGGCTCTCGCTCTAACTCCCGCTCTGATGAACTGCTCTGATTGGTCAGAGCGCGGCGAGCCCCTCTGTGCACGTGCGTGAGACCCGGTGTGAGACCCACACACGCGTGTTTGGCGCAACGCATTATGGGAGATCATCCACTGCGCAGAACCGGGAGGACCAGACGATGCCCAAATACAGGCGAGTTTCCCATAGATCTTTGCAAGTTTCCCAAAGTTCTTTGCGAGTTTCAGGCAACCTCCGCTAATCTTTCAGCCCCCATGCCGTCACAAAGCGCCACTGAGCACAGCCATTCATTTGAATAGGGCGCCATCTTGGATCGCCGGGGCTTGCCCTCAGCCCTATCAATTTGAGCCGCTAGCTCGCGAGCTAGAGCCGCTAGTAGAGTTAGCGCCGCTAGTAGAGCTAGCGCCGCTAGTAGAGCTAGCGCCGCTAGTAGAGCTAGCGCCGCTAGTAGAGCTAGCGCCGCTAGTAGAGCTAGCGCCGCTAGTAGAGCTAGCGGCTCGGCTCGCCAGCTAGCGGGCACCACCCATGGATCTATAATAACAACTGCAGAGGCAGCGGAGGCAGCAGACAGCCAGAGAATGAGGCCTGTTTCTCAATGATCAAGATTAGAGTGGAATGAAAGTACGAACTGCCTGTCACAGGTCTGCAAGCATGGAAACCCTGAAGGCATTTTGGATAGAAATGATACCCCAATGTGCACAAGAAACAGTAATTTAACAAGCTCAAACATAAAGTAGTATTTATTTTACATAAGTACAATATATAATGAAATTGCACATGATATAGAACACCAACAAGTAATACTAACAAAAGTCCTAAGCCAGAGGTGTCAAACGGTCCAGAAAGGGCCTCTGTGGCTGCAGGTTTTCTATCAGACCCAGCAGGAGCAGAGCAGACTCCTCCCATTTAATCAAATCTTCAGGTTAAGACTGAACTCGCTTGAGGAAATGGGAGGAGTCTGCTCTGCTCCTACTGGGTCTGACAGAAAACCTGCAGCCACAGCGGCCCTTTCTGGACCAGTTTGGACACCCCTGTCCTAAGCTAAATTCAGCTAACTAATCAAACAATAAAATCAACTAAAGCCTAAAACTACAATATTCAACAACAACGCTACACAATTATTTATAATACAAACAGCTATGCTAATAAAAATCTACCTAAATGCTATAACTAATCGCAAACCTAAACTATGGATAAAAATACTCTTTGCTATTTCTTCTCCAACTCGCTACGGGGGCATGAACGAGACTGGGCCGTTCATATACCTCAGGGCGGCAGGACAACTGACGTAAGGAGCCACTGCTGCACCAATGTTGGCGCCAGATTCAACATTCAAATGTAGTAAATACAGGTCGCCTGCAGATGGCGCCTCATTGACTGTTTTAGGCAGAAAGTTGATCTTTCAACTAATTTGCACTAAAGTGACAAAATTATGACCAGGATATGTAGACGACACTATTGGACACTCATTTATACTGTTTATCAGCACAAAAAAGTGGATTTGAGGGTGAGTTGTCCTTTAAGTCCTGTGTTATTATCTAGACTTTATAAACTATACTGGAGTTTTACACATTCTTATAACAATTAATTTTAACCATTAATTGTGATTATTTTTCCTAACTTGACAAGCCCCGAGTAATTTTTAAACCCTAATGTTGGGTCTAAAATGGTCTACTTTTAATCAATGTGGCAGATGATTTTGACTCAAGGGTAGCGCAAGGGGATACTGACAGAGCTTGGGTTGTTTTGTAAGGATAAAGTACATGAGAAAAACTATTATTATGTAATTGTGATTAGCAGACTGACAATTCTAAATACATTACAGTATATAGCTGATTGTGGAGTAAAGCCTGGCGGTGGCACCCTCCTCACTTCCTGTCACTGCACCACTTCCCGTTTCACAGCAGTGTTTGCTCAGGCCTGGTGCTCTGAAAAAAATCTTTGTGTCTATAATGCTTTATGGCTTAGATAAGTGCCTTATAATATCCATATTTGGCCTTGGTATGTAATGAGTGGAACCAGACCTTATCTGAACAAGGGATTTTACTTTACTCTCAAAAGCAGTGGGGTTGTCAAAAATATTGAAAATCCGATTTCATAGTAAAGTCAATAAAAAAGTATCAACACTAGATAGTATGTGCTTCATTGGTAGTAAGTGTTGATTTTAAATTCAAATGAATTGCTGACTATATTTTAATAAATATATTTTCATCAGGGCTGCCTGATATATCGAAAATATAGCACAGACACATCAACATTCAACAAGAACAACAAACATACAAAGTCTATAAATATATGCATTTGAATGTCATTAATGTTGTGCTATGCGACAGTGGCTCAGTTGGTAGAGCATTGGCCTTTGGTCCTGAAGGTCGTGGGTTCGAGACCACTGTGAGATCTACTTCATGACCCCCACCGATGACTGCTGTCGCTGTGTCCTTGGGCAAGACACTTAACCCCACTTTGCCTGAAGCCCCCACTGAAAGATCTAGGCTCCTGTGGACTCACCACCTGCAGGAGGATCAGTGAGGGGCTGGTGCTATGTGTACTGGGTGCAGCTCTGACTGCCACCCCCCCGACCCAGAAATGGATTAAGGGGAAGAAAATGGATGGATGGATAATGTTGGGCTTACTTTTTGTTATTTGTCTCTTGCGTTTCAAAGCCGCTTGCAATTTTAGGACAAAAATATCGCAAAGTTATCGCAATACTAAACACTCATATCAAATATCGCACTAATTTACAATATCGTGCAGCCCTATTTTTAATTGCTTTTTAAAAAAAAACATCTTCAAGAGGACATAACCAATGTGGATTTTGCTGATTATAAAACATCAAGTCAATTTGACGGGTTTTAGTTTTGTAAGTGTAACTACTCAACGTAATAACTGTTGATCTTCCAAAATGTAGGACTTTTTCTGTATCAATAGTTTATTTCTATGTCATTGTTTTAATGAAAGTAAAGTCATAATTTCTCAAATAAAATTTATCTCCCAGAGCATTTAATTTAACACTGTTTACTGTTAGCACTTGGTAGTAGGGCTGGGCGATATGGCTGAAAACAATTTCACAATATCCATCCATCCATCCATTTTCTATCTCTTCATCCGTTGCCGGGTCGCGGGGGCAGCAGTCTAAGCAGAGACGCCCAGACTTCCCGATCCACACACACCTCCTCCAGCTCGTCCGGGGGGACCCCAAGGCGTTCCCAGGCCAGCTGAGAGACATAGTCCCTCCAGCGTGTCCTAGGTCTTCCCTGGGGCCTCCTCCCGGTGGGACGTGCCCGGAACACCTCCCCAGGGAGGCGTCCAAGAGGCATCCGGAACAGATGCCCGAGCCACCTCAACTGGTTCCTCTCGACGTGGAGTAGCAGCGGCTCTACTCCGAGCTCCTCCCGTGTGACTGAGCTCCTCACCCTATCTCTAAGGGAGCGCCCAGCCACTCTGCGGCGGAAGCTCATTTTGACCGCTTGTATACGCGATCTTGTTCTTTCGGTCATTACCCACAGCTCATGACCATAGGTGAGGGAGGAAATGAAGATTGTCCGGTAAATCGAGAGCTTTGCCTTTCGGCTCAGCTCCCTCTTTACCACGACGGTCCGATACAGCGACCGCATCACTACGCAAGCTGCACCGATCCGCCTGTCAATCTTGCACTCTATCCTTCCCTCACTCGTGAACAAGACCCCGAGATACTTGAACTCCTCCACTTGAGGAAGGACCTCTCCACCCACCCGGAGAGGGCAAAGCACCCTTTTCCGGTCGAGCACCATGGCCTCGGATTTGGAGGTGCTGATTCTCATCCCAGCGGCTTCACACTCGGCTGCAAACCGTCCCGGTGCATGTTACAGGTCCTGGTTCTTTGGAGCCAACAGGACAACATCGTCCGCAAACAGCAGAGATTAAATCCTGTGGTCGCCAAATCGGACCCCCTCCGGTCCCTGGCTGCGCCTAGAAATTCTGTCCATGAACACAGTGAACAGAACCGGTGACAAAGAACAGCCCTGGCGGAGGCCAACATGCACCGGGAACAGGTCCGACTTACTGCCGGCAATGCGAACACAGCTCTGACTCTGGTCATACAGGGACTGAACAGCCCTCAGCAGAGGACCCCGGACCCCATATTCCCGGAGGACCCCCCCAAAGACACCCCGGGGAACACGGTCGAACGCCTTCTCCAAATCCACAAAGCACAGGTCAGGTTGGGCGAACTCCCATGAACCCTCGAGTATCCGATGGAGAGTATACTCTATATCACAATATAAGTAATTCATATCTGTCAATAACAATATATATTGATTATTGTTATTTTTTTTAACCTGAATAAATATGTTTGTCGTTTCGGCTAACGCACGTTAGCAGCCTTGTTTACAGTCACGGGGGAATGATGCTAGAGGAATATGTTCATCAGCAGTCTCCCCCATAGTTAGTCCTAGTGTAATCCTGGTTTAGTCTTGGTTCATCTCCTGTTTTGTGTCCCCATGACGGCTCCGTGCGGCCGCTCTCTGATAGCCGCACGGAGGAAAAAGTTCAATTTTCGCCGCATGCATCAGGTCTTCGTTTCCACTGCCTCTCCCGCGCCGCACTTGATAAAACAATCTTAGATCCATGGACTGCATGGTGCAGTTGTTGTTTTTGCATTTCCCAGAATGTTTTGCGGTTCATGCTTGGTTCTGACAGGTTGAGAAGCCTATGCCTACATCCCCCAAAATGCTGCGCGCTTCTGACTCGGCTTTACTTCCTGTTTTTTATTACGGAGTAATAAACCACTTTTACCATGGTCCCGTGAATTTCAGTGTGTAACAACAAGGCTTGTCCAAAGGCCTGTCACCATTACAAATTTTGCTCGACAATTAATTGTCTCAGAAATTATTGTGAAATTATTGCAAATGGAATTCATCGTGGCCAGGAAAACTATCGAGCTAATTTTAATTATCATGCGATTAATTGATTTATTGAATATCGCGACAGGCCTACATGTCACCAAATGGACAGTTTATTTGATTCAGCTGTTAGTTATTATGGCAACAACTGTGGCGGAGGGATATAGAACATGATTTTAAACTCGCCGAACTACGTGTGCGTATATACCAAAATAATGCACGGCAGTAACATTGGAATTCTCACAGACCATAGTATAATCTATAGAGATTTGATTATAGTTATACTAACTTAGTCACTTAACCTGTTATTATTATTACTGCATTAATATATCTGATTCTTCTGCCATTCACCAGTCACTTTACCTGTTGTTGTTATTACTGATGTTTATTCTGCTCATATTCTCCGCTGCTTAAAGGAATTGGCCACCGTTTTTACATACTGACATATGTTCTTACCGTACCTTAGACTAGTTGATATGTACCTGTCTGGTCTTTGTCCGTGCGCTCTGTCATGCAAACGGAGCACAAACGCAGCCTCTTCCACATACTGTATAGTGTCCCGCTCACTTCCGTCAATAGAAGCAGCGTGAGCGGGAGAAAAGTCTTTAGGAGTTAGTGCGCGGACGTAGTGCTCCTCGTATTATTACGTGTTCCCTATTTAAATAGGGAACACGTGGAAGAGTTTGGTAGCTTCTAACGGGAGTTGATTTGTTACTATACAGAATGTGGAAGAGGCTGCGTTTGTGCTCCGTTTGCATGACAGAGCACACGGACAAAGACCAGACAGGTACATATCAACTAGTCTAAGCTAAGGTAAGAACATATGTTAGTTTGTAAAAACGGTGGCCTATTCCTTTAAGAAATATACACATCTGTAAATACTTCTGAACCACGTGCAACTATAGCGCCAGAGTTTATTTTATTGTATTCTATTTTATCTTATTTTGATTATATTGTCTATCTTAAATAATAGACTATTTGATGTGTGCAATCTGAATGCTCTTAATTCCTTCTTTCTCTGCTATAATGTGGGCAACAATGACACTGACATTTCTCCATTTTTAGACAAATAAAGGAATATCTTATCTTATCCCCAAACATTAACCATTAAATAGTCTCTGTCCTGTTCATTCTTCTGTTCACAAAGCTTCCAACACGACACATCCTAAATGTAATTGTGTCCAATACAATTTTTTGGAAAGGCATAATTTTTCTTGAAATGGTTTCGAGCCCATCTGAGATTATCCTGTGTATTATAAATCCAATAGTATTAAAGAATTATGATGCGCAAAATGTTTTCCTTCATACGTTTGTTATTGCCGCATGAAGTAAAGATTTGACTCATTGTACAGTTTAGCGTGAAGTGGTGAGTTTTCCCCTGAGCTGTTTTAGCAGATTGGAGGTGAGTTGTTTACAGCAACCCGGTCCAAGGTCCTGAGAAAGCAGCCGCAGCAGAAAGGTGTGTGTTGCAGTAAAGGCATTAACCTTTGGTCCAGGCCGAGACCATGTGGAGCTGATTCAGGCTAATCCTGTCTCCTCTGGGACCACGCCCTGCGCTGCGCGACGTGGACCCAGGGGAGAGCAGGCCTTCGAGCCCACACATGGTTTAGTACAAACTTGGGCTGATTCACTGCTAATCATTAGTTAAGGCGGAAATGATACACACAGTTTAGAAATGGATTAGTTGTTAAATGTACCAGTCACATATTGGAAGTCATAGGATGTGGTGGGAGAAAGGTTTTATGGCTCATAAGGCTGTAATTAACAATTAATCACATCATAATTTAGTTGAGCAATGGCATAAACTTAAGAATGTAATGGTGCAATAAAGGTGTAATAGGTTTATAATAATGGACTAATAGGTGTGCAATAAGGGAGTTATAAGGGAGTAATTGGGGTGCAATAATGAATTTTTATTTTGTAGGACTGTTTATGGTATGCAGTCACTTACAATGCCTTCAGCCGTTGTACACTTTGTAGTTGCTGATTATTGTTTTAATCTCAAACGCTCAAGTGATGTCCCTGGAGAACATCTTTTACAGGGGGTTTGATTAAAATATGAAATCAACATATTTTAATTTGATTCGGCAGTCAGAAGTTTGCTGGCAGAAGTCTATGGAAGGTTTAGCAAATGAGTAATCAATTAGATCACCACCATTTCAATGATCAATTCGTTGCACTTCACCATTGAGCTTCACTTCACCCCTTCAGGTGAGGGCCTCTGGAGCTAAGCAGGGCCAAGTTAATATAGCTGCAGCTATCGAATAACTTTGTAATCTAGTGCTATGAAATATCCTGATCAGTGAATCAAATAAATAATATAAATCTTTTTAAAATTAGTGCTTACTTATAAATACAATATCAAAAGACAAACCACTTAATAATATTTCTTGCACTAGAATATGCAGTATTTTATACTTGCTGCCTTATTTTGCTAAAGTTATGGAAACGATATGAACGTTTGTGTCCAGAAGGTTAGCGACAATGATTAAATGTGCTGGAATTGTTTATTTTTATGGGTCTAATGAAGGACCGACTGGAATAGCTACAGTGCTTCACAAAAGGATCCATGTTTTGTTCTTAAAGTAGAGTTTGTGCAGGAGTTTTCATACAGCATTTATTTGTCTTCAAACATTCCTAATAACTGCTGAATGTTTTTGCCGTGTTGTGTATGACTCCAAACACACGTGTACTTGAGTCCTAAAACCTGGTGATGCAGGTGAAAGTGAGTGAACCTTTCCTGTCATAAAGCTCTCCTGGGACACTGGTTATCTGTGAAGACGGCAGGAGCTTTTCTTCCACGTGCAGAAAACTCTGTCACAAAGATATGAGTCATGGTCAGTACATTACATGAAGGATCACTCTGCCTCAGCATGAGTGACACACATGTTATCTGTTCTCCACACACTGAGCAAACAAAGGAGGCCTGTTGGACTCCTCCATCTCCATGTTCTCTGCTTCCATGGGAGGTAATGAGCTGGACACAATGTACTGATCTAGTCTATTCACAAAGACACTCCGACACACTGAGCTTTTACAGCCTCATGCTACAGACCAGCTCATACAGTAATCAGGATCATAATAAGTGCAATAAGAATGAAGCAATAAGAAGAATGTTACACTGGGAACCATTCAACCAAAACTATTATCATACATTCAATAGGATTCAGATTAATTTATTTGCCATTTGCAGTAAAACCACATTGGAATACAACCACAAAAGTCCCCAGTGTGCTCAAAACAAGCACATAAATTTGGATTGTGTGTAAGCCAAGAAAAGCAGGTGATATTACTTGAAAAACATAAGGATAAGGTATACTTTGTTATTCCTTTTAGCGAAATGTGTCCGCTGCATTTGACACATCATGCTATAAGATAAGATAAACTTTATTGAACTCACAATGGGGAAATTTACAATAACCATCTTCAAATGTTGATGGGAAACCAACACAGGCACGAGGAGAACTTGCAAACTCCTCTCAAAAAGACCGGGATTTGAACCCAGAACTAACCGATATGAGTACCTTAATTTGAGTACCTGCTGATTGCCAAATACCAAAACGAGTATATTGTGTTATCCCTGGGAATTCATAAAACTAATACAACTGAAATGTAATGTTTTATTTCTCATTTCAACAATAGGAAAATGCTTTAACAGTCAACAATAAGAGCCAATGTCTTATTCCACTCATAAAAATGGTAAATAGCTCTGGTGCTAGCAAAGGTGCTATACTCTGCGCAGTGGTGAGTTTTCAGATGTTTCATACATTTGTTGGTGTTATACGTGTTTGTTTTGGACTCACCTCGTGACCGTTTTGCCTCAACACAACGTACAGTCCGTTTACTCTTGTCACTCTTGTTTAGTTAAAAAGAAAAACGCTAGCTTGCTTTCTTGCTGCCGACTTTGGGAGATCACCATGGCAACACACTGCACAGCTGTTGTGACGCTCATGTAAATTAAAAATGTGGGTATCTGTTGCCGGAATTGGGTCCAATGGTAAGAGTACGAGTACAAGCCTATGGTATCGGTGCATCTCTACCCAGCCCCTGAGAAGATTGTTGTAATTGCTTGTTCAGTTTATGAATCATACGTCACGGAAACATCACATGGCCCGCTCTTGGTGTTATTGAATGATTTATTTACTGTGTTTTGCACATTCAATACTAATAGTTTTGGAAAAGTGTGCTTTGGGCTCCGTAAGTTGAGAAAATCAAAGGTGAATATGTTCAAGTGCCAAAAGTCAAAAGAGGACTTGATCATATTTTAGGTTTTCCTTTAAACAGAAAATTAATATTATGATAATATAATAATTATTTCGGATAAATATTTAAATTAGGGGCTAGAACTGATTTCTGTGTCCGTTCTTCATTGAGCCCTTGGCAACAAACCATCAAATAGTTTAAATACTTATACTACTGTAACGATAGCAAAGGTTGGTTTCCCTTGTATCTGCGGCCCTGGATGAATGATTCACAGAGCTCTCCACCACGCCTCTGATAGCGGCATGAGGTGGCCTGGTGTGAAGGTGTTTCTACTCGTCCAGCAATCATTTACACAGCTGCTGACACTTGGGAAGGGCCCAGCCAAACATTTACTGCCGTGGCTGAACCCCAAGGCTGCATGGGATGAGGACAGTGGGGATGATCCAGGACGTCCAGCATTCAAAGACATTTATTTACATTTATTAACATTTATGGACCAATGGCTCTGTTTTCATCATTTGTTTTAGCATTATCTGTGTTTGAATTCTTTGATTCTCTGATCTGTGTTGGCGAATCAACAGTTTTGTGAAGACCCCTGAGATAACTACTGTTGTGCCATCCGTACCAGCCTCCCCACGGTACCCCACGCTTTTAACTGAGCGCCTATGAAGTCTCTTGTCACAAATACAATATGTTCTATTCATGTTGTTTGTGTATATCACTAAAGCACAATAGCTGTCGTCTCGGAAGGACTTAGCAAACTTCTTGGTTCGCCAACAACAGATCAGAGAATCTCTATGCAAAGACGACGTGGAAAGTAGAGTATAAAAATGGAATTGAGCTCTTTTTATAGACTGCCATCATTTGGATTGATGAGAAGACTCTGTACCAGGGCTTTAATGAGTTTGAGTAATCACAAGTATTGAATCGAATATTGGTAAAGTTGTTTTTTGAACCTTCCATTAAACACGCCGACTCTGTATTCTATGACTTCATGAAGAAGTTCTCCAGGGGCATCACTGGAGCTTTTTTGGTCAAATGTAGTTAGTCTCATTCTTACTGAGCTGCTTTAGGATCCAAAAGGCAAGGCAAGGCAAGTTTATTTGTATAGCACAATTCATACACAAGGCAACTCAAAGTGCTGAACAAGATAGCATTAAAATCATAAATAATCACAGAACATTAAAACGAAAGATAAAAATATAAAATCCCTCAGTTGTATGCACAGCTAAACAGCACCGTTTTTAACCTGGTTTTAAACATTGTCAGAGAGGAGGCCTGTCTCACATCTTCAGGAAGATTGTTCCAGATTTTAGCAGCATGAATCTGAAAAGCAGCCTCCCCATGTTTAGTTCTGACTCTGGGCACTAACAGGAGTCCAGTCCTTGTGCTCCTCAGAGTCCGGGCTGGTTCATATGGTACTAACATGTCACTAATATATTTTGGTGCGAGGCCATGGAGAGACTTGTACACAAGCAGAGCTGTTTTAAAGTCTATTCTCTGAGCCACAGGAAGCCAGTGCAGGGACCTGAGGACTGTACTAATGTGGTTGTACTTCCTGGTTCTAGTCAGGACTCGAGCTGCTGCATTTTGAAATGTACTGCAGCTGTTTTACAGCCTGTTTGGACAGACCTGTGAGCAGGCCATTGCAGTAGTCTAACCTACTGGAGACAAATGCATGGATAAGAATCTCCAGGTCTGCTTTAGACACTATGTTTTTGATCCTGGCAATGTTTTTTAGATGGTAAAAAGCTGCTGATGTTACTGATTTGATGTGGCTATTAAAATTTAAGTCTGAGTCCAGTATTACCCCTAGATTTCTGACCTTGTTTGAAGGTTTTAGGGAGAGAGACTGTAGATGACAGATGATGCTCTCTCTTTGTTTCTGGGGACCAAAGACAATCATTTCAGTTTTGTCTGCGTTTAGCTGAAGGAAGTTGTTTTGCATCCACTCACTGATCTGTTGGATACAGTGAAGGAGTGAGTCCACTGGTCCATGTTCTCCTGCAGTCAGCGAGACATAGATCTGAGTGTCGTCTGCATAGTTATGATAGGACACTTTGTTTCTGCGTATTAACTGACCTAATGGCAGCATGTAGAGATTGAACAGAAGAGGTCCCAGGATCGACCCCTGTGGGACTCCACAGGTCAGGGCCATATGATCTGAGACACAGTTTCCAATCTCCACAAAGTACTTCCTGTCTTCAAGGTAAGACCTAAACCAACTTAGGGCGGTGCCAGCGACGCCAACCCAGTCCTCTAGTGTAAGAGGATCTCATGGTCGACAGTGTCAAAGGCAGCACTTAGATCTAACAGGATTAGGATTGAGACTTTGCCTGCGTCAGTGTTCAGCCGGATATCATTTGTAACCTTGACGAGAGCAGTCTCAGTGCTGTGGTGGGGTCTAAAGCCGGACTGAAACATATCAAATGAGTTGTTGATTATAAGAAATCTAGTAAGCTGTAGGTAGACAACTTTTTCAAGGACTTTCCCCATAAATGGCAGATTTGAGATGGGACGATAGTTATTAAGTACCGTAGCATCCAGACTGCTCTTTTTTTTAGCAGGGGCCTGATGACTGCAGTTTTCAGGGCCTTTGGGAATATTCCAGAATCAAGGGACATGTTTACTATCTGTGTGAGTGAAGGTAACAGACTGCTCAGAACAGACTTTAGAAATATAGTGGGTAGTACATCTGGGCTGCATGTGGAGGAGCTCAAACTGGAGATTATCTCTTGGACAGTTTGATCATTTACAGGTGAAAAGTAAGTTAGCTCAAAGAGCCTTTCTGGCTGTTGGATTGTTATCTGTGGATTGGAGACAATGGCGTTTTTGATGCCTTGAACCTTGTCATTGAAAAAATGTGCAAACTCATTACATTTACGTTCGGAAGTTAGCTCTAATGGCATTTGAACAGGGGGGTTTGTTAATCTATTAACTGTTGAAAACAGAACACGCAGATTGTTGCTGCAGCCTTCAATCATTTCAGAAAAATACCTTTCTCTCGTACTACGTAGCACCTGGTTAAACTCGCACAACTTATCTTTGAAGATCTTGTAATCAACCTGGAGGTTGGACTTGCGCCACTTCCGCTCGGCCCTCCGGCACTCTCTCTTTTGTGCCCTGACGAGTCTGCTTTAGCCCACGGCGCCTTCTGCTTATTTTCCACAATTTTAACCTTCACAGGAGCGATGGTGTCCAGAACTTTCAAAACACTAGAGGTGACAGAGTTAAACAGTTCATCTACAGTAGAATACGATGCATTCTCAAAGTTTATCATTCCCATAAATAGTTCACCCGTATTTGCATTTATGTGTCTTCTTCGTACAGTTGCAGAGTCCACTGGTGGTTTGTTAGTGAAACATATGTCAAAAAATATACAAAAATGATCCAAAAGCGCAACATCAACCGCGTTTACATTATAAATGTTCGCCCCCTTTGTAACTAACAGGTCTAGAGTGTGCCCTCTGCTGTGGGTGGGGCCACTCACATGCTGATTGAGACCAAAAGATTCAAGAAGAGAACTCAGCTCTTTAGCATTTCTGTCATCAACATTATCCACATGAATATTAAAATCACCTGTAATAACTAAACTATCAAAATCTGTGCATACAACTGAAAGCAACTCTGTAAAATTATCAATAAATCTGTGACATGACTGCGGTGGCTTGTATAGGACAATGAAAAGTATTGGAGGAGATTGTTTTTGTTGTATTTTAAAAGACACATATTCAAAAGACGGAAACTTCCCAAGAGACATTCTATGGGAGACAAAGTGGTCTCTGAAAGCAGCTAAGCCTCCTCCTTTTTTGTTTTCCCGTATTTCAGATTCAAATTTGAAATTTGGTGGTGATGCTTCTATTAAAACTGCATTTTCTGTATTTTGGTCAAGCCATGTTTCAGCCATGAACATAAGATCAAGAAGAAGAACAAATAAAATGATTGATTAAAAAAGACTTGTTACAAAGAGATCTGACATTTAGCATAGCAAGTTTAAAAGTTTCAGGATCAGCGGTTGTGGTCGGCTGATTCTTACACGGAACAAGAATTAGATTTTCCTGATTAGACTGATTAACTTCAGATGTTTTTCTGTTATGTATTCTTTGTGTTATCACTAAGGGAATGGCACAGGTGGCTTCATGACAGGGCCCCAGCCGGGTCTCTCCTCTAACTAGACTGCCAGTGGCTGCGAAGCAGAGACCCTGTGCATCCTAGTGTTTAGAGAAAAGAGGGGAAGGGGAAGGCGGGGGAAGAGGATGGAGAGGCGGGTGGTTCTTGGGAGTTGGACGGGGAGGGGTTGAAGGTGGATGGGTTTTTGGTGATGGGTTAGGGGAGGGGCAGGCTGAGTTGGGTGGTGGACGAGGGGGGAGTGGAGGTGGAGGGTTTCTTGGTGCTGAGTTAGGGGGGAGGTGGGCTAAATGAGCAGGAGGGGGGGTGGAATACTTATGGGGTTAGAGGAGGGACGGGTGGATTTTGTGGGAGAATTTGAGTTGGACGCCCTAGGTGGCTTTGGAGGTACGTATGGGGAGTAGTTTTGAATGTTAGATAGGACTCTTGATCTGGCCACAGTGGGTGTGAGAGGAATAGTCTTCATCGCCTTTCTTATCATGCCTGCCGAGTGTTCCGGTAAATCCAGTAGTGAAGGCGGGGATAGAAAACAAAGGGAAAGGTCGTCCTCATTTTCCCTAGATGGAGTGGATGTAGCGGGGGGGACCCAAGCCGGGTCCATGGAAGGTGATGAGGGAGTCTTTGGTGGAGACAGAGGTGGTTGAGGAACCCCCAGTACAGGCCTGACTGTAGCCTGGAGTAATGGGGGAAGCTTCACGGGAGCTGTAGGTGGGGAAGGTGCTGCTGAAGATGATGGAGCAGCCACTGCTGCTGCTGAAGATGATGGAGCAGCCACTGCTGCTGCTGAAGATGATGGAGCAGCCACTGCTGCTGCTGTATCCACTGCTGCTGGTGGTGCTGTATATGCTGATGGCGCTGATGAAGATGTGGCAGCTGCTGATGATGCTGGGGATGGAGGCGTTGAGCTCTTTCGGAGCCGTGGAGGTGTTGAGTTCTAAACAACTCAAGGTGTAAACAATGTGTGTTTACATTAAAGACTAAATTTAGAGACGGTGACCGGCTCGACAGGCTGATCAGGAAATGTGTCTGATGGGGAGAAGTGTGGACTCTGTGAAAGCTGTGATGGGGAGAAGGATGAGGGCTCTAATTCAGGGAATTCTGGGTAACTCCAGACACCCTCTGCATGACGCCCTCTGCATGACGCCCTCTGCATGACACTATGGCCGCTCCAGAGGAGTAACCGTAGCAACAGGCTTTTATCACTGCGCTGCCGAACGGAACGTTTCAAGAGATCCTTTGTTTCCTTTAGTTGTCAGAATGTACAGCAAACCTGCATGAGATAAAAATATGCGCTATTGTTAGACTATAAACATTTATAGCTATTTATAACTATGTGCTTATGTGTTTATATGGATGTGTTTTCTGCTGCTGGACACCTGAATGTCTCCTACGGGATCAATAAAGTGTCTATTTACAAAGGTTCCTTTAGCTAGAATTGGGGAATTTATTTGTCACTGCCGCCAGTAGATAGCAGAGCTT
Source organism: Knipowitschia caucasica (assembly GCA_964034765.1). NCBI lineage: Eukaryota > Metazoa > Chordata > Actinopteri > Gobiiformes > Gobiidae > Knipowitschia > Knipowitschia caucasica. The sequence continues at coordinate 11,105,532 of OZ035831.1, forward strand.
AGAGAACAGACACATTCTTTCAATTTCTACAGCAACAAAAGTAAAATGTATTCAACTAGTCAATCATGTGTTTCTGACTTAAAGCGGCAGCAGGCCCGATGCCTCATATGTGACATTTCTTGTGGCAGGAGGAGAGCAGTGGTCCCAGGCCTCGATTGTGTGTCCTGAAGAAGGGACCAGGGGGGTACGGCTTCAACCTGCACAGTGAGAAGTCCAGACCGGGACAGTTCATCCGGGCTGTGGACGAGCACTCTGCTGCAGAGAGAGCCGGACTCAGGCCCAACGACAAGATCATCCAGGTGACTTTCCCAGAGAACTAGAACTAATACAAGACATTTAATCTACAGCAGGGGGGTCCGAGCCTGTCCTTAAGAGCCACTGTTGCTGCAAGTTTTATTTCAGACCAGATCCACTTACTGCATTTCCTCAAATCTTCAGGTTTTGGGTGGATCTGCCCTGCTCCTGCTTGGTCTGATAAAACCTGTAGCCACAGCTGCCTTTTTGGGACCGGTTTGGACACCCCAGCTTTATAGTGTAATAGTACTTTTATGTTAGTAAAGTATTGCACGCACACATTTGTAGACACACACACACGCACACACAGTCAGTCTGCTCTTATAAACTAACAATCAATTTATTTATTTTTTGTGTTGCCTAACATTACAACAGCAATCATCTCGGACTTCATATGATTATTGATTTAACGTCATCAAACAATTGTAACGCAAAGAAATATAAACGTGAATGACCCACGAGTCCGGGCATGTCTTTTTGACATGGCAACTGGTCTCGACTAGTTCTTGATTAGATCACCTACTGCACAAATACAACCCTGTAACACCGAAAAGCAAATGGTTAACTGTTTAATTTAGTAAACACTAATTTAAACTTTTAAATGTGTTAATGATGATGTCCTAAATCAGGGATTAAAGAGTTCCGTCTAGGTGACGGATTTCTGTCAAATGAAATTGGTCTGGAAAAAAAATATATATATATAATGATAATAATACACACAATGAAATGATTGATTATAAAAATAATATATAGTAATACATATACGTGTGAATCTGTTATATATATATATATATATATATATCGATGTATAATAATAATTTGAATATAATTGTATTTATATGTATATAGAAATAATAAGTAATATATTCACGAGTGGGCCTTGAACGTGCCGTGGCCACATGAGCGCTCCGCAAATGAATCAAGGCAATGGGACGTAGCTGAGCTCACGCACAAATGAAGACGCGATGAAGTTAGCATTGGTAACACGGAGGTGCAAGTTTCTGGAAACTGCACGGAGCTTTTGAAAAGAAGAGGAGGAAAATTAAAACTCGAACGGAGCAATAACAGCAGCAGATCCGCGGACTGGTAAGCTGGGCGCGTAATAGAGGAAAGGTAATTAACGTTTACCAAACGCAATGCTATTTTACCTAACGGAATGTACAAAACGGACTTTGCTGCGACTGGGAATGGGGACAAACATGTCTTGGTGAGCTTTTGATATTGTCTTGTTTGCGATCTTCTTGCAAAACTCAGCGTGATGTAAAAGAGCCAATCAATGAGTCATGGTGCGAAAAGATGAAAGTGGCCGGTGCTTGTGCGTACTTTGCCATAAAAAATTGCATGTATGGGAGTAATGAGAAAAAAAGTTTTGATTCGCCACCAGCTCAAAACTGCGCACAAGGCAGCTGTTTGTGCACTTTCCCACACTTCATCTTTACCTGGTGCATCAGCAACAACTGACACTATCTTGCTCTGGCGGACCGTGTCTGTGGCTTTATCGCAGAAAATAACGTTCAGAATATCACTACCGCTGGTAGATTTATTTAAATCATTTGCAGTTGATCGAAGTGCACTGTGCACTCAAACTTGATAGGGAAACCTTTTTCTTAAATATTGACGTGTCCACAAACAAATGTGGACAGAATTTTATCGTCCTTTTGCAATATTTTGACGAGGACAGAGCCAAAGTGTTGACGCTCCATATCGCCTCAAGTAAAGCTACTCTCACTAATATTCTGTCAAAAAGTTTACTCGTTGCTTGATCCACTTATACTTCATATCAAAATACACTGTATATCTTTGAAGAATTCATTTGAGCTGTATTCAATATACAATCTATTATACAATAATATATTGTAATTACAAATATAACTTGGTCCTGCATATTACTGTGATTTACATGTGATAAATTTCCATGCGAAAATGTTCAGTCAAATCTTTTTTTTTTGCTTTAACCCCTGTCCTAAATGATTGAAACGTTTATGAGGAATGACCAACATACTTGTAATGTCCTCTTTGCTACTTGTGTGTGGTCAATCTCGCAGCTCTAGCACATGCCATAGCACTACATCAGTGCAGGTCTCATGTTTGACTCCCACAGCTCCCAGAGGAATGCTGGGAATCCTGAGGGAGGCTGGGAACGCTGGGGGCCGTGGAGAGCCGTGGGGGTTCGGGGTTCTGTCCATTACTTTGCACAGCTTTCACTTCTGCTTCATTAAGTGCAAAAATGTTACATGTTTACTAATACATGTTATTCTGTTTGCACCAATACAACTTCTGATGGACGTTTATGAGTTTGTAACTGCTGTGTTTATGTAGTTGTCCCTCTCATCGTCTCGTGTCCTCAGGTAAACGGCATGTCCATGGTGGGGAAGCAGCACTCGGACGTGGTCAGCGCCATCAAAGCGTCCGGAGATGAGGTCAGCATGCTGGTGGTGGACCCCGAGACCGAGCTCTTCTTCAGCCAGTGTGGGGTGCTGCCCTCCGAGGAGCACCTGACTGGTAAGTCGCATCTTACCACGAGGAGAGAAGGGGGAAGGGGGAGAGGAGGAGATGGAAGGGGAGAGGAGGAGATGGGAGAGGACACACGACAGAGGAGAGGAGACCTGGGATTGGAGAAAAGAGGAGAGGGGGCATAGGAAAGGAGAGGAGACATGAAAGATGAGCGAGAGGAACGGGTGAGGAGATGTGGGAGAATGTCCTTTTCATATCCCTCTCACCTCAATGATCTTGATAGAATTGTAGTTGAGTCGGGACAACATCACGTAGTTAAGGCTCCAATACTGAGGCAGAAGTGTTGAATGAACTTGTGATTGTGCAAAAACGAATGAATCACATTTAAAATAACAAAGCGGTTAAATAACATCCAGAGAAGCCCTCATCCCTGAAGAGTACAACGGAGAAACTGTGTTCCACTCCTCGTGTCTGGGTGGCGAAGCCAGCGTCTGAGCAGAGTCTAATCCCAGACAGATCCGATATAGATTAGAAGAACACTGGCCAAAGTTGTGAACTGAATTGAGATTCCAGATATCCTGTTTTGACATTCTTGACGGCCACATTTTGTAGACCACAAAGCTGAGAATATGTATAATGTAGACTATGTATAATGAATGAAGCGATGGTTGTGCTGAGCACCCCTCCCATCTGGTGGTAGAAGTGGAAAAGGACATCCCGCTGTTATCATTTGAGGCCAACGTTTTGCGGAGGACAGACCCAGCCGTAGCGGATCACACACGGATGCAGTGTGTCCAGCATTTAATACTGCAGCCTAGGATGGTGCCATCAGTGTGAAATAGTGTGATGTCCCTGACGCTTTATGAAGAAATAGAAAGTTCAAAAATACAATTATATTCGAAAGTGTATTATTTACTGCACTGCCATTTATGGATAATGTTCTTGCTTTAATGCCTTTATGAACAGTAGTTTATTTTAAAGTAGTGATCCCTTAAATCACTTATTTTAACGCAAAACAACATCTAATCAAACATTTTCATTGTTCAGGATGAGGAAAGTAATGATTTATCATATAATATTGTCAGTATTTTTTTGTTCATAATATATCTAAGAGACTATTTGACCCTTTTTAACATTTTTGCAATCTGCACATTTCATGTCTTTGCACAACCTGATTCTTTCTATGTCAAATGTGACATGTCAAACGACTTGATTGTTTTGTAGACAAGCATAACTTGTTGAGTGAGCATCAGTACGGTTTCAGATCCAATCAGTACGGTTTCAGATCCAATAGGTCCACTCAATGGCTGTCATGGAACTAGTGGAAAACATAGCTACATTTTTTGAGAACAGTGAGTATGCTGTTGGAGTCTTCATAGACCTAAGCAAGGCTTTTGACACAATAGATCATTCATTGCTTTTAAATAAATTGGAAAGGTATGGGGTTCGGGGCTTAGCGCACACTTGGCTAAAAAGTTATTTAAGTGATAGAAGTCAGTATGTCAAAATCAATAATATCAGCTCAATGGAAGCAAAAATAACCCACGGTGTTCCTCAAGGCTCCGTATTAGGACCCAAATTATTTATTTTGTACATAAATAATCTGTGAAGTTCTTAATAAATCACGATGCATCTTATTTGCTGATGATACTAGTCTGTATTGTTCTGGAAAAGATCTTGGGCTGCTTCTAAATACAGTAGGAAGTGAACTCAAGATATTAAAAACATGGTTTGATGTAAACAAACTTTCCATAAATCTGCATAAAACTAAATATATTATCTTTGGAAAAAGGGAAATAATAAAGACCCCATGTAAAATCAGTATTGGGGAGGTAGACATTGAAAGGGTGTATGAAACAAAGTTTTTAGGAATCAATATTGATCATAAGTTAAACTGGAAAGTGCATATAAACACTCTAAGGACTAAAATTTCTAAACTCATTGCTATACTGTGTAAAATTAAAACTTCTGTAAATCAAAATGCTTTATATATACTGTACAATTCCCTCATCCTTCCATACCTCAGCTACTGTGTGGAACTATGGGGGAATACCTACAAAACTAATATAAAACCTATCTTTATCTTACAAAAGAAAGCCATTAGAGTGATCAGTCATGCCGAATACCTTGCCCCAACATATCCACTATTTATTAGACATAATATTCTAAAATTGTATGATCTTGTTGATGTTTATACTGCAGCTGTGTTATACAAGGCTCACAACTTCATGCTTCCTCACTGTTTACAAAAGATGTTTCATACTAGAGAATGTAGCTACAGCCTCAGAGGAACTGATCTGCTTCAGAAACCCAGAGCAAAGAGTACTAAGAGGAGATGTGTATCAGTCAAAGGAGTTGATCTATGGAACAGTCTATCTGTTCAACTTAAGGGCTCAAGAACTATTAAAACATTCAAAAAAAAGTATGAGTCAAATATTATGGAGAAGTATAGGACAATTGAATTGGACTATGCTTAATAACTCGTGTTTATGGGAGTTCATGTTTTGTACTTCATGTTACCATCGTTGGTATATGAGAAACTGTATGTTGTGTCATTTACAATTTTGATCATGTATAACATAATTTTGATTCGTTCAAGTGCAAGTTTTTGGTGCTTCATGTTGCCGTCGTTAGTATATGAGAAACTGTATAATTTGTCATCTTTGGACGTATTTTCACATTGTATTAGGGGTTAGGCAGTATAAGTTTCGACTTCAGCCTAAACCCTTTCGGTCAGGTATTGTTTCGCACAAGGTCCTTTATGGACACATTTTGGTTCTTTTTTTTATTTTATTTTTATTTTCTTGTTGTAAAAAGTAAATGTGAGCTCTGTATCCGTGTGACCCGAGGTCGGGTGTACATATTGACCGAAGAAAAAAATTAACTAACTAAACTAACATGTACATGTCTCCATTGTGAGATCAAAGTGAATCAAGTTTATCTTCATCTACTTTACCTAATAGAAATCCAAAATGGGTTAAGTTTGGTAGTACGAACATTCTGTGGCTCTTCTCAAGACGACACCTAAAACTGTCCCACCCCTGGTCTAATTAAAGATGTACAGTTATAAATAGCATAATTTGATTATTATGTATTTAACTATCTAATGAGTAGCATTCTGTTTTCTGTTCAGGACCCCTCCCAGAACCGCGGGTGGACCGGGCATCAGTGGAGGAGCAGGTACATACACAAGTGACAGGAGAGGTCTGAGTCTGTATGTATACTGAGACAGAGGTCTGAGTCTGCATGTACAGTACAGACCAAAAGTTTGGACACACCTTCTAATTCAAAGAGTTTTTTATTTTCATGATAATGAAAATTGTAGATTCACACTGACTGCATCAAAACTATGAATTCACTCATGTGGAATTATGTATATACTTTAAAAAAAAAGTATGAAACAACTGAAAATATGTCTTATATTCTAGATTCTTCAAAGCAGCACCTTTTGCTCTGATTACTGCTTTGCACACTCTTGGCATTCTCTTGATGAGCTTCAAGAGTTATTGACCTGAAATGGTCTTGAGTTCCCATGATGCTTAGCACTTGTTGGCCCTTTCGCCTTCACTCTGTGGTCCAGCCCCAAAACCATCTGGATTGGGTTCAGGTCCAAAACCAACTGGATTGGGTTCAGGTCCGGTGACTGGAGGCCGGGTCATCTGGCCCAGCACCCTTCCACTCTCCTTATTGGTCAAATAACCCTTACACAGTCTGGATGTGAATCTACAGTGAATAGTCATGAAAAGAAAGGACACTCATTGAATGAGAAAGTGTGTCCAAACTTTTGGTCTGTATGTATACTGAGACAGAGAGGTCTGAGTCTGCATGTATACTGAGACAGAGAGGTCTGAGTCTGTATGTATACTGAGACAGAGGTCTGAGTCTGTATGTATACTGAGACAGAGAGGTCTGAGTCTGTATGTATACTGAGACAGAGAGGTCGGAGTCTGCATGTATACTGAGACAGAGAGGTCTGAGTCTGTATGTATACTGAGACAGAGAGGTCTGAGTCTGTATGTATACTGAGACAGAGAGGTCGGAGTCTGTATGTATACTGAGACAAGAGTGGCGTGACTCTGGCCTGCATGTATACTTATCTTTCCATAGAAACTCTCCCTCACACGCCTGGTACAGACTGGGCTGGGGGAGGTTCAGGGGAGGATGGGGAGAGGGTGTGAGTCTGACAGGAGGAGTGACGGAGCAGCTAATGAATAACATCTGTGCTTCTCAAACTGTGAAGTTTAAATGACGTCTCTGAGATAACGTTCTGAGATAACAGGTCACATGTACAAATCTTTTTCCATATCTACAGAAGTCAACATGCACAAATTCAAATGGTCACATTGAAATATTCACTTCAAAATCTTCAAAAAATATAGTAATTTATTATCTACATGTTAAACTCCCAGAGCAGTGAGATGTCAGTTTTACACGTGTCATTACTGCGTGGATGTTCCTTTTTTGATCTTCATAACTGTTTCTGTATCTCCGTAGTTTGTGTCATTATCTCTAAGAAATTAGCTTTTTATTTTTGAAACGTGAATTGTTTTATCTTTAAACCATGAATGCTGAACACTAAAGCAACACACAGTTTACCGTCAGCAGTTTACTCAAAGTGATCAAAGGTTAAACAAATATATAAATATTTCTATATCAGGGGGTGTTCAACCTTTTTGAGAATTATTTTTAGACAACAGAAGAGGCAGAGAGCTACTCCTTTTTGCAGTCATAATAAAAATCTATGTAATAATTATGACAAAACATGGAATACGGATGTAAAAATACATAATACTCTATAACCCTACAGTATATTTATAGTTATAATAGACATGTGATGATTCAAAAGTGAATCATTTAAGATCATGTGATAGATTCTAAAATCCTTTGGGGAGCTACCTGAAAGGGGCTGGCGAGCTACTGGTAGCTCCTGAGCCACAGGTTGGAGACCCCTGATCTATCTATATTTATTACTTTAAAAAATCTGGTGAAAAAAACGAAAAACAATTTTGGGGAGTTCTAGTAGTTTAATAATTGTGGAAGTCCTAGTGTTGAGATCCAAAAAAAAATTAAATGCTAAATAATGTGATAGATAATAGTAATAGTAATAATAATAATAATACAAAGTTGTAGCACTCCACAGCCAAGCTAACTCTGTGGGAACACGGTGGGATGGTCCTCACAGCTGACACTGCTCCTGATCTGTCACTATGACGACGGGCAGCGCGTCTCTCTTCCCCCACTGCCCTATGCCCCAGAGGATCATGGGATTGGAACAAGTGGCTTTGGCTTCAGCGCGCCAGTGGATTACGCTAATGTGGCGCTAACGAAGCACGCTGCAGTTGGCAAGCTAGCCGCCAACAACAATGGCTCTTTCAGGGAGTTACATAAGAATGATGTGTGCATTCTGGAGACGCAATCGGCTAAAATTAGAGTCAAAGAACAAATGAACGAGTGATTTGGGTTTTTAATAGTGTACCGGGCTTATCTTTAGCTCTGCTGAGGCTGAAACACAACCAAATGAGGCCTGAGTACACAAACAAACACTATATAAAGGACTAAAGATTGCGTTTCCGTGGTAACTTACTTAACACACTTCCAGCTCTGTGTTGCAAGGTCAAATTCTGGCTCTGAGAAATGAAAAGGCAAAGGCAAGTTTATTTGAGTTGCCTTGTGTATGAGATGTGCTATACAAAGTGCTGAACAAATCAAGATGGTATTAAAATCATAAATAATTAATTAAATTTTATATTTAAAATCCCTCAGTTGTATGCACAGCTAAACAGAACTGTTTTTAACCTGCATTTAAACATGGCCAGAGAAGAGGCCTGTCTCACACTTTCAGGAAAAACATAGCTGTTTATATACTTTTTTTACAACAAATGAAATATTATTACACTGTTTATTTTGACGTTGCATGTTTTAAAGTGGAAAATGTATGGCTAAACATGTATAATGGATCAAGAAAATATCACGATCAATAAATCTACTGGTGATATTGGAAAATACATAACATGAGACCTGAAAAACTGTCATGACAAACAGAAGGAGTGAGGGGAAGTTCACTGTGACTAACTTGATGTGAAATATGTTCTTTCTGATGTAAACTGAACCCTTGAATGATCAGTCTTCATTACTACAATGTCATGTTCAGAGCGGTTTACTGCCTTTTTAAAACACAACTTCAGAATGAGTTTATGAATAAGTAATGTGATAAAACTTATCTGTTCTCGTTTGGTCCAGCAGGAGGCAGCAGAGGAGGCTAAAGCCAGGACCTCCGTGAGCTCAGAGAGCAGTGCCTCCTCACACACATCCCAGCCCACTCCCAGCGCCATGGCAACGGTGAGCTTATGTCGTTTAGGATATGGTTAGCTTAGCTTTGTCTTCATGTGTGTCACTATATACTCACTTAAAATAGGCAACCCTTTTGTTTTCCCTTTTCATGAGCTCAACTTAAAGGAGCAATATGTAAAAATCTGGCCAAAATTGGTACGGCAATCACGGTCAATATTCTGTAGTCCTCTCCCACTCTCCCTGACTCAGGTTGCCAGATAACCAGATGAATCCAGCTGGGACCATAATAACTGAATAGACACATCTATAACCAAAACCTTTTTCACAAAGATAGAAATCCTGGTTTTATTCCTTGTTTTGTCGTTAATGATTTGAGAATCATAACAAGACCTTTTTAGTTCTGCGGTCACATGGTACTTTACCAGTGAGATTAGCTCGACGAGGTTAGTTCTGGCAACCCGGCTCACAGACTTTCTGATTGGTATAATGGTGGAGGGCGGGACATCGAAATGAAAACAATAACAAGATTTAGGCTGTAAAATGAAATTTGAATATCCCGGCTGAAGAATTTGAAAAGAGCCTTTTGACAGATTAGGGCCATTTAATGCTTACTTGACATGAAAATCTTACATCAAAGCTGTCACAATTTGTGGCTGTTTTTTTAAACACCCATTTTCTGAATATTGCTCATCTCCTCTAAGGCGGCCACAGTAACAAATATATGAATGTGGATTGGCCATTCATTGAGGTGGGATGGATTATCATGTCAAAAGAGAAAGATTAAAAAGATTTGATAAACCTTTATTCGTCCCTCAGTGGGAAAATTCCAATGTCATATTAGGGCATACATCAGAATAAAAGGATAAAAAGCGAGCAGAATATTAAAGAATGTTTGTTTTTCTTTCTTTTTTTTAACCTTTTTTGAGTTATATTTTGACCCACTTGACATGTCTCGCTTTGTCCTGTAGGAGGAGCCTGGGAGTGACATCCTTGGTCTAGGTCTGTCTGTGGCCCAGGCTCGAGAGCGAGCCAAGAGGGCTTCCAAGAACGCCCCACGCATGGACTGGAACCAGAGGAAGGAGGTGTTCAGCAACCTCTGAGCCCGCCCACCAGCCTGTCACTCAGACCCATGATCCCGCCCACCTGTCACTCAAACCCATGATCCCGCCCACCTGTCACATAGACCCATAATCCCACCCACCTGTCGCATAGACCCATGATCCTGCCCACCTTTCACTCAAACCTATGATCCCGCCCACTCATCACATAGACCAGTGGTGGGCAAACCCACCACTGCTTCTATCAGGCCCCTGAGCCCTCCTCAATTTATATAGATTAAGATTAAGGTCAAGAGAGATTAGGATTCAGAACATTTATTCATCCCACAATGGGGTAATTTCAGTTTAAACATCATACAATCCCCCTCTGTACTGTGTGCAGAGCTATTTTTCATATAAACCATCAATTTATGTTTCAAAATGAATCTTGAGAAAAACATTCGAATATCAGACGGCTGTCGGGATCCGGACCTAAATTCCAATGTGGCCCTCAGGAGGAAAAGTTTGCCCATGTCTGACATAGACCCATGATCCTGCCCACCTGTCACTCAGACCCATGATCCCACCCACCTGTCACTCAGACCCATGATCCCACCCACCTGTCACTCAGACCCATGATCCCACCCACCTGTCACTCAGACCCATGATCCCACCCACCTGTCACTCAGACCCATGATCCCACCCACCTGTCACTCAGACCCATGATCCCACCCACCTGTCACTCAGACCCATGATCCCACCCACCTGTCACTCAGACCCATGATCCCACCCACCTGTCACTCAAGCCTAAGAGCCTGCCTACCTCCCTCCCGCCCACCTGTCACTCAGACCCTCTCAAACAGTGTTAATTGGTGTAATCTTAGGGTTGACCACTGTGGAATTTTATACACAATGAATGTTGAATATTTATGGATGAAAAACGTAATGTACAGTTAATATGATTTGTGTGATCATGTCCAACAATGTGACCAATCAGAATCATGTTTTTATTTTTTAATGAATGCACTTTTATCGCCATTGTCACATTCCTGCAATTTTTATGTTTTAGATTTGTATATATCTGAATGTATGATTAAAAAATTGTAATTCTTTGAGTCTGTCTATTTTCACTTCTTACATTGTGAAACTAAAATCCTCCTCTCTGAACACCCACAGATGTAAATCCTCGTCCCTAAACACAGATTATACCATTTCTGCCTCAATAACTTATTTTAATGCCTGTTATTTCTTGATCTTTATAGTGTGTCTTGATATAACCACATGTGGGATTAGTTTAACATATTTCTTTAAAGCAGGATTAGCTCACTTTATTAAACACAGCGCCAAAATGTTACTATTTGGTCTAGTACTCATCCATCCATCTTCTTCCCAGGGGTGTCCAATCCTTTTATTAAGAGGGCCACTTTAGTTCATCAGACTTGACCTGGCACATGGATTACAAAAAACCAGGATTTGCGCTGGATCGACTGGATTCTGGAATTTCAAATGGGTTATGATACGTCCTTATTGATTAGCTGCATTTTATTTTGAATGTTGTGACACAATCATAAAACAAATGTCAGTAAATAACTCGAGTCAACGTCTGGATTCCAGAGGGTCTAACATGACTCTTGGTGGAGCAGAAGTTGGTTGGATGACATTGTCAAAGTGCCTCAATGGTGACTTGGTGTTAGCAGCAGAGGGCCACAGTTTGGACATGCTTGCCTTAATCCATTCCTGGGTCAGGGGGTGGTAGTCAGCTGCGCCCAGTTCACAGAGCACCAGCCCCTCACTGGTCCTGCAGATGAGTCCACAGGAGGACGGCTGCTCTGTCTTGATCTTGAGCTTTCAGTGGGGGCTTCAGGCATAGTGGGGTTAAGTGTCTTGCCCAAGGACACAACAGGAGACATCATTTGGAGTCTGTGGAGAAGGTCTTGTGGTGAGCTCAAACCCACGACTTTAAGTACTCTTTATTTATATACCGCCTTTCACAGAACAGTCACAAAGCGGTTTACAATTGCTATTTTTGGGCATTTGTCTCTACACAGAGATGGGAGCGGGGTTGCCAGTACAGGAGGCGCATGCCAGACCTATTGTACCTGTTTTTAGTGGTAGGGGAAACCGGAGTACCCGGAGGAAACCTACGCAGACACGGGGAGAACAAGCAAACCACACTCAGAAAGGCCCTGTTCCGTGTTTCAAACCCACGTGTAACACGTATGTAACACGTATGTGTTACATACGTGTTACATTCGCCCCAAGCCTCGCGAGACTTGACAAAACATTTTATTTCACAGGTAAAAACATGATTTTAAATGTAATGATATTTTAAATTACATGAACAATATCATTATACTTTTTAAAAAATATTTTAAGAATATCCAAATATATCTGGGTTACACACGACTTTCAGGTTCAAAGGCCTATGTTCTACCAGCTGAGCCACTCTCGTCCCTGAAAAATCATAAGTTATGTTTAAAAAGGTTAAGGATGAGCTTTACTTCATGTCCTCTGCATTTGACCCATCTCCATCTTGCAAATGTCGCTCAGGCGTCTGTCTTTAGCATTGATCACCACAGTGCAGCTTCCAGGGCCATGTCCACGATGTCGTGAACCAGTTCTGGAGGAAGGGGGAACCCACCCAGACACTCTATCAAACCACAATCTTCTTGCTGTGGTCGTCAGGTTTCGTTCCATTCAAAATATTAAGATCCATCAAAGATTTGAAGTACTTTAAACAAAATACTTAAAAAGAATATGGTATTGCATATTGTTTGGTAGTTTTGTTCTGAATATAATTGTGCCTGGATTCAAACAGAACGGAAGAAGGCTGAGTATTGTTGACTCATTTAGTGTGGTATTTTCAGAGTGGAGCTTTAAAAATGAGGTATAACCATGAATGGGTATAACATGCTTCTGCACATACTTGTGGATATGGAAAATGCTGATATTTGGCATATGATATATTGAAAAAACACACAGCTAAATTCTTTTTCAGTCAGACGCAGGGACAACACATATCTTTGTCTTTTAATGGCTTATACAGAGCAAGACATTATCAACAAACATTTTACACTTAGCAGAAAGAATGCACTGACCTGTTTGTAACTAGCCAAACCCGAACATCGCCTGATCTCAGTGAATAAGGTGCGTACGAAATATAGAAAAATTAGAAAACATTTCATATGAACACATTTCTGAACATCAAAATATCAACTGACATCATAAAATCTTTAGCTTGTTTTGAAATGTGGACCCCTGTGAATTTCATGTCAGTACAATGTTTAAAATAAACAACAAATATTTTTTTAACAATAACTTATAATATATATTGTACAAATCTGTCTGAACCACACCTGAGTATAACAACACAGTGCTTTAGAAATGGCTGCTTCCCTTTTGACATTTTACATTTGTTTAAAATAACATTATGGAATAGTCTGCTTTTTATCAAATATACACATTTGTAATGCAGTTAAACAACACTTGTAAGTTTATCTCTTGTTGGAAAACAAAGTTATAATAAATATAGTGTAAAGACAGCACTACGCACATCCATGTTTGCAGTAACAGTAATGACAGGATGGGTTTGTGTTGGGGTACACAACACAAGTGGACAGTCTGGGGCGTGGTCTTTCCAACATGGCGTCCAGCTGTTTCTTCCACCATATCGTTCCAACATGGTGTCCAGCTGGTAGTTGTAACATGGCGTCCCGATGGATTATTCCAACATGACTTCCAGCTGGTTATTCCAACATGGCTTCCAGCTTGTTATTCCAACATGGCTTCCAGCTTGTTATTCCAACATGGCGTCCAGCTGATTGTTCCAACGTGGCTTCCAGCTGGTTATTCCAACATGGCTTCTAGCTTGTTATTCCAACATGGCGTCCAGCTAGTTGTTCCAACGTGGCTTCCAGATGGTTTTTCCAACATGGCGTCCAGCTGGTTATTCCAACATGGCGTCCAGCTGGTCAGCCAAGTCATCAAACATGTTGCCGATGTCGTCCAGGATGTTGCCAGCCGCTTTCACCGTGCTGCCTCCACTGACGAAACAGAACACAGGGTCAAAAAAAACGGACTTGATGAGTAAAGAAGACTGGAAGTGTTCATATCCAACAGTTGGTTAGAGACACCAACTGTAGCAGAGCTTAGATTTACCAAATGTAGGCCACTTTATTTGTTCAATAGTTTTATTTTGACATTAGACCCTGTGGGTATTTTTCAGTTTGACTTCCTGTTCCTCTGTGTTGATTGTCTGCCCCGCCCAGATGTGTCTCTCTGTGTCTCTCTGTACCTGTGCTCCTCTCCACTCGTTGCTGGTCCATTATTTTGTCAATGTCGGACCTGTTCCTCGTTCTTTGGATTTGTGTTATACCTCTGGACTTTTATTATTAATTTTCTTCATTCAATCATTATTATGTTTGCATTCCTGTATTTTGAGCCCTCCTCCTCTCCACTTCATGACAGAATATTCCCACTTATAATTAGAGTAAATGAGGCCAAAACTACTACACAAAGATTCCAGTCCTTTGTTTGAGCTCCAAAGGTCCTAAAAATATAGTCTTTAAATATTTACAGATGTTTACACACATTTTCAGTTGTCTTAGAGGGACTAGAGACTAGAAAGCAGCAGAAGTATTTGATATAATATTAATATATATATGCGCACTTTAGTGTCCCCTTTTGTCAGGAGCAGAAGTCGCCGTAGTAACAGCGCCCAGGAACCCATCTCCAGATGTTGGTAATCTGCCCGGTCAGGACCAGAGCTAGGATAATTTCAACCTATTGTAAATGTTTTTAATGGTATGGGAACCTGGAGCACCCGGAGGAAACCTATGCAGACACAGGGAGAACATGCAAACTCCACTCAGAAAAACCCTGTTCTTGTTGAGAAGCGAGAGTGCTAACCAGCCCTAATCCTTCAGTTTATAGTTACCTCTCTGCATTACTGCCCTGGGCCAGTTTGTTCTCCACCACCTTGAGCGCAGCCTCCAGAGACGTGCTGGTCTCCTCCAGGCGTTTCTGAGCCAGTACCTCCAGACAGGCCACAGGGGTGGGGGGCTCCGGGGTCCGGGCTCTGTAAGTATGACACGACCTCACCGCACTGGGGTACGGAGGAGGAGGGTCAGGGCTGGCGAACGCTACGCTCTGGACCACGCTGATGTGAGGACCTACACACAGTACAAGCACAAAGGAAAACACTGAAGACAAGTCCATTTGAAGTCAATAACTTTAGAGGACATTGCTTTTAAGGTTCAGTCTCCATGAGCCGCTGAGCAGATGGAGACTTGTGACGCTTTACAGCTTGGAGCTGATGGACCCATGTGCTTAAGGGATTCTCGTGGTACTGCAGACTAAACAAGAAAAAATTCACGCAGGCTACCCAGACATTTTCCCATAGAACTCCATGTAAACTAAAGCAGCTCAACCTCAGCTGACAGAGAACCTGACAGAGAACCTGACAGATTTCATATACAGTAGGTCTGATTCTGTGGGGATTTTAGTGTCTCTTGTTGTCCTCAACCTTTCTTTGAAAATCCTTTGGTTTTCTATAAATCTACTCTTAAATGCCACAAACTCTGCTCGTTTGTCTCCCACTTTGACTCAAATAACTCAACTGCAGCAGCAAGTCAAATAAAGCGCAATAAAACATACCATGTTTTATGTCATGTAAAAAAAGCAAAACAAAGTAACACATGCAGCTTCATCACAATGATCAAAATGAGCGAGTGGCCTACAGTATATATCCTGTATATATACAGTATATACGTACATGTACATATTTGCGTATATACATTCCTAATATATGCATGGGTTTCCCCTGTGGTCTTAAATACATCTTGCCTTGTCTGTTGTTTTTGCTTTACTTAGCAACATGCAGCGTAAAGGACTGTGTTACATGAGGCTTCAACAATCACATTTAATTGGACTTGACGAGTTCTCTGTGTACTCTGTGTACTCTGTGTACAGCGTGTGCAGCCCTAGCGGGACTTGGAAGACCAAATAAGTAGATCTGGTGATACTCACGAGGCTAAGTGCTACTTCTGTGAAAGGATTAAGAACCTCTGGCCTATAGCTTATGTTAGCCGAAGAGGTTTGATGATATTTCAATGTATTAATGATGTTATAGAAGCTTTCCCTTTGTTGTAAAAGTGATTCATGCATGGTGAGTGATCGTCCTCACGTGTACCTTGAGTTCCTGTCGACTGCAGAATCCGATGGAGCTTCTGCGTGTTGGCTTGGTCCGGCCTGACCACCACGACTTTGGGACTGCTCTGATGCCCCCCTGTGGACACGGTGTGGATCTGCACACTGGTCAGCCTGGGAATGGCAGTGTGTGCTCCCACTGGAACCATCGCGGCTGCTTTCTGCGGAGTATTTGGCTTGCTGCTACTGCTGAACGAGCTCTTCCTGGGACCCAGAGGTTTGGCTGACACTGGTGGCTTTGGGCCCTTTCCCACCGAGCCAACTCTTTGGAAAACTCCGACATGTCTTTGGGATTCATCATCGCTCGGAAGCTCTACTCCATTTTGAACATCACGTAAACAGTTTCTGTGCTCGTGATTTTGCATCAACGCCTCATCCGCCGAGTCTCTTTGGTCTTTTCGTCTGTGCCTTCTCTTCACAGTGTCGGATTCTTTGAGGTTGAACTCTATACTGGTCGGTGTTTGCAGAGGCCCGGGTGAAGAAGGAGGAACGTTTGCCCTCGGTCGCTGCTTGATCGTCAAATTCCCTTCCTCTGCAAACGGAAGATGGCCACCTGAGCCTCTTTTTGGCGACTCACTCTTGGATTGTCTTTCCGACTTTTGTTCGTACAACCCGTTCAAACTGCTTTCCACCTTTTCGCTCCCAGTTCTCCTCAGTCCCCTTACTCCGAGCACAGGGACTGGTTTGCTTGCCGGGAACTGGAACACTTGCTGTGTCGATAAAACTTGCGTGGGAGATAAATCCTGTCTTCTCGACGGACTTCCACTCTCGCTTTCCAATCTCGCCGCGATGCTTCGTACGCTACCGACGCTTTCCGTTTCCACGCCTGCCTCTGTTGCCTCCTCAGCCCCGTTTGCGAGAGCGGACATTCCGGTAACCGAGCTCAATCTCTTTGGCGGTGGTGGCGGCGGTCCTTTGCGCTTCCCTCGTACGGCGAAAGACTGACTCCTGCTGACGTGAGACACCCCGTTGTATATTGCCTTAGCGGTTCGTCTGGACAGAGTGGCATACGAGGGCAAGACGGCGGATGAGGCTGTGTTTCTCTGAGCAATCTCGTCATCGTCCTCCTCCGGTTCTCCGTCGGACATGGCGTAGCGAGTCAGGCTTTGCGCGCGCTTCTTTTGACTGCTTCCCGACGGTTGCGGACAAAGAATTGGAACAGCTCCGGGTAAATTTCGCGAAAGGACATGACCAGGGATGAAGCTAAAGTTCTTGTGGATTGGTGTGGGAGAGGACGGTGATGGAGGCGGGTGGAGGTTGTGTTTGGCTTTGGGCGGCACGGCGGGGTATGCTAAACGCTGCGTTTTACCGGGAGTGACAGGCGGCGTCATGTCGGAAAAAGCTCTGTTGGAAACTTCATGAAGTCTGTTCATGTTCTCGTGGACGTCTTGGCAAGAGTTAGCAGAGTTAGCAGAGTTCCCGGAACCTCGCGAGCGCATGCCAATACTCTCTTCGCTCACGGACTTGGAAGAGGAAGAGGCCACTCCCCTTATGGCGAAGGCCTCAGAAGCCCCGCCCCCGTTGTTGCCGCCCTTCATGGCAGTTTGCAGCTCAGCGCTCAGCTCACTGTCCTGGAAGAAGAGATGGGACAATAAAGTCGATATTACTGTTACCACATAGCAACCAGCAGCAGCCCGTCTGATGAACGGAGCGCTGTGTGCGGGGGAGGGACCAGTGTGTGCTAAAATTATAATGTTAGCGTAGATGAGGTGAGTAGCTCGGTGTTTGATGAACATGCTGTAGGGATATTGTGTATGACTTTGTTTTTTAAAAAGACAAAGGCAAAGTATTGTGATATTTATGTTTGTGTTTTCTATGGAAATTGACATCTGAGGTTACTCTATGATGTCTGCTTTTTGTTATCCCAGTCCAGGGGTCTCCAAACTGTGGCTCAGGAACTACTTGTTGCTCGCCACCCATTACATTAATGTAGACACACTGTGTGGTATATAGGGCTGGGCGATATGGCTGAAAACTATATCACAATATAAGTAATTCATATTGGTCGATAATGATATATATTGATTGTTTTTAATTTATTTTTTTAAACGTAAATAAATACATTTGTCATGTCGGCTAACACATGCCTTGTTTACAGTCCCGGGGGAATGAGGCTGGAGCCAAATGTTCACAAGCAGTCTCCCCCACTTAATTTAAGTTAAGTTAACTTAAGTTAATCTCTTGCTTTTGCCGAATGCATAGAGTCTCTGTACCCACTGCCTCTCCCGCCGCACATGCTGTTCCTCGCACGGACGTGTTTAACCATTGACACGGCACTGAAACACGATCTTTAGATCCATGGCTATTATAATAGATCCATGATCCATGGTGCGGTTGTTTTTTTGCTTTTCCAGAAAGTTTTGCGGTTTGTTGTCGGCTGTGATAGGTCAAAAAGCCTTTGCCTACATCCCCCAGAATGCCGTGCGCTTCTGACTCGGCTTTACTTCCTGTGTTTTGTTCCTGTTTAGAACGTCGATAGGGCTGGAAAGTCTCGTCCCAGAAGCACTTCCGGTTCATTGCTCGGATACAAACAAACCGTCAGCTGTTCGAAGAGGCGGTTTAAGTGAATGGTGCATAATGCTCTGCTTTGTTTTCGGCTGTAATCATCACAGTTTACGCGACACATGCTCATTCTTTAGGTTTCCCAAAGACCAACTGAAGCTGTGGGAAAAGCTATGCAGTTCTGATAAAATATTTTGTCTGATTTCAGAGACAGTTAACTTGAACATGTATTCAAGCTAACTTGTAGCTAATGCTAACCTGTAATAGTGCGCGGCCAAGCCTTTAATTGTGGCTTGTATTTTAAGATAAGAAACTTTTTTGATGTCACACAGGATAAATATTGTCTCTCAAATATTTATCTATTTGAGAGATAAAGGAGGAACATATTAACACGTATTAAATAACATTTAACAAATGTTCAAATATAACAGAAAACGGACAATCATTCGTATTAAATGAATAGGTAACCCAACTACATCATATTATTTTTGACAGCACAGCAAAAAGGAAAAAGGCCCAATGTGAAGCTGCAGTGAGTGTGAAGTGGAGAATGAGCTGATGAACAGATCAGAAAACTGATCATTCATATACATTGGCTTATAACCAAAGCAGCAAAGATAGCTGTAAGGGACAACATCAATTTATTTGCATAGGAATAGTGTTTCTATATTTTCTTTCTGATGCGTGATAGTGGATTAAAATACAATGAGTTTGAACCATAGACTGTATGTTTGAACACGGCCCTGTGCCTTTCTCATCTCCCCGTCATATGGAAACGTCAGCACATGGCCAGTTAACAGCTAATTCCGACCGCTCACTCAGTTTTTCTGTCCCAGAGACGAAATGTGTCCAAAATAATCCATTAACGAGGAAGAAGTCGGCGATCTCCGCACCATACAACTGGCACGTGTGGTTTGTTTGTATCCACGGGTGGAAATCTCGCAAAATCTCGCACTTCCGCTTTCCAGCCCTATAGTGAAACTATCGACGTTCTATCGACCCGTTTTCTATTGATATCAAACACGTGTCTATCGCAATATATATCGTTATCGTTTTATCGCCCAGCCCTAGTGGTATAATTAAGTAAGTAAGTAAGTAATCTTTATTTATATACCTCCTTTCTCAGACCAGAATCACAAAGCGGCTGTAGTTGGTATATACACTACAATATAGACTGCCAAGGAGAAGCTCTCTGCCATTTATGTTTTATAAAAGTAGCTCTCCGATTGACAATGGTTGGAGGCCCCCACACTCGTCTACTGCAGTGTCTCCCAAAGTGGGGTCCGCGGCCCCCTGGTGGGCCGCGAGGGTACTGCAGGGGGGCCGCAAGAGGTCATAAAAAAAAATATATATATATATATATATAATTATTTAATGTTAAATTTATAATGTTTTGTTTGTAATATTAAAATATTTGTGTTCATTATTTGACTTGAATAATCCACTGTAATCATTTTTGTATTACAATGTTTGTAGCAGAGGCTATTTCCACAAAATAAAATAACCAGAAGAGCCTATTCTTAATGTTGTCTTCTTGGTTATTATTTTGGGGGGCCACGCAGACCCGTCAGATTTTTAAGGGGGCCTCGGTGTTACTGAGTTTGGGAATGGCTGGTCTACTGTATTTGAATAATTTAACTTCCCCCGTTCATGTGAGAGGTCGTCTATTCAGAGAATATGAATGTAGAAGAAGATGAATGTTCAAGGATAAAGTTTCTGCACTTCAGCTGATGTGCAGACCATAATAGATGTGATATTTGAGTCAATATGAGGCACATATGAATCTCACCTGGAATGAGGTGAGAGTGCGGGGCGAGCGCGGGGACGGGCAGGGCTCGTCGCAGGGGGGGTTAGTGTGGGGGTGGGATTGGGGCCCGTGCTCGATGGCCACCAGCTCCAGAGCTGCAGGGGGTTTCCGGCGGAGGGTCCCCCCCGCAGCCTCAGCGAGAGCACGGGCGCGCTGCAGGTCACACAGGCGCTTCACGGCCAACATTAACTTCTTCTGGTGACCTGTAGAGGGCAGCAGACAGTTACACAGGTGCTACAGAAGAGAGAGCTTTCATATTTCTGTCACCACAAGAAAGAGGTCATTTTAATGGGTGACTTCTATCTAGCTATATATATATATATATATATATATATATATATATATATATATATATCTATAAATATAAATGTATATATATCCACCCCCCTGAGACTGTACGCAAGTCATAAAGAAGGAGGCCGAGGACTAGCGAGCGCCACTGTCCAGGACGAAACATCCAAACTCCATAACTATATCATGGAGAAGGCCCAAACGAATCTCACCACGATGAGGAGGTGCAGGGAAGGTTGGACAGCATGCAGTCAAAATTAAAGCTGGGGTACCTAACATTTTATTGTTTCATACATATAATTACAAAAAGAGTCTACTGTATACAATTTATGTTGAGTCTATAGACCAAAACATACTATCTTCATCTCATTTGAAAAAATGTTGGTGCACTTGAAGGAAAGTGCCCTTTGAGTCACTCTTTTTCACTTTTCTGAAACATACCAAACATGTGAAAGCTAGAGTTTTCAGTAGAGAGATTTTACAGCAGCCAGGAACTCGTGACATGAAATTCATTATGTTCTGTTCTATTTGTTATAGCTTGCAATAGGTACCCCAGCTTTAACTTATATCAAAGGAAAACTGAACCACAAATCAACTCAATAATTATGATATGCTCTCCTGGTCATTTATTTGACATTGCAGTGCAAATTAGATAAAATCTCACTTTTGAGACTAAAACCATCTGTGTGGTGCCTCTCTATATTTTCGGAGGCACCCATTTGAATTTGGTGCCTGGCCTCTCCATTGGCTCTGGGGGGGTTAGTGCTGTGTGACGTGCCCATCCAACTCTCACACAAGCCCCGTTGCAAGTTTGGAGTATTCTGGAGACGTCTAGAAATTGAATTACATCAGTTGACCGCCACGACTACTGAGATAATTCAGTGGCTCAGGTTCAGCAGTTTATACAATTATCTTAGTTTGTAAACAAGGGTGGAATGAGAAGTTCTGGTGTGTAAACTATTGCTTCAAGCAGCAATGACAACTGTCTGTTTTATTTTTGTGGGCTGTGATTGACAAGAGAGCTGTGACCAGGAAGGGGGGGGGAGTGTTGTGAGGAAGAGATCCAGACCGAGTTTGGTGAAGCCGATCTCCTGGAGGTCCTCCCATGTGATGTCTTTGACGATGCTGATGGAGTCGTATCCGTTCTCACACAGTCTCCTCTGGTACTGAGGCAAACCGATCACACTCAGCCACTCGCCCAGGTCAGACTGCAGACACACACGCAAAGACACACACGCAAAGACACACACAGGCACACAGACACACACACACACACACAGGCACACAGACACACACACAAACATACACACACACAGACACACACACAGGCACACACACACACACAGACACACACACACACACACAGACATACACAGGCACACAGACACACACACAAACATACACACACACAGTATTAGGTCAGATACATGGTCCAATCTGAATAGTGTATTGTGAATACTTAAAGGCTTTTACGTTTATTTACATAATAATATGGGCTAAACATTCTGTCTTTGAGTTGTAGTATTTTTGTGGTTCCCAGTCCATGTATTTTGTTACTCCACAATACTGTGTGTGGTAAATACTTTATGTTAACCCTTTAGGCCCAAAGCAGCAGAGCTTTGACCTACTTATTTGATTAATATCTCTCTTGATTTCTGTTATTGATGTCAAAAGTCTACCCAAACTATCGTGGGAGAATTGAGACTTTACCTTCTGCTTTTATAATTCCTATTCCATCTCATTAAGGAACTAATAACGGGCAATAATGTAACTTGACTATAGGCAATAAAATATGTTTTATAGGGGTAAAAACCGCTCTGTCTGTGAATTCCCAGTTTGAGGATTCATTGCTGCGTTAAAAGTTTGAAAAGGGAGCAGCTGTAATTGTGTGAGTGCTGTAAAGTATGAAGTAGTTTGATGTTTTGGTTCAGCTCCTGAAGTCCTGCAGGTCCTGAAGTCATGCAGGTCCTGAAGTCCTGCAGGTCCTGAAGTCATGCAGGTCCTGAAGTCATGCAGGTCCTGAAGTCCTGCAGGTCCTGAAGTCCTGCAGGTCCTGAAGGCCACTCACCGGGGTGTAGTCCGGCAGCCACTCAGGGATGCTGAGTTTGCTGATTTCAAGGGAGATCTTCTTGCGATGGCCTGGTTTAGTCACTCCAATGGCCGTCAGGTCCTGGAGACACATGCTTTGTGAGTTTATGTATTTATTTAAACCAAATGTAAATTATATCTGTAATCTCCCCAGTCCAGACTGTCTATGTAATTCTTTTCTATTTCTCATTTTCTTGTTAGATAAACAGTGTTGGAGTCATAGACTGTAAATAGACACGCCTATCTCCGCTGTTGAAACTAATTTGCCATCTCTTGTGCCTTCTGTGGGCTTTTTCAAAATGGCCGCGGGGCAGAAAAATGGGAAAAAACGCATTTGTGCATGCGTTAGCCGGTATGAGCCCCATTCATTTAACGACTGCATTCTGAAGTCCACAGCGGCTAGACAAAAAAAAAAAAAAACAAACTCCCTCAGCATTGACAGCATTTGGAACCAAGAACCACTTCTGGACCACGATCAAGATTTTCCTTTTTACTGCAAATGAATATGAGCACTACAGATGGGTTATTGGTCGACCCTTCAAGACCCTGAGGAAGCGGACAGCGGGGCCCTCACCTCGGGGGTCATGCGGCTGATGGTGGGCACGTCGTAGCCCGCGTCGATGAAGCTGCTGGTGTACTGCTCCAGCTGGAACTCACAGAGCCACTGGTAGATGGCCTCGGCGTCCTGGGGCAGAAACAACACTCAGAGGTTTGCTTAATGTGGAACGTGTGGATGCAGAGAGAGAACACTGTACTTTTCCATCCAGGATCTGTTCCGGTCGGAGGAAGCCCTTCTTGGGGGTTCCATTCACCTGCCCCCGGACCCCTGCAACACACCACAGGTTACACACACACACACACACACACACACACACAATGCACAACCTGACACCTTCTGGGACCCTGAGCCTCTCTCATGACCAATGGAAAGATGACTACCATGAGCAACACCCCCCTCTAGTTGTAGAAGTGGGGTATTCTGCTGGATCTGAATCTTCACAATTGTAAATGACAAACAGCTTTAATCTCTACAGTTAGAAAAGGTAGAAAGGAGAAGAAGTCCAGGTTTGCTCTAGTCTTATACAGTCTGAAGAACTCCTGCCCAAAGAAAGAAAAGCTGCACTTTCACTGTTACGGTTATTGAAGATAAGATGTAAGAAGTAAAAAATAAGTAAGTTAAAAGTAAAAAAAAAACAAAAACATATTGCTTTGATAGAAAAAAATCTCAAAAGTTTCATTGAAGTGAAGGCAGGATTGGACTGACCTGCTGATCCCTCTGGTTTCTCTGCTCCAGCTGACTGAGTGTGGTCTGCCGACTCTCCACCGGGGGGCGCCAGCTGCACACAGAGCGGCTCTCAGCATCAGTGTGCGTTTTACTATCAGCTGTATTAACATGAGTGTGTGCGTGCGTGACACAGCTTTCACTTGAGTCATAGTCATGATTCCACTGTAAGTCTTTACGTGGACGATATGAAATCCTCAGCTTCATTCACTGACTAATTACTGAATATTCTTATTGTCATCACGTGATCATCTGTGTGTGAAATGTACAAAACATTAATGAATAGTTTCTGAACCATTAGTCCGTATACAAAGAATAAGTAACTATATAATAATTTCAATTAAATGTATTTTTGTATAGCCCATAATCACAACAGCAGGAAATAATAATAACAAACACAAAGGACCGAATAATAATATTAAATGTAAATAATATATTAAACACCAAAATGTTCACGCTCTTGCAGTCTTGGCCCATAACGTTTTGAAGAGTTATGTTCAGATTTGATTATGTTTTTGTGGAAAGACTTATTTGCCTGTACAGTAGTATTATTATTGTCATGTTTTGGCTCTTAAGTGAGTCATTTCTTAAACTTATCTGTTGAAAAAGCAAAAGGACCAGAAACACTTTCTCGGTATGTACTGCATGTGTGTTGTAGAAGTCCATGTGATCATATAGTGTCTTCCCCTTTCTCCGGCCCCTGTCAACAGCTGTGCTCACCTTGCTCGGGTCATGATGTCGCACTGCTCCGTTGGTCTTGTTTCCACTCTCTGAGCTCTGGCCGCTGCCTGCGCTGCGACTGCTGCCCACCGACTCCCCACTGCCCACACTGCTGCGGTCTCCTGCACACACACTCCATAAGCACAGGGACAAACCCCCGGAGCCCCTGTGGTCAGTCCAGTCTGACCACACGAGTCCAACACGATACAGGCACAATCCGCAGAGACGTCAGAGAAATACAACCCGAAACACTCATGGATTCAATTCAATTCATTTTTGTGGTTATCTCTGAGGACTTTACAAAGCTGTCTATTCCCCAACACAGATCAGAGAATCACACACAAGAAATGCAAGGTTAAAAAGCTCATAGCCATTGGTGTCCATATATGGTAATAAATGTCCATCCATCCATCTTCTTCCCCTTACTCCATTTCTGGGTCAGAGGGTGGTGGTTAGAGCTGCATCTAATTCTCAGAGCACCAGCCCCTCACTGATCCTCTTGCAGGTGGTGAGTCCACAGGAGCCTTTCAGCAGGGGCTTCAGGCAAAGTGGGGTTACGTGTGTTACTCAAGGACACAACGACAGCAGACATCAGTGGGAGTCCATGAAGGTAGTTGAATATTGATTGTCCTGGATCGAATTTGTAAAGACAGACCTTGCCTGGTCTTAGCCACCTGTATCATTTCCTACATGTACGTCTGGGTCTGATCCTAGTGGCTGCAGTTTCCTCGGTTGAATCCCCTCCGACCAATCAGCGAGTGGGGGAGGCGGGTGTTGTAGGTCGGTGTCGGTGACGTCAAGAGTTGCGCCGAATGCTGGTTGTAGTTTGGAAATGCGAGAATGCGATAGAAGTATCTTAATTCGGTTCAGCTACCAACTATGAAGAAAATTTAAGCCATAGCACGAGGAATGTTAGCTTAAAGCTGCACTAACTGACTTTGGGATTTTGAAGCCGCGGACTCGCTGGCCTCTCTCTTTCTGCTCCCCTCCCCGCACCCACGAAGCTATCGCCCCCCACACACACTCACTGTTGGGACGGAGCTAATGTCTCTCAATATGGATAATACATGGATATGGATTTGCACGTGGATGGCGTGACCATAGAAGGATAGAACCGGGAAGCGCGGAGGAACGAGACTTACTTTTGGATGGCTGTTTCTCTGTGTAAGCAGTACCCGGTGACGAAGACGAGGAAGCTTCAGGTTAGCTCCTCGGCTTGTTGTGCTAACTCAGCCGTCTATGCTAACAGACCTGTAGATTTCTCACGAAAGTGGGGGCCAGTGGTTCGCTGTGATTGGTCACAATCTGCGACCCGAAACACATTCTCTTCCTTGTTTCATAAAAACTCGATCTAAAATATAATGTCACGCCAGCACAAATCTGCACTACTTTTTCTTCAAAAGGACGTATATCCCAATGCACTACATGGACATGGATAGCATTTTAGTAATTAATACAAAAATAAAGTCAGTTAGTGCAGCTTTAATGATTGTGTAAGATCTCAGTCGTACAGGGATTATTCAAAACAAAGGAAGGTTGCTCACCCATCATCGGTACTTCAATTAGCAGGTTTTCCCAACGTTTTGTTCTTAATCCAAAAAACTTTCTCTGTATCTGTATAGTACTGTTACTCTTATACTCTTCCTTTGGGGCGACAGTGGCTCAGTTGGTAGAGCATTGGCCTTTGAGCCTGAAAGTCATGAGTTCAAGGCCACCGCGAGACCTTCTCCATCGACACCCAATGCTGTCGTTGTGTCCTTGGGCAAGACACTTTACCCACTTTGCCCATAAGGAGCGCGGAAGTATTGTACGCTGCATGCCTTGATGTGTATTCATTGAACTGAAACTTCCCCACAGTGGGACTGATAAAGGACAATCTTCTTCTGCTCTTTACCCTTTAATGAGTTTGGTGGATCACTTTTTGAGTCACTCTATCTACTTGAAGCTTGGAACAGAAATCTACCTCATTGGGCCATATCTATCAATGGGTTTTAGGCACGTTTACCAAAGGCCTATGATTAAAAAACCCATACATCTTAGACAATCCAAAAGAGCAAAATTGACAATGCTTTCTTCAAGGAGCGAACATTAGAAGGGTTAAAATGATTTGTTGCATTGTGTCTTGTGCGACATGAGGTCAAACTAAAGCTGTCTTGTTGAAAACTTTGCACAAATAACAAGGTTAGAATTGCATACACTTCCTTACTAATTTCAAACAGCTTGCGTAGCGTTAGCATTTTCTTTCTCGTTACCATTTTCCATTCTCTGCCAGGTCTTTTTATGAGAGGAAAGGTTGATAAAGAATTTAAAAAGTTCAGGTGAGGAATCTTTATGTTTTTTCATACAAAGAATTTTCTTTTGAGAAAGTTCCTTGGATTAAGAACGAAACCTCGGGAAAACCTGCTGAAGTCCAGATGATGGGAGAGCAACCTTCATTTGTCAGACTCATCTAGAACTCGCCATGCTCATCCTCTGCTGCGTTAGGCTTGCGGCTTTAGTGTAGTTGGGTAAGGGTCTGGAGCTGGTCAAAGGGTCCATGGGGTCTGGAGGGGAGGAGGAGGGGGCCACACGGGCTTACCAGAGGGAGCCCTCCTGAGCAGCCACACGTCCTGGGGGGGACTAGCACACAGACGACCACCTACGCACAGGACAGGGATGTGTGCATGGACAGCTACACACGCACTGCTGGCATTCTTATGTTAAGCATGCAAAAGTATGGGACTTGACCAAATTAAGCAATCGACATCGCATTGGCGCGGTGTAAAAGGGAAAAAGTCTCCTGCTTGTCTCCAAGAACTTCATAATACTGTACAGTTTATTTACCTGTGCTGCCACGTCAACTTTTTGTCCATATTAAGGAGATGTATAATAATGCAGCAGCTTATGTCACCCTCATGTCTGCATTATCCTGATGTTTTTGTAAATAAAATGAGTTCCAATAAGAACCGACCACAGTAAAATTTTCAGCACACATTTACAAGCCTGAAGGGACAGGCCGCTCCAGATTGGCATTTTGAGGTTGCTACAAGATATTTGCTTCAAACATGAACAAGTTACAGATGGTGAGAGATGGGTGTATACCTGATGGGTCACATGCGCCTGGGTACAGCTGCTCGGGCTGGGGGGCTCTCGGGGAGGGCAGGGAGGCGTGACGGGACAGTGTGGCCCCTGAACACATGCATGAGTGGAGCACAGAGCTGGTGAGCATGCATGTGTGGGAGGACGAGGTGCAACTGTCTGGTTACTATTGTAACCTCATTACAAGCTAAACAAAAAATACTAGTGTTACAGACAAAAAGTTTCAGGGTTCCACTGTATCCTTGCCTGGGGGGTTGCAGAGGCAAAGACTCAGAACTGGGAATACGGAATACCTTGAGATTTTGCTCAATCTCCATTACGTACTTCACTTTGGAGGCAGAGGCTGAAGACCTTGGGACAGAAACCTCCAGCGTCTCCATGACTGAAGTCACTGATGTTAGCGGCCTCCTCAAGGCAAGGACCCGGGAGTGGATGAGATCTGTCCTGATTGTCTTAAGTCTGTGTTTTGGGACTGTCTTGTTCTGTGTGTTCTCGGGGCATGTCCCCACTAGAAGGAGTCCCCGGGGAAGACCCAGGACCCGCTGGAGGGACCACTATATCTCTCAGCTGGCCTGGGAAGTCCGCTGGGTGCTCCCGGATGAACTGGAGAAGGGAGTATAAGTCGTCTCTGCTCAGACTGCTCTCATAAGCATTGAAAGTTCCTTATGTCTTCTTTATGTTTAAGACATAGAAGGCTCTTTTAATATGACAGATGTAAATAAGAGGATACAGCTTTATTGACTGACATGTTAGAGGTATGCTGCGTTACCTCTGACAAACCTTCTAAGCCTCAGACTGCTGCCTCTGCAACCCAGCAACGGATATAGTGGAAGAAATGGAGGGATTCAGGGTCTTTCTATCAACAACATTGGGAATTACAACCACTGTTCAAGCCAATTACAACATGTTTTATTTCTTTGTTTATTTTGGCCCTGACACGTGATCCTGATGAGATGAGAACTGAATGAAGGCACACAGCTGTTACGAACGTTCAATTTAGAGGCAGAAGAAGCCGCTCTGTCCATGACGCCATAGTTCGAAGATTTTTGTTTTGTTTTGTTTTGATTATGGACAAAGCACAACTGACATTAGTCTATGACAGAAAAGATGTAGTCCTATAGTCCCTGGACAGTTTCATGTTTCACTTAAGAAAGTACAGGAAAATATAAAAATCAGAAACATACATAGAAATTCTGTAAAATCAATCCCACTCCACAAGTAACTATCACACATTTCAGAGTCACTCAAAGCATACTGGTTAATCGGGAGCAACTGTGATGTTTAAAAATACTTATACATACATTTTACGTACGTTTTCCATGTATGATCACTTCATAATAGGGATGCACCAATACCGATACCATAGGCTTGAAATCATACTTGTACTCATACCCTCGGACTCGATCTGGGCAACCGATACCCACATTTTCTATTTACATTAGCGTAACACAATGCAGCACTCGTATTGGTATTCGGTATCGGAAAGTACTCAAATGAAATTGTCTGGAGTTTGTCAGAAAAAAGAGAGAGAGGTACTTGATTTGAAAAAAAACGACCCAAGCTCCCTCCCCCTTCCTTTCTGATTGGTCTACACCTACGTTTCCGTAACACATTTAAATGTTAACCTGAGAACACATTATATATATACATTATTAATACACATGCACGGATGTTTTCAGAATTATTTGTTAACAATTTCATGACAAAAATAATGTTTTAATGCACGAAAAAAGCGATCACGGTAAGGGACACATCTGCAGAGGATCTGATTATGGATATAGGTTCAGTATATAAATGATTATGGATATAGGTTCAGCGCGGATGTTCAGAATTCTTTGTTCAGTTTTCATGTAGTTCCAGAGCCTAATAGAGGCTTGATTCGGAGGCTCCGTGAAAACAAACAACTGAGCATGAGCAGCTGCGAGCATCAGCGCCGATGATTGACAGCCCTTGGCATGACTCGATTGGTTAACCTCGACGGCACCGTGGATTCTGAGCTATAGCTAAGAGAAGGGAAGGCGGGACTTACCCGTGATATTAGAATTAATAAAATGACTTATTTTATATCAACATTTAAAGCTGCACTAACTGACTTTATTTTTGTATTCATTACGAAAATGCTATCCATGTCCGTGTAGGGCATTGGGATATACGTCCTTTTGACGAAAAAGTAGCGCAGATTTGTGCTGGCGTGACATTATATTTTAGATCGAGTTTTGATGAAACAAGGAAGAGAATGTGTTTCGGGTCGCGGATTGTGACCAATCACAGCGGACCACTAGCCCCCACTTTTGTGAGAAATCTACAGGTCTCCGTTAGCATAGACGGCTGAGTTAGCACAACAAGCGGCGGAGCTAACCTGAAGCTTCGTCTCTTCATCACCGGTTACTGCTTACACAGCAAGACAGCCATCCAAAAGAAAGTCTCGTTCCTCCGCGCTTCCCGGTTCTATCGTTCTATGGTCACGCCATCCACGTGCAAATCCATGTCCATGTATTATCCATATTGGGAGACACTAGCTTCGTCCCAACAGTGAGTGTGTGTGGGGGGCGATAGCTTCGTGGGTGCGGGGAGGGGAGCAGAAAGAGAGAGGCCAGCGAGTCTGCTGCTTCAAAATCCCAAAGTCAGTTAGTGCAGCTTTAAGGCCAGGAGGTCAATTTAACACATTTCCTAAAATTTGTAATTCATTTAGAGTTCCAGACTATCACTTTAAGGTTTTGAAAATAATGGTAACGGTGCATCCCTACTTCATAACGTTGTCCTCCTGCCCTTTATAAACTTCGCTGCCCGCCTGTTGCAAAAGGAGCATTTAGACAGAAGAGGTTGGACACGCGTTTGTGACTGATCAGCATGGATGGAGCTAACACGACTCCATTATTATTATTAGTATTATTAGTATTTGATGAGGAACAATGTTGTAACAATGACTGTGCGTAATGTGTGTCCTGTAAAAGGCATGTTTGACACTGGTCCTGAGGGCGGGGAGGCCTGCAGTGTTGCTTTAATCCTGCTGAATACCAAGAGCTCAGAGCCACACTCGGATCCCAGTCCCCGTCGTCAGCCTCAGCCTCAGCAAACACCCGCACTCTAATAGGATTAGCCGGGGCCAATTGAAGTGTCAGCTCTGAGCATAAGCCGCCATCGCCCAAAACCCGAGGACCGCAAAGACAGGACTGAGTTTGGAGTAAAAACATGAAAACGAGAAGTGGGAACAAAACCAATCCTGCTTTTCACACTTTTGATTTGGTTTAAAACGGTGATGGGCGGATCCAAAACAGAACCTGGGGAGATCACTGGAAGTCACGCAAAACAAAATGTTGTACTTTCTGTAAAATCTTGGTAAGATTTGGCTAAATATAACATCAATTAGGCTTAGTTTTTTGTTTGCTTGAATACAAATATAACTTGGAGGTAAAAATCAATTAAGCTTGGCTTAGACAACTTTTTATTGTTTGGCTTTGAATACAGTTTCATTAAATTTTTTGAAATATGTTGTTTTTTCTAGAATACATTTGGGGATGGTATTCATTATAATATAATCTTGAGTATGTTCTATCGCAGGTCACTTTTTATAATTTTAAAACAGTTTTTACTTATTTTCATATATTTTTTTCTAGTGTGAACTTTCAATTTGGCCATCACTAGCATGTGAAAGCCAGCCCCTGCCCAGACCCCAGAAGCTAAGCGGGCAGAGCCTGGTTTAAAGCTGTGTATGCGTTGTGTCCTTACACGAGAGAGTTATACTTTATACTTATTGATCTCCCCCCTCAGTTGTTTTAGAATGAGTTCTGGTGTCTTGTGTCAGGGTGAACGGTTGGTGGTGGTCAGAGGGGCCGATTAGCACAGACTGGGACTCACATCAGTTCAGTGTTGCCCCCGGGCAGCTGAGGCGACAGTAGAAGTTTATCACCACTGTTACATTGTTGATAGCGTGTAAGAGTGTTCAAAAAAACTCTACATAGAAAACTTACATGTCAGAGATTTGGCCCATTCCAACATTATTTCCTCATCAAAAAACCGAACCTGAAATTTTTTTTATTTTTTTTATTTTGGATGAGAACAGTGTGTATTGATGAACAGCAGTAACTTTTGTAGCTAAACTCTATCTGTTGTGCCACAGTCGTATACAGTCCCCTCTTATTTTGACCCGTCTTCCCTGTGGTGAAAAACAAAACGAGTCAAATTACACTCGGGTAGACGCACCATTTCTACCCGGGTAAAAAATAAAAAATCTCCACAATGAAAAGGCCTGAAGGCGGCATGGACAGAGCTGTTTTCTTCCTACTTCTACCACATAAAGAATGCATCATAAATTGTTTTTGAAATAAAATATATGCAGGTAATTGCAATCCCAGGTGTTATGTGTACATTTCTATCTCCAAAACTTGAATGTGGCGGCACCTGTCCCTCGGGACCTCAGCACCTCCACCACAGAGGGGGGGAAGAAGCCCACTCGGTCTGTCCCACGCTGAGGGTCATGGATGTGGCCTTTCCAGCGGCCGTCCGAGGGCTGCTCCAGGACCTGGCAACACAAGCGCCACACATGCCAATCACAATGATCACTGCACTAAACCATAGTTGTAAAGCACACTCAATACACACTAAGATCAAGAACTTCAGACACAAACACTTCTCCTGCTCCTTCAATAAATTCTCCTTTCTCAAACATAGAATAATAATAATAACGGATGTAGTCAGGTCTATCTCCGTCGTTGAAACGATCGTGCCACCACTTTTCCCTTCTATGGGCTTTTTCAAAATGGCCGTAGGGCAGGAAAATGTGAAAAAACGCAATTGTGTATGCGTTAGCCGTCACAAGCCCCATTAATTTAACAAGTGAATTCTTAAGTCCACAGAAGCTAAACTAGACTGGTCCAAAAATAAATACTCCCCTCAGCATTGACACACATCTGTAGCGTTGGGCCAAGAGCGACTTTTGGACCACCCTGTAAAGACGTTTTTGAGAAGAAAGAAGACGCCATACAAAAGCATTAGGTAATTCTCTTTCCGGGTACACCGCCACCGCCCGGAGTGATATTGCAGCATGTCAGCACATGTGCTCATGGACCTTTTGGAGCCGGGACTGGTCTCAAACCAGATAGACACGGCACATTATGTGCTAATTTCTTCTTTAAAACAAAAGACAAAAAACAAAAACGGACGGTGACGGTCAGAGGCTTCAATGTGACAGATTATTTGGCGTCTTGCTTCCGTCATAACTGTGTGTAGAGAGAATGGAGAAAGATTGGTGGGACCTTGGTTTGTGAAATGCATTTATAACTAAAAGAATACTTGAACAGTTTATATGCAAAAACAGATAAGTGGCATGGAAACATAACGGACAAGCGAACACTTTTCTCTTTATCAAGTAGTTTTGTGGAAAGCCAGATCTATGAGTGCCATAAAAATCAAGGTTTCACCCCTTCTGGAGCGAATTCTTTCAATTCTACTGCCATTAACAGAACACGTTGAAGATCGTAAGTTTTTAAAATTTCAAAACTGAGATATCTGTTTTTTCATATAAACTCTTCACTTGCTTTCTATCCCTAAATGTTCTAATTAAATAATGATATAACATAATCAACATCGAGCGTAAAGGCCAAAGTGAAGAGTCACCCTGAAGTGGTATGCTCCGGAACATTCCAGTAAAGTCCGTAACATGTTTAGTATTGGGTTGTCTCTGGTGGTGATGTGTAAATAGTACAATGGTGATTCTACAGTGGAAAGTATGCCTTGTTGATCTTGAACACTCCTCTGGGCATGTTTCTGAGCTCCTGGAGCTGAGCCAAAGAGCTGAGAAGTCACTGCAAGCGAAACAAAACGCCCGCAGAAAACAAAAACAGTATGAGGGACGAGTTCAGGCAAGAGAGGAGTCCCAGTGACTCTCGGAGAACACACACGTCTGCAAACACACGTCTGCAAACACACGTCTGCAAACACGGCTGAACCACAAAGGAGGAGGCCAGAGAAAGGACAGGGCAGGTCTGAGCCACAGGGCAGGTCTGAGGGATGCCCACGGGATGCCCAGGGATGCCACGAGGCAGGACTGTCCTAGCCTGGCCTTATCCATCCGTACACTCCGCTCAATCATCATTTCCTGCATGTAACGTCTGGGTCTGGTCCCTGTGTTAGCGATTACAATCGGTTGAATTCCATCCAACCAATCAGAGAGCGCGGGAGGCGGGTGTTGTAGCTAGTTGTGGGTGACGTCAAGAGTTTGCCCCAAATGGGCTGGTAGTAGTTTGGCAATGCCGAAGAATGCGATAGAACCAGACCGGAACACTTTACTATCAAGAAATTGAAGCCGGAGCAAGAAGAATGTTTAGCAAATGTAATTCTGGCAAAAGATTGTGGCGTTACTCCCCGCTTCGTTAGCGGCAAAGGAGATGGCTAGGCTAAATGCTAAATGCTAACGACTCACTCGGCCGCATTACATACGTCATGGTAAACTCAGATCCAATCGTTTCAATCTGCAAAAGGAGTTAACCCCTCCCACCTGTTAACGGAGCCCAATAGAGCACCTCTAGACATTAGTACGAAATTTATTTTGTACTATGGTGTGGTACGACCAGGCTAGGTCTGAGCCACGGGGCAGGTCACTCACCACCAGGATGAAGAATATGGTGGACTGTGTCTAGTGAGACCATTGGGAGATTTTAAAGAACACCTGAGAGTGAGCCTCAGGGATGGACTATACGAAAATGTCCCTTATAACTAAGTAAGTAAGTAAGTAAGTAAGTGAGTAAAGTTTATTCATATAGCCCCTTTCACAGACCAGGATCACAAAGCACCTCACAATCAAAACACATAGTTAAAATAGTTCACATACAGTCCGTTCCAGAAACAAATACAGAACAGTAAACACACTTCAGATGGGCCTAAGTACAGTGAGGCGAGAAAGCTGCCTGAACAAATAAGTCTTAATTTGTGACTTAAAATTATCCACTGACTCTAACAATGTATAATGTAAGTATATCATGTCATGAAGCTTACAAGGAATAGATAGAAAGGAAAATTTTTTAATGAAAAAACATCAGCTCATTCCAAAGACAAGGAGCATCAGCCTGGAAGGATCTGTCTCGACTGGTTTTAAAACGAGTGCGAGGGACCATCAAAAGGTTCTGTGTGGAGTTTGGGGAGGGAGGTGGGCATACAGTATAATTCCAATGTAATCCTTTTTATTCATTTATTGCTTGGATCTGTATCTTAAAAGTACATTATTTCCTACTTCTACAACCTCAAAAAACACACACAGTGCATCCAGCTGTCTGGTGAGTTCAAAAACAAAGACAGAGATGCCCACAAACACATTTTCCGCAAGTTTTTTTCCTTGGCTGTCTGTACGGCACCCTGCTCATCAGTCCTCTCCCCTCCCTCCGGTCTAAGAATGTGGAGCAAAATCTGCATTCTGTCGGAGCAGGGCACCAGGGGAAATCAGGTTTGCCTAATCCTTCTCGCACATTCAAAACATAGCAGATATCCTGGCTCCTCGTTCTCAGCTCAAACAAGTTATATATATCTGCCTCCAGTAATGATCATGGAGTGAATTGTAAAATATTCAAGGTTTTAAGATTTATAAATGTGGTTAGGGAAGGAACAAAACCTCTGATGTAAAGAACTAGATGTCTTGTTTTTTTACAATTATTCACACACTCAGAGTTGTTTTAAAGGGATTTGTGCAAGTTTGACAATTTTCTCTCACACCTGATAAAGCATTTTTTTCCCCTGACATGACATTTGCAAATCCAGATCCAGAGTCCAGTGCTGAGAATAGACTGTGGACAAACTGATGGCTGATGACGGCATAGACGAGGCGGATTTTGAACGTAAGCTTGCTGGAGCCATTTTCCTTACATTTCTTTCACAGTGTTAGCTTGTCATAGATGTGGACCAGGGAGTTTTCTTTTTCTCTGCCTATTGAGAATGAAAGAGAAAGATCACTCTCTAACTAAAGCTAGAACAATCAATGAAAAAAAGCTACTTTGTGCAATGTAAATTCAACAGGAAAAACAGGGATGCTCGGGCTCGGGCTGAAAAGCGAAACTCTAGTCTGTATATGTCTATGATGCTAAGTCAAATATTAAACCAGATTTCTGGAAGTGTTAGGAGGGTGTACCATGACAATGTCCCCCGCTCGGAGGTTGAGGGCCGTGGGATCGTGCAGGTTCCAGTAGTCCTTCACCGCTCGCACCTGCATGGAGCTGGACGCCTCTGCACAACACAAAGCACAATGTCAGCACTTCACAGTCCACTACAGAATCAGATCATGTGACATCACAACATCCCAAAGGGCTCGTAGTTTCACATTGTGGTGGAGGGAGAATCGGTCCTGGTTACTGTGGTGTTAAAAGTCAGTCTAATCTGTGTTAAGAAATTAATCTGTCTGTAATTCCTGGGCCAGTTCAACAAAATCTGCTTTCCTCTGTGCTCTTACATGCATCTGCTGGTCGTGTCTCAGCAGCATCTTTTTTATGTGCTTACATGGCCCCTGTGAACTCACCACCTGCAGGAGGATCAGTGAGGGGCTGGTGCTCTGTGAACTGGGTGCAGCTCTGACTGCCACCCTCCCAACCCAGAAATGGATAAAGAGGAAGAAAATACATGGATGGATGGATGGATACATGGCATCATAACCGCAGAGGAAATGGTTAAACCCAGTCATTTCAAATGGACTGATTTGTCACACCTTATTCATCGCGCACAGATTTAAATAGCTCTATTTGAAATAAATTATAAGGGTTCGGCAGTGGTTTGTAAACGTAAAACATACAACATTTTCACGGTGGTTTGGATTTTATTGGTGCTTTTCCGTTCTGTGATTGGCCTAAATCAGGGGTGTCAAACTCATTTTGGTTGAGGGCCGAAAAAAAATTAAAGGGCTGATCAGGGGCCAAAAGACGAAGTGGGTTTCATTTATTATACTTTTTTAATAATATGAAGGTATCTATATAAATGACTTGTTTCACATTAGTTAACATCGTTTTCTGATCGACTGAGTTCAGTTTCTGTGGACTGAACCAAAACTGGACCAAATATTGAAGGTATAAGGGTGAGGGAAGATTTTCGGGTGGATCATCAAGACTATTGGTCCTCCCAACTGTTCATCATTCTGGTGATTTGTGCTCGTCAAATAAGACCAGAGAGATTTGTTCAAAAAGTGGAGAGGGTGGTTCTTTCCTAAGAAAATCGGGGAAATTCATTCATACCTTTGAGAAGAAATGTAATTGAAGACTCGTAAAAAAAAACCATAAGAATAGTAAGTAAGTAAGTAAGTAAGTAAGTTTGTATTTATATACCGCCTTTTCACTGCAGATCTGAGTCTCAAAGCGGTTTACAATTGTTAATTATGGGCATTTGTCTCTCACTCCACACAGAGATGGGAGCGGGGTCGCCAGTACAGGAGGCGCATGCCAGAACTATTGGACATATTTTTAGTGGTAGGGGAAACCGGAGTACCCGGAGGAAACCTACGCAGACACGGGGAGAACATGCAAACTCCACTCAGAAAGGCCCTGGTCCGGCCGGGATTCGAACCCAGGACCTTCTTGCTGAGAGGCGAGAGTGCTATCCACTCAGCCACCGTGCCGAATACTAACTTCCCATTACATGTTGGCTTAACATTTCTTATGGAATTAAATAATTTTCTTGAGCAAAATTAGTAATGGATAACATGCCATTGTCGCCTATTACTATCGAGGCTGCTATTTAATATAGTCATTTAAATTTGTCTCAGGGGCCACTGGAAATGGTCTCGCGGGCCGGATCTGGCCCCCAGGCCTTGACTTTGACACCTGTGGCCTAAATGAAGCAGTCTCAAACATGGGACTGCTCCATTTAGCAACTGCAAGAAGAGAATTGACTTAGGATTGCTTCAGTGTGTGTGTGTGTGCACTAACCCCGCAGCAGCTGCTTGATCTCTCGACTGGCGCTGGTTGTGGTGAACTGGTTGACGATGTCCAGGGCTGTTTGGTTGTAGGTGTTGCGCACGTTGACGTTGATGCCAGCCTACACACACATACACACACACAAACATCCACAAGGTCACATGGCTGGGAACCACTTCTCTGTCCAGTTGTAAGGGCTGCTTTCCCCACAAACCCTCTGAAACAAAGCTGCGGTGCGCGTACAGACCGCCCACATGTTGCACTCACATCCAGCAGCAGGCGTACCACCTCCGTCTTCCCGTAGAGGGCGGACTCATGCAGCGACGTTCCTGCTTTGGTGCTTCGATTTATGTCGATCCCGGCTTGGAGCAGAAGCCTGCGGGAAAACAGAACCCAGTCATTTGAGTCGTATCCTAACCCACGCAGGAACATGAGGCCCAGTGTGGGTCTTACATGGGCCTCCCCAACATCCGGGACATTTAAGGACGTTTATGGACAGTGGTCCTCCCGCTCATGGACCAATGGCTTCTATGCGTTTGATATTATTGCATTTTTGGTGTTTGAACTATTTGTTTCGCTGATCTGCGAAGTAAGTGAGTAAGGAATGTTTATTTATATAGCGCATTTTACAGACCAAGGTCACCCAAAGGGCTTTACAATGTTCAAAGTTCAGATATTGTTCCAATCATTTCACCCACTGTGATGACGGAAGCGAGTCACCGAACACACTGGACCATCAGCCCCCAATCAACACCATCCATTCACTCTCTCATTTACATTCATACCTATTATACATGTTTTTAGTGGTAGGGGAAACCGGAGCACCCGGAGGAAACCTACCTCATAAGTAAGTCACTAAGTAATCTTTATAACGCCTTTCCTCGGCCCTGAGTCACAAAGCGCTTTACGTTTGTTGTGGGCATTTGTCTCTCCGTTCACACAGAGATGGGAGCAGGTTGTCATATACAGAAGGCGTATGCCAGACCTATTGTGCATGTTTTTAGTGGTAAGGGAAACCGGAGCACCCAGAGGAAACCGGAGCAGACAGCAAACTCCAATTCCCTCTTTCGACCGGGATTTGAACCCAGGACCTTCTTGCTGAGACGCGAGAGTGCGAGAGTGCCAACTTCTAACTCCTCTACAATGACTGCTGTTGTGATAAAGGGGTGTACAAAATGTTTTAGAAAGTAATCTTTGATGTCTCTCTGTAATAGATCTCTTTGTTAGACTCCGAGTCCCTTCCTGCTGTAACACTGTAAGAATTTGTCAACTTTCAATTGTTAAATACACAAACTGTTGACTCCCAATGGAGAAGACACTGGCTGCTAATAGGGCCGCACTCTTCTTCCTGTGTGATGTTAACTGCTGATACAGATAAACCAGGAAGCAAACTATCACCATGGAATTATTGTTTTTGTTTATCAAAGCCCAGATTGGAGACCCACAGCAGGAACATCAGCCCCAGTGTGGATCCACTCAGCAGGCACAATCATGCATTCACGGATAGTCTGTGTGGAACGTGTCATTACCCCGGCCCACGCACCACGCCCCTCCCCTGGCCCCATATCAACTTTCAACACAATTAGGAGGAGTAAACACTGCTGGGACGAATTAACTTAGAATGCACGTCGCCCTCCTCAATAAATCCTGTTTACAGCCTTTCCCAACATTTATAATTAGTACATAAGGGTGGTGCAAGGATGAAAACATGCAGCAAAAGTTCACTGCAGTGAGATTTGACAGCTTCTGCAAACTCCTATTTTGGGAGTTTTTAATCAGTTACAACATTGTGCCTCATCACATTCAGATCTGGAATTGTTTTCGATTCATCCACATTATTATCCAGCAAAGACATGTGGCCCTCCTCGTTCTGTTTGCATTCTCTCTTTTCAAACTCGTTTTAATATGACAAGTCCTCTGTTAATGAAAAGATGTGGTTTGGTCTTTAAACAAAACAATTAACAAGGTTGAATTGGGAAAAGATTACATGTTTTG
Source organism: Knipowitschia caucasica (assembly GCA_964034765.1). Taxonomy (NCBI): domain Eukaryota; kingdom Metazoa; phylum Chordata; class Actinopteri; order Gobiiformes; family Gobiidae; genus Knipowitschia; species Knipowitschia caucasica. The sequence continues at coordinate 11,145,462 of OZ035831.1, forward strand.
GGGGGAATTTCTCTAGTCAATGGCTCAACACAAACCAGGCACTCAAACTGTCAGTCAAGTTGCATAGGGAGTCAATCTGCTGGGAGAAGTATGGTAACTTGAACACTATCCTCTCCTCCTTCCTACTTTATCTGTCTGCATTATTAGGATTTTGACTGTAGTCTGTTCATTGCTATTCACCCGTTGTCCCATTGTCTGTTTCATGGCGCGACGACGGGACCTCTGAACCTGGCCTCCTCCATCTACACAAGCCCTGCCCGACCCGCCTGGGCTTCAGTCCTGCACCGGACCTGTCCACATTCTGCGGACACTGCGTGGCCCTGGTCCTCGTTCTACAGTCTGAGTCCTGGATCTACAGCCCGTCAGTCCGTGTGGAGCGGATCCCTCTCTCAATATGGAACCCCCTGAGGTTTCTCACTTTTTTCCCTCTGGGTTTTCTTATGAGTTTTTCCTCTGATGCAGGAGTCTGTTGGATAGTTAGTGTCTTTTAAGAAGGGCTGTGGTGATGATCCAGGACACTTTAACATTCTACAACATTCATGGACATTGGTCTCTCCCTACGGACCAATACATATGTGTTCTATATTCTTTATGTGTTTTAACTGTTGATTCTCTGATCTGTGTTGGTGATTTCAATGGTTTTGTTAAGTCCTCTGAGATATCTGCTGTTGTAATTTAGGGCAATACAAGTATACATTGAATTGACTAGCACTGGGCGGTTTGCAGCCAAGTGTTCAGAGGCTGGGATCAATATTGGCCCAAGCAAATCCGAGGCCATGTTGTCCTGACCTCTGTACTTGGCTATTTCATTCCTCTCTGTTTGTTTCATGGAGACAGTGATGGGACCAGAAACTCTAGGCTCGCTTCCCAGCTGGTCTTTGGGGAGTTGCCCGTTCTATAATGTTCCAGATGCTGTCAATGCTGAGGGGAGTTTTTTTGTTTTGACCATTCTAGTTTAGCCGCTATGGACTTTTGAAGGCACTCATCAAATGAATGGGGCTAGTGCCGGCTAACGCATGCACAAATGTGTTTTTTCAACTTTTTTTGTCAATTTTCTCTCCCAACTGCCCGCAGAAGACGAAAGGGGTGGCACATTAGTTGCAATGGCAGAGAGGTAGGATTCACTACGTTTACAGTCTTAAAGCCTGTGACCCCATCCCAGACCTCAACATATTTTGTCATTTACTTAATTTGGTGGAGGATGCAGAATGTCTAAACAGCAAAACATCTACAGTAATATTAGAACAATGTCATAAGTTCGTAAAAGCCCAGGGTCCATAATCTTTAAAACTCATGAAACAGTGTAGTTCTATCATTTCCTCTTTTACTGTCAGCTGGCCACAGTCACTGAACAGTTAGGATCAATATGTCGCCTCCAGCGCCCGGCACAAGCCAAACCGGAGACTAAACTAGGCCAAATTTACATAGCATTGATTTACAAATGCAGCATCTCACCCAAAATGTGACTGCATTAACTATTCTAAATCAGAAAGCATTTTAGTACGCGCCAATCCTCTGTCTTCTAAAGTTTGTTTGAGAATGTTCCGTGTTTTGAAGTGACGGAAATCCCTCAAAGAGACCGCAGGGTTCTTTAAAGTCCCACAGTTTGTGCAAGCTTCAAATCAGCAAAAAGAAGATTGCAGTTTGTGTTAAGTCATATTTTCAGTACTGTAACCTCTTGGAAGTAGAGGAGGAGAGCAGAGGAGAGGAGGGAGGCGAGAAGAGAAGGAGAGCAGAGGGAGCAGAGGAGGAGAGGAGAGCAAAGGAGAAAAGAGCAGGAGAGCAGAAGGTGCAGAGGAGGGGAGGAGAGCAAAGGAGAGAAGAGGGGGAGAGCAGAGGGAGCAGAGGAGGAGAGAAGAGGAGAGGAGAAAAGAGCAAGAGAGCAGAGGGAGCAGAGGAGATAAGAACAGAGCAGGAGAGCAGAGGGTGCAGAGGAGCAGAAGGAGAAGAGGAGAGGAGAGAGGAATGAGCAGGAGAGCAGAGGAGAGAAGAGAAGGAGAGGAGAAAAAGACCAGGAGAGCCGAGGGAGCAGAGGTTTTTTTATTTTATCTTTTTGTCAATATTGCCCTATCCAGGTGTTTCATTATTTCCAACTCTTTCCAACTCCCCTCGATGGACAATGGTAAAGGCATTTTGGCTCCAATGACAGAGATTTGCTGCTATGTCTGCACTGTGTTGTAATAGTCATAAACGGTAAAGACACAGACCCACAGCAATAACAACTTTTATATATAGAAATGATCCAAAATGTTTCTTTGCTTTTACTGAGTTAGTAAGTATAGTTTTCCATAGCACTGATCTTGCGGGGGAAGGGGGCGGGGCTTACTTGATGACGTCCTTGTGTCCGTTGCGGGCCGCCAGGTGGAGAGGGGTGGTAGCGGGGGGCTCTAAACTGTCATGGCCGCCTTCTCCCTCGAGTAGAGCTGTCACCATGTTACTGCTGAGCAACAGCTGGGCCACCTGGAATTGCAAGCACACACACACACAGGCACACACACACACACTGTGTAAACTAAGGAATGTAAATATTGTAAATATTGTAAAAAAAAAAGTCTGTTTCACCTATCCCTACTCAGTCCTCAGTCCTCACCTTTGGACAGTCTATGGTCTGGACTGTGCTTGAGCCTTGATCCCAGTCTGACCATGCAGACTGGGATCAAGGCTGTGGACAGTCTGGTGCCCATTGCCCACTGCAGACAGCCCTGCCCGACCCGCCTCCCCGCCTCCCCGACTGGGAGCTGCTTCAGTCCTGCACCTGTCCTCGTTCTACAACCACTGTGTGATCTTGGTCCCCATTCTGTAGCTTAAGTCCTGGATCTACAGCCCGCCCCTACGTGTGGAGCTGATCCCTCTCTCTCTGTTGGACTGTGGAAATGATCCTTGACGCTTTAACATTCAACAAAATGTTTGTAGAATGTTAAAGCGTCAATATTTATCAACATTCATGGACATTGGTCTCTCCCTATGGACCAATACATATGTCTTCTATATTCTCTGTGTTTGAACTGATTCTCTGATCTGTGTTGGTGATTTCAACGGTTTTGTTAAGTCCTTTGTTAAGAGATGATGCTGTTGTGATTTAGGGCAATACGAGAATAAATTGAATTGAATTGCTTTACCTTTAAGCGTCCGAACTCGCAGGCCAGGTCCAGGGGCGTCTTCTTGGCCTTGTTGCGCAGACAGGGGTTGGACTGGTGCTGTAGTAACATCTCCGACTGTAGAGAAAGTCTGTGGTCAGTAATGTAATCCTGCTCCTCAGTGGAAGACTGTCATGTATTATCCATGACTGTTATTACAAGTGTTTAGAAAACAAGGAACCGGAGAGTCTGCTGGGGCCTGCATCTGCTCTCACCTCGATTGTCCTGCTCAGGACGGCACTATTACATAGTGTAACATGTTTTAGGATAAAGCTATTGTGGTTAATATTGAGATTTAAGATCGTTTGACCTGATAAAAAGAAATATGAACAACATCATTACAGAACATAAAAAAACAATATTACTGATATTCAGGTTAAAATAGAGGAAACTGTGGTTGAAGTTTTTTTTTTATATACAGACTTACATCAAGACAATAATCTGCTCTAGTCTTGAGGGTCACAGCAACACTGTGTTCAGCAAACGTTCTTCTCATTGGCCAAAGCCAGTGCAGTGTTTAGCAATAGCTAAGTGTTTATTTGCTAATTTGTTGATCAATAACATTTGCCAAATGAATTCAGCCTTCCTCAACCTTTTGTTGTGGCAAACCTTTTTCATTTGAATCAATCACAAGGCACATTACCACCTTTATTAATAATGTAACGTTATTCTTAATAAAGGTTTATCAACTGCATTCTGTATAGAAAATAAAAACAATCTAATCCTCCGACATCACTAGGATCATTAGGATGTCGTCATTATGACAAAATTGCCCTTTATTTGTTTGCAGTGTTCACTCTGATGCCTCGGCAAAAGACCAGATCCTGAGGCGGGTTCAGTGCAGTTGTTTAGACACACCACAAACCAACCCAAAGGACCCGAGTTTGTGCTCAGTGGGAGTGGTCGATACAAGCTAGTTTATTCTACTGTCCTGAAGTGTTCATGACAAGAAGGAGAAATGTACATCTCACATTTGGCACAGATAGACTCACTCAGATTGTGCAAAAGACAGAAGTGTGCAACATGTTAAGGCTAAAGATATAGTCTGGGTTGGATATAATTAAGTACAATAAAAAAGTGGCAAAAAAAAGAAAGAAGACAACAGAAGACGACCCGTATCCCAGTCTGTCGTCCTGGTTACCGGACCCCCTGCTGGCTGCACACGTCCATTACACATTCCAACCAATCCAGAGAGTGGAGTTTGCAGGAGACAAAGGAAGCAGATGCACAAAAGGGTGTATGTTTCAGCGATCTGGCCCCAGGAGCTGTGTGTGAAGGGTTTGAGGAGCACGTAGCACCTCGTAGTGTCCATACTGAGCCGACAGGTGTAAGAGGATCCGTATTCTTAGACCTGGAGCCTAGCATGATAGCAGTTACCAGCACATAGGGTTCGCACTGAGCAGGCAGGTCTAAGGGGCTCCATGCTCTGGCCCCAGGAGGTGTGTGTGGAGTGTTAGTGAGTACGTACCACCTCGTAGTGTCCGTACTGAGCCGACAGGTGTAAGGGGATCTGCCCGTCCAGTGAAAGGGAGTTGACCGCGGCCCCGGAGCGCAGGAGCAGCAGCACAGAGTCGGCTTTTCCCTGCCACGCGGCGTAGTGCAGCGGGCGCATGCCTACGGACCACACACAGTGTAAGAGTTAAAGGACATAATCATACTCATCTGCATTTCTTTGGGCCTGAAGCATGTTTGCAGCCTCCCTCTGGTGGTAGCATTGGGAGTTACTCTGCATACTTGCTTCACCGTGTATTTTCTACTCAAGATAATTGTGAAGTTGTCCCCACACCTCACCCCACAGATGTGTTCCTCCGGTTTTATTTTGAAGTATTTAGCTTGGTTCATTATTCCCTAACTTGTCCCTTTTCTTTTCTTGGAAGGTAATTTGTGGAGGTGCTGGGCTGGTTACCACTAATTGTAAATTATAAATAACATATCTGCATATATTACAATTTAAATTGTTGTTCATAGTTGTAAATAGTGTAGGCCTACATGTCTGTGATTCCGGGATGGATGTCTTTGTTTGCATAAAAGGCCCAAACACCCTCAACAGAATGAAACAAGATTTAATTTTGTTGAGGGTATTGTTGAGGGTGTTCCAGTCAATATAATTTTCAATGTCCAAGAATGATGCAAAATATTTCTTCTAGCAGAAAATGTATGGACATAAAATTATGAAGCAGTGAGAGATGAGTAAAAACAGCTGCTCTCTCATCTCGAGGTAGAAGTCTGACATTATGCTGCAGTTAGATCTAAATCTGGCTGCCAACTCCACCAGTTTGTCCAGATAAAAGTACTATTTAAACCCAAAAAAAGTGCAGAAAACTATGCCTCAGTAGAACGCCTTCACCTTTCCCACATACAAAGATTTGTAGAATGCGTCTCTCCTCTTTCCTGACCTCGCTGTTTCATAGATTGTTTTGAGATTTTTTATTGTTTAAAGCAGTGTTTTTCATCCAGTGTGCTGTGGAACGTTAGTGGGCCTTGCCATGTTGTTTGTTGTGCATTGGGAAATAGTTCAATATCACATAGTGGGTTAAAAAAATGTGAGAAGATTTGAGAAACTTGTTGATTGATTTTCTATACAATACCCTTGATAAGAATGAATTTGCTTTTTTGCTTACATTTACATAATAAAGTCTCATTATTTCATTTTTGTATTCGTTTCAGCTGGTGGTGTGCCATGTGATTGTGTGCCACGGCTCAAAAAGGTTGAGGAACACGGGTTTAAAGGTCCCACAATAAAGGAAGGACCACTGCATCTGTTGTTCTAGAAAAGCACATTATTATTCGATAAAACATACTTTCTCTGTCACTGTCACTACTTGGAGGAAGGAGTTGAACTGGGGACAGGCAGTTACACACACTTCTCTCAGATTGTGTCATGGAAGGAACGTAATACATTATTCAAAGTATTTCTACAACTGGGAGAACCCAATTATCACAGATTATATGCATTCTATAAAAAGTGAGGCACAAAAAGTGACACAACTTCCCCCGAAACACAAGAACGTCTCAGCTTTGACGTTATTCTGAGCAGTTTGGATCTTCTGCAAGTGTCTGTTTAAGAAATATATTGTCATTTATTTATCATTTGTGTACACATGCAACATAAAACAAAGAGGATACAAAATACATACAGCGCCCCCACACACACACACACACAGACATACACAGACACACACACACCTCACCCCCACCACTCGCTCTGTGCTGTTCATTGCTATTCACCCATTGTTTGTTTCATGGTGCAACGACTGGACCTATGAACCCATCCATCCATCCATCCATTTTCTACCCTTTAATCCATTTCTGGGTCAGGGGGGTGGCAATCAGAGATGCCACCCAAGTCTCATAGCACCAGCCCCTCACTGACCCTCTGCAGGTGGTGAGTCCACAGGAGGACGGCTGCTCTCTGAGTGTGAGCATAGCCTTGATCTTTCAGTGGGGGCTTTGGGCAAAGTGGGGTTAAGTGTCTTGCCCAAGGACACAACGACAGCAGTCATCAGTGGGAGTCGGTGGAGAAGGTGTAGAGGTGGGAATTGAACCCACGACCTTCTGGCCTGAAGGCCAATGCTCTACCCGACCTGCCTGGAGCTGCTTTAGTCCTGCACCGCACTTGTTTAGTCCTGCACCGGACGTTCTGCAGCCGCTGCGTGGCCTTGGTCCTTGTTCTACAGTCTGAGTCTCATTTTTCTCCCACTGGGAAATAGAATTTTTCCTCTGATGCAGGAGTCTGTTGGACAGTTAGTGTCTAACAAGAAGGACTGTGGTGATGATCCAGGACACTTTAACATTCTACAACATGTATGGACATTTATCAACATTCATGGACATTGGTCTGTCCCTATGGACAGATACACATGTGTTTTATATTCTCTGTGTCTTAACTGTTGTTTCTCTGATCTGTGTTGGTGATTTCAATGGTTTTGTTAAGTCCTCTGAGATGACTACTGTTGTGATTTAGGGCTATACAAGAATAAATTGAGTTGAATTGAATGGTTCAGAAAAAGCGGTTCTAGCTATTTCTAAAATAACTTTTGTTCCAATGTTCACATTTTACAAATCCAACTTTCCTACCATGAATGAACAAATGTTATTCATTTTGTCCCTTAAACATGATCTTGAAAATGTTGACTTTGGCATTCCATGTTTTAGAATGAGTAATCATCAAGTAGAAAATATTTGGATAAACATATATCTCTATTTTTTTAAGTAATCCTTTATTTAGAAAAAATGACCCCATTCTCTCCTTGAACATTTGCCATAAATTGGTGTATGTTTTATGAGGAATTCTGCAATTTGTGTTTTGTAGATTAAAGCTGGACTAACTCCCTTTGTGACTTTGAAGCAGCAGTTTAAAATGTAAGCACTTCCTTCGCTCTTTTGTTTTGGCCCAAAAACAAATGGAAATGTCGCCGGTATTTTTTGTTCTTCATTTGATTGCATGCCCCAGTGCTTTGGTAGTCTCGTCCTCTTCCCGGGGGCCTCTCTCCTGCTCCTTCACACACTTGGCCTCTCTCCGTTCTTGTAGGGACTTTCTTTTGGCTGTTTCGCTGTATAAGCAGTAACCGGTAACGAAGACACAGGAAGTTTCAGGTTCGCCTCCGCCATGATGCTCGTTTACCTCAGCTGTCTGTGCTAACGAGAGACTTGTAGCCTTTCTCAAGAAAGTGGGGGCCAGTGGTCCGCTATGATTGGTCACAATCTGGTCACAAAATGCATTATCTTCCGCGTTGCGCAAAAATTCGATCTAAAATAAAATGGCACTCCAGTACAAACCAGCGCTACTTATTCTTCAAAAGGACATCTTAATCTTTTAATCTATGCTTTCCTGCTTGAATACATTTGGGATAAACTGTATTTTATTTAAGCGTGTTTGACCGTATACTGTATAGAGGGAGCGGTCACATGTGGTCACTTGCCTCTCACTTGCCTCTCACTTGCCTCTCACTGCGACTACAGCCCAAATTGGAGGCTTTGAAAATGAAGATTTCTGCTGCTGCCGCCAGGACTTCAAAAGCCTGTCAAATGTATTCACTCAGCCCCAGAGTCGCTCAGAATGAGGAATCTAAGAAGAACGAGGCGCCCTGGTCTGACCTCGCTCTGCTGATGAGATGCTTCGGGCTTCTGTCCACTCCACATGCACCTGACTTAAAGGAGACACTTTCTGCTTTTTTAGGTTTTTAACTGTTAAATTCGACCACAGAGAAAATACAGACAGACAGACAGACAGACCTATAGACAGACAGACAGAGCTACAGACAGACAGACCTATAGACAGACAGACAGACCTACAGACAGACAGACCTATAGACAGACCTATAGACAGACAGACAGAGCTACATACAGACAGATAGACTGACAGACAGAGCTACAGACAGACAGACCTATAGACAGACAGACATAGCTACAGACAGACAGACCTATAGACAGACAGACCTACAGACAGACAGACCTATAGACAGACAGACAGACCTACAGACCTATAGACAGACAGACAGACCTACAGACAGACCTAAAGACAGACAAACCAATAGACAGACAGACCTATAGACAGACAGACAGACCTATAGACAGACAGACAGACCTATAGACAGACAGACTTATAGACAGACCTAAAGACAGACAAACCAATAGACAGACAGACCTATAGACAGACAGACTTATAGACAGACAGACAGACCTACAGACAGACCGACATAACCCCTTGACAGACAGACAGACCTATAGACAGACAGACAGAGCTACAGACAGACAGACCTATAGACAGACAGACAGACCTACAGACAGACAGACCTACAGACCTATAGACAGACAGACAGAGCTACAGACAGACAGACCTATAGACAGACAGACAGACCTACAGACAGACAGACCTACAGACCTATAGACAGACAGACAGACCTACAGACAGACCTAAAGACAGACAGACCAATAGACAGACAGACCTATAGACAGACAGACAGACAGGCCTATAGACAGACAGACAGACAGACTTATAGACAGACAGACAGACCTATAGACAGACCGACATAACCCCTTGACAGACAGACAGACCTATAGACAGACAGACAAACAGACGGACACATAACCTCTTGGCAGATGTAGCTGGAGCTATAGTGTCTGCTGTAGTGGACAGAAAGACAGACAGACAGACTTACAGACAGACAGACAAAAACATAACCCCTTGGCAGATGTACAGTAACTGGAGCTAGTCTCTGCTGTAGTAAAGTGCAAGTTACCGTTGATGTCCTTGATGTCCACCGTGGCCTGGGCCTCCAGCAGCAGGGACAGCAGCTCCAAGGTCCCAGTGAGGGCAGCGTGGTGCAGGGCTGAGAAGCTGAGGAGACAGCACACTCTTAAAGCGGAGGTAGCTAACTCTCAAACGCCAAAAAAAACAACTATATAATACAATTCTCCTAGTTAATCCTTTTTGTCAGAGTTCATTTGACACATTCTAAAGTTGACGAAACTGTAAAACTATTAGGAGTATTTACCCTGGGTTCCATCACACCAAACAAAGAAATAACTGTAGAGAAATGTGTAATGTTGGTGTGAAAAGGTCTTTTGGGAGCAGTTCTCTTTCACGGCTCCATGTGGGAGACATCTGGGACTGTTTCTGTCATAAACACCATACACAGGTGTCTCCTTGGACCCGAGCCAGGGGGAGAGACCTGCCAACTTTAAGACTGGGGTTAACAGCAGATGCTGAATGGGAATCTTCTATTATTATTATTATTATTATCATTATGATTAAAATGTTTTCCCCTAATCAAACTAAAATGAGCAGTGCTGCCGAACCATCCATGTATCAGAGGTTCAAAATAGAAAATGGCAACACAAAAAAGTAGATACAGACAAAAGTAACAGTTTGGTTGTATAAAGCTGGCGTACCTAATTTTTTAATATTCATAAACATAGTGAGCATTTTCATAAATATAGTCAACATTTTAGGAAAAGATTAGACCTCATCTTTCTATCTTATCATCTGCATACCCTGCAGCCCTGATTGGCTGAGAGATTTTCATTTTCATTTTTCTGTCTGAAAAAGATGATCTAAAGATGTGACAGAAGGACAAAATAAATGCATGTGATAATTAGAGATAGAACAGAACTGGAAGAACACAAATTGGAGGTTACACATAGTTCCAATGTTGTGGTTAGAAAATGAGGTATTGTCTGTGTGCAGTGACCGGTCCAGTCCCTGAACCCAGAGACAGAGTGTGTGCAGAAGTGTTGACAGCCCTGTGTGTGGCTCCTCTCATAAATCACGCACACATGCATCTACTCAAGCGCACACACATACGCACACACGCACTCGTATACACACATGGAGACTAGGGCAAACGGGAAAACAAAATTCAATACCAAAACATGATTCGAATATTAACAAAAGATATTGACATTTGAACAAAAATTAGACAGCCCTTAAAGGTATATAGGAGGATTTTCTACTTCCGGGTGGATCTTTAAGACTATTGGTCCTCCCAACTGTCAATCATTCTGGTGATACTTGCTCGTCAAATAAGACCAGAGAGTTTTTCCAAAAAGTGAAGAGGGCGGTTCTTTCCTAAAATTCTGTAAAAATTCGTATCCCTTTAATATTCGAATATTACACTGGCATGATTTATGTCTATTAGCTGCAAATGTTGATTTTTCGCTTCCGATTCTCTGAGGCATTAGTTTGCCAGGTACGCGTTCCTATAGCAACGTGACGGCGGCTAAACAGACCAGAATCGACCACATGCTGCCTCCCGTTGGTACACGGAGCCTTCTGCCCGCCAAACAGAGCATGGGATCTGCTGACACGGGCCATTTGACTCGATCTGAAGACTTCTGACCTTTACACGCTCGTTTATAAGAAAAGTGATGACGGCATCTGATCTAAATAAAGAACCCAGGTTGACTGTGCTTCTTCTAAAAACAGCATTGATTACATGCACTGCCCTCTGGTGGACAAAACGATAGCCGAAATAACTTTTTTTATATACCAAGGGAGATATTACAAGCATTTATTGGTAAAAATATTAATTCATTTTAGTATATATATTCAAACTTTAATATTAATAAAGCAATGAAATTCGAGTGTTGAGCTTAAAGGTTTATAGGAGGATTTTCCCACTTTTTGAACAAAACTGGTTCAAAAAGTGGTCTTGATGATCCACCTGAAAGTAGAAAATTCTCCTATATATCTTTAAGTCAGCACACGCACACATATGCAAACACACACATGCACGCGCGCCCGCACACATGCACACACTTGTGCACACACATACATTACAACCACTTACACACAAGCACACACACACGTCTACACAAGCATGCCATGGTATTTTAAACCAGTCATCTTAATCCGGTTTTTGTGTATGTATTGTTTCCGTGTGTATATGTGCGTTTCTGCTGCTACAACCAAATTGCCCCTCGGGGTTAATAAAGATACCTTGAACCTTGAACATACACACACACACACTTCCACCCTCCTCTGCACAGCGCCCCCTGTATGCACGCACAGGCAGCACCACTTCAGCTAATGAGACCCCACTTTGCAATTCTAATGAGTTTATTTTCACAGCCACAACAGGACCCTGATGAGGAAAACACATTTTATATTCCAAAAGTTCTGATAAACAGTCCAGTAATCAACGAACCCCCAGTGTGTCCCAGTCTCTTTAGCTCAAGTTACTCAGGTAAGAAGATTTGGCTCTGGTTCAGGGATTTTAGAAGATTTTCTAGACAGGTTTGTTAAAAATTAAGTATACATTGATAAAATTTGAGTTTTTTCTGAGTCATTAATATTCTTCCAAATGTGAGGTTCACTTGATTTTGATTCCAAAACACCAAAGAAGGCCTTTTTAGTCTGAGGGAATTCACTTTTGCTTGTTGAAAAAAAATCTGATCTGCTGATTGCTAACTTGATTTTTAGTCTGAGTGGAGCAGTTATATTTTATCATTTAAGTTCAATATTGAGATTTCGGAATGTACTAAATGCATAATATTAAACCGTTGTCATAGATCACTTCAAGATTCAAGAATATATTTGCCATTTGCAGTAAAACCACACTGTGAAAACTATGCAAGAATGCCCCAGTGTGCACTTTACAGCTCATTTTACAGAAGCAGTTCATTCTTATGATCAACACACCATACATGTCAGTGACGGAGCCTCCAAAATTAGTCATATCCAGACTGTATGTGCTAATAACTGCCTTTTTACTGTGACTCACTCAATTTGAACATGAATAGTCACTCAAAACATCCCTGACTCAGTACTCCTGTTTGAACCTGCACCATAGAGTGTATATATTAGATAGATAGATAGATGGATAGAAGTGGACAGACTGAGTGCTGATGTCACTAAAGTGTTTGTCGAATGTGGAAGAAGCCGATTTGAACATAAGCTAACTGGCCAATTTCCCTATATCACATTTGTATTGTGTTAGCTTTGCACCGTAACAGGGGCAGATGTTTTCTTTATATTAGCTCATATCTAGATTCACAAAGACAATATCAGAATATATACATACAAGGACCATAGAGAGCGCTAAACCACAGACTTATTAAGCTCAAAATGTTGAATGTGACACAAGCTTTTCAATCCAGCCTCAGTCCTCGTTCTACAGCCTGAGTCCTGGATTTATTTGCATATGCAGGAGGGTCTAAGGACAGTGATAATCCGGGACAATTAAGGACATTTATGGACAGTGGTCATCTCCCGCTCCCTATGGACCAATGGCTCCTATATGTTTGTTATTAGCGCATTTTCTGTGGTGGAACTGTTTTAATCTCTACTCTGTGAATCAACAACTTTGTACAGTCCTCCGAGATGACTGCTATTGTGATTTAGGAAATAATAAATAAGCAATACAAAAATATATGTAATTGAATTGAATGTAAGTCAATAGGAGCCAGAGCTAATCTTTGTCCATGGGCACTTCCTTATGGAGCTCGGGGTTATACTGTGTACTATACTATACTGTGCCCTTACCCATCTGCATCCTGGTAGTTCACGTTCAGCCTCTTGGTGGAACCCAGCAGCTCTGAAAGACAGAGACGCCAGAAGAAATATGTCAGACATGGAGACGCTTGAAGAGAGTGCTTTGAATGCTAAGAATCCAAATGTAAGTGCAATCTTAGAATTCTAAAATATTTCATCTAAAGCAGGCATTTCAAACCAATAGACCATTTTAGTGGATTATCAATTACTATTATTAACTTGCAGTGTGGTCGGTAAGTTAATAATAATAATATAATAATAATAATTGAATTTCTTCAACAAAATTGACCACAATATTAGATAATAGATTCAATCTGGAGAGACTCGAGACCAAGATTGCGTCAGAATATTTATTGTCAAGATGCATAAATAAACACAAACAGACTTAGATTGAGTACTATTATATTTATTGTTAAGATTGGTGATTAGACCCCGGCAGGAACACTGCAGGGCGTATGTAGAGGGAAGTTTCATAGAAATTATGAGCTTGCGACCCCCCGGGGCTTAGAAACTGGTGGGGAAGTACATGTAGCTGAGCCAAAGACATGACATGATACTAGACTGACGAGGCAGTGATGGGGAGGAGGTGGGTTGCTGCTCGAACAGTAGCTTGAGCTGCAGAGAACTGAGAGGCTCTGTTTAAATGCAGCCATGAAGTGATGAGCACAGGTGTGTGACTGAGGCAGCTAAGGCTCAGGCTGTTGAGCTCAGGTGCAGGAGTGTAGAAGGAGGAGTCAGTGTAGAGGGGGCGGAGTCAGTGCAGAGGGGGAGGAGTCAGTGTGGCAGCATGACATCTCTTTGGTCTTCCAGTCTGAATTTACGCTTAAGCTTCATTTGTAATAAATATGTCATTGGTCTATCATTGCTTTGGTTTTGGTTCAACCCAAACAGAACTCCACTTTGTCAGAATTCCTTCATTTGAATCAAAAATACAATCATAAAAACAGTTACACCCTCGATCTAAAACCATATGGAGAAATATTCAAAGCAAAATCAAAATTGAAGCAGTTTTAATAAATCTACAAAAGTGTACAAATATAAATAGTTTTTTTGATCTCTTTCTTTTCACACTTTTGTCTGGAGCCCGGCCAGCCGCTCACACCGCTCATTTACCGACCGTGGCGTCTTGTGGAGGTTTTGCAAGATTTACGGTGACGTGAGGTACAGTGAAGACAAGCCGAGGCAGGAGCTCCGGCCTGACTCAGCGCAGACAAAGAGTTCACCAGTCACTGACGAAAGGTGAAGGGGGAAGTGCTCGGAACTCTGAGATGTGAACTTAACACAAACAGATCTGCAGTTTTCCACATCAGGAACTTCTGCCACAAATATGTCTCCCCACCCCTTCTGTTTTAATCAGGGGTCCACAAACTTTTTAGTGAGAGGGCCACTTTAGTTCAAGCTAGATTGTAAAACTGTTTTGACTGAAGTCCGACTTTAAAACCAGGTGTGAGACAAGGATTCATTTTAACTGTGCTGAAGTCGGCTGAATGACAAATGTTTACCCTCTCACCAGCTACATTGAGAAAGTAAACATTCAGTTTAGTCAGTCAGTATCCACAAATAAAGAGGATTCCAGAGATTTTGAGCCTGACAAAGAGATACAGCTAGACTATATTGTCAGAGCTGAAGTTGGCTGGATGATACTGTAAACTTTATGATCTCAATCGTATTTTGGGATAACAAGGCAGAGGCCCACATAAAATGACACATAGGGCTTCAATTGGCCTTAGTTTGGTCATTCCTGGTTTAAATGAATCCGTGTATCATTTCGTTTTTTCAATGTTGGTTTTATTTAGAAAATCAAAAGAACGAATGATACACGGATTTAAATGCCCTGTTTTCAAGCATTTTAGATCATGGGTGTCAAATGACTGACAGAGCCACCAAAATGTTGGATAATGAATTTAATCTTTAAATAAAATATGGTCCACTGTGTTAGGTCTTGGTTCAATAGGTTTCATACAATCATTTTAATTCATTTTAATATTGAACCAGTCTGGCCCTCGGCTCGTAAAAATGTTTTTATTTTGGTGTCTGGTGTATTTGACTTGGTCCTTGCTTTAATCTGTTATAGACAAATACTCAGATCATGACGTCATGGAGAGAAATTCAAATGACTTTGAGAAATATCTCCAGTCAAGAGATGAGAGAGAGCCAATATTCACCCCACACATGTTGCAGCGCACATACAGGACAGATACAAATTCAATTCAATTCAAATTAATCAAATTCAATGTATTTTTGTGAAGCCTAAATCACAACAGTAGTTAAAGACCTCAACACTTTATGTACAGTATTTGCCTTTTTGCTCTCAAAACACAATCCTACCTTTTAAACTAACATCTCATTGTCTGAGTTCACCAGAAGATATTTCGAAGGCATCATTTCCATCTATGTAGCAGTAAAAGGCCCCTGTCCACTGGAGGGGCCCCTGATCCAGAGGCAGTGGTCAGGGCTGTAAATGTGCTGTGGTTCTGGAGCGACGTGTGGAAAGTCACATGTGAGTGAGTACAGAGCAGACAGAGACCAGGGAGAGACCAGAGTGAGACCAGAGAGAGAAAGCAAACAGAGACCAGGGAGAGACCAGAGCAAAAGATCAGTCAGAGATCAGAGAGAGATCAGAGAGAGATCAGAGAGAGATCAGAGAGAGATCAGTCAGAGATCAGAGAGAGATCAGAGAGAGACCAGAGACCAGAAAGAGACACAAGAGAGAGACAAGAGAGAGAGAGCAGAGAGAGAGATCAGAGACAGACAAGAGAGAGACCAGAGAGAGATCAATGAGAGACCAGAGAGAGTTCAGAGATCAGAGACCGGAACGAGAACAGAGAGGCACCAGAGAGACACCAGAAGCACACCAGCAAGACCAGAGAGAGACCAGAAAGATACTAGTGAGAGACACCAGAGAGAGACCAGAGACTAGAGAGAGATCAGAGACAAGAAAGACACCAGAGAGACAGACCGGAGAGACCAGAGAGAGACCAGAGAAAGATCAGAGCGGGACCAGAGAGAGACAAGAGAGATTTCAGAGACTGGAGAGGCACCAGAGAGACACCAGAAGGACACCAGCCAGACCAGAGAGAGACCGGAGAGATACTAGTGAGAGACACCAGAGAGAGACCATGAGAGACCAGAGAGAGACCAGAGAGAGACCAGACAGCAGACAGAGAGCAGACAATGTGCAGTGGGGAAAGTCCACACATGCATCCAACCAAGGTCATGTTCACAATATAAGACCAGGGACACATATGGGTCATTACTATAAATTTACACATAATATTTTATAGCTGGTTTCTGGATCGTAATACCCCAGTGGCAAAAAGTGGTCTATAATATTGTTTATACAAATAGTTCTCTGTATAAAACTCATCGTACATGAGTCGTCTGTGAGAGAACATATCACTTTGTGCATTATTCAATTAAAGACGTTTCTTTCTTACAGCTTTCTTAAAGGTTGGATTTTGTGGGAAATTTAGTGTCCCTTGCCGTCCTGCATGAGAGCCACACACGCGTATTTGGCGCAAAGCATTATGGGATCTCGTCCACTGCGCAGAACCAGGAGGACCAGAGAAATGACCAAATATGGGCGAGCTCTGCTATTATTTCGGTCCCCTTGTAAGTCCCATGCACTACTGAGGTCAAGCCATTCATTTGAATAGGACGCCATCTTGGATCACCGGGACTTGGTCTACCTGTGGATCCCTGAGGCAATGCACTGAGATGGCAAAACATGTAAAAAAAAAAAGAAACATTTAATTTAACATAACTTAATGTATGATTATAGATGTGCAGCACAGTTAACAGACACAAATTTTTCCCACCTCTGCTTCTCACGGTGGGATTTTATTGGACAGGGTAGATTTACGTCAGCACAGACAGTGGAACTCTCTGAAAAAACCCAGACGTAGTAAAGTGGTGTCTTGGGGCAGAAAGCCACATTGTGGGTGAGTGATGGAGGGGCCGGGCGTCGCGCTTTGGAACTGTCCCCAGGAGGACGCACTCTTTCGTGGGGTTCCAGTTACAACATGCGGCGGCATTCCTCGCATAGCACACCCCCCCCCCCCCCCCTACACAAATGTCCATCACTAAGTCCCGCCTCCTGAGCACAAAGGGAAAATGCCATGGTTCCCTTACATCACGTTTTCCATATGCCCTGCATCAGTCTATAACGTCATCTTCACCAAAACGCTACTTTTCAAGCCATCATTCACTTTTTAGGAAATTCTCTTCGAAGATAAGATAAGATGAAAATTTACTGATCTCACAATGGAGAAATTTAAATCACAAAAAGACAGAAGTGTGCAATATTTTAAAGGTTAAAAATAGATATATATATATAGCAGGATATAATTATGTACAATAAAAAAATGGCAATAGCAGAAAAATACAGTATAATTATATAAACTTATAAAAGCAAGGCAGGTTTATTTGTATAGCACAGGTCATACATAAGGCAACTCAAAGTGCTTGACAAATTAAGATGTAAACAATTACACACGGTAATAAAATTATAATAAAAACAGTGAATATAAAATCCCTCAGTTGTTGCAGCTAAACAGAACTATTTTTAACCTGGAGTTGAACATTGTCAGAGAAGAAGCCTGTCTCACATCTTCTGGAAAACTGGTGTGTGGCCTCCCCTTGTTTAGTTCTGACTCTTGGCACCAGCTTGAGACCAGTCCCTGTGCTCCCCAGAGTCAGAGTTGGTTCATACTCATAACATATCATAAAACATCCATAAGGCAAAAAAGAGAGAGAGAGAGCAGAGAGGGTTTCACTGATCGTAATCTTAACTTCATCCTATATACATGTTTATTCATATAATTACTCAGACTTATTCCACATTCCCAAATGCCACATGGAATGCCAAAGTAAATATTCTCAAGATCACGTTTAGGGATAAAACAACACAAATGCATCACATGTGTTCTTTAGAATCAGATTGTATTAACTCATGATTTCTGGTGATTTCTGTCAAACTTCCCTCGATTCAACTAGGGATTACAGGAGAACAAAAATATCTAGAAACAAACTTATTGTTGCTGATGAAAGTACACAGTCCAGTTTTTCAGAATCTGGTTTCATGTTTCACATAGTCTTAGCACATAATATTCTGTGAGTCTTGAGAATCAGTGAAATCATCAAAAACGGCTGGCAGTCCATGAGTTAAGTGGATCATTCCAGGAGAGATGATGGTATCTGGCTCACTCCAAACTAAACTGTATCAATGTGTTACATTTCGGTCAATGACACAAAAAAGTCCCAAAGTGTCCGCAGCCGTTACTGCAGAATGTTCACGACCCACTCTTGTTTTGTTTCCTGCTTGTTTGTCCAGTGAAGGGGGCACTTCTTAAACACAGATTCATTCACGCACACACAGCACTCCAAAACGTCCAGTTTGTCCGCAGTTATTGACTAATATTTTTTTTGCATACAACTATAAATACATATTGATTATAGTTATATCTCCAACCATTTAATAGTCTCTGTCCTGTTCATTCTTCCATTCACAAAGCCTCCAACATGTCCTAAATGTAACAATTATGTCCCCAAAGTTCAATACATTTTTTTTTTAAAGGCATCCATTTTTCTTGAAATTGTTTTAGCTGTCCTTCTGAGATTAAACTATGTATATCTATAGGTTACATAGTATTAAAAATGTTTAGGTACAAACATTTTGAGTTCATACATTTATTTTATTGTCGCTTGAAGTTAGATCGAGTAGTTAAGTGTGTGAAGTGAGCCATCTCCCTCATGGTGTGTAACATGTGTGTCATTGTGTGTGTAGAAGTGAGTCTAGTCCTGAGTCTGAGCTGCTCGCACATTGGGGATTGTCAAATCTGTCAACTTCTGTGCAACGCTGTTTGAATAATTTAGACTTGGGAAATCCGCTGAGGCTGTTTCAAAGTGAAAAGCTCAGCACTGAAGTTTAAGCACGGATCATCTGTCAATTAAAACCCAACCGAGGGTCTGCACACGACAACGCAGCACAAACACTGAGCCTTAACGGGAATGATACTCTGTCAATATTTTTATTTTTAGGCCCGAGCCCCGAACGGGGTAAGGGCCTATTGCTTTCACAATGGTGAAAACAAATGGTGGCGGTGCGTGACGGACGCGTCAGCGCCCGTCACTCACCAAAATGTGACGGTTGCATGCGTAAACTCAAACGCTTTAAAATGATGTATCACATGCCATTGAAACCTATATTGTTTTTGCTCGAGACGTTAACAAAAAAATTCCTTTTTTATTTATTAGGCCCGAGCCCCGAACGGGGTAAGGGCCTATTGCTTTCACAATGGTGAAAACAAATGGTGGCGGTGCGTGACGGACGCGTCAGCGCCCGTCACTCACCAAAACGTGACGGTTGCGTGCGTAAACTCAAAAGCTTTAAAATGATGAATCACATGCCATTGAAACCTATATTGTTTTTGCTCGAGACAAGTCACAAAAAATTCCTTTTTTATTTATTTATTTATTTATTTCTTTCTTTCTTTCTTTCTTTTTTCTTCTGCACTTTGAGCCTTAATTTGACCCCCTGAACATGCATGAAAAGTTGTTAATTTTGGCCCAAAAATCAGACCTGGCGAAAAATTTGATATTTTGGTGTTTATTTTTATGGGACTCAAAAAAGGACAGAACAGCGCCACCTACAACAGCCAAAATAATACCCCTATGGGACTTTTCGGAGGACAAGTTCGTCGTAGAAAAATGAAATTTGGTACACATGTTCCTCAAGTCAAGACAAGAAAAAAATATTATTATGGCCCCGCCCCCTGACAAACAGGAAGCCCATAAATTTCACTGCAAAATGGAAAAATGAACAGCAAAAGTTTTCATACATTTCGGTTGGAAAGCGACTCCTCCTCGGCCGTTTCACCGATTCGCCTCAAAACCGCTCCACATCATCTCAACACATGTACCTTCAAAATGACCTCAGGGATTTTTGATCAGTGAAACATTGTTCGAGCAGCGGAGCGGCAAAATGTGACCTTTTTTTGGCCGTTTTTGACAACATTAAATTTGCTCCCGTTTGCACATACAAAGTCTGATTAGCACAAAAATTTAATACATTGTTCAACTCTAGGGTCTAGGTCATTTGAAAGTCAAATGATTCCAATTGACTCATTAGCGCCCCCTACAGACTATTTCAAAGTTTTAGATGGGCATTTTCAAATTTAGTTTTTTCAAAATGTTTGAAATTTCGCACATAAATCTGTTTTGCCCTCTTGATTCAAAAAGTCAATAGGGTCCAAGGCTTATTTTTTACCCTGTTGCCGTGGCGACGAGAAACGCTCCCCATTCATTGCAAATGTACACCTCACACAAACATCAAACCAGCCTCGGCCGTTTCACCGATTCGCCTCAAAATCGCTCCACATCATCTCAACACATGTACCATCGAAATGACTTCAGGGAATTTTGATCCGTTAAACGTTGTTTGAGCAGCGGAGCGGCAAAATGTGAGGTTTTTTTTTGCTCTTTTTGACAACATTAATTTTGCTCCTGTTTGCACAAACAAAGTCTGATTTGCACAAAACTTTAATCCATTGTTCAATTCCAGGGTTTAGGTCAGGTTAAAGTGAAATATTGGAAATTGGCCCATTAGCGCCCCCTACAGACTGTGTCAAAGTTTACATGGGGAGCCAAACCAGCTCTACTTATCATATTCATTACAATTTGACTAACATTCTTCTATGGCTACGGAAACAAATCATCACACGGCGGTGCCACCTCCTTTTAGCGGTGCTGCGTGGTACGGTGTGGTGCGGCGTAGTGCGGGGCGTTGTGGAGCGGCGCGTTGCGGCTTGGTGCGGGGCGGCGTGGTGCGGGACGGCATGGTGCAGGGCGGCGTGGTGCGGGACGGCATGGTGCAGGGCGGCTTGGTGCAGGGCGGCGTGGTGCGGGGAGTGCGCGCGGTGCAGGGAGTCGCGCGGTGCGGCGAGGGCCGTTCGACGCCGCTTGCGGCTTTAATTTATTTATTTCTTTCTTTCTTTCTTTTTTCTTCTGCACTTTGAGCCTTAATTTGACCCCCTGAACATGCATGAAAAGTTGTTAATTTTGGCCCAAAAATCAGACCTGGTGAAAAATTTGATATTTTGGTGTTTATTTTTATGGGACTCAAAAAATGACAGAACAGCGCCACCTACAACAGCCAAAATAATACCCCTATGGGACTTTTCGGAGGTCAAGTTTGTCGTAGAAACATGAAATTCGGTACACATGTTCCTCAAGTCAAGACAAGAAAAAAATATTATTATGGCCCCGCCCTCTGACGAACAGGAAGCCCATAAATTTCACTGCAAAATGGAAAAATGAACAGCAAAAGTTTTCATACATGTCGGTTGGAAAGCGACTCCTCCTCGGCCGTTTCACCGATTCGCCTCAAAATCGCTCCACATCATCTCAACGCATGTACCTTCAAAATGACCTCAGGGATTTTTGATCAGTGAAACATTGTTTGAGCAGCGGAGCGGCAAAATGTGACATTTTTTTGGCCGTTTTTGACAACATTAAATTTGCTCCCGTTTGCACAAACAAAGTCTGATTTGCACAAAACTTTAATACATTGTTCAGCTCTAGGGTCTAGGTCGTTTGAAGGTAAATTATTTCAAATTGACACATTAGCGCCCCCTACAGACTATTTCAAAGTTTTAGATGGGCATTTTCAAATTTAGTTTTTTCAAAATGTTTGAAGTTTTGCACATAAATCTGTTTTGCCCTCTTGATTCAAAAAGTCAATAGGGTCCAAGGCTTATTTTTTACCCTGTTGCCATGGCGACGAGAAACGCTCCCCATTCATTGCAAATGTACACCTCACACAAACATCAAACCAGCCTCGGCCGTTTCACCGATTCGCCTCAAAATCGCTCCACATCATCTCAACACATGTACCATCAAAATAACTTCAGGGAATTTTGATCAGTGAAACGTTGTTCGAGCAGCAGAGCGCCAAAAAGTGGCGTATTTTTTTTCAAATTTTGACAATAGAAAAATTGCTTCCGTTTGCACAAACAAAGTGTGATTGGCACAAAACATAAATCCATGGTTCAACTCTTGGGTGTAGGTCATTTGAAAGTTAAATTTTTGAAATTGGCTCTAATGCGCCACCTACAACAGCCAATTTAAAAATGCCAATGGGAGGGGTCCGAGGTCAAAATTGTCGTAGAGCCATGTAATTTGGTACACATGTTTCTCAAGTCAAGACATGGAAAAAATGTTATTATGGCTAAGCCCTCTGACCAACAGGAAGCCCATAAATGTCATTGTAAAATGGAAAAATTAAAACCAATCATTTTCATACATGTCGGTTGGAAAGCGACTCCTCCTCGGCCGTTTCACCGATTGGCCTGAAAATTGCTCCAAATTATCTCAACACATGTACCATCAAAATGACCTCAGGGAATTTTGATCAGTGAAACGTTGTTTGAGCAGCGGAGCGGCAAAATGTGAGGTTTTTTTCTGCCGTTTTTGACAACATTAATTTTTTTCCCCGTTTGCACAAACAAAGTCTGATTTGCATTAAACTTGAATCCATTGTTCAACTCCAGGGTTTAGGTCAGGTGAAAGTGAAATATTTGAAATTGGCCCATTAGCGCCCCCTACAGACTAAGCCAAAGTTTACATGGGGAGCCAAACCAGCTCTACTTATCATATTCATTACAATTTGACTAACATTCTTCTATGGCTACGGGAACAAATCATCACACGGCAGCGCCACGTCCTTTTTGCGGTGCTGCGTTGTACGGTGTGGTGCAGCGTAGTGCCGGGCGTTGTGGAGCGGCGAGTTGCGGCTTGGTGCGGGGCGGCGTGATGCCGGACAGCGTGGTGCAGGGCGGCGTGGTGCGGGGTGGCTTGGCACGGGGTGGTGCGCGCGGTGCGGGGAGTCGCGCGGTGCGGCGAGGGCCGTTCGACGCCGCTTGCGGCTTTAATTATACTTGTTCTAGCCCAGGAAAACCTGGGAAAGAACAAGTTTGCTGTTGTTTGATGTCATATTTGACCCACTGAACATGCACGAAAACTTACAAAATTTTGCCACAAGTTCTGTTCTTGCAAAAACTTTATTAATTTTGTATTCCCTAGTAAGAGACTTCAAATTTGAAGTTGTAGGGGGCGCAATTGTAGTCTAATAAAGCCACCATTTGCACATACAAAGTCCGATTTGCACCAAATTTGAATTGGTTGTTCAACTTTTGGGTTTGGGTAAACTGAAAGTGTAAAACATCAAATTGAGGCATTAGCGCCCCCTACAGAATGTCATTTTCACACATGTTGGTTGGAAAGCGACTTCTACACCAAAATGTACACCTCACACAAACATCAAACCAGCCTCGGCCGTTTCACCAAAAAGTATATTCGCCTCAAAATCGCTCCACATCATCTCAACACATGTACCTTCAAAATGACTTCAGGGAATTTTGATCCGTGAAACGTTGTTTGAGCAGCGGAGCGGCAAAATGTGAGGCTTTTTTTGGCTCTTTTTGACAACATTAATTTTGCTCCTGTTTGCACAAACAAAGTCTGATTTGCACAAAACTTGAATCCATTGTTCAATTCTAGGGTTTAGGTCAGGTTAAAGTGAAATATTGGAAATTGGCCCATTAGCGCCCCCTACAGACTGTATCAAAGTTTACATGGGGAGCCAAACCAGCTCTACTTATCATATTCATTACAATTTGACTAACATTCTTCTATGGCTACGGACACAAATCATCACACGGCGGGACCACCTCCTTTTAGCGGTGCTGCGTGGTACGGTGTGGTGCGGCGTAGTGCGGGGCGTTGTGAAGCGGCGCTTTGCGGCTTGGTGCGGGGCGGCGTGGTGCGGGGAGTGCGCGCGGTGCATGGAGTCGCGCGGTGCGGCGAGGGCCGTTCGACGCCGCTTGCGGCTTTAATTATACTTGTTCTAGCCCAGGAAAACCTGGGAAAGAACAAGTTTGCTGTTGTTTGATGTCATATTTGACCCACTGAACATGCACGAAAACTTACAAAATTTTGCCACAAGTTCTGTTCTTGCAAACACTTTATTAATTTTGTGTTCCCTAGTAAGAGACTTCAAATTTGAAGTTGTAGGGGGCGCAATTGTAGTCTAATAAAGCCACCATTTGCACATACAAAGTCCGATTTGCACCAAATTTGAATTGGTTGTTCAACTTTTGGGTTTGGGTAAACTGAAAGTGTAAAACATCAAATTGAGGCATTAGCGCCCCCTACAGAATGTCATTTTCACACATGTTGGTTGGAAAGCGACTTCTCCTCGGCCTTTTCACTGATTTGCCTTAAAATCGCTCCACATCGTCTAAACACATGTACCATCATTTTGATTTCAGCGATTTTTGATCAGTGAAACGTTGTTTGAGCAGCGAAGCGCCAAAAAGTGGCGTTTTTTTTTTTAGTTTTTGACTATAGAAAAAGTACTTCCGTTTACTCAAACAAAGTCCGATTTGCACAAAACTTGTTTTCATGGTTAAACTCTAGGGTGTAGGTCATTTGAAAGTGAAATAATTAAAATGCCAGAACAGCGCCCCCTACAACAGCCAATTTAATACTCCTATGAGAGTTTTGGAGTTCAAGTTTGCCGTAGAGCCATGAAATTTGGTACACATATTCCTCAAGGTAAGACATGAAAAAAATGTTATTATGGCCCCGCCCTCTGACTGACATGGAGCCCATAAATTTCACTGTAAAATGGATAAACGAACAGCAATAATTTTCACACATGTCGTTTGGGAAGCGACTCCTCCTCGGCCGTTTCACAGATTCGCCTGAAAATTGTTCCACATCATTTCAACACATTTACCTTCAAAATGACTTCAGGGAATTTTCATCAGGGAAACGATGTTCGAGCAGTGGAGCGGCAAATAGTGACCTTTTTTGACGATAGAAAAATAGCTCTCGTTTGCACAAACAAAGTTTGATTTGTACTAAACTTGACCCGGTTGTTCTACTCCTGGGCCTGGGTCACCTGAAGGTGTAAAATATTACATTGGCTCTTTAGCGCCCCCTACATATCGAGCTAAAGCTTTACATGGGGAGCCAAACCAACGGATCAATATCACATACATTGGTCTATGGCTATGGTAGCAAATCATGGCGCGGCGCGGCGGCGCCACCTGCGGAGCGGCGAGTCACGCGGGGAGTCACGGGGAGGGGAATTGCGGGTTGCGGCGAGTTGCGCGGTACGGGGAATCGTAGCGGTGCAGGGAGTCGTAGCGGAGCGGGGAGTCGTAGTGGAGCGGGGAGTCGTAGCGGAGCGGGGAGTCGTAGCGGCGCGGGGAGTCGTAGCGGTGCGGGGAGTCGTAGCGGAGCGGGGAGTCGTAGCGGTGCGGGGAGTCGTAGCGGTGCGCAGTGCGGGGAGTCGTAGCGGAGCGCAGTGCGGGGAGTCGTAGCGGAGCGCAGTGCGGGGAGTCGTAGCGGAGCGGGGAGTCGTAGCGGAGCGGGGAGTCGTAGCGGAGCGGCAAGGCGCGTGGTGCGGGGTGTCGCGCGGTGTGGCGAGGGCCGTTCGACGCCGCTTGCGGCTTTAATTATACTTGTTCTAGCCCAGGAAAACCTGGGAAAGAACAAGTTTGCTGTTGTTTGATGTCATATTTGACCCACTGAACATGCACGAAAACTTACAAAATTTTGCCACAAGTTCTGTTCTTGCAAACACTTTATTAATTTTGTGTTCCCTAGTAAGAGACTTCAAATTTGAAGTTGTAGGGGGCGCAATTGTAGTCTAATAAAGCCACCATTTGCACATACAAAGTCCGATTTGCACCAAATTTGAATTGGTTGTTCAACTTTTGGGTTTGGGTAAACTGAAAGTGTAAAACATCAAATTGAGGCATTAGCGCCCCCTACAGAATGTCATTTTCACACATGTTGGTTGGAAAGCGACTCCTCATCGGCCTTTTCACTGATTTGCCTTAAAATCGCTCCACATCGTCTAAACACATGTACCATCATTTTGATTTCAGCGATTTTTGATCAGTGAAACGTTGTTTGAGCAGCGAAGCGCCAAAAAGTGGCGTTTTTTTTTTTAGTTTTTGACTATAGAAAAATGACTTCCGTTTACTCAAACAAAGTCCGATTTTCACAAAACTTGTTTTCATGGTTAAACTCTAGGGTGTAGGTCATTTGAAAGTGAAATAATTAAAATGCCAGAACAGCGCCCCCTACAACAGCCAATTTAATACTCCTATAAGAGTTTTGGAGTTCAAGTTTGCGGTAGAGCCATGAAATTTGGTACACATATTCCTCAAGGTAAGACATGAAAAAAATGTTATTATGGCCTCGCCCTCTGACAGACAGGGAGCCCATAAATTTCACTGTAAAATGGATAAACGAACAGCAATAATTTTCACACATGTCGTTTGGGAAGCGACTCCTCCTCGGCCGTTTCACAGATTCGCCTGAAAATTGCTCCACATCATTTCAACACATTTACCTTCAAAATGACTTCAGGGAATTTTTATCAGGGAAACGATGTTCGAGCAGTGGAGCGGCAAATAGTGACCTTTTTTGACAATAGAAAAATAGCTCTCGTTTGCACAAACAAAGTTTGATTTGTACTAAACTTGACCCGGTTGTTCTACTCCTGGGCCTGGGTCACCTGAAGGTGTAAAATATTACATTGGCTCTTTAGCGCCCCCTACATACCGAGCTAAAGCTTTACAGGGGGGCCAAACCAACGGATCAATATCACATACATTGGTCTATGGCTATGGTAGCAAATCATGGCGCGGCGCGGCAGCGCCACCTGCGGAGCGTCGAGTCACGCGGGGAGTCACGGAGAGGGGAATTGCGGGTTGCAGCGAGTTGCGGCGAGTTGCGCGGTACGGGGAATCGTAGCGGTGCGGGGAGTCGTAGCGGTGCGGGGAGTCGTAGTGCTGCGGGGAGTCGTAGCGCTGCGGAGAGTCGTAGCGGTGCGGGGAGTCGTAGCAGAACGGAGAGTCGTAGAAGCGCGCGGTGCAGGGAGTCGTAGCGGAGCGGGGAGTCGTAGCGGAGCGGGGAGTCGTAGCGGAGCGGGGAGTCGTAGCGGTGCAGGGAGTCGTAGCGGTGCGGGGAGTCGTAGCGGTGCGGGGAGTCGTAGCGGTGCGGGGAGTCGTAGCGGTGCGGGGAGTCGTAGCGGTGCGGTGAGTCGTAGCGGTGCGGGGAGTCGTAGCGGTGCGCAGTGCGGGGAGTCGTAGCGGAGCGGGGAGTCGTAGCGGTGCAGGGAGTCGTAGCGGTGCGGGGAGTCGTAGCGGTGCGGGGAGTCGTAGCGGTGCGCAGTGCGGGGAGTCGTAGCGGAGCGGGGAGTCGTAGCGGTGCGGGGAGTCGTAGCGGTGCGGGGAGTCGTAGCGGTGCGGGGAGTCGTAGCGGTGCGCAGTGCGGGGAGTCGTAGCGGAGCGGGGAGTCGTAGCGGAGCGGGGAGTCGTAGCGGAGCGGGGAGTCGTAGCGGTGCAGGGAGTCGTAGCGGTGCGGGGAGTCGTAGCGGTGCGGGGAGTCGTAGCGGTGCGGGGAGTCGTAGCGGTGCGGGGAGTCGTAGCGGTGCGCAGTGCGGGGAGTCGTAGCGGAGCGGGGAGTCGTAGCGGAGCGGGGAGTCGTAGCGGAGCGGGGAGTCGTAGCGGAGCGGGGAGTCGTAGCGGAGCGGGGAGTCGTAGCGGAGCGGCAAGGCACGTGGTGCGGGGTGTTGCGCGGTGTGGCGAGGGCCGTTTGACGCCGCTTGCGGCTTTAATTATTTTTATTTTTTGTATTTTTTTGCATGTGACCACCTCTTTGAGTTGAATGTCTTGCATGTATTTGAACAGATGCTTAAATAAATAAAATAAATAAATAGATGATGTCACATTCCCCATGCTTCACAGCAGGAGGTTGCACGTTCGATCCTGTGTTGCCCGGGCCTTTCTGCACGGAGTTTGTGTTCTCCCTGTGTTTAGGAGGTTGTCTTCCGGGCGTTCTGGTTTCCCCCCCAACATGCACCATAGGTAAAATCATCCAGCTCTGGTCCTGACCATAGACTGTATATATTAACGGACAGAGTCACGCGTATCTCTGCCGTTCTAACTAATGGGCCAAAACATTTGCTCTACTGGCCGCGAGTGGTCCCACCCACAAGACAATTGTGAAAAAACGCATCTGCACATGCGTCAGCCGGCGCAGCTCCATTCATTTGAACGAGAGACTTCAAAAATTCACAGCAAGTAAACTAGAGTGGACCAAAAAAATCCACCCCCCTCAGCATTGACACACATGTGGAACGGAGCTCTGGGCCAAGAGCCAGTTTTTGGACCATCCTGTAAAGACGTTTTCGAGAGGTCACACAAACCCCAGGCCAAACTAATCCTAGGCCACACTAATTCTAGGCCACACAAACCCTTGGCCACGCTAATCCTCGGCCACACTAATTCTAGGCCACACAAACCCTTGGCCACGCTAATCCTAGGCCACACTAATTCTAGGCCACACAAACCCTTGGCCACGCTAATCCTAGGCCAGACTAATTCTAGGCCACACAAACCCTTGGCCACGCTAATCCTAGGCCACACTAATTCTAGGCCACACAAACCCCAGGCCAAACTAATCCTAGGCCACACTAATCCTAGGCCACACAAACCCCAGGCCAAACTAATCCTAGGCCACACAAACCCCAGGCCAAACTAATCCTAGGCCACACTAATTCTAGGCCACACAAACCCTTGGCCACGCTAATCCTAGGCTACACTAATTCTAGCCCACACTAAGCCTAGGCTACACTAATCCTAGGCCACACTATTTATTTATTTATTTGATATGGACATTGGACACACCAGATGCACTGCCTTTGGTGTTATAGCAAGACCATGCTAATTTCCAACACTTGTCCATAGAAGGCTTTTAGGACACAAATGCACACATTTAAAATTTACAAATATAAAAGTAATGACATGTGAACAACGTTGCTCCGATTTCCGCCACAGTTTCAGACGTCTCACGAAGATGTTTAAGTCTGTTTGTAGTTTTAGGTCAGTGGGAACTAACCCTAGACCACACAAACCCCAGACCATACTAATCCTAGTCCACATTAACCCTCTTCCACACTAAGCCTGGGCCACACTAAACCTAGGCCACATTTATCCATCCATCCATCCATCCATCTTCTACCCTTTAATCCATTTCTGGGTCAGGGGGGTGGCAATCAGAGATGCCACCCAACAAACCTAGGCCACATTTATCCCATCAAAAATATTGAAATTGCAGGAATGAGTTTCCAGGGGGAGCAGTTTAATCTCAAGAGTAAAATCCTAAATGATATACAGCTGCATGTGATGTATGTTCCCCAAAATAGCTAAGAACGGTGCAAATTTGGAGGTAAAAATGGGGACTATCATTTCAATTCAACTTCTTTTTGTACAACCCTAAATTATTGGGATCTCTCTTGGATGGACGGGCTATAGAACCAGGACTTTCAGAGCACTGGCCTCTTGGATACAGCCAAAGAAGGACACTTGAAAATGAATGACTCACTCCAGTGTTTCCCACACATAGACTAATCTGTGGCGCACCGCCACAGATTAGAGACCGCCCGCCACAAATTGCGTTTCGTATTATTATATATATATATTTTTTGTTACGCTATTTAAAACATGCATCGTCTAGTGCCGCCGCAGCGGTCAATTTGACAGCGGGGAGGGGGGTTTAAAATGTGGCGGCCCTTCGTAACTCTCACTCAAGCTACGCGTCTCTCCCACATACAGAGACCTACACACACACAGCCACTCCCCTTCGTGCACACCGCGTGTCTCCGTCTCCATCAGCGATCATTCGCTGTAAGCAGCTGTGTCTATTAATTTTGGTGCAGAGAAGACGGCTGGTGAAGTTCACTAAAGGTTGGTATCCCGTGATCTCGTAAATCACACATTAAAAAGTGCTGAATGTTCAGTGTCAATGTTGAATTTCCGTCCCGACTCCCTTAACAAGCGATGACGCTATAAAGTTAAAATCAGGTGCTCTGATAAAACATGCAAACTTTGCAACAAGTAGGTTTATACAGCGTTAACAGTATTTATAGTGTAATATAGTGTTTATACAGCGTGTGAATAATGTTATTTTTTGCAACAAGTAGGTTTATACAGCGTTAACAGTATTTATAGTGTAATATACAGCGTGTGAATCAGTCCAATAAAGCTGTATTTGACCAATTAACGATGTCATTGTTAATTTTTGCCGGCCGACCCCCCCCCCCCCCCCCCCCCCCCCCCGCCGACGACCACCACACATTGCCTTCAAACCTGTGGGAAACACTGCACTCCAATTGCAATGTCAGTAGGAAATGAGAATGTATCAAAAAAGCACAAAGGACAAGCCACCATTATGTGTGTGTCTGTTATAGGACAATATTGTGGATCCCAAGCTGCAGATATTGGTCCTTTCTGAGGCCTAAGGACAGACACAGGGGAGAGCGGCCTGTAATTTTAGGTCATCACGAGTTGAAAGCCATAAACAGTGTGTGGTCAGGGGCCGCTTATCTGTCTAACTGCACTAATTACTGACAATAGTTTGTGTTTTTTAAGCTTTTAATCATGCTAAAACATTGCCCCTCATCCTTTTTGTAAGCTTTAACAGCACAAACGTCTGCAAAAAACACGTTATAATGAAACTGCTGAGGTCATTTTCTTTTTTAGTTCTGAGGATCAATGCTGTATTATTATGTATTAACGTTGTTTATTTGGATTACACATTTGGAGTTTGTGTTTGTCCAAATCAAAGAAAAGAGTTGTGAATATGATGCCAAAATATATAACATAGAATGGAAAAAATACCTAAAAACATTAAGTATTTGGGTAATTATTCTATTCTCTAAGATTTAAAACTTTGAAGCCCTAGAATTTGTCTCCACTATTGCTTGCTTGCAATTGACGTCACGTCCGCCACATTACATATGCGTATCACAGACTGGTGGTCAGCCGAGCTAGTTGTTCACTAGAGCAGCGTGTCTGAATCTGCCTTTTGCTTGTGTTGTTTTAAGTTTTCTAACCGATCGAATCGTGAAACCTTTAATGGATACTTTAGGGTTCCTTGTGAAGAGATTAATAAAGAGCCTCGCACCAAGGACTTTACGAAAAGACGTAGGAAAAGTGGCTCGCTAACATTTCACTAGCAGACGCGTTTACCTCGAAGGATTATTTATTTACCCAGCCATGGAGTCACAACGCGCAGTTATTACATCCCCATTTTTCTTTAATTAATTGTCAGGTATGAGTTGGAGTTTTAAATAATCACTGTGAATGTTTGACCTGAAAAGAACACAGCCACAGACGCATTGTTTTGTTGAGAATGATAAGTTCATACCAATCGTTACTTACACGGCTCATTACGATTCAAGATGTGTCCTTCAGGACCTTTACTGAGTTCCTTAACCCACAGACGGAAAAGTTGCAGCATCCATGTTTTTCCAAACCTTCATTTGTTTAGCAGTGCAAAAGCTTGATTTTAACACTAGCTGTGGGTTAGAATCTAAAGTGAATAAAAAGACAGTCTAGGATTGTGTCTTTAATTCAGACAGAATACATGTTTTATTGTCGATGGTAGAGGCAGCATAAACAAGACGTTACAGAATGTAAGTGACATACAGCGGCGGAATGGAGACTTATAAGCATTATTAGCATGTTAGCATTTACCGCGGTGCCAGTAGCTTCTACCTTGATAGCACGCGAGTGAGCACGCGTTTTGACGTTTCTGCTCTGTTTTACCCTTTTTTAAGCCTTTTAAAGCCTTTTAAACACGTTTTTACGGTGTATTAGTGTCTTTTGTACACTCTAGTGTTTTATTAATGGTTCCAGAGCATCACGTCTTTTAACACAAAGACCCAATCGAAACGCGCTAGCTCGGAGGCTACCACGAGCGCACCACAGACATGGAAAGTGACACTGCAATGACCACGAACGACATTAGTCGCCTCACATTGGAGCTTCGTGAGAGGGACCGTGCCACTATTGCAGACCTCCGTAAAGAAGTCCTTCGCCTCACTGCAGAGCTGCAGGATAAACAGTCACTCGTGTCCAAACTTTTTGATGTCGCTGGCGGGCAGCACTCACGGCTTATGTCACTGAGCGCTGCATACTGTGACACTGTCGTGTGGGAGAGATCTGTCAGCTCTGGGCCCTCTTGCTCTACACCTAAGTGCCCGGTTCGGAATAAAGAGCCTGCGGACTGCGAGGAGCCATCCAGCGCCGTGGCCCATGTCCTGAGCCTTTCAAACCGCTATGCAGCCCTCTCCGCTGACATTCCAGCCCCCTCAGCAGAACCCCTGGACTCTGCAGCAAACTCTACTGCTGTCCGTGGATCCAGGTCCACTGCGAGAAAGACACTCTTAAAGGAAGCTGTCCTCAGACGAAAGAGTGGTCATTCCCCTTCTCTGACCCCAATGCATCACCACCACTTACCTTCACCGGGTCAGCAGCAGCGACCCGAGCCTGCTCCTCACGCCGCTCCAGCGTCCCCGAGCACACAGCGTGGGTTGCCCGGAGCTGGGAATCAACACCCCCACTCCTCTCCATGTGTTCAGCAGCGCCCTGGTTCGGACCCATCCCTGGATGAGCCCGCTGGTTCTGGCCATGGACACCGAGCGCCCTCTCCGCGGCCGCGTCCACTCTTCGCCCCGACTACTTTGATTGTTGGAGATTCCATCGTGAGGCACGTCCGCTTTTTTAACGCGGTCACTCACTGCATTACCGGAGCCACTGTCCCAGATCTGCTCATCCGTCTCCCTCCTCTGCTTCAGTCCCTGCCTGATACCATTTCAAAGGTAATCGTGCATGTGGGGATCAACGACATGAAGCTGCAGCAGTCCGAGGTCACAAAGAAGCATTTTATGGATCTATTCCGCCTCCTCCAGTCCTTCGGGTTGTGTGTTTTTATCTCTGGTCCAGTCCCGACTGTAAACCGGGGAGACTGCTTGTACAGTCGCGTTGTGGCGCTCAACATGTGGCTCCAGTCTACATGCAGCACTTTTAACTTTATTTTTGTGAACAACTTTGGCCTGTTCTGGAAGCGTCACGTGGCCTATCGTCCAGATGGTCTGCACCCGAACAGATACGGCACCAGTTTGTTGACGGACTTCCTACGCCATGTTGTTCAGTGCTCCCCGAGGGGGGCGTGACTGTTTACATCCGAGGCTTCTCGGCCCCCACCACCCCCCTCCTCCTCCTCCTTACCAGCACCGGGTGAGTACTGTGGTGCAAACACTGACCCCTGTCAGTCTGGCAGTGTAACGACAGTCCTGCCACTGAACTGTGCTGACTCAGTTATGCATCTGGAACTTAACAAAGTACAACAGAGTTCACTTTTTAAACCAATAGAGACTGTGTGTGTTTCTCGCACCAGCTCAGAAATGTGTTTTAACTTGAATAAACACAAATTTAAAAGAAGGACAGCAGTTCCAACTCTGGAAATCTAATTCCAGTTCTTTGTAATCAATCAACTAAACCCATTGACACTGATATTAATTTTAACCTTGCTCTACTTAATGTCAGATCACTATGCAACAAATCATTTTTAATTAATAATTTTATCTGTTCGTATGATCTTGATTTTATGTTTATGACTGAAACATGGCTTGACCATAATACAGGAGATGCAGTTTTAATAGAAACAACACCACCAAATTTCAAATTTGAACATGAAACACGAGAAAATAAAAGGGGGGGGGGCATAGCAGCAGTTTTTAAAGATCGTATTGTCTCCCATAGAGTGTCTCTTGGGAAATTTTCATCATTTGAGTATGTTTCTTTTAAAATAGAACAAAAGAAATCTTCTTCCATTCTTATTATTGTTGTGTACAAGCCGCCACAGTCATGCCATAGTTTCACTGATCATTTCACTGAGTTGCTTTCAGTTGTGTGCACAGATTTTGATGGTTTGGTCATTGTAGGTGATTTCAATATACATGTAGATAATGCTAATGATAGATATGCAATAGAGCTGAGCTCTGTGCTGGAAACCTTTGGTCTCACTCAGCATGTGAGTGGCCCCACCCACAGCAGAGGACACACTCTCGATCTGTTAATTACCAAGGGGGTTAATATTTCAAATGTAAATGTGGTCAATGTTGCTCTGTCTGATCATTTCTGTGTATTTTTTGACATGTGTCTTGATTGTAAACCACCAGCTGAATCTTCGGTTGTTAGAAGAAGACACATAAATGATAATACAGGCGAACTGTTCATGGGGAGGGTAAACTTTGAGAACACGTTGTGTGTTACTGTAGATGAATTGCTTGATTCTGTCACCACCACTGTTTTGAATGTTCTGGATACAATTGCTCCTGTAAAGGTTAAAATAGTTACAAACAAGCAAAAAGCGCCATGGACTAAAGCAGACTCGGTCAGGGCACAGAAGAGAGAGTGCTGGAAGGCCGAGCGGAAGTGGCGAAAGTCAAATCTCAAAGTTGACCATGAGATCTTCAAAGATGCGTTGTGCAATTTTAACAGGGAACTACGTAGAACGAGGGAAATGTACTTTTCTGAAACTATTGAAGGCTGTAGCAACAATCTACGTGTTCTGTTTTCAACAGTAAATAGATTGACGAATCCCCCTGTTAAGATGCCATCAGAACTTACTTCCAAATCTAAATGTAATGAGTTTGCTCAGTTCTTTAATGACAAAGTCCAAGGTATCAAAAACGCCATCACCTCCACGATAGAAATAATAATCCAACCGCCAGTGAGGCTTTTTGGGCTGACGCACTTTACACCAGTACAAATTGAAACTGTCCAGGAGATAATCACTAGTCTGAGTTCCTCCACATGCAGCCTGGATGTATTACCTCCTAGATTTCTCAAGTCAGTTCTGAGCAGTCTTTTACCTTCACTTACACAAATAGTTAATATGTCTCTTGAATCTGGAACATTCCCAATGGCCTTGAAAACGGCGGTCATCAGGCCCCTCCTAAAAAAGAGGAGTCTGGAAGCCCTGGCACTCAAAAATTATCGGCCCATTTCAAATCTGCCTTTCATGGGAAAAATTCTAGAAAAAGTTGCCTATAAACAACTTACAGAATTTTTAATAATCAATAACGCTTATGATATGTTCCAGTCAGGGTTTAGACCCCACCACAGCACTGAGACCGCGCTAATAAAGGTAACAAATGACATCAAACTAAACACTGACGCAGGAAAAGTCTCAGTCCTTTTTCTGTTAGATTTAAGTGCTGCTTTTGACACTATTGATCATGGCATCCTCATTCAGAGACTTGAGGACTGGGTTGGTGTTGCTGGCACCGCCCTAAGCTGGTTTAGGTCCTATTTACAAGACAGAAAGTTTTTTGTGGAGATCGAAAACTGTACCTCAGACCACTTGGCCCTGACCTGCGGAGTGCCACAGGGGTCAATCCTGGGTCCTCTTCTGTTTAATATTTACATGTTGCCTCTAGGTCAGTTGATTCACAGTAATAATGTCTCTTATCACAATTACGCTGACGATACTCAGGTCTATGTGTCCCTGACAGCAGGAGAACATGGACCAGTGGACTCGCTCCTTCACTGTGTCCAGCAAATCGGTGATTGGATGCAAAATAACTTTCTCCAACTAAACACCGACAAAACTGAAATAATTGTTTTCGGACCCCAGAAACAAAGAGAGAGCGTTATTTGTCACCTCCAGGCTCTCTCTCTACAACCCTCAAATCAGGTCAGAAATCTAGGAGTGATAATGGACTCAGACTTAAATTTCAAAAGCCACATAAAATCTGTAACATCAGCAGCTTATTACCACCTAAAAAACATTGCTAAAATTAAAAACATAGTGTCTAAGGCAGACTTGGAGACTCTTATACACGCTTTTGTCTCCAGTCGGTTAGACTATTGCAATGGCCTGCTCACAGGTCTGTCCAAACAGGCTGTAAAACAGCTGCAGTACATTCAACATGCAGCAGCTCGAGTCCTGACCAGAACTAGGAAGTACGACCACATTAGTCCAGTTCTCAGGTCTCTGCACTGGCTTCCTGTTCCTCAGAGAATAGACTTCAAAGCAGCTTTACTTGTGTACAAGTCTCTCCATGGTCTCGCGCCAAGGTACATCCATGACATGTTTGTGCCATATGAACCGACCCGGACTCTGAGGAGCACAGGGACTGGACTCCTGTTAGTGCCCAGAGTCGGTACTAGACATGGGCAAACTGCATTTCAGATTCATGCGGCTAGAGTCTGGAACCGTCTTCCTGAGAATGTGAGACAGGCGTCTACTCTGGCATCTTTTAAATCTAGGCTCAAAACAATTCTGTTTAGCTGCGCATATACAACTGAATGATTTTATCTTTTCATCTTTGTTTTTATCTTTAATCTTTTTAATGCACTGTGACTATTTATGATTTTAGTCCCATCTGTGATTTTAATGTTTAAAGGTTTTTAATTTTTGTGATTTTATTTTTAATGTTTTTAATATATCTTGTGCTCTTAATGTGTTTGATTTATGCATGATGTGATAGGGGATGTGAAGCGCTTTGCGTTGCCTTGTGTAGGAAAGGCGCTCTACAAATAAACGTTGATTGATTGATTGATTGATATTACCAAAACATGTAGTGGAAAAATTCTGCCTTGAGCATATTGTTAGAATGATGAGCTAGAACGTTCACCACAGTAGCTTCAAAGTGTCATGAAATATCCAAAAAAGCAAAAAAAATGTCTCCATATATCGGCAGCAACTCTTGCTGGCCTGACCACCACTTCGTCAACCGGAAGTTTATGCGTCCCGTGATTGCAAGCAAGCAATTGTTTGTTTTGCTATGGTCCCACTTCCACCTGTAGAGTGCAGCGTTGAGACCCAATCAGCCCAATAGGTAAGTGCTAATGGACAAAGTTTTTCTCAACTCAATTTCATCTGGTTCCTATTCAATGAAATCGAAACTTAAACTCCTCTTCCTCAGTAACCGTTTGTGTCACTCAGCGTTTTGGGCTTAAAATATTCTGTGTGATTTTGCACTCTCTGTGATCGTAGTGTTTAAATGTTCATATCGTCCTTGTATATCCAGATATGAGCCATATAAGATTGCCCAATCAAAAGCCTTCATTAGCCGTAGAAACTCCAGCTTGCCTTAGCAACCACCTGAAGCAAAACGTCTGCCCCTGTTACAGAACAAAGCACATGCACATATAAGGACTGGCTCCAGCTAGCTTATGTTCAAGTCGGCTTCTTCTGCATTCGCCAAACACTATGTTGACGACAGCAATCAGTCAGTCCACTACAGTATTATTCTGGTCTTACCATACCATCATACTCATTTCATTTTGTACAAATGTCTGGATTTGCTCCATTCTTTGACAGGTGGGAGGGGTTAACTCCTTTTGCAGATTGAAACGATTAGATCTGAGTTTACTGTGACAGAGTGAGTGAGGCATTTAGCATTTAACCTAGCTTTAGCAATTAGCCGAGCTTTAGCCATCTCCTTTGCCATTATCGAAACCAGTGGGGAGTGGACCCGCAACATCTTTGCAGCAATGACATTTGCTAAACATTCCTTTTGCTCCGGCTTCAGCTTCTTGATATTTGGAGCCAAAGCAGAACAGATTACTTTACTATCGCATTCTTCGTCATTGACAAACTACAACCAGCAAACTTGGCGCAAACTCTTGACGTCACCAAAACCTCCTGATAACACTCACTGATTGGTCGGAGGGGATTCAACCGAGGAAACTGCAGCCACCGGGATCAGACCCAGATGTACATGTAGGAAATGATAACGAACTGGACGAACTTTGTGGACGGCTAAGGCCAGGCTAATACAGTATTGATGGTTGATTTCTTTGCAGCTATTAGTTCAAGGTTTAAAACAGGAAATTACATTTACTCAGGATAATGTTCAAGGACCAAACAATATGATAATGATAACCTACACCTACACAGAATGTTCTCTTGTGTGTTGTGTCTTCTGATATCTGGGTCTATTCTCATGAAACAAAAACATGCGCAAAGTTCAATGTCTGAAGTATAAGATGTTTTGCAGAGCTCATCCTTCTCAAACCAACGCCTTTGACATTTAGGAGCCTCTGGAGACTTCCTGGTGTGAACTACAAACCCTTGCCCAAGAGCACAGTGGCAACACGAGATGGAATTTGTCACCAAACTTAAAAACATTCCTGCAGATATTTTCAGTCCTGCAAGGACCTCCAGAGATTTTAAAGGCTTGCGTAAAGTGCTAAAGAGATTTTGAAGAGTTTTTAACCATGTTAGAATAGTTTTTTTCC
This sequence comes from Knipowitschia caucasica, assembly GCA_964034765.1. NCBI lineage: Eukaryota > Metazoa > Chordata > Actinopteri > Gobiiformes > Gobiidae > Knipowitschia > Knipowitschia caucasica. The sequence continues at coordinate 11,183,771 of OZ035831.1, forward strand.
CATTTCTCAATAAAGATGCTTATCATGTGTGGGATTGTCGCGGTACTGCAGACGAAACAAGAAAACAGCTGCAGGTGTGTTTTGGGTGAGAAATAATGTTGTAATAAAAACGTAAAGTCGATTTTAGACGAGGCCTGATCAGCCCCTGACCACACACTGTTTAGAGGCTTTAAAATCAGGACAATTCTGGACCGATCAACAACATATATGATATAAACAGTACTTTAAAGAAACAAATGTCAATATCTTTTCAATCTGGACACCTTTGGGAATCTGCCAAGAACCCCAGGAAGAATAGCTACTATATTTTTCAGTAGCGAAAGGGGATCTAAATAAAAACAAACTCCTGATGATACCTATTTCCCAGTAGCACTACCAGCCTCTCACACTCTGTGGCTCCTTGAAGGTGTGCTTGGGTCTACAGGAGCTCCTGGAGGTCCTGGGAGGACAGCAGAGCTCTGCTGCTTTAGGTAAGACACTTACACAGATCTGGATTAGTCGAACACAAACCTCCATGACTTTCTTTTAGTTCTGCAGAATAGAGGAGAATAGTTCAATACATTGCTCGACAACTAGACATCTAGAAAAGCACAAGAGGCACAATTCCTCAGTTCAGGATCCGAAGGGTGATCTGGATCTCATGGATACAAACCAGTGTTCTTCTAATTATTTATGGGTTACTGAGTATTGAGTATATTATTGAGTATATTCAATACGTTTAAATCTAAGTGAATAGGAGCCAGAGTAAGTTGGAGAAAAACTTTGTCCATGAGCACTTCCCTGTTGGGCTTCATTAAGCTCAGGGGTTAGTATTGTGGATTTATGACAGGACCATGGTCACAGTCTTGTCATGTTTCCCTATGTTCAGTCCAAGTGTGTTCTCGGCTTGCAGCGGCCTGCTGTGGGGTGAGCACTGAGCACGTAGCACTTTGCCTGTAGCACCACGTGCACTGGATTGAGAGCTTGTTTACGTCTCACTCTTCAATGTGTGGAATTTATAGCCGGAAAACAAGCTGATATAAGCAAGGCAAAAGTTACCCCCAAGGATAAGCACAGACTCACGCAGAGTCTACTTCAACTTCAAAGTAACATTTTAGTTCAGACAGTGTTTTATGACTTAAAGCTGGAGTATCTAACTTTTATCTACATTCATAAAAGATTGTTTGTCCCAACAGAAAGAGTCTTGTTTAAGGGTGTGTTCACAGTAAAGTGTCAATTCAAGTATCTGGACTTTAAAAGTTTATAACTCAAAAACTAAAATGACCGTCATAGATTAGAGAAAATATTTCAAACACAGACAAAGAGATAGTGAAAATAAAATCAAAGGAAAAGATTGACTACATTTTTGGCAAAATTTTAAACAACCAGATCAGCCTCTGATTTAGTCATTCTACTGTGTAAAAAAAAAAAAATCTCCTAAAGTGATAGTCTGTAACTCTAAATGAATTACAAATTTTAAGAAATGTGTTAAATTGACCTCCTGGCCTTAAATATTGATATAAAATAAGTCATTTTATTAATTCTAATATCACGGGTAAGTCCCGCCTTCCCTTCTCTTAGCTATAGCTCAGAATCCACGATGCCGTCGAGGTTAACCAATCGAGTGATGCCAAGGGCTGTCAATCATCGGCGCTGATGCTCGCAGCTGCGCGCATGCACAGTTGTTTGTTTTTGCGGAGCCTCCAAATCAAGCCTCCATTAGGCTCTGGAACTACATGAAAACTGAACAAAGAATTCTGAACATCTGCGCTGAGTTAGTCATTTATATACTGAACCTATATCCATAATCATTTATATACTGAACTTATATCCATAATCATTTATATACTGAACCTATATCCATAATCATTTATATACTGAACCCATATCCATAATCATTTATATACTGAACTTATATCCATAATCATTTATATACTGAACCTATATCCATAATCATTTATATACTGAACCCATATCCATAATCATTTATATACTGAACCTATATCCATAATCAGATCCTCTGCAGATGTGTCCTATAATGTACAATTCATGGTAATAGCACTTCTGGGTTTGCCGCAATAGCTTTTTTTGTGCATAAAAACATTATTTTTTTCATTAAAACGTTAATAAACAATTCTGAAAACCTCCGTGCATGTGTATTAATAATGTATATGTATAACGTGTTCTCTGATTAACATTTAAAAGTGTTATAATAATAACTGGATAGGGTATTACTAGCTTATAGCTGTCCCACCCATGGGCACAGGGGCCCCCCTTGGTACTGCAGACTAAATTCACGAGGGCTACCCAGAAAAAAGTCCCATAGAACTCAATGTAAACTAAAACAGCTCGACCTCAGCTGACAAAGAACCTACAGCTTTCAGAAAGGTCGGATTTTGTGGGGATTTTAGTGTCCCTTGTTATCCTGAACTTTTTTTCTTCTTAAATCCTTTGGTTTTCTTCAAATCCACGCTTTACTGCCACAAACTCTGCTCGATTCCTTCCCGCTCTGACTCCGCTCTAACATCAGCAGCTCTGATTGGTCAAAGCGCGGCCGAGCCCCTCTGTACACGTGCATGAGAGCCACACACGTGTATTTGGCGCAACGCATCGTGGGAGATAATCCACTGCGCCGAACCAGGAGGACCAGACGATGCCCAAATATAGCCGAGTTCCTCTGATATGTCAGTGCCCGTGAAGTCCCATGCGCTACTGAGTACAGGCCATTCATTTGAATAAGGCGCCATCTTGGATCACCGGGGCTTGGAACAAGCCCATAAGTTAAATAATGTGGGACTAAATTCGACCACCACATGCTGACTTCATCTCTCTATTTGACGCTTTTCTGTCTGAAAGAGCCAATCTAAAGTGTGACTCTGGTACATGCATATATGAGAACTAGTGAAAAGGTTTACAGTAAGTATATCCCAGCTTTAAGTAGATTTGGTTAATTATTTAGGTAAATCCACTGTGCTTGCTATGTCCTCTCTAAACTGCAACCAGTCCGAACACTTTCTTCCACTTTATCCGTTGTTGTGTCTTGAAGGCAGCTGTCTGGAACCAAACTTGTCCAGACCATCTTTTCTCTCAAGACTTTCTCCAGTGTGTCCTGGGTCTCCTCCTGGTGAGATACGACCAGAACACCTCCTAAAGGTCCAGGTCCAGGAGGTCTCCCAGATGTCTCCTCTCTCAGCACTACTCTACTGATCTTCTGTGTGACCGTAATCCAATTCTTAGATTTAAAATACAATTACACATGATTAAAATGTCCCATACTCCTCGGCTTCCTATTACAACATTACGTGTGAGTAGCAGGAACATTATGAGGACTGAATAAAATCCTATTTCAGAATCCAAACAAATATGCAGAAGATCCTTTTACAGAAATCACAAAGTTATAATAATAAAAATGCATCGGTTTTACAAAGCGCTTTTTTGGACGCTCAAAGACGCTTCACATGTCGTTATTCATTCACTCCATACACGGTGGTGATAAACTACTACTGTAGCCACAGCTGCCCTGGGGCACACTGACAGAAGCAAGGCAACCAGTCTGTGCCATCGGCCCCTCTGACCACCACCAACCATTCACACACACCAGACTGATTCTTACTTATTTCTTACAAAGGGCTTTACAACCGTTGTCATTTCTCCTCACACTCCACACAGTGATGGAAGTGTAGATACAGGGAGAACATGCAAACTCCACACAGAAAGGCCCCATTTGGACCTTCTTAATGTGCTAAACACTGCACCACTGCTCTGCCTTTACTTGCAGCCTTTCCTCGCTCTGCCATTGCGCCCCGGGGGAAGTAGACAAGTGATATGTTTGGAGCAGACGCCGTAAAAACACCAGCTAAAAACACATACCTGCGGGCGCAGGGTTACATAACCGCTCACAAAGCTCTGTACGTGCCATTCAAATCACGTGACACGCCTTTGTTCCATGAGGACACAGGCGGGAGAGAGGATCACAGGTGATTTATGGGTATCAAATACCAGGAAACAGACTCACCACTAACTCGCTGAAGTGTTAAATGTTACACTGAGGTTGGCAAAGATGACAATGTCTCAATTCTTTTTAATCTACTGTAAATTCATTGTAAGTTGCAGGGATTCACAAATGAGGAGTTTACCTTGGCATGTGGTGCAGACAAAATAAAATAAAATAAATGCAAACAAACAAAAATAATATAGAGGCATGGAAACAAAGATTTCAACACTGACAATAGAGTGTTCAAGGCCTGGGAAAATAAAATTTGATATTCAAACATAATTGGAATGGATGGATCTAGTCTAGTTTTGGCAGTGCTTTTTACAGAAAGAGAGACACAAAGACACTTTAGAATGTTTCTTATTCACACCACACACGGGTAGCCTGTGCCGATCTTGGTCTGTGAAATAAGCCATAAAAACACATAACTAAACAGAGACTTTCCGATTCACAGCCCCTCCAACTCATATGGGGCAATCCTTAGGCATTCCCAGGCCAGCTGAGAGACATCATCGGTCCAGTGTGTCCTGGGTCTTCCCCTGGTCTCCTCCACGTGGCACATGCCCGGGCCACCTCAATTAGCTCCTCTCGACGTGGCGAAGCAGCGGCTCTACATCGAGCTTCTCCCGTGTGACTGGGCTCCTCACCCTATCTCTAAGGGCGGGCTCGGGGCGATGTTATATTAAGTTATTCACAGTCCAGCGCAACGCCCAGCCCCTCGGAGCGCGCACTACAAGATTAAATAGAAGCAATTGTGACGCTTTGAACCCGCTGTGATTGATCTAAAAAAAAAAAAAACTCAGTCATATGCTGTGCGGCGGTACGTCATTTACTCAGCCCAAAAACAAACAATTATAACACAGCCTCAGTTCAAGTCCTATATACTAAATACTATAACATTTTGGTTTCATTAATTAGAACAGTATGCCATAGTAGCATTTAGCAAGTAACAAGCCTTCATTGAATATTTGCTCCTGATTAATTCAAAAAAGAAACAGAACGGTATGAGTAAGAAGCAATAGTAATGTTTATTTATATAGCGCATTTTACAGACCAAGGTCACCCAAAGCGTTTACAAAGTTCAGACATCAAATTTTTTTCCATTCTCTCCACACGATGATGACGGAAGATGATGGTCTGCATGTATACTGAGACAAGAGAGGTGTGAACACACTGGCGCCGGAAGATGGCGCTGTGGTGGGGACTATGAATGGAAAATAGTATGATGCTCGATATGGTGTAGCCATCTTTTTAATGTGGTTACATGCTGTGCCTTAAATAAACAAATCATTCATTCAACTTCATTGGCGCATCAAAGCCCCCAACCAACACCATCCATTCAATCACTCATTACATTCATACCTATTGTACATGTTTTTAGTGGTAGGGGTAGCCGGAGCGCCTGGAGGAAATTCACGCAGACACAGGGAGAACATGTAGACACATGTAGAAAGGCCCTGTTCCAACCGGGATTCTAACCCAGGACCTTCTTGCCAAAAAGCGAGAGTATCCAAGCTATCAACTCAGCCACCGTGCCGCCCTAGGGGACGCCAAAATAGTAATGTGAATCAGGCCTGATGTGGCCCCTGTGCCACACTGGTCTACAGGAAGCGTCATGACCAATGTCCATAAACATTCATAAATGTCCTGGATCATGATCGTCTCCAGAGGTTTCAGCGCCAAAGAATATAAAGTAAATTAAGGATAAATGGAGTAACTCTTTTCTTATATAACATAATTTATAATTTGCCAAATCCCAGTCTTTTGCACTTTCTTGTGTTATGGGCTGGTTTTAAACAGCTCTTTAAACAAGTGTAGACAAGGCTAGTTTGAAGGGAAGCTGGCCTGTGTGAGAAAAGTTAAAAGCTGTCGACATCAGAGGCACAGTGATGAAACATTGAGAGGGTCTTGCCTTTAGAGGAGCGCCGCTGTGATGAAAAAGACATTCTGCTGTTAACTCTACTTCACACATGTAAGAGCTCAGGTCAGGGCTGAGAGAACGAGACCACATCAAAGTCATTCACCACACTGCAAACGCAAGAACCTCCTGAAAACCATGCATAAGAAACAGTTTAATCAAAATGAGCGTTAAAAATCCATCATTTGTACTGTGTCCTGCATGTACTGTATACAGAGACAAGAGACGTCTGCATGTAAAGGGAGACAAGAGAGAGGTCTGCATGTATACTGAGACAGGAGAGGTCTGAGTCTGCAGGTATACTGAGACAAGAGAGGTCTGCATGTATACTGAGACAAGAGAGGTCTGAGTCTGCAGGTATACTGAGACAAGAGAGGTCTGCATGTATACTGAGACAAGAGAGGTCTGCATGTATACTGAGACAAGAGAGGTCTGCATGTATACTGAGACAGGAGAGGTCTGAGTCTGCATGTATACTGAGACAAGAGAGGTCTGAGTCTGCAGGTATCCTGAGACAAGAGAGGTCTGCATGTATACTGAGACAAGAGAGGTCTGCATGTATACTGAGACAAGAGAGGTCTGCATGTATACTGAGACAAGAGAGGTCTGCATGTATACTGAGACAAGAGAGGTCTGCATGTATACTGAGACAGGAGAGGTCTGAGTCTGCATGTATACTGAGACAAGAGAGGTCTGAGTCTGCAGGTATCCTGAGACAAGAGAGGTCTGCATGTATACTGAGACAAGAGAGGTCTGCATGTATACTGAGACAAGAGAGGTCTGCATGTATACTGAGACAGGAGAGGTCTGAGTCTGCAGGTATACTGAGACAAGAGAGGTCTGCATGTATACTGAGACAAGAGAGGTCTTCATGTATATTGAGACAAGAGAGGTCTTCATGTATATTGAGACAAGAGAGGTCTTCATGTATATTGAGACAAGAGAGGTCTTCATGTATATTGAGACAAGAGAGGTCTTCATGTATATTGAGACAAGAGAGGTCTGCATGTATACTGAGACAAGAGAGGTCTGCATGTATATTGAGACAAGAGAGGTCTGCATGTATACTGAGACAAGAGGCGAGTCCGCAAGTATATTGAGATAAGAAAGGTCTAAGTCTCATGTATACTGAGACAGAGTGGTCTGAGTCTGTATGTATACTGAGACAAAAGTAGTCTGTATGTATACTGAGACAAGAGAGGTCTGACCCTCATGTATACTGAGAGAGTGGCCTAAATCACTTGCTTTCTCATACTTCTCCGGGTGTGTCAGTTTAAGATATGTTTGCCAAGCTTTTGGACTGAATGTTTGCGCTGAGGTGAGATTAGGAGCGTGTCTAGGCTCCTAATTCCTCTGCTAAATTCCTGCGCGGACCCAGACGGTCTCTCCCATCTGTCGGGACCAGGAGGTGTGGCTCTGGATTAATGTGTGTACATCCGATACTTGTTCTCATACGCTCTGCCGCCGCGTCGAGCTCACTCAGCCGGTTAACAGTCAGAACGACCACAATGAAAGCTGCGCTACTGTCCGTGGCAAACGAGCTGTGAATGAGCAGCGCCACAAACACAACACGACTGAGAGCGAGGTGGAAGCCGCAGACAGATTACAGCTTTTACAGTTAATGAGAAATGAAACTACCTGTGACTTAATCTGGGCTAATCTGACCTGAGTACAGATGGTCTTGTAAACATAAGAGGGGGGAGTGGGACAGGTTAGAGCAGTGATTTTCAACCAATGTGCCTTTGGGAATTATTCAATCCCTTATTGAATAATCCTTTATTCAAAATAATGTAGAAGATTAGAAAGACTTTTGTGTGTGTGTTTTTTTACCCATACGGTCCTCCTACGTTCTGCCCTTCTACGCTCGGTTCTTCTATGCTCGGTTCTTCTATGCTCGGTTCTTCTATGCTCGGTTCTTCTACGCTCGGTCCTTCTACGCCCGTTCTTTCTACGCTCGGTTCTTCTATGCTCGGTCCTTCTATGCTCGGACCGAGCATAGAAGGACCGAGCCATCCATCGCTGCAGGACCTGTACGTCGCCCGAGCTCGAGGCCGGGCTGGTCGTATCACAGCCGACCCCTCTCACCCTGCACATGGACTATTCCAACCACTCCCCTCAGGCAGGAGGTTGCGGTCCATCAGGACTAGAACCTCCCGCCACAAGAACAGTTTCTTCCCCTCTGCTGTTGGACTCTTGAACACTTCTTAACCTGTCCCCCCGCCCTTTATAAAGTCACTTTACTGCCCATCATACGTCACTTTACTTCACTGTACTGCTGTCACCTTACATTGTGTGCACCATGTGCACTTGTATATTGTAAATAGTAACTGTAACTCTATTTTAAATTTAAAATAAAAATTCTTTATTTTTATTATCTCTTTCTGACTGTTGCACTGAGCCAAAGCAATTTCCAAGTCTGTGACTTCCTTTTACTTACGTGGCAATAAAAATGATTCTGATTCTGAATCTGTTTTTGTATATTATAGGAGTAAATAAATGAACCTCTTTCAGACTCATATGTTCTGCAATTTTTCATTTTCATTTTATTTTTCTAGCTCAAGCATAAACCATAAACAAATGTATATAATGGATTTATTTTATACAGGTGTCTACATATGTTTTATAAGTAATTATTTTTTTAGTTGTAAATAAATCCCTCCCGGCAAAACAAAAGTGTACCGGCACCTCTTTTAGGCCACACCATATTATATTTTTAAGTTTTTGCATCATCCCCTCCTGACACCTATCTCTCCTGCTTATTTATTTCGGAGCTATACTCTTATAATACATCTCCACATGGGAAGTGTGTTTCTGACCTATTTCCACTGTTTGTTCACAGACAACAGCGTGTCCCTGCAGGGCTTTCATCCTGTTCTGAAGAGCAGAGAAAGTGCCTCTGAGACCTGACACCCAAAAACCATGACATCCAGACTGTTTATGTCAGGACCAACTCCTTTCAAACGATACGGCTTCTATCAAGGACGTTTCCAAGGCTGACATACGTGTAAAAAATAAACCCTCTTCGTTTTCATATAATCAGCTAAATACTTCTTCAAAAATAGATCATTCTTGCACTAGAATAATTATTATGGAAAATTTAGAGATTTTTGTGTATTTTAGTATAGTTGTTCATGTATCTTGTGCTGTGTGCTCCTCTGTTCTGTATCTTGTGATGCAACACTGCATTTCTTCCCACTTTTTTTCCAACAGAGTTAAGTGAAATTATCAAAAATTCTATCGACCCAATTTTCTATCACGATATATATTGTTTTTTTGCCCAGCTCTACTTTGACAAAGTCTCTCTTTTCTCCATATTTTCAAACAAGTATATTGGATGTAAAGACTGCGCTCAAATGTTCATGTAATTGTTCTGGTTCGTACATTTACACTCAGACCGTCCAAACATGAGGCCGCTCTCGCACCAGTGCAGCACAGCATGAGCCCGGCGTCCACAGCCTGCTGCTGGGAAGAAAGGATCCTGAAGTCCGAATCATTGTCGAAGCTCTGAATAATTCATACTGCAGAACACTGTGAAGAGCGCTTTTAAACCTCTGCGTTTCCAAATTACACTTACAGCCGTGGACCCGAGTAGAATTAGGCTCCCACAAGAACTCTCTCCTCAGTTCTACTGGAGCTCTGAACACTTCAGATCAGTTTGATGCAGGCCTTAAAAACATAACATAAGTTCTTTATAGACAAAGAACAATTTAAGAAGCGAAACACAGTGGTCCAGTGACTGTAGTTTGCATGTTCTCCCTATTTCGAGGATAAGTATAGCTTAACCTTCCACTAGTCCTCCCCTGTGGGACCAGGAGATTTTAGAACTGGCCCCTCCACTAACTGTAGATTCTCTGATCTGTGCTGGCGATGTCAATGCTTTGGTTAATCCTCTGAGATGACTACTGCTGTGATTTAGGGCTATACAAGAATAAATTGTATTGTGTATTGTAGAACTCTCCTGGTTAAAGGTCTTTTCCACTGGTCTGCTCTAGTTTTATTTCAGCCCTCAACAGTCTTTCACCTCTTCTCTCATAATTCAAAGTTGTTTTAGAATTTTCAGCTCTTACAGAAAAGAATGGCTGTTGCTGATGTGCAAACACGGGAAAAGGAGACGCGTGATTGGTGCTAAACACAGGACTGACAGTGAGGTGAGTGTATGTGTGTGTGTGTGTGTCTGTGAGTGTGTGTGTGTGTTTATTCATGGGAATAAAGCAGTGTGTGTGTGTGTGTGTGTGTGTGTGTGTGTGTGTGTGTGAGAGAGCATCTGCAGGTGTGTGTATATGTGTGTATGTGTATTCACGTGAATAAAGCAGTGTGAATGTGTGTGTGTGCGTGTGTGTGAGCATCTGCAGGTGTGTCTGTATGTGTGTGTGTGAGCATCTGTGTGTTTGTATGTGTGTGTGTGAGCATCTGCAGGTGTGTGTGTGTTCACAGGCATAAAGCAGTGGGCGGGGCAGTGCGTGTACCTGTGTGTTGGGACAATGACACCCATGACACCCTCCCACGGCTCTGATCTCCACCGTCACAAAGTCAACACACCGGGCCCCAGGTGTTCCCCGAGGTCTCCCATCGCAGCACTAACCCCACCATGTCCTGCTCTTCTGAAGTCTGAACACATTAGACAAGCGTGTATTGTCTTCCTGCCCTGCCAAAATATATATACCCATGTACATTTCTCCAGTGTGAGATCAATAAAGTCTGTTAAAATCGTTCATTGTGGAACGTGGAGGTAGCGGTCTAAGCACGGACGCCCAAGCTTCCCTCTCCACACACACTGCCTCCAGCTCATCTGGGGGAATCCTGCAGTGTCTCCAGGCTAGGAGAGAAGTCTCTACATCATCAACATTTGTCTCTATGTTTTGATAATTTTCAAGAGCATGAATCACTATTTTTGGTAAAGAAAAGACAGCAATTCTTTACACTACTGCCCAATGTGCCATTTCACTGACAGCTTGTAAAAAAAAAAGAGGTCTTGTTCCAGCCTGGGTGTAGGTCAGCCGTGCGAAGAAAAGACTGATAAGTTCTCTTGAGTCCATTGAGCGTGAGTGGACCTGACGTCAGCAGATGGTGGATCACACAACCCTCGCCCTCAGCTCCCTGTCCATCACTAATCCTCCCGGGACGGCCCACCAGCTCACCCTCGCTCGGACGTTACATCAGCAGACGCAATATGGGGTTGCATTTTGAATCCTAAACTTGCATCTTGATAAATGATTGATGTGGCAAATGTTCAAAAGGCATGTGTAGAAAACAACTTAAATAAAACTGTTTGCAGCCAAGCGAGAAGAGCCTGGATGAAAATCAGCACCTCCAAATTCAGAGACCAAGGTTCTTGACTTGAAAAATGTGCTTTGTCCTCTCTGAAGGAGTTCTAGTCTCTTAAATCTTGTTCTCAGTGAGGAACGGATGGAGGTTGGCGTAGCATGAGCTTTGGGGATTGAAGCAGTCAAAATGTCCAGAGGAGCTGGTATCGGGGGCTCAATTATCTGTTTTCCATGCCTCCTGGACGCCTGGACGTTACAGAACCTTGAGAAGACCCGCTGGAGGGTCTACGAATCTCAATCTGAGCGTTTGTCTGGACAAGCTGAAGCCAATTTTCTTTTGGGCATTTCTTCCGTGACATTAGCATTGCTTTGTTAGCATGGTGTTGTAGTGTTGCTAAAACATTTGCTGAAGTAAGCTTTCTCCCAGAAAATGAAGGCATCTTATTGGTCCACCCATTACTTTTTAATGCGCTGGACAAGGTGCTTTACAATCGTTCTTTTTCTAGCTGTAGATTTTACTGCAGTACAGTGTTCATGGTTTTACAATGATCCAGACCAGAGCAGAGAGGATGCACGGTCAGAGCAAGTCTGGTTTGATAATAACCATTTCTTTAGCATTGGAGGTGCTGATGATCCCTGACCTGGGGCCCCTGCAGCCTGAGGGGCCAGGGCAGGTGTGCGGTGTGGCCCCTAACTTACCCCACCACCTCTGCCTGAATACCTGGCCCCCACAACTGGAAACAGCTTTGTTTACACACACAGTTGACGCTTTCCTAATCACTGCATTTGGCACTTAAATATAAATTTCAACAATGTGATCATAATGTGAATCACCGGTGCATCAAAACTTTACCAAAAATTACCTTTTTTGAGCTTTTAAGCATTTTACAAAATGATTCCATTGGTAAAAACAGACCCGGAGTTGTTTTAGCTCCATCCACATTAATATCAACAACAGAATCGTGTCCCCCTGACCCTTCTGTCCAAATGTTCTGTTTATAAACTCATTACACTATGACAAAACCTCAGACCTGAGAGATACGTAGATGGAGATAGATAGAGATAGATAGATAGATAGATACTTTATTGATCCCCATTGGAGGCTTTGTGTCCATTATACAAGTACAAGTACAGTAAAGTATAGTACTATAGTATGTGTGTAACTTTATGGATGTTTTTAGTCCCTCAAACGGACAGATGGCCATATGTGGAATGGGATTAGTCTCCGGTCTTCTCATGTTTCCAAAGGTGTGTAAAGCCAACACTGATGCTGCACAGAACAGAAAGGCCGTCATCAGCTGCAGTTGTTGTGACTGCGCGGAACAGACAAGTTCAGTCTGGCCTCGCTCAAAACCACAGCCGTCAGCTCCTCCCTGAAGGTCCTGCAGATCCATTATCCTCAGCTTGGATTGTTTTGGTTTTTAACTCATGCAGTTCACTATTCTCCAGTCTGTCAGCAACTCAAACCCTCTTCCCACTTCATACATAATTATGTTTATATTTATATCAAATTATATTCTAATACATTGCATCACCCTCTGTTCATTATGCCCTTTGTGTTACGACTGACAACCGACTACACAACTATGTGTGCGATATCAGCTCCACCAGTTCAAGGAGGCGTGGCCTGAGAACGGATCGTATTCTAATATGACTTTGAAACTTGAATCGATTATGTTTGTTGGTCAGTGAATATATGTTTTGCATTATGTTGAAAAAGGTACTAAAAATGATATAAATGATGCTTATTTTTGAATAGCAAGTTGTCTTTTTTTGCTTGAATGTAGTTTGTCATGTAAGTTTTCAGATAATAATACTTCATAATCTCAGAGAAAAAAGTCTGAGCAGTGAGTTTTAAAGCTTGTTTTTAGTATTTTTTTCTTAATTCCAGACAACTTTTTGGATAAAATAAGTTTGTGATGCTATAAATTTAAAAAAAAAAATCTCAAAAAAGTTTAAGAAATAAGTAAATAATACTTGAAATGTATGTTTTTAAACTAGAAGTCATTTGGGGCAAGTATTATTTTTTTTATTTTCAGAAAGGTCAAGTCATATTTGCTTGTTCTATTGCAGATCATTTTAGCATTATTTTCATAATTTTAAGCAGTATTTTACTTGATTTCATAATTTATTTGTATTTTTTTACAGTGTGGGACCTGCTGCTTTGCTTTGGTAATAGTCCATCTCTGTGTTGGTTGAGGGGGATTTGGAATTTCATGAGCAATCTCTCTTTGTGCTGCAAAATTGTGTAGTGTTTTTTTAAATTAATTTGATTGATTCACAAAACCGTGCAGTCGTATGTTGTTGATCATTTGCCCTGTGCCACACCAGTCTGTTGTGGAAAGCAGGTCAGTGTCGGATCCATGATTATCGACTGTGAGCTCAGAGCTGTTCATGGGGCTGGGGGTGGCAACACAAACACACACTCCCCAAAAACGCACACACAATGAGATGGTCTCTTTTGAGCATTAAACATGTGACAGTACTTTTCCTCTTTTTATCTCTGATACCTCTGGCTCTAATTCGCACAAACACATCCCCCCGCCCCTTCTGTCTAAATAGATTTGTGAATGTCTTGTGTCGAGTAAGGTCCTTTCCCAGTCCATCCATCCATATTTGTCAGCTTTATCTGTTGCTTCGTGGGCTGCATGAGCCTGTCTGTCCTCGCTCTACAGCCTGAGTCCTGGATCTAGAGCCCGTCCGTCCGTGTGGAGCGGATCCCTCTCTCAATGAGGATCTCCCCGAGAATTTTCACTTTTTCCCACTGGGTATTAGAGTTTTTCCTCTGATGCAGGAGTGTGTTGGACAGTTAGTGTCTAACAAAAAGGACTGTGATGATGATCCAGGACACTCAACAATCAACAGCATTTATGAACATTTATCATAATTTATGGACATTGGTCTCTGCCCCTTATGGAACAATGGCTCGATGTGTTTTTCACTGTATCATTGTTTCATTTATTGTGTTTGAACTGTTTGATTTTCTTATCTGTGTTGGCGAATTCAACAGTTTTGTTAGGTCCTCTGAGATAACTACTGTTGTAAAATAGGGCGATACAAGAATAAATGAAATTGAATGTCACTCTATAGTATTTGATGAATGCAGAAGAAGCCAATTTGAACATATGCGAGCTGGAGCTAATTTATTTATATGGGCATTTGATCCGACAACATTCATGCCGTAACAGAGGCAGACATGTTGCTAAGGTGGTTGCCAAGGTAGTTGTTAAGGCAGCAGGAGTATTCCCCTGTAAATGAAGACATCCAATTGGTCGATCCTTAATTCGCTCACGTTTGGAGTTTAAAAAAGCTTACTTTTCAATCTCAATATGAGTAAATACTGTAGGAGCCAGAGCCAGTTGGATCAAAAGTTTGTCCATGAGCACTTCCCCATTGGTGTTTGAGGTTGTAGCATCTTTCTTCAGTCTACGGGTGCAGATAAAGAACCATCTCTGTAGTATGGTGGTGTTATTATTATTAATGAATGGAATAGAATACAGAAAATCTGAATAAAATCTGAACAAACACACAAATGGGAGAGTAAGAGGCGATTGTCCTGCGCACGATCTGACAGTGCGCTCTTTGTCTGTGGCGCGCTGATGAAAGCCCGCCACTGTGACTGCGACAAGGGCCCGGTCTCGGCTCCCCGGGCACCCACCAGCCGCAGAGATGTGTGTGAACAAAGCCAGTGTCCCGCCCGCACTGGGATAGGCCCTGATAAGGACAGGCGCACGGGGCGAAGGCGAGGGGTAGATTAGCTCATGGCTGCTCTCAATGGTGTCAGGGCTTGTCGTCACCCGGGCCTGCCGCGGGGATGTGACGATGACATCTGGAGGCTTTTGGAAGTTTGAAAGAACTGGGTTTGTGCAGAGAGCGGAATCACCGCATGGAAACATTTTTAAACCCAAATAATCTGCCAGCCAGGAGGGGGCGACAGTGGCTCAGTTGGTAGAGCATTGGTCTTTGGAAGTAATCAGCGACCCATGTCATCTGCTTCCACTGATGTCTGCTGTCATTGTGTCAATGGGCAAGACACTTAACCCCACTTTGCCTGAAGCCCCCGCTGAAACAACAAGGCTGTATCTTTGTTGAAGGAGCAGCCATCTTCCTGTGGACCCACCCCCTGCAGGAGGATCAGAGAGGGGCTGGTGCTTTGTGAATTGGGTGGCAGTTCTGACCACCCTGGAAAAGCCATGTTCCAGCTTCTTCTGCAGGACATCTTGTTTTGCTAACAGCTACTTTCCACAAACTGTTATCAGTTTAAACACAGCACTGTAATAATGTCTCATGTATTGAAACTGTTTTAGTCGATAAATTTCACATTGTCAAATGTCACTCTCATTGTCAAAAAACTTTCTGGTCTTATTTGACGAGCATGTATCACCATAATGATTGACAATTGGGAGGACCAATAGTTTTCATGATTCATCCAGAAGTAGAAAATCCTCCTACAATATACCTGAATAATAATAAAAATAATATCACTATTCATTTCAAACTTTGATGTTGTGACACCGCTTGTTCCACTGTCATTATGCAAAGAATTTTTTTATAACCTTCATGTACTTTCACCCTTACAGTTGTCCAAAACTGTAAGGGTTTTAGAATGGATTTTAAGATCTTTTTGTCTGTTTTTAAAGATCTTAATGGACAGACCCCACAATACATCTCGGACTTCATCCAAATTTACCATCAACCCTGCACGCTGAGGTCTGAAGGCCTTAGACGAGACTTAAAACCTGGGGGACAGGGCCTTCTCTGTGGCTGGACCAAAGCTTTGGAGCCCTCTTTTATGTCTCTGTGATGTAAAAGACAATATAAACAAGATAAAGTTGCAAGAACCACTCTAAAACAACTGTGAGTCTAGCACTATTCTATCAGTGTCTTATCAGGGTTGAGAGTTGAGACGTTCCCTGGGAGTCAAGATTGTGTTTGAAATTGCGCCCGAGGCCAGTACTCACTCGCTTTGTTGCCCTTGACTCTGGCCAGCAGTTTGTGGGCCAGCAGCAGGTCTCCACTCTTCACAGCTGCCAGTAAGTCCTGCTCCTTCCCCATGGCTCACTGCTGCACCTGCGAACCCAGACACATCTGTTCCGGAGGCCACAGGAGGCTGCTAAATCCCAGCTAGAACTGTGAGGGGCGCAGGGGTCCGGAACCACGCTGCTGCTGGAGGGACATGTCCATCTTCAGAGGCGAAGGTGGACAAGCATAGTGGACCACAGCCTGGAAAAAAAGAACCATAATAACAATAATGCATCGTTTATTGGACACACAAAGATACATGACACAATATTATTCATTCACACTATACACAGTCAGTGGCGAAAAACTACTATTGTAGCCACAGCTGCCCTGGGGCACAGTGGTAGAAGCGAGGTACCAGTATGTGTATTTTGTTGACTCCACGGTTGTGGATAGAAATGCTATCAGGCACCAGTAACTTCATGGAAACAAAGTTAGCAGTGAACTGATACACGAACGCAACCCTTTGATTTATAGGAATGCAGATGTTCAACCAAGGGTGGCACGGTGGCTGAGTGGATAGCACTCTCGCTTCTCAGCAAGAAGGTTCTGGGTTTGAATCCTGGTCAGAACAGGGCCTTTCTGAGTGGAGTTTACATGTTATCCCCTTGTCTGCGTAGGTTTCCTCCGGACGCTCCGGTTTCCTCCGGACGCTCCGGTTTCCCCTACCACTAAAAACATCTGCAATAGTTTAGGGTGAATCAGTGTGTTTGTGAGTGCGAATGTGGGATAACAGATGGAAATTAGCCCATGGCTACGATCCGGAGTGATGTGTTCATTAACACTGTGCCAACCAAAATAAACAATAAATTTAGTAATAAATAAGTCTTAACAATTTTATCCACAAACCATTGGTGGTGGAGGTAACCAAGACGGGAGATGAGAACCATGTTGCTATAACAAACAGACACTGGGCTGAGCAGGTGCATATTAGCGGTCTAATCCAACTGACGCAGAGAGACAAGACACATCACAAATCTACTGCTGTAATGTGCCGGTGCAGTTGCATCGCAAGTGCTTGACCCAAACAAGGCACACAGGCACAAAATGGCGCAGAGGAAGATGGCTCTGGATTGTACGGTCTGGTGCACTCTGGGGTATGTTTGCACAATTATTCCAATGTGGTTTCACAGCAAATGGCAAATGAACATTTATTTGGGAATGTAACTGTCAAAACAAAAGCAGAACTTTACAGATCGGTGCGCACAGCCCATGGAAGTTGGGAGTATCCATCTTTGCAGCAGATATTTGAGGAGACTGTTCTGAGACAGGCAAAGAAAATCACCTCAGAAGACTCTTCTTATGTCCTTTATTCTCAATATGAGCTCTTATCATCAGGTCACCGCTACAGAGAACCAATGAGAAACTAGAAACTTGCAATGGCTGAAGCCATTGCGATTGACTGCGGAACAGATCTAATGTGGAAATCTGCTAAAAAAAATCCTTGAAATCCTTTAAAAGGCCTTGAAACTGTTAAAATACTTGATAGATATTTGAAACTCCTGAAGTCCTTGAAATTGTTGAAACCTTTAAACTCCTGAAATCCTTGAAACTGTTGAAACATTGAAACTCCTGAAATCCTTGAAACCCCTATTAAGTTCCATTATACTGGTTTATATGTAAAAAAAAAACCCTATTAAGTTGCATTATACTGGTTTACATGGAAAAATCCCCATTAAGTTGCATTATACTGGTTTACATGAAAAAAACCCTATATTAAGTTGCATTATACTGGTTTACATGAAAAAAACCCTATTAAGTTGCATTATACTGGTTTACATGGAAAAATCCCTATTAAGTTGCATAATACTGGTTTACATGGAAAAATCCCCATTAAGTTGCATTATACTGGTTTACATGAAAAAAACCCTATTAAGTTGCATTATACTGGTTTACATGGAAAAATCCCTATTAAGTTCCATTATACTGGTTTACATGTAAAAAAACCCCTATTAAGTTGCATTATACTGGTTTACATGGAAAAATCCCCATTAAGTTGCATTATACTGGTTTACATGAAAAAAAAACCCTATTAAGTAGCATTATACTGGTTTACATGGAAAAATCCCTATTAAGTTGCATAATACTGGTTTACATGTAAAAAACCCTATTAAGTTGCATTATACTGGTTTACATGTAAAAACCCCTATTAAGTTGCATTATACTGGTTTACATGGAAAAATCCCTATTAAGTTGCATTATACTGGTTTACATGGAAAAATCCCTATTAAGTTGCATTATACTGGTTTACATGGAAAAATCCCTATTAAGTTGCATTATACTGGTTTACATGGAAAAATCCCTATTAAGTTGCATTATACTGGTTTACATGGAAAAATCCCTATTAAGTTGCATGATTACACTGAAGTCCTTGAAACTGCTGAAGTCCTTGAAACTGCTGAAGTCCTTGAAACTGTTGAAGTCCTTGAAACTCTTGAAATCTTGAAACTGCTGAAATCCTTGAAACTGTTGAATCCTTGAAACTGTTGAATCATTGAAACTGTAGAAATGTCTGAAAGAGCTGAAGTCCTATTAAAATGCATGGGCCTATTAAAATGCATTGCAGAATTCTCAATGCAGATTTTTGTCCGATTGCGGAAAAACCGGAAATCGCTGAAGTCCCAAAAGTAATAGCAATAATCTCCCAAACATGTGGAACGTTTTGATGTATAACTTGTGGAAATTGTTGAAAATGTGAAAGCTGTGAAACGTGTCAAAAAAAATGACGGAATAAAGAAATACAAAACCAATGGTTGACTGCGGAAGGTTCCGCAGTCAATCAATAAGGAAAGATATCTAAACTGGTGTAGGAACTCGTTCCTACCAATCCCCGGTGATCCAAGATGACGTCCTAATCAAGTCAATGTCTTGTGTTCAGTAGTGCATGGGACTTCACGGGGACCAAAAGATTAGCTGAACTCGCCCATATTTATATAGTGGACGAGCTTCCATGATGGTTTGCGGCGAATACGCGTGTGGTGCTCTCATGCACATGCACAGGCTTTGCAGCGCTTTGGCCAATCAGAGCTGCTGATCAGAGCTGCAGTAGAGCGGAGCAAGAGGAGGAAGAAAACAGCAGTTTGTGGCAGTAAAGTGTGGATTTTAAGAAAACTGAAGGCTTTAACAAGAAAAAAAGTTCAGGATGAGAAGGGACATTAAAATCCCCACACAATCCGACCTTTATGTAAGTTGTAGGTTCTCTGTCAGCTGAGGTCAAGCTGTTTTAGTTTACATTGAGTTCTATTGGACATTTTTCTGGGTAGCCCACATAAATTTAGTCTGCAGTACCACGGGCGCCCCCTGTGCCCATGGGTGGGACAGCTGTAAGCTAGTAATACACTATCCAGATATTATTATAGATCGATTACGGATGGTTCCTACCCATATCTGTGAACCTCCTGGATACAGGCCATGAAGCAGAGCATCCATCCATCCATTTTCTTCCCTTTAATCCATTTCTGGGTCAGGGGGGTGGCAGTCAGAGATGCCACCCAAGTCTCATAGCACCAGCAGAAGCAGAGCAGTGATGGTTTATTTCTGTGTCACTGTGTTGTGTTTTATGTCTGTCTTATGAGCATTTTCAATGTAGCAGCTGTGAGCCCAAGACAAATTTCCTACGGGACATAATAAAATAATCTTGAGTCTCTTGATCCTGAATCTTGAAATGAATCTTGAAATGTAGAGGATTGAACATGCGAGATGGTTGATTCTGCACACGTCAGTCCTGCAGAGGCTCCCGGACGCAGCTCACACACTATTGTCTTTTCAAAGACCTCATTCCGCTGCGACATTAGCTCCATTATCTCTGAGCTGGTGTTTACTCCGCTCAAACATGTAAAGGGCCATTCTGTCTTCACGAGCGCCTGGCTTCTTTCCTGTGTGTTTTTCCACCTCCAGAGCTGTGGCCCAAGGCTGCGATGGTTTCAAGGCCACCGTGAGCTTCCTCAAAGGCAGGAGAGAGGTGCTGACGGGGCCCCGCTGGTTCCTGACTGGAAACACTGACACAGGAGCAGCGCAGTGATAAGGAAAGTCACGGAGAAGCTTTTCCAGAACAAGGAACATTCTGCTCTCTATGTGCGAGTGTTTGACAGGGTTTAGGAAAAGAAACTGATTTGTTTTTTTAATCTTTATTTTGTGTTTTAAGGCTTTGAGTGAAATAGACTTTGTCGAGGAAAAGTGTGAACGCGCCCTTACTACCAAATTGTTTTTTTGGAGTTTTTGACCATTTATTAGCAATATGTAAGATTTGCATGTCATGTCATCATTAAAGGGCCCTAATCTGTCGAAAGGCATTAATTAAACTTGCTCTTTTCCAATACTTCTTTAACTGATAACAGTAGTTCAGAGATATTTGGATTTCAAAATTAGTTTTACAGCCCCTAAATCTTGTTTTTGTTTTCATTTCGATGTCCTTCCCTCCATCGTTTTACCAATCAGAAAGTCCGTGTTACGGGTTGCCAGAACTCACCGCTTGGAGCCAGTCCCCCACTGGTAAAGTACCATGTGGCCGCAGAACTAAAAAAGGTCTCGTTATGATTCTCAAATCATTAAAAAACAAGGAATAAAACCAGGATTTCTATCTTTGTGAAAAAGGTGTTGGTTATAGATTTGTTGTTGACAAAAATCTTGTCTATTTAGATATTATGGTTCCAGCTGGATTCGTCTGCCTATCTGGCAACCTGAGTCAGGGAGAGTGGGAGAGGCTGCAGTACCACATTTGGCCAGATTTTTACATATTTGATTTCCATCCATATTGATACCAGGGACTTTTGGTATCCATTCAGTGCTGCACAATTAAATTCTAAAACACATAGAAACAAACCAATATTTTATCTGTATGTTTATATATTGATCTGTCATCTTTTATACATTCCAATTGCATGACCCTGTGTTGAAATGCTGTGTCGACCAGAAACAACAGTGGGAAAGTAAGTAATCTTTATTCATATAGCACCTTTCACTGACCAGAGTCACAAAGCGCTTCACGATTGTTGTTTTTTAGGGATTTTTTTTCTCTCACTCTCTCACAGAGATGGGAGCAAGGTCGTCATACGTGAGGCGCATGCCAGACCTATTGCAATGTTTTTAGTGGTAGGGGAAACTGGAGCACCTAGAGGAAACCTACGCAGACACGAAGAGAACGTGCAAACTTCACTCAAAAAGGATGTCGTGTTGTTGGACCTGTATCAGCTTTTCACCTCAGGTGAGCATTAATACCTGGAGATGGCTCCCCCCGGGCGGCACAGTGGCACAGTGGTTAGCACTTCACAGGGAGAAGGTCCTGGCATTGATTCCACCCCCAAATGGTGCCTTTCTATGTGTGTGGAGTTTGCATGTTCTCCCTGTGTCAGCATAAGTTTTCCCCCAACCACTAAAACTACAGATGGAAATGAGCAACATGTGGTGTATTTACAGTTACTGTTCATTAAAACACACTGTCCTAAAATTAATTAGTAAAACAAATCAACTATTGCCAACACTGCTCCTTCAGAGGCAATGAAGAATGGGTCAAATGCAGAGGATAATATTCCCTACAACAGGGATATCAAAGTCAAATACATCAGGGGCCAAAAAACTAATTTGCTACAAGCCATGGGCCGGACTGGTTCAATGTTTATTAAAACTTATTCAAATTATGCATAAAACCAATTGAACCAAGCCCTAACACAGGGTGTTTCATTTACAGTTTTTTCCTTTTGCTTGAACACATTTAGCTACATTTAGCTCATAGTCCCAAAACTCTACACACAATATAACCTGACACACACTGGGACATAAACCATTCACATCTGTCTCAAAATGAAACTCCTCTATCAAAACTCAAACTCCTCTATTGAAACTCAAACTCTGCTCTCAAAACTAAACAATCATTTGTCAAAATGAAACTCTAAGGATAAAATGAGTAAATGACACACACTTGCATCATGTGAACACACTTTCCAATTGGACGCAACACACTACAGTACTGTATATAAAACACTGCAGTACTTTTCACTGTTTTTATTCTGTTTATCAGTTAGCTTTCTGTGAAGTTCAATGGAACTGATTTTGTTCTCAACAAAGGTTTATCAACAACCCAAAATAAAAGTACTGAAAGGTTACACCAGTGTTTCCCACACATAGACTAATCTGTGGCGCACCGCCACAGATTAGAGACCGCCCGCCACAAATTGCGTTTCGTATTGTTATATATATATATTTTTTGTTACGCTATTTAAAACATGCATCGTCTAGTGCCGCCGCAGCGGTCAATTTGACAGCGGGGAGGGGGGTTTAAAATGTGGCGGCCCTTCGTAACTCTCACTCAAGCTACGCGTCTCTCCCACATACAGAGACCTACACACACACAGCCCCTCCCCTTCGTGCACACCGCGTGTCTCCGTCTCCATCAGCGATCATCGCTGTAAGCAGCTGTGTCTATTAATTTTGGTGCAGAGAAGACGGCTGGTGAAGTTCACTAAAGGTTGGTATCCCGTGATCTCGTAAATCACACATTAAAAAGTGCTGAATGTTCAGTGTCAATGTCGAATTTCCGTCCCGACTCCCTTAACAAGCGATGACGCTTTCTTTATAAAGTTAAAATCAGGTGCTCTGATAAAACATGCAAACTTTGCAACAAGTAGGTTTATACAGCGTTAACAGTATTTATAGTGTAATATAGTGTTTATACAGCGTGTGAATAATGTTATTTTTTGCAACAAGTAGGTTTATACAACGTTAACAGTATTTATAGTGTAATATACAGCGTGTGAATAATGTTTGATATTTTGATCAGTCCAATAAAGCTGTATTTGACCAATTAACGATGTCATTGTTAATTTTTGCCGGCCGACCCCCCCCCCCCCCCCCCCCCCCCCCCCCCCCGCAGACGACCACCACACATTGCCTTCAAACCTGTGGGAAACACTGGTTACACATAATATCAACTAAATACTGTAGATCACAATGCTACAGTATACTGTACATCACAGTACTACAGTATACTGTAGATCACAGTACTACAGTATACTGTAGATTACAGTGCTACAGTATACTGTACATCACAGTACTACAGTATACTGTACATCACAGTACTACAGTATACTGTACATCACAGTGCTGCAGTATACTGTACATCACAGTACTACAGTATACTGTACATCACAGTACTACAGTATACTGTACATCACAGTACTACAGTAAACTGTACATCACAGTACTACAGTAAACTGTACATCACAGTACTACAGTATACTGTAGATCACAGTACTACAGTATACTGTACATCACAGTACTACAGTATACTGTACATCACAGTACTACAGTATACTGTACATCACAGTACTACAGTATACTGTACATCACAGTACTACAGTATACTGTAGATCACAGTACTACAGTATACTGTACATCACAGTACTTCAGTATACTGTACATCACAGTACTACAGTATACTCTATTGCATTTGTGTCAATGAGTGGGATTATGGATCATGTTCCTGCTTGGACTGTTTTCACAATGTTCCTGCTGTTGGTGAAATGAAGCTCAAGCGGATGTTCAGACTGAAAGACCGAGTGCCTGCCAGCCTCGAGCCTCAGCCAATCACACAGCTCTGCCAGCCTCGAGCCTCAGCCAATCACACAGCCAGGCCAGCCTCCTGCCAACCCTCTCAGAGCAAAGCGGGCAGTTTAAAAGGCAACCACTTCCTGACAAACAACGCTTCCTGAGGCTCTTAAACAACCATGGGCATGGTTCTCTGACCGCCGCTGCTGCCGGTCCCTGCTGCTCCTACTAATGCCTGTTCCCTGATGCCTGCTGCTACTACTGATGCCTGCTCCCCGTTCCTGCTGCTACTACTGATGCCTGCTCCCCGTTCCTGCCGCTCCTACTGATGCCTGTTCCCGCTGCTGCTGCTGCCTGTTCCTGCTGCTCCTACTGATGCCTGCTCCCCGTTCCTGCCGCTCCTACTGATGCCTGTTCCCGCTGCTGCCTGTTCCTGCTACCGCTCCTGCTGCTGCCGCTCCTGCTGCTCCTACCGCAGCCTGTCCCTGCTGCCTGCTCCTGCTGCTCCTACTGGTGCCTGTTCCGCTGCCGCTCCTGCTGCTGCCTGTTCCTGCTGCCGCTCCTGCTGCTGCCTGTTCCTGCTGCCGCTCCTGCTGCAGCCTGTTCCTGCTGCCTGCTCCTGCTGCTCCTACTGATGCTTGTTCCGCTGCCGCTCCTGCTGCTGCCTGTTCCGCTGCCGCTCCTGCTGCTGCCTGTTCCTGCTGCCTGCTCCTGCTGCTCCTACTACTACACGTGCCGCGCTGCTGTTCCTGCCGCTGCCGCTCTGCGGGCTCCCAGGCTGCACCTACGGCTCGGCTCTTTCAGACACGTACAGTATGTAACCTGGCTCACAGAGACAAGCGGCGCACACTGGCGTGACATGGTCTGTTTGCCCGTATGAATCGCATTGTGGTTGCGTCGTACGTGCTTGTCCCGGGCCCGTGATTGTCCCGTGCCATCGTTTGTTTGGGGTCTGTCCCTGCTTTGACCCGCTCTGATCTGCTCGTCAGTGCTTATTGGCGCCGCTCCTTAAACACGTCCAGGCTCCGTGTCACTGCTGCTCAAGTCTCCTCCGTGAGACAGTTCAAACTCCAGCGTGCTTGGTGGCATGCAAAATTACATTTTGGAGTCTTCCCTAATCAGTCTCCCTCTAAGGCCCGAATTGTGTGTATTAAGGCTTAATGTATCGGTCTCCGAGGCTTATCGACATATTGCACGTTCAGGGTGAATAGGAATCTGCAGCTTTGGCGCCTCTCTGATTTGGTTGCTCCCTAGACAAAGGCCTAATGTAATATTGTTCGCTCAGGGTGAAGAGGAATCTGCAGTTTTGACGCCTGTCTGATTTGGACGCTCCCATAAGGTGAAGAAAGTGCGTTTAGCTTCATGGCCCTGTCACGCGCATAATGGCGTACGTGAATGCATGTTGTATAGCAAAGCATGGCAAGTTTATTTGTATAGCACAATTCATACCCAAGGCAATTCAAAGTGCTGAACAAAAAAAAAGAAAGCATTAAAATCATAGATTTCACAGAACATTAAAAAGGAGGATAGAAATATATGTTTTGACCTTGTCTTAACCATTGTCAGAGAGGAGGCCTGTCTTGCATCTTCAGGAAGATGTTCCAGATTTTAGCAGCGTGAATCTGAAAGGCAGCCTACCAACGTTAGTTCTGACTCTGGACACTAACAGGAGTCCAGTCCCTGTGCTTCTCAGAGTCCGGGCTGGTTCGTATGGGACTAACATGTCACTACTATATGTTGGTGCGAGGCCATGGAGGGACTCGACTTGTATATGCGCATGCACACGTAGGTACGTAGTGTGCGTGCATATATATTATGTATATGTATATGCGTATGTGTTTTAT
Organism: Knipowitschia caucasica; assembly: GCA_964034765.1. Lineage (NCBI taxonomy): Eukaryota > Metazoa > Chordata > Actinopteri > Gobiiformes > Gobiidae > Knipowitschia > Knipowitschia caucasica. Next base: position 11,209,334 of record OZ035831.1, read on the forward strand.
AGTCTTAAGCTCGCTTCGCTCAGTTCTCATCAGGGCTGTCTCTGCTCTCGTCAAACTTTCCGTAGTTTAATTGTAATTATGATTAGATGCTTTGCAATGAATGATGTGAGTTACCTTCGCTGGTCGTCGGGCTATTCCGTTAAAAGACAACCTGTTCCAACTGGGGCCAAGGGAATCTGGGTTCGTAAATACTTATTCGGTGTCGTCCATTCTACTTCAGCGCAGCCAATATAGACGTGTCGTAACCCGTTCTGAGGTGTTGTTGTTCTCGGTCGGGCTCGAATCTCCGCTAATCTGTAGCTAGCGAGACGACAGGAGGTCGTCATTCAGCCAACTTCAGCTCTTTCATAGTTCGTCCTAAAGTTCGGACCAGTCCAATGCGGTTTCGCCTACGTGTCGGCCCCGGGACTAGTCTGGCGGACTGAAGTGGCCCTCGTACTGAAATCCTCGAGCCCCCTCCGCGTGCAGTAAATGTTGCTCATAGGGACGCGTTTCCCCTGGTCATTAGCAGTGTGTTTCATTTTATCCTGAGCAGGCTGGTGTCGATTATCAAAAGTGGTTTTATGCTTTGTTCCACCTCCGTGCGGAGTTTTGCATGTTCTCCCCTCGTCCGGCCGGTTTGCTCCGGATCCTCCACGTGCTCTGGCCTTCCCTCACTGCTACCGCGTGCAATTGATCCGCCCTGCGCCTCATACGGGCGATCTCTCTCCGATTCTCCGCGTGGAGTCGGGGGGCAGCATCCACAACGGTCACATGCTCTCTGCCGCACTCTCATGGCTCTGAGTCATCGTAACGGTTGCTCGCTCTACTGCTCGTTCTCAGGTGCCGCTCTGTTCGTACTTATTCTGCTCCGTGGCCGCTCTTTGCCGTCGTTCTGAGTTTCCTAATTGCATCAAGATAGCTCTCTCCTGTCCAGAAGGAGATTCGGTCGGTTCTTGTTTAATCTCTCCCTTATGTTGCAGGGCGCTCTTGCTGCACGGCCGCGCCTTGCGAATTATTCTCGTAGCAATAGGCCCTGTCATTCCCGCGCGGGGCATGTCCTTCCTACGCGGGGCTCGTCCATCTCAAGCCGGGCAGGCGTCTGGCCGTCACACTGGCCACCCGGCACACGTGATGACCCTCATTGAAGGTTTCGTAGATGCTCCCTCAGCTTGGACATGGAGAGAGAGAGGATAGGAGGAGGACCAAGGTCTCTTGGTCCGTCCTATCCTCTGTCACGTCCCAAACAGGTGCTGCTCTTCCGGCTGGGCCGCCTCATCCTCGCAGTGCACGTCATTCCTCAGGCCGTGGTCCATCCCCAGGCTCCTGCGCGCTCTGCAGCACTGTTTTCCTGTTCGCAGGTGCTGCGCTGACCTCAGCTTCAGCTGCTGCCTGCCGGAACGGCATCTTTCATGATGGCACCGCCTCTTCCACTTACTTATTTCTTTTTCACGGACGCGGCTCAGTCCGCGGGTTTTTGGGGGTCATATCAAGGCCAGTGGTTAGCTGCACCCTGGCCCCAAGGACTTATTACCCCTATCACTATAATCCCTGCATTCAACACTCCAAAAGGAAGGTGCCGTCACACTTTCGTTATGCATTATTTTTCCCCTGTCCAGATAAACACCTGATGAAATGCACTCCTCCATGCACGGAGAGGAGATTCAGATGGGCTGCTATTTCTCTCTCTGTCAAATGACGTCATGTTTGCGCAATACATCCAAGCCCATTTAATAAATCCGGCCGGTCTCCTGTGATCTCCCGATTCTCCAATACCGGCCGCTGGATTAGAATAGCCGCCGCACTCCAGCCTGCTGGGCCTTCCTCACTCTTCCCTACAGCAAATGGGTCAATGGTCCACGGCTTGGTCCTGCCTCATCCTCTATCAGACTAAACACTGACACTATTCTGACTGCTCAGCGCTCCCTCTTCAATCTGAGGTAATTATCAAATACTCTGGTGGTGGCTAAGGCTCTTCTCTCACATAAGCATTCTCAACATCTGTTGCACTTCAATCCGGACATGCATATGATCACCTTGTCTTACATCATACATTCATGCTCACCGCAGCGCTCTGTGCAGAGAAGCTTCTCTGCATAACCCCCTACGGCTCACGCTATACACGCACCTCACGAAGCGGCCTGTGCGCGAGAGGCAGCTCCGCACGCCCCAAGGGCCCACGCTTCTACACGCATAGTCATTACAGAGCGTGCGGACTCGTCACCCCCGCATATTCTCTGTATCATACGCTGACACACGCATGCTCAAATATAGCAGATCTTGTATGAGAAAGCTCTCTACATTGCTGCTCCACATTCTCAACACGCAGAGCCCGCATCAGCTCTGCGATTACACGCATTTACTCTTCACTTCATGCATCCATCACGCACGCATGATCACATAGCGCTCATTCAGTGAGTGTCTGTTCCCACAGATCCCCTGCGGCCTACGTCATACATGCACCCTCACAAAGCGGTCTGTGCGCGAGAAACCCTCCGCACGCTCCAAGGGCCAACGCTTCACACACGCATAATCATTACAGAGCGTGCGGATTTGTCACCCCCGCATATTCTCTGTATCCTATTCATGCAATTCTGCTTCCAGGCAATGCAGCCTCCACGCAATGCAGCCTCCACGCAATGCAGCCTCCACGCAATGCAGCCTCCACGCAATGCAGCCTCCACGCAATGCTGCCTCTATGCAATCTATGCAATGCTGCCTCTATGCAATCTATGCAATGCTGCCTCTATGCAATGCTGCCTCCATGCAATCTATGCAATGCTGCCTCCATGCAATCTATGCAATGCTGCCTCCATGCAATCTATGCAATGCTGCCTCCATGCAATCTATGCAATGCTGCCTCCATGCAATCTATGCAATGCTGCCTCCATGCAATCTATGCAATGCTGCCTCCATGCAATCTATGCAATGCTGCCTCCATGCAATCTATGCAATGCAGCCTCCACGCAATGCTGCCTCCACGCAATGCTGCCTCCATGCAATGCTGCCTCCATGCAATGCTGCCTCCATGCAATGCTGCCTCCATGCAATGCTGCCTCCATGCAATGCTGCCTCCATGCAATGCTGCCTCTATGCAATGCTGCCTCTATGCAATGCTGCCTCTATGCAATCTATGCAATGCTGCCTCCATGCAATGCTGCCTCCATGCAATGCTGCCTCCATGCAATGCTGCCTCCATGCAATGCTGCCTCTATGCAATGCTGCCTCTATGCAATGCTGCCTCTATGCAATGCTGCCTCTATGCAATCTATGCAATGCTGCCTCTATGCAATCTATGCAATGCTGCCTCTATGCAATCTATGCAATGCTGCCTCTATGCAATGCTGCCTCGATGCAATGCTGCCTCTATGCAATGCTGCCCCGATGCAATGCTGCCTCTATGCAATGCTGCCCCGATGCAATGCTGCCTCCATGCAAGGCTCCCACGCCTCCAGATAGGCAGCTTCCCACGGGAGGCCTGCGCATTCCCCGGCACACATAGCGTGGCTTCCTCTTTTGGGGGATCTGAGATCATCTCAGCTGCAATCGATCTCATAGCTGCAAGTGTCACTGCCAGGGTCAATGCGCCAAACAAATAAATCATTTTAATGTATTTATCGTGTCTTTGGTCTCTTCAGATTGAAATGAAGCTCAAGCGGATGTTCAGACTGAAAGACCGAGTGCCTGCCAGCCTCGAGCCTCAGCCAATCACACAGCTCTGCCAGCCTCGAGCCTCAGCCAATCACACAGCCAGGCCAGCCTCCTGCCAACCCTCTCAGAGCAAAGCGGGCAGTTTAAAAGGCAACCACTTCCTGACAAACAACGCTTCCTGAGGCTCTTAAACACCCACCACCTCCCCAGCACCCCCTCTGGCTCTTGGCTCCCGCTCTGGCTCCCGCTCTGGCTCCCGCTCCGGCTCCTGCTCCGCCTACGCCCCATTCACACCATACTCTAGCCACCACCAGTGATTGACCCCGGGGGATCTGAGATCATCTCAGCTGCAATCGATCTCATAGCTGCAAGTGTCACTGCCGGGGTCAATGCGCCAAACAAATAAATCATTTTAATGTATTTATCGTGTCTTTGGTCTCTTCAGATTGAACAGCTGTGGAGCACCTTGAGTAGGTCATTCTGCAGAAATATCCAACCACAAGTTGTTACTAAAAGTTTCGGGTTTTTTTTACAGTACTGTATACAGTACACAGTATTGTGACATCTCAATGGTACAGTACTATGTACTTTACTGAATTGTATGTTTCACAAAACTACCATTTTTCAAAAGAAGCAATAGCCAACTCACAATACAGTACATGTGATACAGTAAAGTACTGTAAATACTGTAGATATAGTCTGCAGTAGAGAGTTAAGCAGTATAGTCGCGCGGAGATTACGGAGGTGACGTGACGTGCGTGGATCATCGCAAGGCCCTTACGTAGCCTGCCGCGCACCCTCAAAAATGTCTAACTACGTAAGGGTCGCCGCAAGGAAGCTCCGCTGTGATTGGTCCTTGTGTGATTACTTTCTGTGAAGCATGGAGCGGCTGTAGGAGCAGACTGCTTCGCGCTTAGAAGGAACCTAAGGAAAAGTAGTTTGGGCTCATGGCAGAGCCTGATATACGCGGAGACTGTGGACTGTTCAGTTCTGTTGCATATCTAACATATATATAACTTATAAACTGTGCAGACGTTTGTTTTGCACTGTTCCTGTCTTTGTTTGAATTGTAGCTCATTGCGTCTGTTGCATTCCTCCTGCACTTGTTAATAGTTCATGTTTGTCTCATATTTACCACTTGTTGTTTTGCTGTTTGTGCTATATACAATTGAATAATAACTATGTTTCCAATAAGAACTGTGTCTTCATTCACCACATCACAGTTAAATGAGTTGAAACGATGAGTCCATAGAACTATCACATAATCCTACAGTAGAAACACATGTAATGATCTCAAGCAGCTTTGCCATTGTTTTTGTTCTGAAGAGGAGAAAGTAGCAGCGTAAATGGGACCGCTTTGGTTTCTCAGGCAACTCTTGTGAGATCGCCATCACTTGGTGGGTTGTGGGATTACAACATTCTCTTCAAAACTCCGCAAGGGGAACGCGCGTCTGTACCACCTACTGTGGTTACGTAGGTCCAACGTAACTGCAACCGTAACCAGCGCCGCGCGAGTGTTCACAGGCCTTTACAGTACATGATACAGTAAAGTACTGTAAATACTGTAGATACAGTCTGCAGTAGAGACAGTACAGTAAATGCTGTAGTCTAAATGCTGTATATCCAGTCTAAGAGTTGAAGACATGTTTCCATCTGAAGGTCCTGATGCAGCTGTGGCTCTGTTTCCCTCAGTGTGAGGCCACGGTTTATCACATGATCCTCCAAAGTTGCTCTAATGTCATCGGAAATATCTTCAACCACGTCCTCCTCATATCTCCTTGTCTTCCTCTTTCTCTCTCTTGCTCTTCCTGCCTTCGTACTTTAAAGTTCTGAAAATGGCTAAACTGAGTTTATGTCTGGCTGATGTGTGTCGCATTTTCAAGTGTGTGTTTCAGTATTTTGAATAGATGTGCTTTCCCAATGATAACACAGGATTGCATTTATGAACAAAGTTGCATTTATGAACAAAGTTGCATTTATGAACAAAGTTGCATTTATGAACAAAGTTGTTTAAGGAATGGTTTGACTGTGTTTTAGGTAGGGATGTACCGAATCCAGGATTCGGGTTCGGATTCGGCCGAATATTGGCTTTTTTGACGGGGTTCGGTTTCTGGCCGAACCTTAGAATTTTTCCCCACCGAACCCGAACCCTGCACTTACACTATGCGCGCTGTGGCTGTTGGATTCGTCACGGAAATCAGATTCGTTCGGAAGTGTAAATAAAAATGCACTTTAGCGGAGGTTTATATCCTCTTGCTCTCTGTTCCTCTTCGGGTGCACTGAGGTCTCTTCCTGGTCATGTGATCCCCGTGGACCAATTAGCTCTAGTCATATGCCGGTGCGAGGGGATGTTATGATTCTTGTTTTCACCTGTAATGCGGTTCTGATGGATCATAAACTAACTGCCTATTCACCAACTTTATGGAGCCGATTACCAGTGCCAGGTACTTGTCATCTGAGCTGCGTATGACTGTAGAAGCAGAGTTGGTGAGTCCATGTTTAGGCAGCTAGCCTCTTAGCATTAGCTTCTCTCAACTTGTCTCTACGAGTTTGGCATATTTCTCAAATGTCCATATATATAATGTTTTGACCTGAACCAGTGGAAGCTATTTATGCATGTATGGTGCTTTAGCTCTTATTTTTACATGACATGCACAGTAATATATGTACTTTATCTCTGAAGTTTTACACTGCTGTGAACTGAATGTATTTGTGTTTAATGATAAACGGGATTATTATAAATGTTATAATAATAGATTCTGGTCGAGCTACATGTCCAATTTTCAATGCAGATTTGTCTCGTGGTGGTAAGGACCCTAAACAGTACACAAAACCGCCGCTGTTAAAACATTTGCATATGAAACATTAATGGACTGAGGATGGAAAATGATTCGGTATTCGGGTTCGGATTCGGCAGAATCTTAACCAGTGGATTTGGTATTCGGCCGAACCCCAAAAACTTGGATTCGGTACATCCCTAGTTTTAGGTTCAGTAAAAAAGCTTCAGGTTCTGTAACTTTGGTCTAAGCATGTGTCTATGGTGTTCAAGCAACAGGAAAAAACTGTAATTATTAAATTAATAATCCAAAATTTTCTTATGCCTCTGTGCGCTCGGTTCTAATACTAATCAAATATCATCCCTGGGGCCAAGATAACTCATTTGCGGGCCGCATCTGGCTCCCGGGCCTTGACTTTGTGACACCTCTGCCCTACAGGGACAATAAAGCATACTGTAACTTTAAAGCCTGTGTGGGGCAACAAACATATCGTGAACACTCAGCACTCGCAGCAGTTGCAGCAGAAGATGCCAGAGAATGTGTGATCTAAAAGCAGCCTGTCGCCTCGTGCCACGGCCTGAACGGGACCGTCCCGGGACTCAGGGACTGTCTGTGTGATGTCCCAGGAGCACCCATAATCTGAGGACTACACACAGTCTATGGGAAAACCTGTATGAAAAAACCTCCCTGGATTCTTCATACACTGCTGATCAAAGATTTAGACAAGATATTTGAATGTTTGCAAAAAAAAAAAAACTGACTTATAGAATAATTGTATTGATATTTGTAACCAGCTCATTTCCATTCCACGTTTGCATTTCTTCATTGCTGATTGGATGAGAGAGCAAACTGACAGAAACACGTCTTGTCTTTATTTTGATGCCGTAAAAGTGATCAGATGGGCAAAAATATAACTTATGGCAAACTAGGAAAGCATTATTTTATATTTATATATTTTGTTCGCTTTTTTCATGGTAATGCAACAAAATATAACCCTAATCCAGCAAATACAACAGTAAGACATCCCATGAAAGGAAGAACAGGAGTAGGATGAAGAAGAAGAAAAGTCTTATAAACTCCTATCCCATTCTTATATTATATAAATACATTTACAAATTAAATGCCCTGACCGGCACCAAAAATACAAAAATAGCTCAAACCAGATAAAATAAATAGCTATGAAAATAGTACTAAACTTGCACTAAAAACTTTCGAACTGTTGAAGTAGAAGTGAGGACAAATTAACAGTGTGTGGGAATTTGTCATAACTTAGCACTTCACAATACTTTTAATGTTGAGATTGTTCCAAACTGCTACTACAACAGTAATACGCTTTTTTATATATTTACATATCAGTGAATTAGCCTAATTTAGACGCAGATCTCTTGTTTTTTTTATAATTATCAAACTTTTCACCTGAGATAACGCTATAACAATCAGGAGAATTCTGGTTAATTACGTTTAAAATATCAAACTAAAACTAAAGTGAAAACCAGTATGGTATCAGAGTATTTCCCAGTTCAAAAGAAGGAAGAGGACTCGTGCAGATTGGTCCCAAACTCGCTCCAGACTCGCTCCAGACTCCAGTGTAAACATGAACTCACCGCTCAGGCAGAACCAGGGACCGGAGGCAAATACGTGTCCTGCACTGTCGCGTCTTCTTCTGAAAAAGTCCGAAAGAGCCTATTTTCTTTTCTCCCAAACTGGATCCAGCTCTGATCCTAAGACTCGGGTCTGAGCGTGAGCCAGAGACGCGCTGTTGTGGAGACGGGGACGCGCCAGGTGGACGGCGGACACACGGACGTCAGCGGAGCGCGCGCACGGAGCTGCTCTGGAGCCGAGACCGAGACCGCGAGACACGGTGCGTAACGAGCGTAGAGGAGGGAGGAGGGTTCCGGGAGGCGCCTTCACAATAAGAGAATCCTTCAAAATAAGAGCTGACTTCACAATAAGAGATTCTCCCGGAATTGTGATACCACCCCAGAGCTGTCATTTTGACTGCTCCTATTCAAAACAATGGAATTTGGAGAAATGATCACCAAATATTATTTTCTGAAAAGTAAGTAATGTAACTTATCTATCTATGCTCTGGCGCCCTCAAGTGAACAACGAGCAGCACTACAGTGTCTGAAGCATAGTCTGAAGCATAGTCTGAAGTGGCAGTTGCATGCACTGCCCCTTTTGCGATTTCGAAATTCTAAATAAGAGATCTTTGTAATTAGTCCCACAGTGGGGAAATATCAGTGTTGCATCACAAGTCAATGAGGAGCACACAGCACAAGATAAGTGAATATTAACAATATTAAAACACAACACTTTACTCTATAAAAGAAAATCACTATCTTTAGCTAGTGATCTTAGCTATCTGTATTCTCTAGTGCAAGAAATATATACTTTTATATAAACATCTGCATAAAAATCAAATGTTCTAGTGCACGAATAGGTAAGAAATTGTAGCATGCGCGGGAGCATAGAACAGAAGGATAAGAACAACGCCACTCAAGGAATATGGGCTTGGGACCAATACCAAACAAATATGTAGTTAGGGAATGTTTGTACAAAGGGCCACGTTATTAATAAACTGTAACTATGAACGGCTTCCATGATGCGGTGACAGCGTGAGCGCGATATGAACAAGTCCTGGATGAAGTCCGTGGTGTCCGTGGCTTGATTTAGACTCAATCTCCAGACAGAGGCACAACACGTACCGTGAAAAAATGCCCACGACTCTGGACCATAGACTGTATATGGTGTGTGCACGCGCATCGCATGCACGCGCCTCTGAAGTCCATGTTGGTGCCGCGCACGGCGCACATTAACATGTGCACACACCAACATGCCACCAAGTCATTATCTCTGAGGGTTCAAATGTTGTCACGTAACCACTGTGCTGTAGCAGCACGAGGTTCTGGGTAAAGTGACACACGTGGTCCCATGTTACATATTCTAACATTACTTAAATTATTGCACAGATGCATTACATGGGAGGTGTTCGTTAGTCCTCGTTGTTCGTTGTACAGCTTGACAGCAGCAGGAAGTAAAGACCTCTCAGAGTCTGTCACTGAAACTTCTCACGTGTCCTGCAGGGGTCATGGTCTAGCATCAATGTTAGTTTGTCCAAGAACTCCCATCCCCCCCCCCCTCCTGCACTCAGGGCTGGACTGGCCATCGGGCATACCGGGCAATGCCCGAAGGGCCGATGCCCATATTTGGGCCGGTCTGTCTGCCTCATACAAAAAACATGTTTGTGAAAAGTGTAAATCCGTTGAGAACTGTTCGAGGGGGCGCGAGTGTCCGCGGGGCACCTGCTGTATGTACTCAAACGGGATTCCACCACCTCAGCGGCCGCAGTGTTCCAGCATCCAGCGGCTCTGAGCTGGACGCGGTAACCGCTCACAACACAACACGGTGAGCGCGTAGCCGCAACGTGACCAGGGCTGGACTGGGACAAAAAAACGGCCCGGGCATTTTTTCCTTCTTAGGGGCCCAGGCAACTTCAAGGTTCAAGGAGCCATATTTGACAAAAAAACTAAAAACAACATCTGTCTGGAGCCGCAAAAAAAACAAAACAGCATTGTATAAGGCTTATATGAAGGTAACGGGCTGAAGCTGTATTAGCTACATTAGCTGCATTAGCTATATTAGCCTAATATCTAAATGACAAAGTAAAGGCTACAAACACATAAAAACCATTCATGATTATCAAATGTGTATTTTCATTGCAGCGTGTCCTGAAAGAATGACACACCACGTAACGACTCTGCTTTAAGTTTAACCTTCATGCAATTGTACAAATAGAGTAAATAAATCTGCTTTTTGGCTCCGAGTTCACCTGCATCACTGTCTGTTTATATCCATCACAGGCTGAAGTTTGCTGGAGCTGAATGTCCTTAATGGCCTTTTCTTTCACCGTCTTTGCGGAGGTATTTGAAGTCTGAAAATAGGTGCTCTGACTTTATGATGAATGAATCTTTCAGTGAACGTGTTTAGAGCTTCATTGTTCCTCCTGTTGCAACAAAACTTTTCATTACATCGCAAACATGAAGCAGTCCTTCATTTACTGAAAGCAAATGTTCATTCTCATTCTTAGTCCAGTCTTATCGACTCTCTCTCTTTATCTTTGGGATCCATGCGCACACACAGTCTATGATGCGCACACGCCGGTTAGTTTACAGCAGCGGCCGCCTGGCGCGGGCCGCGTCACAGGATATGACGCACTACGTTGACAGAAATACTAAAATTGAATATTACTTATACAAGTTTTTGCAGCATTGAAAAACGTCAAGAATGTTTTTCCTCCTACAGAAACCACATTGAAACTAGAAATAAAATATAGCCCTCACACTCCATTTTCAGACATTTTTGAAAAGGCTCCAGGAGCCACTTTAGGGGCACTAAAGGTTGCCGACCCCTGGTTTATACAGTATGTGGAAGCAAATACTGTAGAGGATCAGGATGTCTGCAGTTTCAACAATAAAATAAAGTACAATAGTCCACATTAAACAGAGTAATAAACATGTCTCAGAGTGAGGGAGGTGGGCACAGACAATATTGTTTGTTACAGGGATGAGAATTGGTCAAAAAAGACTGAAATGCATAATGTCAGCCATTGGCTGGCTCTAAATCTGTTTAATCTGTTCACAACATTTTACTTTTGGGCTCAAACATGAACTTTTAATGCAATTGAAAATTTAGGTACCCGAGCTTTAATTTAGAGGAAAGGGGAGACGCGGACTCTTTTCTGCAGCGGTGTATTTATTGGGTGCACAAATTACGAAAAGACATGCATGGTCCTGTGCGCGTTTATGGTCATGGGTACATGATCACGTTGCGGCTACGCGCTCACCGTGTTGTGTTGTGAGCGGTTCCCGCGTCCAGCTCAGAGCCGCTGGATGCGGGAACACTGCGGCCGCTGAGGTGGTGGAATCCCGTTCGAGTACATACAGCAGGTGCCCCGCGGACACACGCGCTCCCCTCGAACATTTCTCAACGGATTTACACTTTTCACAAACATCTTTTTTGTATGAGGCAGACAGACCGGCCCAAATATGGGCATCGGCCCATCGGGCATTGCCCGGTACGCCCGATGGCCAGTCCAGCCCTGAACGTGACCATGCACCCAAGACCATAAACGCGCACAGGACCATGCAAGTCTTTTCGTAATTTGTGCACCCAATAAATACACCGCTGCAGGAAACAGTCCGCGTCTCCCCTCTCCTCTAAATTAAAGCTCGGGTACCTACATTTTACATTGCATTAAAAGTTCATGTTTGAGCCCAAAAGTAAAATGTTGTGAACAGATTAAACAGATTTAGAGCCAGCAAATGGCTGAAAATATGCATTTCAGTCTTTTTTGACCAAAGCTCATCCCTGTAACAAACAATAGTGTTGTCTGTTTCACCTCCCTCACTTTGAAACATGTTTATTACTCTGTTTAATGTAGACTATTGTACTTTATTTTATTGATGAAACTGCAGACATCCTGATCCTCTACAGTATTTGCTTCCACATACTGTATAAACCAGGGGTCGGCAACCTTTAGTGCCCCTAAAGTGGCTCCTGGAGCCTTTTCAAAAATGTCTGAAAATGGAGTGTGAGGGCTATATTTTATTTCTAGTTTCAATGTGGTTTTCGGTAGGAGGAAAAACATTAATGTTTTTCAATGCTGCAAAAACTTGTATAAGTAATAAGACAGTGAAAGAAAAGGCCATTAAGGACATTCAGCTCCAGCAAACTTCAGCCTGTGACGTGATGGATATGAACAGACAGTGATGCAGGTGAACTTGGAGCCAAAAAGCAGATTTATTTACTGTATTTGTACAATTGCATGAAGGCAAAAAAATGGAAGTTAAAGTTAAAGCAGAGTTGTCACGTGGTGCGTCATTCTCTCCAGGACACGCTGCAATGAAAATACACATTTGATAATCATGAATGGTTTTTATGTGTTTAGCCTTTACTTTGTCATTTAGATATTAGTCTAATATAGCTAATATAGCTAATGTAGCTAAGGTAGCTAATGTAGCTAATACAGCTTCAGCCCCTGTTACCTTCATATAAGCCTTATACAACGCTGTTTTTTGTTGTTGTTGTCAAATATGGCTCCTTGAAACTTTTGAGTTGCCTGGGCCGCTAAAAAGGAAAAAATGCCCGGGCCGTTTTTTTGTCCCAGTCCAGCCCTGCCTGCACTGTCTCCTGGGGACAACCAGACTGTATATATTAAGACAACCCATGGATCTATAATAATAAATGCATATAGCTGTCCCACCCATGGGCACAGGGGGCGCCCAAGTACTGCAGACTAAATTCACGCGGGCTACCCAGAAAAAAGTCCCATAGAACTCAATGTAAATTAAACTGACAGAGATAAAGGTTGGATTTTGTGGGGAATTTAGAGTCCCTTGTCAACCTGAACTTTTTTTCTTGTTAAATCCAGGACAAAGCTGGACTTCCATTGAAGGCCTTCACTCTGGCCCTTCTAGAAGGGTCAGCACTAGATCATACACGGAATTGGGACAGAAGCGGAAGTAAATAACCAACTACGTATTATTGCCTAAACTTAACCAGCCATTCCCAAAGAGTAACCCCAACCCAGCCTTAACCATAACCTTAACCATCTTACTCAGACACCTAAAACTTAACCAGTCACCATTTTAAGGACTTATTAGTCTAAAACTAATTCGAAAGTAGGATTGTTACTTCCGGTTTTGTCCCGATTCCGTATATAATCTAGTGCCGACCCTTCAAGAAAGAGGGAGTCTCTACTATGAGTCCAGTCCAGTTTGTGGTTCAGATGAACACCCTGGTACTTGTAAGAATCCACTCTCTCAATGTCCCTTCCCTGAATGTTCACTGGGGCCGGGTCCTGTGGAGCTGAAGTGTCCCAGGACCAGTCTCTCCAGTGTCTTCATGCAGTGGGATGTCAGAGCCACCGGCCTGAAGTCGCTGCGGTCTTTGACCCGTGGTGTCTTGGGGACTGGTGCCACTCAGGTCTTCCAGAGCCGTGGTACCGCCCTCAGCTTGTGACATACATATATACTACATCTATGTACTCACTCACTTATTTCAATTGTGTACATGACTATGCACAACAAGTCACAGATACATTTCAAGTAATTGTACAGCTCATGAATTCATTTCAAATTCAAATAACTATTTATCAGTGAGGTACGTCATTTGCAGATGAAGCACCAGTGTGGATCAATAAAAACACAGAAATACATGATATAAAATACAAATACATTAAAATTACAGAAATGCAGTATAAAATACATAAATCAGATCATGATCTGCTTCAGCCAAAACAGACCGTGCCCTTATCAGCTCTATCATCTCCCGCTCTAACCACGCTCTAACTCCGCTCTGATCAGCAGCTCAGCTCAGGATGCGCCGTGCCCCTCTGTGCTCGTGCATGAGAGACACACACATGTATTTGGCGCAAAGTATTATGGGAGCTCGTCCACTGCGCCTAACCGGGAGGACCAGGGAGATGACCAAATATGGGCAAGCACTGAGCACAAGCCATTACTTTGAATAGGACGCCATCTTGGATCATTGGGGCTTGGGCAGACGGGCACCGAAAGATTAGCGGAACTCGTCAATATGTGGGCGAGCACTTTCTATAAAGTGTTGATTTATAGAAAACCGAAGGCTTTAATACAAAAAAAGTTCAGGATAAACCCATAAAAATCTGACGTTTATGAAAGTTGTAAGTTCTCTGTCAGCTGAGGTCGAGCTGTTTTAGTTTACATTGAGTTCTATGGGGCAAATGTCTGGGTAGCCCTCGTGAATTTAGTCTTGTTTAGTCCTATCCAGATATTGTTATAAATCTATGGGTTAGACAAAAAACAAAAAGGTAAGTATATTCACCTGTTGTATATTTAATTAATTTTCTCCATTTACAGTCTTTTCTACAGGTCTGCACCTAAACATACAATCAATCTTTAAATAAACATGTTATTTCATACCACTGCAGCTGTCATCTCTCCTTTAGGGCATTATGCATTTCTGTAACTGTATATATATATTTGTCACTGTCATTACTCCGCATCATTGAGGCAGAACCTTGTTGCCCCACCCTTTAAAAAGCTGAGCACCTGTGTTGCTTTGGGTGTTTTAAGATAATATGAGCCATGTTCAAAGAAAGGTTTTTTAACTGTTGGAGGGCCTTTTTGTTTTTGTCTGCTTGTGTTTGAAAGAGCTGTCATGACCCTCAGCGTGGTCTCGTCTGCAGCTATGTTTTACAGTGTATGCACGGCTTTTGACAGCTGCAGCAGCGCTCAGGCCTACACCTAACAGGTTTGATATCAGTGTGAGGGTTTTACAGCCTTAAAACATCCAGCTGCTCTCTTGTGGATAATGATTTGTTTGCTCTTTTGCTATTTTTAGAACATAACCCTTTGATAAACGAGAGACTACTGTAGTTGGAATACACAGCTGCCTTTAGTCAAAGCTGTGTTCGCACTGCCCCCTGTTGGTGCTAATGGGGACATGCAAATATGGAAGCTAAACTATACATGATGAGAATAATAAAAACAAGAGCAGGAACACATTTATGAAAATGTTCATGTGCCTGTATTTGTGTCAGAGTCGAGCTGCCTGTCACATAAACACAAACAGTGAGGGCTGTGTCCATTATGTCCTGGTAATCCACTCGGGTCACTCAGTCTTTTCCCTGTCCTCGGCCGCTGGGTCTGCTCCTCTCCCCTGCAAATAAGCAAAATATAAGGATAAATCAAATATGCTGAATATACAGAGTCACATGGCGGGTTTGCAAATCTGTCTGTCTTCAATTCTAAAATGTATGGATCATTTACACAGGATAATTTTAATCAAATCTGAGGGTGGTAAATCCTTGTACCTGATATTACTATCCAGACAAAGATGGTTTTGCAGATTGAATTAGATATATTCAAGCAGTTTAGAATTGATAAATGCAAACTGTCAAGAACAAGAAGAAGAAATAGCTTAATAAAGAAACATGTTCAAAATACTAAGCAAGAGTACGATGCAAGAAAGAATGAACAAAGCCAAGAGCCTCTCTCCTCTCAGTGAGGAGAATAAAAAACCATCTTCTGTAAACTGGACTGGTAGAATAATGAAAATAACTATAAATGCAGAACAAACTTTCCATGAAGAAAATAACTATAAATGCAGAACAAACTTTCCATGAAGAAAATAACTTCAATGCTTTTGGCCCCTGATCCGCCCATTTAGAGCTTTTAAGATTCTGTTACGAACCATGAGTTGGACGGCCCTGATGTAGATCATTAAACCTTTGACTTTAAGGTGGTCCATGCCTATTTACAACATGTACTTACTGTGAACAGAAACTCATGTATTACCTGAAGGATTGGGCCTCAGCACAGTCAGCCTTCTCTGAGCACGTCTCCGTTGGCAGGACAGCCCTCAGTGATGTGGCGGTGGGGCGGGGTCAGTGAGCAGGAGGAGTCCACAGTTGGACGATGGCTCTCCTCAGCGGGGTTTAGAAGCTCCAGGTGCTGCAGTGTCTGTGATAGCAGCGGCAGAGCTCCTGCAGGCTCCATGCTGCGGCTCTCTGGGCTGGAGGCAGGTGGTGGTGCAGGGGGTGATGCAGGTGGTGATGCAGGGGGTGATGCAGGGGGTGATGCAGGGGGTGGTGCAGAGGGTGATGCAGGTGGTGGTGCAGAGGGTGATGCAGAGGGTGATGCAGGTGGTGGTGCAGAGGGTGATGCAGGTGGTGGTGCAGAGGGTGATGCAGGTGGTGGTGCAGAGGGTGATGCAGGGGGTGATGCAGGTGGTGGTGCAGAGGGTGATGCAGAGGGTGGTGCAGGGGTTGATGCAGAGGGTGATGCAGGTGGTGGTGCAGAGGGTGATGCAGAGGGTGATGCAGAGGGTGGTGCAGGGGTTGATGCAGAGGGTGTTGCAGAGGGTGATGCAGGTGGTGATGCAGGGGGGTCGGTGTGGTCAGTTTGGAGGTCAGCGTTTGGACGAGCCTGTAGAGATCAAACAAAACAGATGGTTTTCTTAGAAATCAAACGTGTTGAACAAATTGGCATCATGTTTTGGTGGTTAGAGAGCTCTCTTCCTCTACTATAAAAAGTGTTTTTTTTTACTTCCGTTGGGCCCATTTGAAGGTAGAGAAAATGTCCCATATGAGAGACAGTCTTCAAGGATAAAGAGATTTGTAGGTGGACCAGATTCTAGTAAGACTGGGGCAAACTCAGTCCTTCTCCTGCAGCGCAGCCAGAGCACCGCCTCATGACTGCATGATCTGCATGGGTATGTTTTTGTTTTTGTTACAGTAGTTTTCTTGTAAATAAAAGAATTATTATTATTTTCTGGACTGCTACGTTTGTTTAGTTCTTTGAACCCGCTTATTTAGCTCTGTCAAAGCAGTTTATGGACTGACTATTATGACTCAATCATGATATCAAGTTTTAGCAGCTACAGGACACTTGTTTATTGTCAAAATAGAAGAATGTGAATGACCGGCACAAAAGCAAACTCTTAAGCACTTTGTCACCTCGACATTAATGTTGTATCCAGTTTACATTTGTATTGTCTATCTTCTACATCTTCTATGTTACAACATGCCTATATGTGGAGCAAATGTACTTTTCAACTGTTGCTGCTGGGGCTGTGCCTCTCAAAAAGTATTGATACAGCTTGAACTTTTGAACATTTTGTAAATATTTTATTTTGAAATGTTTTACTGAAAATTCACACACAAGTTCCAGACAAGTGTGAACTGGAGTATGACTCTACAAGATTTGCACATGTAGTGACAGAACAATTATCCCATTGCTCTTTGCAAAACAACTCTAGCTCTGTCAAATTAGTTGAAGAGTGTTTGTAAACAGCAGTTTTCAGGTCTTTCAATAGATTTTCTATTGGACTTTGGTCTGAACTGTGACTTGGCAATGCTAACAAATATGTTTTGGTTTACACCATTCCATTGTAGATTTAGCTTTGTGTTTAGCAGGGCTGGACTGGGACCAAAAAACTATTCTTTCAATAATTTTGAAGTGGATAAGCCACTTATAAGCTTATATGATTATTTTGTATATAGTAATTGTAATTCTATTTAGAATTTTATGCCAGTGATTAGTGATGCTGATTTTTGTTATTATTATTTATTTTTATTTTGCCTTCTCTACTCTTTACCTCTCTTTCTGACTGTTGCACTGAGCCAAAACAATTTCCAAGTCTGTGACTTCCTGTTACTTACATGGAAATAAAAATGATTCTGATTTAATGAAGTACAATAAAAGTTAAACGGGCAAAGACGGAGTCCCTGTGAGGCGGTCTCATGTGTATTTCCCCATTTAATCAATATGTGTATTTTTTCGCACAAATGTAGACTTGTGAGCAGCAATCGGGATATTATAATTTTTCTTTTATAAAAGTAATTTCTCAGCGCACAAGTTCTCTTATTTTTCTCATCTACACTTTTCACCATAACTCTGCAAACTTAGACCTGTGACATAAACAGTGTTATTACCGGGTTGTTGTTTGTAATAATGTGTTTGATGTGAAGAAGATGAGATTATCGTCTGAATACCTGCTGCTCCCTGGATTTATGGATGAAGTTCCTGAGCTCGTGCAGCTGTTGCTTCAGGCCGCACCCGTCCACCGGAGCCTCCAAATGGAAGTGGTACCCCCCCTCAGGCAGGACCAGGGGGTGGTGGCTGTCGAAACTCTCCAGGATATCAGCTGGCCAACAATAAAAACAGAAATCATAATACATTTTAGACACCCAACATTGATCTACATGTATGGACATTGGTCTCTGCTCCTTTTGTGTTTTGATCATTGCATTTCTGTTTGATTCTCTCTGATCTGTGTTGGTAAATTCAACAGTTTTGTTAAATCATAACTACTGTTGTGATTTAGGCCCGATACAAGAATACATTTAATAGAATTTAATTTTATTCATAGGGTGAATTTATAGGCTCTCAAGGTCCTTACAAAAGGGTAAAAACCTTGGACCTAAAGTTAAACAAAAACAGTTAAAAGCATACAGTGAAACAGTGAAAGTATGCTTAGAGTGACTCTGACATTGTATGACATTTTTAGTGAATGTTTGATGGTTTCCTCTGTAGTGGGATTGTATGTTTCTGATTTTTATATTTCCCTGTACTTTCTTAAATTAGCAATATGTACGATTTTCATGTCAAGTCATCATTAAAGTGCCCTAGTCTGTCAAAAGGCATTAATCAAACATGCTCTTTTCAAATACTTCTTGAACTGTAGTTCAGAGATATTTGTATTTCAAAAATTACTTTTACAGCCCCTAAATCTTATTATTGTTTTCATTTCAATGTCCCGCCCTCCAACGTTTCAACAATCAGAGAGTCTGTGATCAAGGTTGCCATAACTCACCGCATTGAGCTATAATCTCACTGGTAAAGTACCATGTGGCTGCAGAATTATGATTCTCAAATCATTAACGACAAAACAAGGAATAAAACCGGGATTTCTATCTTTGTGAAAAAAGTGTTAGTTTTAGATTTGTTGTTGACAAAACTGTCTAATTGTCTATTCAGCTGTTATGGTCCCAGCCAGATTCGTCTGCATATCTGGCAACCTGAGTTAGGGAGAGTGGGAGAGGCTGCAGTACCACTTTTGGCCAGATTTATACATAGTGCGAATAACAACGACAAACCCTGGTTCACTGCTAAACTCCGGCAGCTCAGGAAAGCAAAGGAGTCTGCTTTCAGGGAGGGGGACCGCAGCGGCTACAAAGCAGCTAAATATCAGTTCAGGAAAGAACTGAAAGCAGCCAAGTCTCGGCACAGAGAACGACTACAGGAGCAGTTTGGTAACAACGATACTGCTTCTGTCTGGAGGGGCCTACGGGAGATCACCAACTACAAACCCAAAGCCCCCCCCTGTGCTGACGACCACAAGCTAGCTGACGAACTGAACTTATTTTTCAGTCGCTTTGATGCTGCCCCTGACACCTCTCCCCCCCCCCCCGGCCCGGACCACGTGTCTCCGGCCACTCTGAGACACTGCGCCAGTGAGCTTACTCCTGTGTTCACGGACATTTTCAACTCCTCTCTGCAGTCCTGCCACGTCCCGGCCTGCTTCAAATCCTCCATCATTGTCCCCGTCCCGAAGAAGCCCAGGATCACAGGACTCAATGACTACAGACCTGTAGCACTTACGTCTGTCGTCATGAAGTCATTTGAACGCCTGGTCCTCTCCCATCTCAAGTCCCTCACCTCCCCCCTCCTGGACGCCCTGCAGTTCGCCTACAGAGCCAACAGATCTGTAGACGACGCCATTAACCTGACCCTCCACCACATCCTACAGCACCTGGACTCCCCGGGGACCTACGCCAGGGTCCTGTTCGTGGACTTCAGCTCTGCCTTCAACACAATCCTGCCATCCCTGCTCCAGGACAAGCTCTCCCAGCTCAACGTGCCCGATTCCACCTGCAGGTGGATCACTGACTTCCTGACGGACAGGAAGCAGCGAGTGCGTCTGGGGAAGGAGGAACTCTCGGATTATAAATACAGGAGCCCCACAAGGCTGTGTTCTTTCTCCCCTGCTCTTCTCCCTGTACACCAACCACTGCACCTCCAGCCACGACTCTGTGAAGCTGATCAAGTTCGCGGACGACACCACCCTCATTGGACTCATCTCCAACAACGATGAGTCCGCCTACAGGAGGGAGGTGGACCGGCTGGTGTCCTGGTGCAGTGGTAACAACCTGGAGCTGAACGCCCAGAAGACAGTGGAGATGATTGTGGACTTCAGGAAGAGCACTGTCCCCCCGCCCCCACCCTCCGTGATGGACTCCCCATCACCTCTGTGGAGTCCTATCGTTTCCTGGGCACCACCATCACCCAGGACCTCAAGTGGGAGCCGACCATCAGCTCCCTCATCAAGAAGGCCCAGCAGAGGATGTACTTCCTGCGGCAGCTCAGGAAAGCCAAGCTGCCTGCACAGATGTTGGTGCAGTTCTACACGGCCATCATCGAGTCCATCCTCACCTCCTCCGTCACCGTGTGGTTTGCTGGAGCCACAGTCAGGGACAAACAGAGACTACAGCGCATTGTGCGCTCTGCAGAGGAAGTGATCGGCCGCAGCCTTCCATCGCTGCAGGACCTGTACGTCGCCCGAGCTCGAGGCCGGGCTGGTCGTATCACAGCTGACCCCTCTCACCCTGCACATGGACTATTCCATCCACTCCCCTCAGGCAGGAGGCTGCGGTCCATCAGGACTAGAACCTCCCGCCACAAGAACAGTTTCTTCCCCGCTGCTGTTGGACTCTTGAACACTTCTTAACCTGTCCCCCCGCCCTTTATAAAGTCACTTTACTGCCCATCATACGTCACTTTACTTCACTGTACTGCTGTCACCTTACATTGTGTGCACCATGTGCACTTGTATATTGTAAATAGTAACTGTAACTCTATTTTAAATTTAAATTTATTCTTTAGAAGTGTTTTTTTATTCTTATTTTTATTATCTCTTTTTGACTGTTGCACTGAGCCAAAGCAATTTCCTAGTCTGTGACCTCCTGTTACTTACGTGGCAATAAAAATTATTCTGATTCTGATTCTGAATAACATGATCCTGTCCAGGAACTAAGGGTGGAAATTAGCGTCTCATGCTTTAACCGCACATGGCATCTCTTCTGTCTTAGAATAATGTCAGTTGTGATTGTCCATCCATCCATTTTCTTCCCCTTAATCCATTTCTGGGTCAGGGGGGTGGCAGTCAGAGCTGCACCCAGTCACAGAGCACCAGCCCCTCACTGATCCTCCTGCAGGTGGTGAGTCCACAGGAGCTGAGATCTTTCAGTTGGGGCTTTGGGCAAAGTAGGGTTAAGTGTCTTGCCCAAGGACACAACGACAGCAGTCATCAGTGGGAGTCGTGAAGTAGGTCTTACTGTGGGCTCGAACCCACGACCTTCAGGCTCAAAGGCCAATGCTCTACCAACTGAGCTACTGTCGCCCTTCAGTTGTGATTGTCCCTGATCAAAAAAATAAATGCAAATAATAAATGTAGTGTCATAGAGAATAGGCCAGTCTGAATAAATGTGTTTTAAGTGTGGTTTGGAAAGTGTGGGAGTGTGTCAGTGTTCTGCTCCTCATGGTGACCAGGTGACCAGGTGGGCAGGATGCACCAGGAGCTGGAGGGAGGAGGAGGAGGCAAAGAAGTGGTTCAATCCATATTCAATAAAACAAGAATGTCCTCAAAGTATGATCCATATTTTGAAAGAATCAAAAGCGCCCCCCCCCCCCCCCCCCCCCCCCCATAATTTGGTGAAAAAAAGGCTTCTTGTCACATGTTGAATTGCGTTATTATTCAAATTATCATTACACAGACGCACGACATGTGAGGTCAGGTCGGCCATGTTTGTTAGTCCTCATTGTTTGTTATACAGTCTGACAGGCAGGGAGGAAAGACCATTGCGACCTCTCCTACACACAGCGAGGGTGTATCAGTCTGTCGCTGAAGCTCCCTCCTGCTGCACTGTGTCCAGAATCACAAACACATTTTGACAGCCCAAGTTTTTATGTTTGTTAAAAAAAAAGAGAATTAAAAGCATGATGCTTATGATGTCTCTCTTACAGGTGTGCAGAGCTGCTGCTTGGTCCGACTCACAGGGGCTCCATGCACTGCGGTGGGGGGGCACGAGGTGAGAGGGGGTTCGGTAGAGGCTCAGCAGGTGGTGCAGCTGGGCGGGGTGCAGCGCAGGGTAGAGGGAGCGCAGGGACCCCCAAAAGGACTGCAGGAACAACAAACACATCAGAGAACAGTAGAGAGGCTCAAATATATGCATGTACTTTAGAATGCTCTGGAAACGGCTGCAAATCCTAAGTGTCTCTGTAATAGTTGTTGTTTTGTGTTTTACAACTGCTATTTTTCTTGCTTTTTTTCTACCTGAGATGTTGCTGCAGTACTGTGTTCATGGTTTTGCACTGGTCCAGACCAGAGCCGAGAGGATTCATGGTCCAAGTGGATCAGGTGAAAATCCACAGGAGGAATGCTAACTTTTTGAAAAATGCTAATGAAGCATTTAGCATTTTACTTTGGACTAGAGCAGAGACAATGGTCCGAACCAAGCGGCGGCTCCATCTTGTGACCTGTCCTGCTCCACCCAGAGGCTACTCCACCTCTGCTGCTGTGACCTGAAGGGCTGTTGCTTATTATTGCTATTGTTAGCTTTTTAGAATGATCAATTATATTTTTTATTTTTGCTGCTACTGGACACCTGAAATTTTCCTACGGGGATCAATAAAGTAACTATCTATCTATATATGTACTGTACGTGGGGAAGGGTGAAGCAGACACCTATATCATTGTACAAAAGGCAAACATGCAAAAGAGTGCTTGGTCCTTTCCCCCGATACTAAAATGTGGCCCTCACCTTGAGCAGGGTCTTGCGGGGCGTGGCCAGCAGGTTGAGGGCACAGGTCAGCTTCAGCGTCTGCTCCGAGGCCAGTTCTCCCAGACCTTTGTCCTGGGCCCAGTCCAGCAGCAGATCCAGGCTGGCCCTCATTTGCACCCCTCTGGACCACTGGTAGAATCCCACTTCAGAGCCTGCCGTCACAAATAAGTGAAACTTCAATTATTATTGATGACCCCTAATCATGATCTTGAGAATCTTTACTTTGATATGTCATGTTTTAGAAAGATAAATTTGAATGTGGAATGTTTAGAATGTGTAGATAGAATGTATAAACATGACAAACATGAATTAAACTTATTTACAATAAGTATTTACAATTATATCCACTCTAATTACATCTGATTGTCATCTGGCAGTCTGAGTTCAGTAGATAAATTATTTTTATTATCTCTTTTTGACTGTTGCACTGAGCCAAAGCAATTTCCAAGTCTGTGACCTCCTGTTACTTACGTGGCAATAAAAATGATTCTGATTCTGATTCTGATTCTGAGATTAGCTGCACCTTTTCCTGGGCTGCTCCACGGCTGTGGAACCAGCTGCCAAAGGACAACAGACAGAGTCTTTAAATCAACTTTAAAAGCAAATATTGTTTCAGCTTTTAACGCTGACTGAGATATGATGGTTGTATGTGTTATAGATATGTTCATTTATGTCCTCAGTTGTAAATACAGTGCCTTGCGAAAGTATTTAGTATAACCTTTCAACAAACATAAACACAAACTTCAAACATAATGATATAACATTTTAATTTTTTGTCATGAATCAACAACAAGTGGGACACAATCGTGAAGTGGAACGAAATTTATTGGATAATTTAAACTTTTTTAACAAATAAAAAACTGAAAAGTGGGGCGTGCAATATTACTCGGCCCCTTTACTTCCAGTGCAGCAAACTCACTCCAGAAGTTCAGTGAGGATCTTTGAATGATCCAATGTTGTCCTAAATGACTGATGATGATAATTAGAATGCACCTGTGTGTAAATCAAGTCTCCGTATAAATGCACCTGCTCTTTGATAGTCTCAGGGTTCTGTTTAAAGCGCAGAGAGAACCATGAAGACAAAGGAACACACCAGGCAGGTCCGAGATACTGTTGTGGAGAAGTTTAAAGGATACAAAAAGATTTCCCAAGCTTTAAACATCTCAAGGAGCACTGTGCAAGCAATTATATTGAAATGGAAGGAGTATCAGACCACTGCAAATCTACCAAGACCCGGCCGTCCCTCCAAACTTTCGTCTCAAACAAGGAGAAGACTGATCAGAGATGCAGCCAAGAGGCCCATGATCACTCTGGATGAACTGCAGATAACTACAGCGGAGGTGGGAGAGTCTGTCCATAGGACAACAATCAGTCGTGCACTGCACAAATCTGGCCTTTATGGAAGAG
The DNA here is from genome assembly GCA_964034765.1 of Knipowitschia caucasica. NCBI lineage: Eukaryota > Metazoa > Chordata > Actinopteri > Gobiiformes > Gobiidae > Knipowitschia > Knipowitschia caucasica. Next base: position 11,233,535 of record OZ035831.1, read on the forward strand.
TGGCAAGAAGAAAGCCATTTCTCAAAGATATCCATAAAAAGTCTTGTTTAAAGTTTGCCACAAGCCACCTGGGAGACACACCAAACATGTGGAAAAAGGTGCTCTGGTCAGATGAAACCAAAATCGAACTTTTTGGCCACAATGCAAAACGATATGTTTGGCGTAAAAGCAACACAGCTCATCACCCTGAACACACCATCCCCACTGTCAAACATGGTGGTGGCAGCATCATGCTTTGGGCCTGCTTTTCTTCAGCAGGGACAGGGAAGATGGCTAAAATTGATGGGAAGATGGATGGAGCCAAATACAGGACCATTCAGGAAGAAAACCTGTTGGAGTCTGCAAAAGACCTGAGACTGGGACGGAGATTTATCTTCCAACAGGACAATGATCCAAAACATAAAGCCAAATCTGCAATGGAATGGTTCACAAATAGACGTGTCCAGGTGTTAAGCCTAGAGTATACTTGCGCGGCTTGGCTTACGTTAGCGGTTGCGGTGGACCTACGTAAGCACAATTGATGTTATACTGGCGCGTTCCCCTTACGGAGTTTTGAGGAGAATGTTGTAATCCCACAACAAACCACATGAGGGCGATCACACAGGAGCGGTCCCATTTACGCTGCTGCTTTCTCCTCTTCAGAACAACAATAGCAAACAAAGCTGTTTGAGTTCATTACACGTGTTTCTACTGCAGGTTTGTGTGATAGTTTTATGGATTCATTATTTTATAAGTCATTTCAACTGTGATTCTGTGAATAAAGACACAGTTCTTGTTGGAAACATAGTTATTATTAAGTAGTTTTCAGCACAAACAGCAATACAATAATAGTGGTAAATATCTGAGACAAACATCAACGATTTACGAGTGCAGGAGGAAAGCAACAAACGCAGCTACGATTCAAACAAAGACAGGAACAGTGCAAAACAAACGACTGCACAGTTTATAAGTTATATATATGTTAGATCGTCCACAGTCACTGGCTCTGAGCCCAAACTGCTTTTCCTTCGAAGCACAAAGCAAGGGGGCCAAATAATATTGCACGCCCCACTTTTCAGTTTTTTATTTGTTAAAAAAGTTTAAATTAATAATTATATTATTTTGAAGCCTGAAATGTGGCGAAATGTTGAAAGGTTCAAGGGGGCCAAATACTGTCGCAAGGCACTGTAATGTAATATTGTACTGTTCAGTATTGTGTATCCTATTGTTGTGCCACAAGGAGGCGCCATGTTGCAGGGATCAGAGCTGCATCTGGTCATTATGTTTGTTCTAGTGAGCTAGTCCTTTTCGAGCTGACTTTTTGTTGATAAAACAAAACATATTGTATATGGCAGGGGTCACCAACGCGGTGCCCGCGGGCACCAGGTCGCCCGTAAGGACCAGATGAGTCGCCCACTGGCCTGTTCTAAAAATAGCTCAAATAGAAGCACTCAAGCCTAGTGTATAGTCGCGCGGAGCTTAAGGTGGTGACGTGACGTCACTTGCGCAACGCGTGGATCACCGCAACGCCCTTACGTAGCCTGCCACGCACCCTCGAATATACGCGGCCACCGCCGCAGACAAGCTCCGCTGTGACTGGTCCGTGTGTGAGAGAAGCTCCGCTGTGACTGGTCCGTGTGTGAGAGAAGCTCCGCTGTGACTGGTCCGTGTGTGAGAGAAGCTCCGCTGTGATTGGTCCGTGTGTGTGTTTTGGACAGAAGCATGGAGCGGCTGCAGGGAGCATGGACGAGGCACTTCGGAGCAGACTGCTTCGTGCTTCGAAGGAACCGAAGGAAAAGCAGTTTGGGCTCGTGGCTCAGAGCTGATATACGCGGAGACTGTGGACTAGAATTCTGTTGCATATCTAACATATTTATAAACTTATAAACTGTGCAGTCGTTTCTTTTGCACTGTTCCTGTCTGTGTTTGAATCTACAATCGTAGCTTATCGCGTCTGTTGCATTCCTCCTGCACTTGTAAATAGTTGGTGTGTGTCTCAGATAAATACCACTTATTGTTTTGCTGTTTGTGCTGAATACACTTTAATAATAACTATGTTTCCAATAAGAACTGTGTCTTTATTCACAACATCACAGTTAAATGAGTTGAAACGAAGAGTCCATAGAACTGTCACATGAACCTACAGTAGAAACACATGTAATGATCTCAAACAGCTTTGCTTTTGTTCTCAAGAGGAGAAAGGAGCAGCGTACAGTAAATGGGACCGCTTTGGTTTCTAAACTCCTGTGAGATCGCCATCACATGTGTGACATGATTTATTGAAAAATTTGAGAGTTGACTATGAGTTGAGTAAGAGTTGAGTTGATATTTATCTGTTTCTATATATATTTATTGTGAGAAAATATTAAGATGATCAGTTTTTCCACAAAGACAAATATCATTAATTATTAATGTTAACATAGAGTTAAAGGTAAATTGAGCAATTTGGCTGTTTCTGGCAATGTATGTAAGTGTGTAACAAACTGGTAGCCCTTCACATTAATCAGTACCCGTGAAGTAGCTCTTGGTATCAAAAAGGTTGGTGACCCCTGGTATATGGACTTATTGTTTATTTGTTTTATTGTTTTTTTTCTATTCAGTTGTTTTGTTGCTGTTTCTTGTTCTTGTCTGACATGGCTCGAATTAAAGTATACATTCATTCTAGTGGTTTTGACCTGAGAAGCTGAAGCTGTGTGACCGTGAGACTAATGTGTCTACAGTGGAAGAAAAAATATGCCAAGAAAGGCTAACGATGGCTCATCTCTATTGTTCGCTCTTGTCCTCCAAATGCAACATGAGTTGCAACAGTGAAACATAATTCAACAGGCTCTACAGCCCAGGAGTCGTTCAGAAGATACGTTTGTCACGTTCAGAAAGTTGTAACAGCCTTACTTACTCACTTTTGTAAGTAATGAGGGATGTGCCTAACAATGGAAGAAGAGCTCTGAAGATGACAGTTCTGGAAACTTCTGACATCTTCAGAGCAAACAAGTGTAATAGAACACATAAAAAGAGCAGAAACCGCCATCCCAGCAGATTGTTTATCTTTCTAATTACAATTTGAAGTCCTTCCTAGGACAATGGTAATGATCAACTCTGATTGGCGTCGTCCCGTACCTCTCTCCATGAGCGAGTTGAACAGTGATGCGTTGATGAAGTAGAACAGATACCCCACGAGCTGGGCCCTGATATCCGGGTGCAGCTGGCTCTCTGTGAGCAGGGCCCAGGTTCTGCTGAGGACCTCCACCACTATCTGGACCTCCTCCGGGGCCTGGAGGGCAGGCGTGTTCTGGTAAGATGAGGTGTCTGCAGGCTCGGCGGGGTCCGCACTCCCCCTGAACGGGTTACAGTCCAGAAGACCTGGCAGCAGCGGGTACAATAGCTGCAGAGAGGGAGCGACAGACATCAGTGATATGTCATGAAGCAGGAGTTTTCACATCAATAGAGAACAATGGTGTACAGCAACGTCTGCTACTCTTAATGTAGGCTTTAATCAGAAGGATAACGGACAAATGAAACTTTTGAGGAGTTTGTCTGCACAAAAATCATGACTTTATCCAGATCGTTTATGGTACTATTTACAAATGTATATATGCAATGCTTTTAAGATTTTTCAACACTAGTCCCTGTGTTGTTTGTCCGAGTAGGTTCATATGGGACTAACATGTCCAAGTTGTACTTAGGAGTAAGACCATCGCAAGACTCGTAACAAGCAGAACTGCTTCAAAGTCTATTCTCTGAGTCACAGGAGCCAGTGCAGAGGCCTGAGAACTGGACTAATGTGGTTCTACTTCCTGGTTCAAGTCAGACCTCAAGCTGCTGGATTTTGGACGTACTGCAGCTTCTTTAGAGCCCAGTGAGGATCCTGAGCTGGCCCCTTTCTATTTGTGTTTTACTGGTGAACCCTCGATTTGACGCTCACACAACAGCAACAACAAACGCTTTCTTTGGCCTGTTGGGGACAGTTTTGTTTTAAAAATGTCATGATGAAACGATATAAAGAGGTACTGCTGTGTGCAGATATGAAAGCTCCACTCCGAGATGAAGATGTAAACAAGGTTGTATGTCTTGAAGGTATATAGGAGGACTTACGAAATTACATGTTTGCTATTAAGTTAAAAACACCATGTCGCTGTCAAATTCTTTTGGGACAATAATATAATAATATATTAAATCCCCAGCTTGAAGACATAATTATAAGGGTAGAGAGAGAGAATTTCCGTTTCTTGTCCACATAGATAATCAGATGTTTGCATGTTGTTGACAAGTTTAAACAAAACAAAAAGCGGCCACATTGATAGAAAGAAGATTTGTGACGAGCCACTTTTGTCTAAAATGACCACAAAGTCACTTAGGCCACAATGGAAGAGAAAGCATCAAGCAGCCGCAGGAGTAAACATGGGAAAGGAGTTTGGTGTTTGTGGTTTGCATTTGAATCAGCGTTTATGTGAAGAAATATGAAGATGTGAAGAAAAAATCTATCTAAAAATATGGCAATAAATTATGTGACAACGCAGCTCGCAGTGTTTAGTCATATTTCCACCGGTGCCACGTTGCTAAAATCAGGATCATTCTTCCTGAAAGTGATGCAGGAAAGCTAATCCCTGCTGGCATCGTGCCCTAAATCCTCCATAAAAAGCTTCCATCTCATGCATCCAAAATACTGCAAGGATCTTAACTCATTGACTGCCATTGACGTATTTGTCTGAGACCCTCTTTTTGACTGGGGATTACAGGACAATAAAAATAGCTAAAAACAAACTTATTTTTGCTGATAGAAGTAGATAATCCAGTCTTTCAGAATCTGTTTCACATTTCACAAAGTCTTAGGAAATAATATTCTATGGGTCTTGAGAATCAGTGGCTGGCAGTCAATGAGTTAACAGGCACCAAAAGGAGGGAACACATAACTCCAGTGTTAAAATCACTCCACTGACTTCCTGTGGAGAATACAATCAAATTGAAAATGTTAGTATCATATCAACCAAACTGAACACAGTTTGCAAACAGCATCACAGAACTAACCAGGCCCTGCCCTGCACAGCTTCAGAGGTCTAATGATATCTGCTTTCACCTGCAGGTCCAACTGTTTGATTATCTGAAAGTCCTCTGTTCTCAATTAATACTTTTTTCCAATCAACGTCCATCATTTCTCGAACCACTCATACTTTATAAAAATAAATGAAAACTCTTTGAAACTCTTTGACAATAGCCTCACCACCACAAACATCTCCTCAATTCAATTCGCTGTTACAAAACCCGGCAAAAAAAGCAGAAATGAGTTTGTCCACTTTGGGAAACAGCTGCAGGACTCCATTATTATCCGCTCGCTCTGTGTCTTCACCGCATCCCTCGCCTTTTTGTCTGGCATGTTCAGGGGGAGAAAAAAAAGAGGAATTTTTCTGAGCCAGCTGGACGATGACAGCTCTGACATCGAACCCAAAATTGTGGGAGAAAAATGAACCCAAACTCCTGTAGTGTTCAGCAAAACCCCAATCTCATTAAATATCTGTCTTCTTTGCGCTTTAGTAATGATCTGACTTTGGAATATGTGTGCGCAGATGTGATGAAGTTAAACAGTTTAGATATGAAGGTCCTGCATGTCTGATAACCACATGTGACTGGGTTGTTATAAAAGCAAAAATAGGTTCCATCGCTTCATTAAGGCTGGACTATTTTGGATGCCGTTTTGACGCACGCCCACACTGCTGGAAATCAGAATGAAACTTTCCCGGCCCCGGGACATGCCAAGACAAGGGTGTGGTGCTTTTTTGGTGAATGGTCATGAAGGAAACTTAACCTTTTTTCTTCTTTTTGGGTATAGAAGCAGTAATCCCAGTGTGAAAATGTTCTTATACACTGCAACAAATGAAAAAATATGAGGTAATAATTGCTTGAATCGAGTGGTTTTTATACATTCTGATTGTGTTAAAACAAGATTTGCCAACGGACCAAAGCCATTTAGTCTTTTTTCAAGAACTGTTGCCTTATTTTCTCATTCCAAGTGAGACATTTGTTGTATCTTTTCAAAACAAGATCATTTTGCTTTGTCCCTATGAAGATTATTGGTTTAAGGCTCAGTCAGAATTTGCCAAATTTCATCACTTTTTGCAGTGTACAGAGCATTACAGCTTGAATGTATGTATATTTTGATGTGTGTGTGTGTATTATTTCCTGAAGGCCCACTACAAAGTAACAGACATGAAATGAAAGCAACATGACAGATGATGATAAGAAAATGTGTGTGTGACTATAATTACATATGTTTCAAGTGTTGTACGGTGTATGACCCAAAATTATTATTACACATGCTCAGGATGAAGCGAAATATGGATCTTTAAGAGTGGCAAGATGGACTACTACCAAACGACTACTGTTGCGATTTAGGGCTATGCTAGCCTGGCCTTAGCCATCCGTACACTCCGTTCAATCAACATTTCACTGCATGTAACGTCTGGGTCTGGTCCCTGTGTTAGCGATTACAATCGGTTGAATTTCGACCGACCATTCAGAGAGCGCGTGGCTGTGGGAGGAGAGGCTGGCAGAGCTCTGTGATTGGCTGAGGGAGGAGAGGCTGGCAGAGCTCTGTGATTGGCTGAGGGAGAAGAGGCTGGCAGAGCTTGTGATTGGCTGAGGCTGGCAGAGCTGTGTGATTGGCTGAGACTGGCCCTGATTGGATGAAACAGCAGCATGTAGAATTCCATTCAGAATTTGGGCTGGGAAACACTGTCTGTATTATCTGAGGTTGCGTTTTTTTTTTTTTTTTGCTGCTTCATACATTCATCTGATTTGAACCGTCTGCACACATTACTATAACCAGAATGTTTTGAATGTGACCTCAGCAGCAGAGGATAGGCGGGATCACCCACACTCGGCATCTCCTCTGCAGACGCACATCTGGCCACCGCCTGGACTAAGTTTGTAACCCTACACTTTCCCTTTCAGCTCAAACTGGTAAAAACTTCACCAGCTTTTTTTTAAACTTATCAGTTCATCTCTTTTCCACAGCCACCCGATCCCGTGCGTCACTCAGCTCTATCGGTTGCAACAGCTGGAGAAGTGGAAACATCTGCAGTGTGTTCCGGAGAAAGGGAGAGGATGATCAGACAGCAGCAGCAGCAGCAGCAGCAGCAGCAGTAGCGTGTCCCAAACATGCCTGGGGTAATAGAGCTACAGGGGACATGACTACAGTAAAACAGCAGCAGTTTGAAGAGGACCTTTGAGCAGGGATGAGCTTGCTGTCCAGCCTTCAGCCTCCACACAGAGCAGAGAAGAGGTGCTTTGGAAAACTGGACACGAGGAAAAGTGATGGGTCTCAGCAGTGAGTATGTTTTAGAATTGGTTCAAATCAAACAGGAAAAAATAGATCCGATTATTTCTCCTTTTATTCTCATGTAATGTGTGCAACAGTGACAGAGATTTCCTCAGTGAGAGACGCACAAAGGATTATCTTAATTGTGATCCATCTATCTATCTATCTACATATATCTTTTTAATTTTTTATATTTTAGAACATTTTATACTTTTATTATGACTTATTCTTCCTCTACTTTTAACTTGTTTTTGCACCGAGAGCCAAATCAATTTCCTCTAATTTTGATAATGTTGTTACTTCATGGACATTTTATAATATTTATGGACAATGGTCATTCGCCCTCTATAGACCTATGGCTCCTATGTGGGTGATTCTCTGATCTGTGTTGGCAAATCGACAATATTGTAAAGTCTTGTGATTTAGGGCTATTAAAAAATGAATTGAGTTATAATGAAAATAGACACAATACTAACATTGCAATCTTACTTTTGATACAATAACAAAGTTGTGATTAATCATTTAAAGCTCGTTTGTGTAACTTTCAAACCACACAATTAAACTATTTTTTTATTGAACCAAACTAGTTCCTCGCTCTCAACAGTTTGGTTCTCACTGAGTTTTCATGGATATCACTATCGTTGCATTTCTTTAGGAATAAATAATAACACTGTCACATCTGGGGAGGAGTTCCAGGAAAGTCTCACTGAGAGCAGACCCCAGGGAAGACCCAGGACATGTTGGAGGGACTGTATCTCTCAGCTGTCCTGGAACACCTCAGGATTTCCTCGGATGTGTGGAGGGGGAAGTCTGGACGTCCCTGCTTAGCCCCTCTCTATGGACCAATGGCTCTGATATGTAATTTTTTTTTTTTACTTATAGCATTCCGGTGATCAAACTGTTTGATTCTCTGATCTGTAGTTGGGCATTGTTGTTGCCCTTAACAACAAGTCTGACCCATAGACTGTAAATAATAACGGGCGTAGTCACACGTATCTCTGCCATTGAAACCAATGTGCCTTCTATGTGATATTTCAAAATGGCCACATGGCAGGAAAATGCGAAAAGCTAGCTCAATTCATTTATTCGGCAAAACTAGACTGGTCCAAAACAAAAAATACTCCCCTCAGCATTGACACACATGTGGAACGTAGCATTGGGCCAAGAACCACTTTTGGACCATCTTGTAAATCCGTTTTGGAGAGGAAAGAAGACGCCATACCAAAGCATTGGGTAATTCTGTTTCTGGGTACACCCCCACCGGCCCGGAGTGGGATTGCAGCATATCAGTGCACGTGCTCATGGACCTTTTGGAGCCGGGACCCGCCCCCACTGGCCTGCCCCTGTTATGGCGAGAAGCTAACGTTGCTCAAGAAATTAGCCTCTTCCACATTCAGGGTAACTGATGGTGTTTTGACTTTGGGAAAATGACCAGCGCCTGGATGGAAAAATGGCAGAAAAATAAGATATGAACTATGAAACTGGTATATCCATTTATATATTGCAGAAAAAAGTAATAACAAAAATAGTTGCAAATGACAAAAATTATGCCTTTTCGAGTTGTAACCATGGATCTATAACAATATCTGGATTACATTTCCAAACATTATAGATGTTGGAAAATAAGCTTTGACAGAGTTGGCATCAGGACAAAAGACCCTTAAACTATAATCAGTTTTTGTAGGATTTTTCTGAAGCAAACCAAACTCCATCACTTCAGTTTGGGACATAATAACTGCTGACTGAGAAGGCTCTCGTAAGTACTACAAAGAACTGATTTAGAATTCCATTTTTAAGAAATTATGTTTAAAATATTAATTGTAGAGTGAAAAAGTTTGGATTGTACTCACTGGGCCATGACACTAAGTACAATGTTGAAGTCGCAGTGATAATAAGTGTTACTTTCTGTGGTTCTATTTTAAGTTAATTCAACAGTTTTAACTTCACTTACAACTATTTTTGCTCTACTTTACTCTGCTCTACGCAGCCTTACTCTATTCTGCTCTATTCTTCTCTATTCTACTCAGCTATTCTCAACAGTACTCTACTCTATTCATACTCTGTTCAAATCTACTTTACTGTACTCTACCCTACCCTACCCTACTCTACTCTTCTCTTTTCTGCTCTACTCTTCTCTACTCTTCTCTACTGTACTCTACTCTACTCTACTCTTTTCTGCTCTGCTCTATTCTACTCTACTCTATTCTACTCTACTCTACTCTACTCTACTCTTTTCTGCTCTGCTCTATTCTACTTTACTCTACTCTACTCTACTCTGTTCAAATCGACTCTAAGTGAAGTAAGTAAGTAATCTATTTATATACCGCCTTTCACAGACCAGAGTCACAAAGCGGTTTAGAATTTGTTATTTATTTTTTTACTCTGTGCTACTCTGTTCTACTCTACTCTACTCTACTCTACTCTACTCTACTCTACTCTACCCTACTCTACTCTACTCTACTCTGTTCAAATCTACTTTACTCTCCTCTGCTCTGCTCTACTCTACTCTAGTCTAGTCTACTCTGTTCTACTCTACTCTTCTCTACTCTTTACCTGCTGTTTCCATTATACGTTAGTATCTGGTGCTGTATCCTAACCACACTCACAGCTCTTGTCACGTAGGTCTGAGCCATCGACAGAGAACGCGGTCACCAGGCAGCCCTGCAAGAGCCGTATCCAGAACCAGCGCTTCTCCAGAGTCTTCCGGCGCATCCCTACGTCTGGCCCGGCGTCCAGCTCTGTGTCCGGCTCGGGGTCCAGACCGATGTCTAGACCAGTGTCCATGGCATCAGGCCTCAGAGTGTCTCTGTCCAACCCCAGCAGGAAGGCCAGCAGTGAGTTTGATTTTAGGGGGAGAGGGATCTTTTTTGCCTGGCCTTAGCCATCGGAAAACATTGGTGGTGGGTGGTTGTTTGACTGTCCTCCAATAGAACAAGGAGGCAACGTTTTTCCTGGTTCGGTTGAAATGTCCCATAATCACAGCCCAATGGATCAGTTTCAGACTCGTATTCTGAGCAGAATCGTGAGGATCAGGCTCATCCGGCCCCCTCACCATGAACATAAAATATTAGAGAGTAAGTACTTTATTTATATAGCGCATTTTTACAGACCAAGGTTGCCTAAAGCTTTACAATGTTCAGAGTTCGTTCCATTCTCTCCACACACACGGAAGCGAGGAGAACATGCAAACTCCACTCAGAAAGACCCTGTTCCGACCGGGATTCAAACCCACGACCTTCTTGCAGAGAACCAAGAGCGCTAACCACTCAGCCACCATGTCGCCCAAACGCAGTGGCTGAGTGGTAGAATATGAAGAGTATTCCGATGTATATATAAATATATATATACAGTATATACAAATGAGGGAATATCTCAGGATTCCATGAGTTTGAATGGGAGAAGTCAAAATGATGGTTAGTCTCAGAATTTTGGGAGTTAAAACAATCGTCTTTTGGCTTTATTTTTCAGCTGCTTGTTAAGTGTTACATTACAACAAGCAGAAATGTATTCAAATGGGGCCTACTGTAAATGTGGACAAAATTTACTTTATATTAAATTATTAGTCCAGAACTGTTTTCATATTATAGCTGTAACACTTTCAGAATGACTTTTATCTCTTTTACAAAACACTGAGAATGTATATCAATCCAGAAAGTGGTATACCCTTGCTTTTAGATGTTGTTAAATACCACACATTTTCAGGTCACATTCAAGCTAAGTCAATATATTTTTAACTCATTTGGATAAAACTCGGATGAAATGTGTCTTTAAGAAGGCAAATATGGGCGTTGCTTTTGAGCCAATGTAAACGTCTATACAGTGACTAGTTTCTCCTGTAAATATGTTCTGTAACCACACAGAGCCTCAAATGCCTCATGACTCCTGATGCTTCACACTGAATAAACACAAAGTTATATGTTGCTGTATATGGTAAGTTCTCTCAATATTAAGAGAATAAATCGCTTCACTCTGGGGCTGAAATCCCCAATAAAAAGAGGACGTGCTGGTTTAATGGCAAGTGTGGTTTGGCAGCTGCACGAGAACTCTTAAAATGTGGATGATAGTTTTTCTCAGTTTGGCCTTTCCTTTGCTTCCTGGTTGCAGTTAATGATGTCACAAAAGAAACATTCCCAAACTATTAAAAAACAAGCCCAAAACATTGAACTGTTGTAAGTTGGACATTGGGATTCAATTTATTTTTATATTTCCCAAAATCACAGAAATGGTCCCTTTGTCAACAGCAGATTAGAAAACCAGACATAAATGCAATAACAATAGTCATTGATCCATAGGGATCCTAATGTCCACAATTGTCCTGGATCATCACTGTCCACAGTTTCTACCTCTGGGTTCTTGTGTTTTTCTTTGCTGCTGGAGCGGGATCTGAGACCGGGAGCAAGGACAGACAAACAACAATGGGTTAATAGCAATGAAGAGACTACATCTGAAGTCATACTTTATGATGCTCAAGTTACCATACTTCACCCAGTTATGTGTGTCTATGTGCAGCATGAGCGAGTAACTATCGATTTTGTTTAGATTGTCGGCAGGCCCTTGGTCAGGAAAGGGTGGATAGCAAAAAAGTCCAAACACTAAATCAATAAGATACGTAACCTTGTCTAGAAAGTAGACGTCTTGAAGTGGATGGGAAGCAGATTTCATGGTATAGGGCAAACATTTCTATAAGATGTTGCAGCATAGTTCCTTCTGTAAAAACTGATTCGGAGTTGTCTTTAGCTCCATCCACATATACTTATATCAGGAGCTTCTGGTAGCTTTGAACTACCTTTCAAATTGAACTGCCTATCTTAAAGGTACAGTGTGTAGTTTTTAGTGCCGTCTAGTGTTGAGATCTTATATTGCAGTCCAGGGTACTACGGAAGCCTTTGATAGTAAATATGTGTCTTTGACAGTGCTCCTCAACTCTCAGTCATTCACCAGACTTTGCCAAGGAAAGAATACTTTAGTTCGATAAAAAATTTTCCAAACGTCTCGGGCACTTTTTACAGTCGCATGGAGGCGACATGTAAACAAGACCACGTTCTGAAGCGGCACTATAATATAGTTCTTTTATATACGTAACTGTGGTCTTCCTTGGTTCCTTCTTCAAACTTGTCAAGGCACGGTGAAAGCAACCATATCAGTAGCTCATGTGAAACGAAAACACGATTATCGCATCCTTTTTGTCCCTTAACCACCACTGTTTTTCTCATGGACACTTATAAGTTAAATTTCTAAGCCTATGAAAACAATGACAAAAACATGGTGGGGGTAAATATTCTTAAAAAGGTCACATTTGTTTTTAGTAAACATGTTTTTTCATATGGAGCAGCTGTAAAAATTACACAGGGTGGCTTTAAAGTTACATGTCAACTCTTTCTCAACTTTTATGTTTGTATTTTTTACTTAAACTTGAGGCCCCAAATTGACCATAAATAATGTTTTTCTTTGGTGTTATAATTATATATCATGTTTCTGTTGCAGATGTTTCTATGTCCATGACCGGGGAGGACCCGTCTGAACTGTCCAATCACGTCACGGCTCCAGGGGTTCTGAAGATCTTCGGCAGTGAGATCTGTCAAGGAGCGCACTACAAGAGCGTCCTGGCCACCACACAATCCAGCGCCAAGGAGCTGGTCAAAGAGGCTCTGGAACGGTGAGACACACGCCGTGCAAACATACAACGTTCTGTGGTAGATATAAAACCGTTTCCAGTAAAATTGCAGTGATAGCCTTTGTGTGTGAAACAAGCATTTGGATCTCAGCAAATCAGTCACTTTTTGCTTCTCTTTATTTGATTGTTAAAATGCCGTCACTTTCTCTTTGTCCTCGAGAGCCTTTTCCCCACTTAGTAAGTAATATTTATTTATATAGCGCCTTTCTCAGACCAGAGTCACAAAGCACTTTACAATCAGTGAATCACAGGGCGGGGCTAACAATCAACAGGACAGACAGGAAGCAAACTCAAAATCGCACTAGAACATGTAAAGTAAAATAAAACCGGGTCTAAATAATCCAAAAGGTCCACACCATGGCAGGACTCTGACCGCAGCAGAACCCTTCATGTCTAACAGTTGCAGAGTTTTCACGGGCAGCAGATGTGTGTGATTAGCGGCGCTGCTTTTACCTGGAGGTGATGAATGTGCTGGACGTGATCTCCTCCCCATGTGCCTCTCACACTTTGGGGTCTGACCCACATCTTCTACAGTTACAACGTTTTTTTTTTTTTATCAGACTCAGCTGTGGAGGCCCGGGAACGCTTTGAACTGGGCCGGCTGTAACGCAAAGACATTTACGTTATTTACAGTTTACAGTCAGACTTTAACTTCAGACTCGTGGTGTTGTAAAAGTGAGCTGGTATAGGACTGTCTTCTCTGGTTTAGGGTTAGAGTGTCATTTATTCATTCATCTCTCGAGCAAAACGTTTGTATCGGAGCAGGAGGTCAGTAGCGCTACATGTACGAAGGAAATCCTAGGACAATAAAAACATGAACTGGTCATATGTTTGAAATGATCGTCTTTGGTCCCCAGAAACAAAGAGAGAGCCATATCACCTACAATCTCTCTCCCTAAATCCTTCAAACCCGGTCAGAAATTTAGAGGTAATAAAGAAATCAGACTGCTCTGTTGCGTAGCTCACTTTTTGACACACACATTGTTTTTTTATATAATAGAATAGTCAAAAACACCCGCAGATTGTTCTCATGCTGAATCTGCGATACATACTGGAACGACAGTATTTGTGCTGCACAAAGCAACGATGATAAAAAATAGCCAAAAAACGCAGAGTAGCACAGTAAGTAAGTAAGTAAGTAAGTAAGTTTTTATTTATATACCGCCTTTTCACTGCAGATCTGAGTCTCAAAGCGGTTTACAATTGTTAATTTTGGGCATTTGTCTCTCACTCCACACAGAGATGGGAGCGGGGCCAGTACAGGAGGCGCATGCCAGAACTATTGGACATATTTTTAGTGGTAGGGGAAACCGGAGCACCCGGAGGAAACCTACGCAGACACGGGGAGAACATGCAAACTCCACTCAGAAAGGCCCTGGTCCGACCGGGATTCGAACCCAGGACCTTCTTGCTGAGAGGCGAGAGTGCTATCCACTCAGCCACCGTGCCGCCCAAGTCACACACACCACTCACAGTCACATACGTCATCCAATACACAGTATTTTGTAAACAGTGCCACCACATGGGTGGCGGAATATGTAACATCTACAGTGGTTGGTTCATTTGCAAAAACACTGGTGTGAATGAGAACCAAATTAGTTGAGAACTGCAACATTGTAACAACTTTAGGGCCCAAGCGAACAACTTTACTGGACTAACAGGTGTGAAAGCACCCTGAGGAGCACAGGGACTGACCTCCTGCTGGGACTCTGAGGAGCACAAGGACTGGCCTCATGCTGGTCACAGAGTCAGGACTAAACCATAGACCATAAATATTAACGGACGTAGTCACGCCTATCTCCGCCGTTCTAACTAATGTGCCACAACTTCCGTGGGCTGGAAAATGTGAAAAAATGTATCTGCGCATGCGTCAGCCGGCACGAGCCCCATTCATTTGACGAGTGCCTTCAAACATTCACAGCGAGTAAACTAGACTGGTCCAAAACAATTCACTCCCCTCAGCATTGACACACATGTGGAACGGAGCTTTGGGCCAAGAGCCAACTTTTGGACCATCCTATAAAGACGTTTTCGGGAGGTAAGAAGATGCTATCTGTTAGCATTGGCTAATTCGGGCCGGGACCCACCCCCACTGGACTAAACATATGTAGGCCTTTAACAGTCTAAATATGAGACAGGCTTCTTCTGTGATTGTGTTCAAATCCAGGTTAAAAAGTTCTTCAGCTGAAGGATTTTATCTTACAGTAGCAGTGCGTGTATTTCAGACCTGCGCCTGCACTGATGTAACCTGGCAAGAGCCAGATTGATGATTGTGTAGAACTCTAATACGTTCTACACAATATCAATCTGGGACTTCTGCAGGAGAATCCTTTCGGGGAAAGAAGGGATAAGCAGCAGAATAATTCAAGCTGATTGGGCGAAGTGACAGTGTGCCCGCCTACCAAGGTTTGACTTAAACCAATCCCGGTAACATCTTTGTCGTCCAGAAATGCTGTTCATCTTTCAAAAAAGAAATTGGAGATTCTGCTAAAACTGACTGGATAGCCTCAGATACGCGTCCGTCCTCCTGCGTAGCCATGTTTGTTTTGCTTCGGCCCGGCACTTCTTGCCAGAGGTGGGACAAAGTCATTGTTTAGCAAGTCACAAGTCAGTCTCAATTCATTGCCCTCAAGTCCCGAGTCAAGTCACGAGTCAAGACAGGCAAGTCCCGAGTCGAGTCCAAGTCAAAGGCCAACAAATCTCAAGTCAGTCCCAAGTCCTACGGTTTGACTTTCGAGTCCTCTCGAGTCTTTTTGACCGCGATTTGTTTCTTGTTGGTCTCCACGTACTTTTGTAGGCAAACAAAATAATGTTAGGAATCATTTTGCTGGTGCATTCTCGTTGGTCTCTGACCCATGGACTAACAGTTTGTTCCATGTCGTTGTCTGCTGATAAATCAAAACTATCTACGTGATCTAATTGGATGTTGTGCCAGATGCAGGCTCAGTTACACATGCACAGACCACACATAAAATCAGAGCAGTCCGTGTCAACATACTTTTTATCTTTGGGGTTTTTAATGGGAAGTAGCAAGTGCAGCATATATGAATAGTATGCTTATATTATAATCAATTAATCTCAGTATTGGGCTGGGACCTGTATCTATATAATCAGTTTAATGTCCGTAGTGGTTATTGTTCCAAATGTCCTACTGTAGAATAGGGGTAGTATGAGGGGTCTAGGCTTTGGACCTGGGGCAGCTCGCCATCAACTGGACCAGCATTAGCAATATCTCATAATTACCAATATATCATTACATAATAAAATGTCTCATATAAATTAATTCAATCAGTCAAAGCACTGATTCTCATATCAATGCACCATAAACAATAGTGCAAATATTAATCTAGCTTAGTGCACATAATCAAAACAACTATCTAATGTATGCAAACTTTAGCAGGAGGAGCACAGCAAAAACATACTCATAATAATAGGCCTCGGCGCCCACACAGAAAAATATAAGAAAGAGCCAACAGAGCAGCGCAGGCTAGCGCTAGTTTGACTCACCAGTTTCTCTTTAAAACACGGCACACAGTGTGACAACTGAGTCAATTCAATTGTATGAGGCGCCTGTAGTGAAAGCATATCAATTACGGTTTGTAGAACAAAATATGACGTTAGGTCGCGATAAATACCTGCAGCTCGCTCATTTCCAGCTCCCCTAGACAACACACCCACCGGTGAATGCAGTGCGCTTGTTTAGGGAAGTGTTGCTGAGCGAACTGCGGGGAACTCATGTTCGAACTCTCTCGCGAGCGCTACAACTACCGCGAGACTTTGTTTCTTCAGAGACGGCATAGATAGAAAGAAAGATGCGGAGAAAGGTAAAAATGGCCCGGGTTACGCAAGTCTTTACAAGTCGATTGGCGCAAGTCCAAGTGAAAGTCAGAGTCATTGATGTTAAAGTCCAAGTCGAGTTGCAAGTCTTTTTATATTTGGTCAAGTCGAGTCTAAAGTCATCAAAATCATGACTCGAGTCTGACTCGAGTCCAAGTCACATGACTCGAGTCCACACCTCTGCTTCTTGCTTTTGTCAAACCTGGATATCCCGCCCTAAACCCCCAGACTGGCGCGTGATTGGCTTGAACACCTAGATGTTCTACTCAAAAAGGGTTGGCGGGAGCGGGGCAAGATGTATTCTCGAGTGTTTGTGAACTCACAAATACCACGAGAATTCAGCTTGCAGGCAAGGCTAGCACTGATGCCCTCCCCGACCGAACACATCTCTTAAAACCATAATTGTGATGTTTTAGAACAATGCTAAGTACAACTGGGCATTTCATCATCTAAAAACAACAGTTATAATAGTTCAACAGTTATATTAATCTACTGAGTTTTAGTCACTCAACCAACAGTATGAGCGTTCACAAGTTTGACTCGGGCGTTGTATGCGTTGGCGTTTGTACATGTCCAAATGAACGTGGGGGAAGTGGGGTCAGAGCTGCAGAGAATTTACACCTTTTTCTTTTTTGGAAAAAACTCGCACTGCTATTGTCACTTTTATTATACATAATCTTTCACTTTTAACATGTTTGCACACCTCTGTCTTTTGCACAATCTAAGTGATTCTATTTATGCCAAATGTGTCATGTAAATGTCTCTACTGTGAGATCAATAAAGTCTATCTGATCTGATCTGTGTTATAGCTACGGCCTGACCAAAGAGGAGGCGGACTCCTTCGTGCTCTGCGACACCATCGGCTCCGTCTGCGAGCACCATTGGCAGACCGAGGCCTTCCGTGTGGTCGGCGATAACGAGAAGCCCCTCCTACTGCAGTCGTTATGGAAACCACGAGAGGGCCTGGCCAGACGCTTCGAAATCCAGAAACGCAGCAGTGTGGAGGAGAGGGCGTCCCGAGAGAAAGACACGGTCACTGCAGGTCACTTTTTTTTAATTTAACCTTTATTTAACCAAATATCCCATTAAGATTGAGAACTTTTTTTTCAAGGGAGTCCTGGACAAAAGTTACAGTTACATACAAATACAGATTATAAAAACAGTAACATAATTTTTTTTATGAAATTGTGCGCTTCATTGTGAGCTTCACAATCAGACAACACTGAATCCTGTTCGGAACAAACATTATGCATTGTTATTACTCGGATCTGTCTGACATGATTAGATTTCATATTTCCCTGTGAATTAAGGAATCTGATAGGTGAGTATTCAAAGTTGTAAAGCCCAAACCAAACCATACAAGTTTTTGTTGTGTTTTTAATTCAGCATAATATTGCATATTTGCTTTCTAAATTCCCACTTTGGTTGGTCGCGGGTGTTCACTCTGAGCCAAGTCATTCATGCCAACTCGCATTGGTCATTCTGAGGAGGAACACACGCTCTAGAAATGTTGTCAGTGTGAAAA
Organism: Knipowitschia caucasica; assembly: GCA_964034765.1. NCBI lineage: Eukaryota > Metazoa > Chordata > Actinopteri > Gobiiformes > Gobiidae > Knipowitschia > Knipowitschia caucasica. Next base: position 11,251,862 of record OZ035831.1, read on the forward strand.
TACCTGAAAGTGTCATTTCTGTAAAGGGGCATAAGCTGCAGTGTTTGGAGAGTTAGTTTAAGAACGTGTTACTTGTTACTGTTCTTTCAAAGTAATGTTACACTACAATATTACTGTCTATGAATCGTAACGTATTACACTACTACTGCGTGACTTTGAAGGGTTAGGGTAACCAAATTATATATACAAATACAAACATAAACATATACAAATACATACTAAATGTAGCTTATGATAATATTGTCTGAGGTTGACAGAGGTTTTGGTTTTCGAACAACCTTGATAACAATCTGGAAATATATTGTCCCACACATGATTCATCCATCTTCTGCTAGAAAGGAAATAACGCCTAGCTCTAAAGGTGATCAATAATATTAAAACAAGTATATATATTTCCAGCTCTCACTGTAGTATTCACCGAGCAAAAGGCTGTTTCCGCTGACCACTTTCCAAAGAGCAATTTGCAAAACCACAAACCAGACTCTATTTCAATGGGTGTAGTTTTCTCATTGAAATTTCTGCTACAAATATGAGCTTGTCATTCATTTTGTGCCAAACTCCCAAAACCTGGCTCAGTGCAGTGAAACCAAAATGTTCTTTTCCAACTCTTTCATCTAACTGCTCATGAAATCATTTTATTCAAACATTTGCTTTGAGGGTGTTAGGTTTCTCACACTTTTCACATGAGGAAAACAAGGCGGGCTGAACACTAAAACAGTCAAACCCTAAAACAAACAGACCATAGTATTACCCGATTATCACCGCGAGATACAAGGCTAGACTTAACAAACTGGCAGAGACCCTTAAGTGTGATGCACGGACCACATCTTGAGAAGCACTCATTCAATTGAAGTAAGTAAGTAAGTAATCTTTATTCATATACTGTAGTGCCTTTCACAGACCAGAGTCACAAAGCGCTTTACATTTGTTGGCCTTTGTCCTCTCACTCCACACAGAGATGGGAGGTCGCCAGTACAGGAGATATAATGTATTTTTGTATCGCCCTAAGTCACAACAGAACTCTTCTCGGAAAGGACAAAACAAAGTTGTTGATACGCCAACAACGGCTCAGAGAATCAAACAGTGGGAACACAGGGATTACAATAATAACAAACACATAGGAGCCATTGGGCCAAAGCCAAAGAAGCAGGACGACCACTGCCCATGAGTGTTCATAAATGTGAATAAACAAACAAGAAATTATTTTAAAAACCTCAGTAGGGAAATAATTAGAGAAACTTCTGGGAGACACTAGCCTGGCCTTAGCACCCGTAAACTCTGCTCCATGATAATTTCCTACATGTACGTCTGGGTCTGATCCTAGTGGCTGCAGTTTCCTTGGTTGAGCCTGGAACAATACTCTACATCAGTGTCTCCCAAAGTGGGAGACACTGATAAGTTTTATATAATTATTGTATGTTAAATCAATAACATTTTGTTTGTAATATCAACATATTTGTGTTCATTAGGTGACTTGAATAATCAAATTGTAATGATTTTTGTGTTACAAAATGGGGTGTGTCATCTACATGTTTGTAGCAGAGGCTATTTCCCCCAAATAAAATGTTGTTGGTTAGTATTTCAGGGGGCCGTGCAGACTCGTCAGATTTTTAAGGGGGCCGCGGTGTTACTGACTTTGGTAATGGCTGCTCTACATAAATGTTCCCTTGACACTGAGCGCCTGAAGCTGGTATCGTGTTTGTGCTGTGTGACGGAGTGGTATCATGTGAAACTCGTGGATGACCTCTGGGTGAATTCCATGTGGAGAGTGTGTTTTTCCATCGGGCTCTGGTTCCTGCCTCTTCCCCGTGTTGATGTTGGCCCTCGATCTGCATGTGCCAATGTGTGCACAGACTGTTTTACTACGGACAGAACAACATGTTTATTATGACGGTTTCCAAAGGCCGTATGCGAGGAGAGAATGAATGAATCGTCACCTGTACAATTTTACCCATTGTTACAGAACAGTAAATTACAGCAGAAACAAACGGTCAACAATAAGAACCAGTTTTATATTCCACCCATACAAATGCGTTAGAGTTGTTTTTTTAGTGCTCCGGTGCTAGCAAAGGTAAATGTAAAGGAGCACTTTATTAATCCCCCTAGGGCAGTTCATCCTCTGCATTTGACCCATCCTGATGCCGCAAAGGCTTACGTCAGGAGCAGTGGTCGCCGTAGAACAGCGCCCGAGAACCCATCTCCAGATGTTGATGCTCGGCTTGGTCAGGATTACCAGAGCTGGAGGAATTTAGCCCTAGTGAGTTTTTAGTGGTAAGGGAAACCGGAGGAAACCTACGCAGGCACGGGGAGAACATGCAAACTCCACTCAGAACGACCCTGTTCCGACCGGGATTAGAACCCAGGACCTTCTTGCTGAGAGGCGCCTCACGGTGGCTGAGTGGATAGCACTCTCGCTATACTTTGCTGCTATAAAAGTTTTCAGATGTTTGATCCTGTTGCTGGTGTTATATGTGTTTGTTTTGGACTCACCTCGTGACAGTTTTGCCGCAACGTACAGTTCGCTTTACTCTTGTCACTCCTTTACTTACAAAAACTACCATACGGACGACATCCGCTTGCTGCTACTTGCCGCTAATCTAGCAGCAAATGCTTTCTCGCTGACTTTGGGAGATCACCATGGCAACACGTGCTGCACAGCTGTCTGCTGTTGTGATGCTAATGTAAACTAAAAATGTGGGTATCAATTGCCCGGATCTGGTCCCATGATATGAGTACTAGTAGGAGTACAAGCCTATGGTATCGGTGCATCCCAAACTGTCACTACCATTATAATGATTATAAAAGTACTCCCAATGAAGTGACTATTAAATCTACAAATGTGTTTCTTGCAGGTATCAACGCTCAGGCTCGTAAACTCCAGAAGAGCCGCTCCCGTGTGGCCTCCTCGCTCTCCCAGAGGTCGGGCAGCTCACTGTGGAGGAGCAGGAGTTCCACCAACATGCCGCTCTGCAGCTCTCCTCACAGCCCCGACACGTCTCCAGGACAGAGGTGCATTCAGGAGAGCACAGGGAGCTCGGCCATAACAGAGGCCCCGTGTGAGCAAGGGGCCGGGACTGAGCTGGAGGAGAAAGAGGAGACGGAGAGCTGTGGTGATAGAGGCTCACAGTACTCCATTCACCCGCCTCACGACTGTCCATACCTGCTGCTGCTGAAGGGACACAGCCAAACACAGGTGCAGTGTGCAGGGCCCCCCATCACCACAGGGCCCCCCATCACCACAGGTGCATTCTGTTGCATTTTAGATTTATGAACAAAAAAAAGTCAGGACATATTCTCATTAAAAAAATTAATAGTTACTTCTCCCCAAAAGTAATTGCGTGAGGGTGGAAGTAACTATTTTATTACCCAAAATAAATTATTTAAGAAATTACTTTAATCACCATGAGCATCTCACTGAATCTATAAATCAGTCCGCTGTCATCTCCATGACATCTGAACATTTAGACCAGGCATGTCCAGACTAAGGCCCGAGGGCCAATTGCGGCCTGCTGTGTCATTTGATGTGGCCCTCTGCCTTGCGTACCCAAAGTATCATCAAGATTATAAACACAAGTTTATAATTTCCTCCAGCTTCAACTCCCCCATTATAAGTATGTTTTACCTCGGTGTAAAGCTCAGAACCTCTTAAATCCTTTTATCTGTGAGTACTGACCAATTATTTTCTTTGTCACAAATTTGTAGTTCCGTGAAAAAAAAAAGAAAGTAAACATTTGTTATCCAGCCAACTTCAGCTCCGGTCACGTCATTGCAATACGCTAAATACTTTGTTCTCCAGGACTTTATCATCTATCTCCTGTCCGACCCGATCGTCAGAGTGGGGAGAACGTCTGACCCGAGCACAGATCTGAGAGCTGAGGTCATGCTATGGGCCACCGACATCCTCCCGGTGCACTGTCAGTTTCAGCGAGGTCAAAGCGGCGGCCCGACTGTCCTGAGCCCAAGTCCCGGTGCCACGGTGCTGCTGAACGGGGAGCGGCTGAGTGCGGACGCCACGCTCAGCTCTGGAGACGTGATTGGCCTCGGACACAGCTACTTGTTTGTGTTTAAAGAACCTCCAACTCCGGTAAGATCAACAATAACTACTTGAATCTCTCTCCAAACCACTACTTTTTCCTTTATTTCAATTTACCACATCCTAACAAATGATCCCTCTGACTCAGGTTGCCAGATATGCAGACGAATCTGGCTGGGACCGTAACATCTGAATAGTCAAGAGTTTTGTCAAAAACAAATCTATAACCAACACCTTTTTCACAAAGATAGAAATCCTGGTTTTATTCCTTGTTTTGTTGTTAATGATTTGAGAATCATAACGAGACATTTTTTTGTTCTGCGGCCACATGGTACTTTACCAGTGAGATTAGCTCGACACGGTGAGTTCTGGAAACCTGGATCAGAGACTTTCTGATTGGTGAAACGGTGGAGGGCGGGACATAGAAATGAAAACAATAACAAGATTTAGGAGCTGTAAAAATATCTCTGAACTAATGTTATCAGTTAAAGAAATGATGACTTGACATGAAAATCTTATATCTTACCACTTTAAAGGAAACATTGTGATCTTAAATAAACCAGAGTGTATTTTCCTACTCTGGGTCTTTCCCAATTAAATTGTTTTTTGTATAGCCCTAAATCATAACAGCAGTCATCTCAGAGGACTTCACAAAGACAGTGATTCACAAACACATAGAGCCATTGGTCCATAAGGGGCAGATGACCAATGTCCGTAAATATGAATAATTATAAATACATTAATAAATATTGTTGAATGTCGAATGTCCTGGATCATCACCACTAACAGTTTGCTTGTTGGTTCTGTGACCGTGTGGTTCTGGGACATCACGGTGAAAGAAATGGGAGCTCTGGACTGTGAGCTGTGAGACCAGAGAGAGAACAGAGGAAGACCGGAGAGAGAGAACATAGAGAGACCAGAGAGAGACCAGAGAGACCATACAGTGACCAGAGAGAGACTGTGAGCTCTCTGTTCTGGAGGTTCTTTAAAAGTCCAGCTCTTAGAACGATCAATGACTCTTCTGGACCTGGAAAAGCCATGTTCCAGCTTCTTCCCTCTGGCCGAAGATATCATTCACTGAGATGCAGGACTTCTCGTTTTCCTAACAGATTTCCACAAGCTTCCTGTTTTGTTTGTTTTATTTTTGTACTTTTAACCTTGTTTTATCTCTGTACTTTCAACCTTTTCTGTACTTTCAATTCAATTCAATGTTATGAATAGAGCCCTTTACAACATTCAAGGAAACCAAAGTGCTTGACAATAAAATCCATTCCAACATTTATGCATATTTACCATATTTTTGCAGTTGTGCTGAATACACTTATAACATAATAACATAGTTTCATCAATAACTGTGTCTTTAGTACAGCATCACATGAAATGATTGAAACGAGACTTAGAAACGTTCACATAAACCTACATAGAAACACATGTTAATGAATGTCATTTTTGTTTGTTTTTGTCTGAGAGAGAAAGTAGGCAGCGTAAATGGACCGCTTTGTTCCTCAGTTCAGGTTTGAATGCCGGTACTAATCCACTAGTTAGAAAAACAATTAGGACATTATATTTACGAGGTTAATTATCATTATTTATATGATCTAGCTAGGGTATTGCTTGTTTTTAATTAGTTTGTTTATGTCAGCACTTTTAGAAACTGTGTTTATTAAAAGGGCTATATAAATAAAGTGGATTGATTGAATAATAATCAAGTCCTCAGTAGAATTTCTTGAAAAGTATAAACGTCTGGAAGAATAAAACATTCTATTCACTCTGAGCAAGCAATGGATCCCAGTAATGATTATGAAACAAATATAAAAACTGAACAAGAACCATTTGGAGCCGCAGTTCTTTAGGCACACAATCAACCAATCTCACACACATAAACACTAGTGTTAGTGTGTATTAGTGTTGTGTCAGTGTGGTCTGTGTGTGTTAGCGGTGTTAGGGCTGTGTTAGAGTAAGTGTGTTCAGTGTGTGGCTAGTGTGTGTCAGTGTGTGTTAGCGTGTGTTAGTGGTGAGTTAAGTAAGTGTGTGTCAGTGTGGGTTAGCATGGTTAGTGAGTGTTAGTGTGTGTTAGTAGGATTAACGTGTGTTAAGTAAGTGTGGTGTCAGTTGTGTCTAACATTCGTGTCTTATTTCGTTCGTATTATAACTTTTAAAGCAATTCTCGGACTTTCTGTCCGCCATCTTGGTTTGTTTCGGCTGCCGTGAGACGCGCATGCGCGCAGGTTTGCATTACATCATTAACAGCTGAGCATTACATAAGCGTCACTTTTCGGCAGAGCGGCACAACTCGGCAGAACACCGGCTCTCCCCCGCGGGTGCCCGGTGCCGACCCGTGGTCTCTGTGCTTTTATCATCTTTTTTATGGATCCTTTTTGTATGTATTTTATTAAATGTTATCCCCTTTTTATCCAGTTTCCCTTATAATGATCGCACCCCCTCAACAGACACTTTTAAACCTGTGACAAATGCACACATACAAATATCCAGAGCCAGGAGCTTACACACATCCACATAGTAATCATATAAACAGGCACTGACGCGTACAATACGATACAATACAATGTATTCTTGTATAGCCCTAAATCACAACAGAAGTAATCTCAGAGGACTTAACAAAACCATTGAAATCACCAACACAGATCAGAGAATGAACAGTTAAAACACAACACTGTACACAAACACAGTTATACATCTGTACTGAAGGTCTGCAGCTAAATATGTTCAGTTCTTTACACTAGCATCATGGTATTAAATATAAAAAGAAAAATAGGAAATAAGGTTTCTGTTCATATTCATACATATTATCTGCAATTCTTTTCCAAAAAAGTCTCTTAGTGGTGTCCATTCTTCAACAAAGAACAACAGGTGTTGTAAATTAGCAGTCTTGCTATAACACTAAAAACAATGTATCTGGTTTGTCCAATGCTATTATGTCCATACCAAATAAATAAATGTAAAAGGAGTCTGGGTTTCCTATCAGAACATTATAAAGTCTTTCATAGGGCAGAATTGACAGGAGCTTTTCACGCCACAGATTAAGGGAGGGCGGATGCTCCTGTATCCAAACATGTAGAATCGAGAGGCGGGCAGCATAAATGCTAGAAAGCATTTTGGTTTTTGGGGTTTGTTGTTTGTATATATCCAAAATACAGATTTTAGGATCTAGTAACACTAGCATTGGCATTAGTTTTATGTATCGTGTTTTTTTTTTACCTTCAAAGACGCGTTACATGTCATTATTGTCATCAATCTATCACTCCAAACACAGTGGTGATAAACTAATATTGTAGCCACGGCTGCCCTGGGGAACATGACAGAAGCGAGGCAACCAGTCTGTGCCATCGGCCCCTCCCACCACCACCAACCATTCACACACACACCAGACTCATTCTAGGAAATGTGGGTGAAGTGTCTTGCCTAAGGACACATCAACAGTTAAAAACTTTTCAGTGGCACTCAGAGGTCTCCCATCACAGTGCTAACTAGGCCCTGCCCCGCACAGTTTCCGAGGTCTAACAAGATCTGACTTTTGCTTGCAAGTATGACCATGATGTTGACATTGTCTCGAGATACAAACCAAAGATGATGGACTTCTCAGATGCATTAATTTGTGGGGGAAACTCATGTTAACAGATTCAAGAAGATTCGAGAATTGATTTGCCATTTGCAGTAAAACCACATTGGAAAAACTGCAAGACTACCCCAGTGTGCACCAGACAGAGAAGACAGCATACACCAGAGCCAAACCTGTCTCCACATGGACAAGGGGCCATCTGCACTGTAGCCTACTCGTCCTACTCATTGATTTGAGTAGGCCACCATCTTGGATCATCAGGGCTTGGTCCTCCGCCCTCAGCTGACAGGGGACCAAGCCCTGGTAATCCAAGATGGCGGCCTACTCAATGGCCTCAATGGCCTGTGCTCAGTAGCGCACGGGGCAAACTTGGGTCCGAAAGATTAGCAAAACACGCCCATATTTTGGCATAGTCTGGTCCTTCCGGTGGACAAGATCTCGCTTTGACCAATGATCAGAGCGGAGTTAGAGCGGGAGCCAAACGAGCAGAAAACCAGCGGATTTAACAAGAAAAAAGTTTAGGATGACAAGGGACACTAAAATCCCCACAAAATCCGACCTTTATGAAAGCTGAGGGTGAGCTCTTTTAGTTTACATTGAGTTCTATGGGACATTTTTCTGTGTAGCCCCCTGTGCCTGTGGCTGGGACAGCTATAAGCTAGTAATACTCTATCCCAGTGTTTTTCAACCTTATTTGAGCCAAGGCACACTTCTTTCATTGAAAAACTCTTACGGCACACCACCAGGAGAAAGTTTAAAAATATATACTCTGTAGCCTATATTCACAATATAAAGTCAATCTCAAAGTGCTTAAATCCAGGCCTTGACAATAAGCTTAGTTAAATATTTCTCAATACAATGAGTTAACAAGAGTTTGGGAATAAAGTGGCACTAACTGTGTGGAAAGAAGTATAACAAAATACAACTCTTAGCCCAAAAAGTCAAACAATGACTCACAGGGCTCTTAAGTGTGGCAAAATAATTTAAAAAAATGGCCTGTTGTGTGTTCTGTTTGATTTGTTTACAACATTTTACTTTTGTAGACAAATAACATGCATTGTTCATGCATGGCGATGGTTGTCCTTTGGGATGAGACTTAAAATGTACGGTCTATGGAGGAGACATGGGGGAGACAAGGGAGAGACACAGTGGTTCTAGCCGCGAGTCAATGGTTCTGTCCACACATCTATGGTCAGCACTCAGTACCACTTTACGGATGTGCGTTCGCTGAGCTATTGTTAAAGCGGCTGTCAGTACAAATCAGCCACAGCTGCCCCGGGGTCAGAGCGGAGGATGTGAATCCTGTTCAGAAATGGCATAATTCCTTTTCAAAGACGTCTCAATCACTTTCACGTCTTGCTCGCCACAATGCTCCTCGCTACCTGTTCCGTTTGTTGGTCGCATCCAATTCTTACGTTTCTCGCCTACAAAGTTCCCCGCTACTTGTTACATCTGGTGATCGCATCCAATTCTTATGTTTCAAAGTACTTAGCTATCTCCTGCCACCAACTGATATGAAAATGTGTTTTCTGTATAAAACAAGTCAGCACTCGCCAACGGTGGATGCAGTTTATTTTAGACAAAGTAGGCGAATTTCTCACGGGACACTAGATCATATCATACGGCACACTAGTGGTTGAAAAGCACTGCTGTATCCAGATATTATCTTAGATCCATGTAGGGGACCTACAGCTTTCACAAAGGCTGGACTTTGTGGGGATCTTAGTGTCGTTTTTCATCCTGAACGGTTTTTATTCGAAATACATTGGCTCTAAATCCTTGTTGCACTTTAGTGAAACAAACAGTTTTTTATTATCTCTTTTATTACCTCAATGTCCAACAGATGCTCAAATAAAGACAACTGAACCAACAAAACTCGGCTTGCTCTCGCCCCACTCAAACTCGGGATCACAGAGAGCGCTAAATCACCCAAAATGTGTGACACAAATGGTTGCCAAGCTAAAGGAGTTTACTTTTTGATGTAAGTCAGTCAGAGCAAAACTTCATCCATGAGCACTTCCCTATTGGGCTTCATTGAGCTAGCAGGTGAGAAATGTTTTGTGACAGTTAGACCGGCCCTTACGGCCTTCTTAACGGTTTAATAATTTAAATCCTTGATGGGCAGCCTATATCCCTCAAAATTTGATAAGCAAAACTTCCATGTGGTGGTTTTTCCAAAGGGAGGGGCCGTTACGAAAAAATTAATTATTTTGTAACTCGCTTTCACAGAAAAAAAAAAATGTTTTGGCAAATTAGATGAAATAGTAACTGCATATAAACGGGTCTGGTTCTCCTCAATAAGACATTATCCCAATGTGCCTCCCCCCAAGCCCATTGATTGTAAATATTAGGACCCCCGGAGAATATAATTGCCCACCTCTGGTTATGGATGAATTGTAATATTATCGCCCCAGGTCTAATGAGGTCACACTCACGGGGGCAGTCTCTCTCCCCCATACACACACCCACACGCCCCTCCACTCACACGGGCCTCTCTCGCTCTCCCATACACACACACACACACACACATGGGGCGGTCTCCATAAACATACACACACACACCCCTCCACACACGTATCTCTGCCTGTCTCCCTCTCTCTCTCTCTCCCTCCCTCCCTCTCTCTCTCTGCTTCTCTCTCTCTGCCTCTCTCTCTCCCTCTCTTTCTCTCTCTCCCTCTCTTTCTCTCCCTGCCTCCCTCTCTCTCTTTTTCTCTCTCTGCCTCTCTCTCTCTCCCTCTTTCTCTGCCTCTCCCTCCCTCTCTCTCTTGTTCTCTCGCTGCCTCTCTCTCTCTCCCTCTTTCTCTGCCTCTCCCTCCCTCTCTCTCTCCCCCCTCTCTCTCTCTACCTCTCTTTCTCTCTCTGCCTCTCTCTCTTCCTCTCTCTTCCTCTCTCTCTCCCTTTCTCTGCCTGCCTCTCTCTCTCTCTCTCTCTCTCCCCCCCTCCCTCTCTCTCTCTCTCTCCCCCCCCCTCCCTCCCTCCTCTCTCCCTCTCTCCCTCCTCCCTGGAGCGGAAGCGGCGCCAGGTCTTCGTATCTCGGTCCGAGCACCCACCAGTCCGCGCAGGGAGAAGAGTGTGGAACCTTCGTGAGTCCGTATGTGTTAAAGCTCCGTAAACAGCGCGAACTGAGACGGGGACCGGGGCGTGAGCGTCTGTCTGTGGCCGGGACCGGGCCGAGGAGCTCCCTGTTGATCCCGCCTCGACAACTCCTCCATGGAGCGGCTGTGCGGGCAGGAGCTTCCCTTCTGGGTAAGTCCCGCTGCTGGAGGTTCCATGGCCCTAGACCCTCGATGTTTGTGGACTTGGAGAGAACACTGCGCAGGACTGTTGCTCGTAATGTTGCTCTTGGGTTCTCCCGGGCTCAGGGTTTACTATCGCGTCCGTCGCAGACTATAAATAACACGTAATGCCATTTGCTCAATTAACAAGCGCTTAATGAAATGCTTCTGTCACTGATGTGTCAACAGTACAGAGTGATATGCTCCTGCTGCATACACAATGTGCAGCATAAGTTTCTTTGGAAGAGAGTGAGTCCACATTGTTGGAGCAGTAGTAATGGCATTGATTCACTTACAGTAGACACATGTTTATGTGGCCAAAATGAGATATTATTAGCTATTAGCTTCTGTAGTGACAGCAAAGAACGCTGCTCTGAAGTTATGACATGAAAAGTCGTTCATGGAGTTCTTAGTTAGATACTACATAAGCACTATATGCCTCACTTGTTTAAAATTCTGGAAAGTGACTAATACACATGTTTGTAGTGGAGTTTATATATGTGTTTATATATGAGTAGAGTATACAGACTATACTGTTATAGTATATTATTATATAACAGTTGGATGTAATATCAATTCAATGTGAAAAGCATTGAATCAAAAATAGTCTAAAGCAGACTTGGAGATTCTTATTCATTCATTTGTATCCAGAAGGTTTCACTGTAAAAAGTGTCCTGTCCACTTCAGCTCTTAGGTAAGCTGAAGTGTGTGTGAGCTGTACAGCACGTGTGTTGGTGTCTTTGTATATATATATTTTTTTGTATTGAAATGTAGCGGACCCATCAGTCCAAACCAAATCTCTCCTAAAGGAGACAAAAATAAACAAATCTTGAGTCTTGAATACAAAATATGAAATTGACAGAATGCAAAACTATTACTTTGAAGTGATTGATTTCCTTAACATTTTTGTGTTCATTCAAAGAAAAACTATGACTTACACCCGGAGGAAAACTACGCAGACACACAGGGAGAACATGCAAACTCTACTCAGAAAGGCAAACTCAGGACCTCTCATGCTGAGAAGCGAGAGTGCTAACCACTCAGCCAGTGCTTCAGTAATGGCTCCTGGGAGAACTCAACGTGTGGGTATCATTTGGTGGGGCTCGAGCCATGCATGGAAACTTTTACTGCAAACAAAACTCAAATAGCGCTCAAATGTAGAATTTTTATAAAGGATTGTTTATATTTTACTCTGCAATGCATTCTGGGTAGTGTCACTGCTTTACCCAAACCATTTTGTTTTTGATCAACACATTATATTTGTTTTGTTATTAAAGCAATAAAATCAGTTTTGTATCGGGGGCTATGAAAATGTTACAGTTTCAATATGAAGTATATATTAAAGGCACACCGTGTAACTCTTGGCCACTAGGGGCGCTAGACCTGCAACTTTCACGTTTAGCGCCCCTAGTGGCCACAAGCAACTCAGCACTGTCGCAAAAGTCAACAAACAGTCAGCCGGTGTCTTTTGAGTGTGTATTCAGACAGCATGCACTGGTGTGTGTGTTCAAACTGTAGAGACATGCCTACAGATATTGAGAGACTCTGCTGTGGTCAGCCTCCAGACCGCTGCATTAGTAATCTACCACACATGGACTTCTATATCCTGGATGAGGGAGTTCTGCGTCTAGCTCGTGCTGCGTGGAATGACATCTTTGCAGTCGATGACATCCAGGAACCAGGTGAAGAGCAGCGCTCATACAGACATGCAGCTTACAGCACGATCCCTTTCGCGTTTCCTCTTTTTAGCCTCCTCCGAAGGTTTAAAATTTTCCTTGCCTCAGCCATGACCAGGAGTCGAGCAGGTGAAAAATGAGTAGCAAAAGCCTTAGCTCCATGAGTATATCAGCGCCTGTAGCCGTAAAGCAAGTCTTTCTTCCAAGTCACGTGACCTGGTGGCAGACGGTCCGTCTGCTCAAAACTTACATGGGCGGTATTTCAAGAGGGCAGCCCCGCTCGGAGCATTGCAAGTGTCAAGCGCTGTATATTGGCCCAAGTATTCATATAAAATAACTCATATGTGTCAACTCTTTAGGTCACAAAGTCCGCGGTGTGCCTTTAAGATTAAGTAGTAGTAATTACTTCATATATTTTACATCAAGTCTGGTCTGCTGCGTGTTTTACAGTGTAGACCAGGGGGAAAAGGTTTGAGCACCCCTGGTGTAACAGATGTAACAGATGCTCACAGTTCTTTCCAAACGAGATGAGGTTTGATGAGTGATTAAATTCTAATGTTTGATGATTTATGCATGATGTTATATGGGTTGTGAGGCGCTTTGCGTTGCCTTGTGTAGGAAAGGCGCTCTATAAATAAACGTTGATTGATTGATTGATGAGTTGTCGTGTCCTGATTAGAGCCAGGAAGTACGACCACATTAGTCCAGTTCTCAGGTCTCTGCACTATTTCCCGCCCAAACTTCCAGGGCCAATAGCCATTGTTGTAGATATGCCGCAGTGCTGTGTATTTTGCTGTTTCACCAGATTTGAAACTAAAGCAACAACTAAAGTTTAATTCCACCACTTCCCCGTCGATGACAAACAGAAGAAGAAATGTCTGAAGTTAATGAGGTAAGGTTTAATTTGCAGAAAGACATAGAAACTAGTATTAGTGCAGTTTAGTGCTGGTGTTAGCGCAGGCTGTCTAAGCCCCGGGTTAACATGTAACTACCTGTAAACAAGACACATTTCAATGTTTAGTAAACAACATCTGCCTCAAGCATCGATACATGTGCATTTGTAGGTTTTTCTCTGCTCCTCACAGTTGTAATCATGTTGACAGACATGTGGCCTGCTTTCTTGGATAATGATATTTGATATTGAAATATAATTTGAATGCTAAAAAAAGGACATTCAAACGAGTATTAGACAGCCCTTAATATTTGAATATTTTACTGACATGGGCTTTGATGCTAACAGAGTTAAGCTTGCAGCTTTTTGTGTACAGTAAAGTTCTTTTCCATGAATACAGCTCGGCCTCGTCTCTGAGTCTTAGACCTTCATAGACTTTATTTAACAGCAGTATGTGTTTACGGAGCTGGCCATAGGTTTATATTATTACTAACCATCCATCCATCCATCCATCCATCCATCTTCTTCCCTTTAATCCATTTCTGGGTCAGGGGGGTGGCAGTCAGAGATGTCTGCGAGCATCTGAGTGAGATGAATCTCTGATTATTACTAACCAGTACTTCTGCATTGGCGAACACGTTAGCAGCACTTAGTAAAAGTCGCAGAAGAATCAGAACTCAGGCTGGAGGCAAATGTTCACATGCACTGTGTCCCCCATTGTCCGTCCTGGTTTAGTCCTGATTTAGGCTTGGTTCAGTCCTGGTTTTGCTCCTGTTTTGGCTGTTTTAAAGTGTTTTCGTCTTCTTGCTCTGACTGTTACCACTTTGCGGCTCTCTGATTGGTTGTCGCACGTGTGGCCAGCAGAAACAAATTGTTTTACGCCCAGGGAGATTACAGAATTTATTGCTCAAAATAAAAATTCAAATATATTCTAATTTCTAGTATAAATAAAACACTAAAATTCATGTATGGTTTTTGAGATTAAGTCTTCTCACTACACAACCAGACAATCTGAATCATGTTATGCATAACCAGCCCATAGGTGTCTAAAACAAGATGATGCCTCTTGATGTGCTTTATCCTTGAGCATATGCACTCCCCAGATATTCCACATGAATGTGCTTAGTTTTGTACCTGTGTGTATTACTGCAATAGTTTAGCCTCTGCACTGAATTTGTCCAATGGTTGGAGAGTATGTTAATACAACATAAATTAAGATATCAGGCCCTCTGAGACATTCAGATAGTGTCAAAGTGCATGTCTCACCCTTGATTCTCTCTTTGATTGATTGATTTTATTCATTCAAGCAGAAATTTTACAATCACAAGTATTTACAATATTTACATTCCTTACGTGACCCTTTATACATGTTGCCTTCTGTGCTTACGGTATATACCTACACGTGCAAATTAGGGCTGTCAAAATTATCGCGTTAAGGCACGTTAATTAATTTTTTTCATTAATTGCGTAAATTTTTTTTACGCATTTAACGCTTGTACTGAATGACCTGCCTATATGCATCCCATAATAACATGCCGCGGACACATGCGTGTGATGGCGACATGGTAGGCCCTCTGGGATTTAAAGTTTATATAGAATACGTGCGTGACCCGGGGCAGCTGCGGCTGCTCTTTACAGCGGTTCCCACCTCCAGCTGCTGTGAGCCGCTAACAACAACAAGGTGAACGGTGCCACTGTATCGTGATCATATCCAAGAGTCAAGACCATACGCACAATAAATACAGCGCTGAAGCTGCACTATGGAGCCTCAGGAAGTGTCCGTGTCTCCTCCCGCTTAGCATCTTAAACTCGCTAAATTAAAGCTGGGGTACCTAATTTTTCCACAGCCTTTATGAGACAGAGAAAAAGAAGAAAGAGGAGGCTTTAGCTGAAGCGGATTATGTTGAGCTGAAAAAATACTGTCTGCTACAGAAAGACAATGTTGATAATGTTAATGCCATTTTATGTGGATTTATTGTTATAATAAACAAATACAGTACATATGTATACTATGATGTCATATATATTTCCATTCAAACAACCATTTACAGAACAATATGGCATTATCTTGCCGATAGTTCGAAATGCGATTACGATGAATACATTTTAAAGCTGTAATTAACTTGATTCACATTTTTAATCGTTTGACAGCCCTAGTGCAAATATATACTGTAAGCCTAAATATACAGTACATGGTGAAACTAATATTTACAAGCAACAACATTAGTTTCACCATGTGTTGTATATCAATATGTATTTACAAATGCATTTCTATATCCAATTTGTCAGCTTGAAATGGAGAGGGAAGGAAGTAAAAACTTGTAGACTCCCTTGAACATAATTCAAATACATGCAAGAATTTTGTTATGTAGCATTGAATAAATAATGCCTTTATAATAATTTGCCATGACGCAGGACCTGACACACATTTCGACCAGAGAAGAAGGTTTCACAGTGCAGCTTTAGGGTTTACATTATTTGCTACATAGTAATTGTTGTGCACATCATATTTTTAATTGACCAGCACAAAGATTATCTCTCATCTTCCCTTCTTATTACAGACGAGTCGACTTTACCCCAAACTCCGATGCAAGGCTGTGCAGTTGGTCTGTCCCGACAAAGCTGCTGCTGGGCCGTCACGGTACCAGGAGAAGATGACTTTCCCAAGCCAGTCACCCAAAAAAAAAGGAAAAAAAGTTCTAGTCCCAAAAACCACAGAATGTTGATAGTGTGACTGGATTGCTTCATATCCCATCTTTCCTCGACAATGGACAGCTCAAGAGGTTTTTTTATACCTTTTAAAACCAGCAAGTTGATCAAACTCACCACCGCGCAGGCTAACCTTTGCTAGCACCTGAGCTAACTCTTTGTAGCATTTGTATGAGTAGAATATTACAGTGGCTCTTATTGTTGACTGTTAAAACAATTACTAAAAAGTTTAATTGTGAAAGCATTTTCTAATTGTTGAAATGAGAAATAAAATATTTTAAATTTCAGTTGTATCAGTTTTATGAATTTCCAGACATAACACAATGCAGTACTCGTATCGGTATTCGGTGTCGGCTAGTACTTAAATTAAGGTACTCGTATCGGTTTTGAAAAAGGTGCTATCAGTACATCCCTATTAATATGCTTTTATAAATAATCGTTCCTCTTTTTCATCTATAATCGTTCGTCTTATTGTTTATTTATTTTTTTCTCCTGATCTTGAAATTTAGTTTGGCTACTATTTTGAAAGGGTTTCCAAACTTTGGAGACTTTACTTCATGAAATGGATTAGGCAAAAATAAGTAATACTTCAGCCTAATCCCTTTTGTCACACATGCGTTTGTTTATCTATGTCAAAGTATGTACATTAAAGGTGCAGTAAGCGATTTTGTTAGCTTAGCCGTAGCACCAACTGGAACCCCCCCCCCTCGCCTCTCCACCAAACCAACAACAGGGAGAGTGGGCGGCAAACGTGAAATTGGCATTTTCTGTTCAGCCCTTTTAGGTTTTAGAAAATCCGATAACTCTGGTGCACTTGCGAGAAACAGGAAGAGGGTGAAGGGGGTAAACGCATCATCCCATTGGTTCGTTGGCAATGAATGAATCCCATTGGTTTATTTTTATCGGTCCGCTCCAAAATATGTTTTTTAAATTTTTGGAGACTATAGGCATCTGGTCAATTCCATTACTATTTCAAAACACATGATAACTTTACTACTTTTAGGGTTTTGGGACGTTTTCCCACAATATTTAAAAACATGGGTCTGGAAAAAAATCACTGACAGCATCTTTAACTGACATGAGCTAAATTGTTTTTGTAACTTTGTCCTTTCTTTTAATGCCTTTTTTATGACTCGAACTGCTGCATTTTGGACATACTGCAGTTGTTTACAGCCTGTTTGGACAGACTTGTGAGCAGGCCATTGCAGTAGTCTAACCTACTGGAGACAAATGCATGGATAAGAATCTCCAAGTCTGCTTTAGACACTATGTTTCTAATTTTGGCAATATTTTTCAGATGGTAAAAATGCTGATGTAACTGTTAAAATTTAAGTCTGAGTCCATTATTACTCCTAGGTTTCTGACCTTATCTGGTTCCAGGGAGAGAGACTGGAGGTGACAAATAACGCTCTCTCTTTGTTTCTGGGGGCCGAAGACAATCATTTCAGTTTTGTCTGTGTTGCATTAAGCCCTGCATCTCTTTTTATGTGGGCGGAGAAAGTCATAAAACCTCTTCTCTGTTGTGTGTTTAAGTTTATGGAAGATTGAAAATTATAAATGATCAATAAGTAAATGGTGTGGCAACTATTTCCATAATCAATTATCGGTGACTGATAGATTGAACTTGTTTCCACCCTTTACATTATAATCATTTATATTGTGTCTGTGTTTGTCATTCAGCGCCCGTGCGTTTTTGTAATTGTAATGTAATTATCCAGAGATTTGACCTTTAGATATTGGAGTCAGGAGACAGTTTGAAGTTGACAGATGGTCTCTTCATGGTTCCTCATCAGCAGTGGTTTGGTGCGATTAGTTTATAGTTAAACTGTTCATTTCTATTATTTACTATTGGCCGGTGAACCTTCTTCCAAGGACGTTAAAAAACAAGGAGTGGATCCCTCTTTTTTTTGTTTTTTTTGTTCCTTGCCTATGTAGGACAGTGATGACGTTAAGGACTGCCAACTCACGACAATCATAAAAACGTGTCTGATATCCCTGTGGCCAGACGTGCATTGCAACCCGTAACCTCTCACCATACGAGTCAGACACACGGAAGACACACATTTTGCACATTTTGGGACACATTTTTTTGTCAAAATCCAAATGAAAATTGCACAGTGTATATTCATCTTAAGTTACGGTGAGCAGTGGGTCCACTCTTTGCTCATGAGTTAACATTCGGCTTTATTTAAGGTTTTTCAGGGCAGTCCTTGCCTCAGAGAGAGGGTAGCTATTGCACATGTTTTTAGTGGAAGGGGAATTAGGAGCATCCGGAGGACATCTACAATAAATGAATGTGCTTGAATTGCTCCCCCAGGATCAATTAAGTGAAACTTTCTGATTTTTAAAATGCATTTTTTCACTTTGATCAGTTATCAGTTATAACAGTTAGGGATGAGAATATAATGATATATACAATATATCTTAAGCTCAATATGAATTTTGACATATCATATGCTTTGCTCATCTTCCTTCTCTGCCTTCTCTGCCCCCAACTCCTAGGTTCTGATTTTACAGTAAAATCACAGAAATGATTAACTGTGCAAGTAGGAACAAAGTGCTTCTGTCATAATTGTCTTAATTTCTTGACTACTCTTTGAGGTTGCAGTAGTTTTTGGGGGCTGATTTATCCTGTGAAAATATCAAAATATTCATCGTATATCAAGATAAAGAAAAAATATATTGGGATTTGTATTTTTTCTCTCCCTATCGCCCTGCCCTAATAACAGTGTACTCTAGACATTTGGATCTCATTTCACATTTGAGTTCACTGCAGAATAAGTCAGATCTGAGAATAGAAAGTGATAGAGGAAGTATTTAGAAGAACTGGAATGATGACGATGACAGATAAGGCCCTGTCCACACGAAGTCAAGCTCAGGCCTAAACGCAAAAATACTTTATCAATCCAGTGTATCGTCCATACGAGGCCGGCGTTTTGGGGGGGTGTAAACGAACATTTTTGAAACTAGGTCCCAGAGTGGAAAGATTTCAAAACTCCGTATATGCCGCTCCGTGGTTACTGCCTCTCCGCAATGTATCTGAGACGCTTGCGTCATCGCCCCGCCTCTTGTTAAAGCACGCATGCGCCGCACTCAGAAAATAATGACAACAACAATGTAGCTTGTTGGTTTTGTAACCCAGTGTGACCCGAAGCAACAGTTCAACCTCATCGTCCGTCCATACTAATGTAGTACCAGCTCGCCCACTCGCCATGTTGTCTGTTTACAAAATTCCGCGCATGCCCCCGGAAGTTTGGGCTTGATCCCGTCATTGCGTCACAGCGCCACCAACAGGTCTGGCATAGTTTCACAGCGTTTTCAGGCGTATTGACTACATTCATATGGACGCACACATTTACTGAGCTAACTCCGTGTTTACAGAAAAAGTTTCTGAAATTATAAGCGTTTTGTCTTCGTGTGGATATAGCCTTACTGGCCACAAACTTGTCCGTCTGTTGTACGCTGATGTCTGTGGTTTTGGAGGAAAGGCTCTTCGCAAAATTCTACTCCTTTTATGACTCCTTTTATGACCGTTATAATCTATGAATGTAACTTAGTATACCAAAACTGAATATAACAAAAGTAGAGGAAAACAGATGAAAGATGTAAAAGTATGAAGTATTTTCTGTCACTCTCACCATTGTTGGATTCAAACATCTGGGTTTCAATTCTTTTCTGCTGTTTTTTTTATTTTTCAATACATTTTGATATATTTATTTATAGTTTCCTAAACAGGGAAAACACAAAGTGTGTCAGAGTCCACACCAGACAAAGCATGTGGCTGAGTGGTTAGCACTTTTTCTCGCTTCTTTGCAAGAAGGTCCTGGATTCGAATCTTGGTCGGAACAGGGTCTTTTTGAGTGGAGTTTGGATGTTCTCCCAGTGCTTTCAGCTGTATCTGACCATTTTCCCGATCAGCTCCAGTGACTCCCGTTATTATCAGCAGTGAGTTTGGTTGATAGTGCGGGCGCCTCTCTGCTCCGCACTGCGATAGAAAAAATGATATGTGCTGCAGTTGTCCTCAAAGAATGGGTTCGATTCATGAGCATTGATAAAAGCATGATGCTGTGTCAATAGAGAGACGGCAGGAACTTATCAAAACAAACCTCAGACCTTCAAAATAAGATATTATAGACGAGAGAATCTTTGTCCCACATAAGGGAAATATAGGAGCGATAACACTGAACCAAAGAATAGGCCACAAGGTGGGTCCAATGCCAAGTTATTCTGACATGCCTGTTTCTCAGTGTGTAAGGAAAGGCCTTTCTTAAAAAAAAAAATAAACAAATATTAAAGCCACAAGCGGCGTTGAACGGCCCTCGGCGCACCGCGCGACTCCCGCACCGCGCGCACTCCGCGCACTCCCCGTACCAATCCGCCCCACACCACACACCACGCTTTCCGACCGACATGTATGAAAACTATTGCTGTTCATTTTTCCATTTGGCAGTGAAATTTATGGGCTTCCTGTTTGTCAGAGGGCGGGGCCATAATAATATTTTTTTCTTGTCTTGACTAGAGGAACATGTGTACCAAATTCCATGGCTCTACGACAAACTTGACCTCCGAAAACTCCCATAGGGGTATTATTTTGGCTGTTGTAGGTGGCGCTGCTCTGGCATTTTTTGAGTCCCATAAAAATAAACACCAAAATATCAAATGTTTTGCCAGGTCTGATTTTTGGGCAAAATGTAACAACTTTTCATGCATGTTCAGGGGGTCAAATTAAGGCTCAAAGCGCAGAAGAAAAAATAAATAAACCAAGGAATTTTTTTTTGGCGTCTCGAGCAAAAACAATATAGGTTTCAATGGCACGTGATACATCATTTTAATGCATTTGAGTTTACGCACGCAACCGCCACCATTTGCATTCACCATTGTGAATAGGCCCTTACCCGGTTCGGGGCTCGGGCCTAATAAAAATGTTTTGGGAATGAGGCTATAGATGAGGATTAGCCAGTGCTCTGTTGTCATCCTGTTGTGTTCATGATCCAAGACTTGATCCATGCTGTTTATAAACTAATTCTGATCTAATTCTGCCAATTATGAGCTCCGTTAAGGTGGGAGGGATTAACTCCTTTTTCAGATTGAAACAATTGAATCTGAGTTTACTGTGACGTATGTAATGCACCCGAGTGAGTCCCTAGCATTTAGCCTAGCTTTAGCATTTAGGCTAGCTTTAGCCATCTTCTTTGGGTCAGCACTAGATCATGTACGGAATCGAGACGGAAGCTCAAGTAAATATAACCAACTGCCTTTTCATGCCTAAACTTAACCAGCCATTCCCATAGAATAACCCCAACCGTCCCTTAACCCTAACCTTAACCATCTGAAACTGGGATTGTTTCCCTTCCGCTTTTGTCCCGATTCCGTATATGATCTACTGTAGTGCCGACCATCTCCTTTGCCACTAACGGAGCCCGTAGTAGAGCCACATCTTTGCAGCAATGACATCTGCTAAACATTCCTCTTGCTCCGGCTTCAATTTCTTGATATTTGGAGCTGAACCAGAACAGATTACTTTACTATCGCATTCTCTGCCAAACTACAAACAGCAAACTCGGCGCAAACTCTTGTCGTCACCAACCCCTACCTACAACACCCGTCACACCCCGCTCTCTGATTGGTCGGAGGGGATTCAGCAGCCACTAGGATCAGACCCAGACGTACATGTAGAAAATGATCATGGACCAGAGTTTACAGATGGCTAAGACCTCTTGACCAGCCTCATTGACTTCCTTCCCTTTGAATGTTATTACCTTTCAAAAGTAAAGCATGATCCGCCTTGAGAAATTGATCCAAAAAGACCAACATAAATGGGTCTCAGGCTCCAACTACGCGTCAATGCAATAGATGACGTAGATTTTGATAATAGTGTTGCTGCCTTTATAGAACCAAGTCTTCATTATATTTGCAGATGGTGCATCATGTGGTGACGTCTCCGCAGATGCAGATGCGGTCGACTTCAAAGTTCACAGCACAAAAGTCCTGTGTTGTTTTCTTAGTTCTCATTTTCCAAAACTCCGTCCAAAACGTTAGATTTCACAGAATACGCTGCTCATATCTCTACATAAGTCTGTGATTGTGAGCAACTGCTGCAGCATACAGCACTATAAGTCCTGTATGTATGAGGAGTCTACATGGTTTGGAATATTTCAGTTGTAAATCTAAATTATTATTATTTCTTCATGTTTTGAATCATGATTTTTTTTTGGCCTGAAACTTACATTTTCAAGATAAAGTCAAATATCCAGTAACATATGTATACTCAAAACGATTACGTACTTATCCGCTTCATTGAAAAACAAATTGCTAATTAATATGGGAAAAGGCATCAGGCGCCGCTTTAAATGAGACTGTTGTACTCTGTCATGTTATGGAGTGGCAGTATGCAGCTCGGGGCGGTTCCTGTCCTGCTGACTTTACAGCCATCATTCCTTTGTGTAATTTTACACAGACCAGATGAATGGCTCTCTTGTTTATATATTGTAATTCAACCAGCATATTTTCAAGCGGCCTGTTTTGGTTCACTATCTACTACAGTTGGCTACTTTGCGTTGCGTTGCATACTCTGCTAGCCTCAATGTATAGCTTTGGCTCAGTTGGATTAGTTTGAGAGGCCTGTTTCTATGTAATGCTTTAAAGGTGCAGTCATTGATTTTTTCCAGACGCATTTTGTTAAATATTGTGAGAAAACATTCCTAAACCCTAAAAGTAGTAAAGTTATCATGTGTTTTCAAATAGTAATGGAATTGACCAGATGACTATAGTCTCCAAAAATTAATAACAAATATTTTGGAGCGGATAAATAAAAATAAACCCATGGGATGCGTTTACCCCCTTCACCCTCTTCCTGTTTCTCGCAAGTGCACCAGAGTTATCGGATTTTCTAAAACCTAAAAGGGCTGAACAGAAAATGCCAATTTCACGTTTGCCACAAACTCTCCCTGTTGTGACAAAGAAAATTCTGGAAGTTTGGTTTGGTGGAGAGGCGAGGGGAGGGGGCGTGGTTTCAAGTTGGTGCTACGGCTAAGCTAACAAAATAGCTTACTGCACCTTTATGTTTGCACACTGAACAAGCTGTAGTAAATGGCTTTAAGAACCTCTCCGCTGCGGCCCTTCTTCAAGTGGAGGAGTTCAAGTATCTCAGGGACTTGTTCAGGACTGAGGGAAGGATGGAGTGTGAGGTTGACGTACGGATCTGTGCAGTGATGCAAAGTCAGAATGCGTTCCCACCCCTCACCTACGTACATGATCTTTGGGTGATGACCAAAAGGATGAGTCTTCTGTATCTTCGTTTTTTAAATCTGACTTGTATGTCTATTGTTTCTGTCTGTGTTTTTAAAAAATGTGAAGCGCTTTGTGATCCTGGTCTGCGAAAGGCGCTATACAAAAAAACTTGACTTACTCACTTACCTACCCCATGTCTACATCCTGTAGTCGACCTCGCTCCCATCTCTGTGTGGAGTAATAGAAAAATGCTAACAACAATTGTAAAACGCTTTGTGACTCTGGTCTGTGAAAGGTGCTATATATATAAATAAAGATTACTAGACCCCTCCCCTTGAGACCCAGCAACAGACTTACACGTTATGATTATTGTGTCAAAAAACATGTTTTCTAAATTTATTTTCAGTGAAACATACTCCAATCAAATTACTGACTCGTCAGTCTGATCATCATGGGGTCAGAATATGTTGTGTGGTTGAATATATGGGCCATGTTTCCAAAATGGGCCTTTATGGGCTTCTTCTTAACAGAGTTCCCTTGACATTGTCTAATGCAGGAGTCTCCAACCTTTACCTTGGGAGCTACCAGTAGCTCGCCAGCCACTTTCCGGTAGCTCCCCAAAAGGATTTAGAATTTAACACATGATCCTGAGTTTATACATATTGTGTCATTACATATCTATTATAAGTTTAAATATAGGGTTATACAGTATTATAGTATTAGTATAGTATAGTATAGTTTTACATGTGTTCTCCAAGTGTGTTCTCTCTTGTGGTATAGACCCGTTTTATGACTGCAAAAATGAGTAGCTCTCTGCCTCTTCTGTTTTTATAGAAGTAGCTCTCTGATTGAAACTCTAATTGAGACCTCTGCTCTAATGCATGGTGTCCACTCTTTTCTGTCATATTTCTAACTTGTAAAATTTGGGGATGTGCCATGGCGAATAGGACATGGAGACAATACTGTATGTCAATCACATCAAGTAGCCACATTTGCTAATCTTTGAACAGGAGTTGTATCCACTAAAGAAGAAGTCATTGCAAGTTTTGAAGGACAAGGTTAATGAGCCACAGTGCCAGGAGTCTGCTGGAGCTTGTTGTGTTAGAAAAGACGATTATTAACAAGTAGAGACCATCTTGGACAGTCTCCGCCACACTTGATCTCCGTAACTATAGCAACAGATCATGCTACTTGGACGCATTTGCACACTATAGCTCCCTTCTGTGACGGCAATCCTAAATACTGTATCTTTTGAAACGGAGCTTACTTTGGTTTGGTGACTGTTGCTACGATCTCTCCACAGACAGAATGGTGTATAGTGGGCCCTGTCTCCCCAAAGTGTCATTTCCATCAATTATTATTGCAAGTTTGGTTGGGAGGGGGGGCGCAATCAGAGCTGCAAGTCAACCCACAGAGTACGGATCTTTCAGTGGGGATTCAGGCAAAGTGGGGTTAAATGTCTTGCCAAGGACACAATGACAGGTTACATAATTACAATTGACCTTAAAATGATGGTGCGATTTACTGTTATACATCCCTGTTTTTAAATGTCCAGAGTGAGAGACATGATCTTTTTAAATGATAAATGACGAATAAATTCCATATTCAGAGGCAGCACTTTTTCTCTGGTTGTATTTTGAGTGTATGAGGATTTGTTTTGAGTGTATGAGGATTTGTTTTAATTACTGCATTGATGTGTTTTCCCAGCGCTCTTTGCATTTGCCCTTTTACCCCTCGTCGGTTATGATATGGTCACTTTTTCTTTGTGTCCGTGGTCGTTCTGTCGGCACAAGTCTACAGCCGAAACATGTCAGCTAATTAAGCAACACTAGCTTCGTTACACTCTGTCTCATTAAAAGAACCCTCTTTTAAGTCTTCGGTCTTAAACATAAGCTGTGTCAAAGTGAAAACCTTTGTGGATCTGCAGTGTCCTGACGTAAGAGCAAATAGTCAGTTTAATAAGTGACAAAACTAAACAAAGCCTTTTTGTGGCTCTAAGAAAATTATTAATTCCAGCTTTGTAGCGAGCCTTTTGAGGTATGACTCTACCAGATTTGCACATCTAGGAGAGAAAGTTTAGCCCATTCCTCTTTAGAAAACAACTCAAGCTCTGTCCAATTAGATGGAGAGCATTTTTTTATTAGCAGTTTTCAGGTCTTTCCACGGGTTTTCTATTGGATTTAGTTCTTGACTTTGACTTGGCCATTCATACAGACACATTTTGTTTGAAACCAATCCATTGTAGATTTAGCTTTGTGTTCAGGGTCATTGTCCTGCTGGAAGGAGATCGGAAGGAGAGGAATAAGGCTAAATGTGTGTGTCTGTATCAGAGAGAGTGCATTGTATTGCGAATTTGCTATGTTATTTTTTTAAAAATTGTACACTACTGTGTCCATGTATTTTATTCATGTAACTAGGGACTGCAGATGGAAACTAGCTGTTTTGCTATAATCTGGTGCAGAACATATCTGTCTTTGAGCTTAATGTCTGTACATTGTCCCTTCAAAAAAAAAACTAAACTAAACTAAACTAAATCTTCCATCCATCTTCCCAACTGTTCTTACAATCTTGCCAGAATGCGATGGAAACAGCAGCAAGTTCAAAGTAGCTCTGAAACAATTTTTCTTTTTGTGCCCCAAAATGTATACGTTCTTTTCTACCTGTAAATGTTACTGCAGTACAGTGTTCATGGTTTTACACTGATTCACAGATCAATAAAAAAAATTGTTTAGAAAAATGCCAATAAAGCATTTAGCATTTCACTCTGGAAAAATGGTCCGAACGAAGCGGCTACACCACCTCTGCTGCTGTGACCTAAAGTGCTGTTGAATTTTATTACTATTGTTAGCTTGTTTTAGGATTAACTATTTCTTTATTTTGTTTGTGTGGATGGATGTGTTTCTGCTGCTACCTGACACCTGCATTTCTGCTATGGGGATCAATAAAGTATCTATCTATCTGTCTGTCTATCTTTCTATCCATCTATAAAACGTCCATAACATGATGCTCCCCCTCCATATTTGACACTCGGGATGGCGCACTTAGGACAATGAGCAGAGTTAGTGAGCAGCATACAAAACGTTTTGTGTTTGGGCCAAAAAGTACATTTTTGTCTCATCATTTCAGAGTACAACTGATACATATTGGTCTTGCTCCTTGACCTTCATGGTGTGGTTTAGGCAAGGCAAGTTTATTTGTATAGCACAATTCATACACAACTCAACTCAAAGTGCTGAACAAGATAGCATTAAAATCATAAATAATCACAGAACATTAAAAAGAAAGATAAAAACATAAAATCCCTCAGTTGTATGCACAGCTAAACAGAACTGTTTTTAACCTGGTTTTAAACATTGTCAGAGAGGAGGCCTGTCTCACATCTTCAGGAAGACTGTTCCAGATTTTAGCAGCATGAATCTGAAAAGCAGCCTCCCCATGTTTAGTTCTGACTCTGGGCACTAACAGGAGTCCAGTCCCTGTGCTCCTCAGGGTTCGGGCTGGTTCATATGGGACTAACATGTCACTAATATATTTTGGTGCGAGGCCATGGAGAGACTTGTACACAAGCAGAGCTGTTTTAAAGTCTATTCTCTGAGCCACAGGAAGCCAGTGCAGAGACTTGAGAACTGGACTAATGTGGTCGTACTTCCTGGTTCTAGTCAGGACTCGAGCTGCTGCATTTTGAATGTACTGCAGCTGTTTTACAGCCTGTTTGGACAGACCTGTGAGCAGGCCATTGCAGTAGTCTAACCTACTGGAGACAAATGCATGGATAAGAATCTCCAAGTCTGCTTTAGACACTATGTTTTTGATCCTGGCGATGTTTTTTAGATGGTAAAAAGTTGCTGATGTTACTGATTTGATGTGGCTATAAAAATTTAAGTCTGAGTCCAGTATTACCCCTAGATTTCTGACCTTGTTTGAACGTTTTAGGGCGAGAGACTGTAGGTGACAGATGACACTCTCTTTTTGTTTCTGGGGACCAAAGACAATCATTTCAGTTTTGTCCGCGTTTAGCTGAAGGAAGTTGTTTTGCATCCACTCACTGATCTGTTGGATACAGTGAAGGAGTGAGTCCACTGGTCCATGTTCTCCTGCAGTCAGTGAGACATAGATCTGAGTGTCGTCTGCATAGTTGTGATAGGACACAGAAGAGGTCCCAGGATCAACCCCTGTGGTACCCCAGAGGTCAGGGCCATATGATCTGAGACACAGTTTCCAATCTCCACAAAGTACTTCCTGTCTTCAAGGTAAGACCTAAACCAATTTAGGGCGGTGCCAGCGACGCCAACCCAATCCTCTAGTCTCTGTAAGAGGATCTCATGGTCGACGGTGTCAAAGTTAGCACTCAGATCTAACAGGATTAGGATTGAGACTTTGCCTGCGTCAGTGTTCAGCCGGATATCGTTTGTTACCTTAACGAGAGCAGTCTCAGTGCTGTGGTGGGGTCTAAAGCCGGACTGAAACATATCAAATGAGTTGTTGATTATAAGAAATCTAGTAAGCTGTAGGTAGACAACTTTTTCAAGGACTTTCCCCATAAATGGCAGATTTGAGATGGGACGATAGTTGTTAAGTACCGTAGCATCCAGCCTGCTCTTTTTTAGCAGGGGCCTGATGACTGCAGTTTTCAGGGCCTTTGGGAATATTCCAGAATTAAGGGACATGTTTACTATCTGTGTGAGTGAAGGTAACAGACTGCTCAGAACAGACTTTAGAAATCTAGTGGGTAGTACATCCAGGCTGCATGTGGAGGAGCTCAAACTGGAGATAATCTCTTGGACAGTTTGATCAGTGACAGTTTAGTGACCAATACACTCCGGCCACAGCTCTGAGGCCTCAAAGAACAGCTGTATTTATACTAAGAGTAGAATACACACAGGCCTCTGAGTGATCATTAGGATGTGATCATTTACCAGTCGTTAGGAATGTTTTAAAGGAAACGTAATGAAAAAAAGCTGAATGAAAACTGGTGCATGCCCTGCTTTTCACTTTTATTTGTTTAAAATACTGACAGAATCATGTAACATTATATTTTCACTTCTGTTACTTGTGTGGGAACTGTGTGAAAAATATCTAAATTAAATATGTTTATGGTTGTAATCCTGAAGAAATGTGCACAAGTCAAAGGTGTATTAATTCTTTTAAGAAGACAGTACATGTAAGATATTATAGACTACGTGTTTGGCCTAAACCGGTCGTCCCACTCTGGTCCTTATCCTACATGAAGTGTGCTTTATGAAGTGTGCTTTATCGGATCCAGCAGAAGGTAACTTTTAACTTTGGCTTATTATTCCAACTTTGGAACTGAAAAAGTACATTTATTTCACCACAAAGTGTAAAAAGGTGTGATATGAATATGAAAAAAACATGTGTATTCCATGCATTTCCTGCTGTTCTCATAAAACATAGAACTGTGTCCAAGTTCTTTCCCAGGAGTCGCTCTGCCACAATAAAAAAAACACACAGCACCTCTGAGTTGAAAGACCTTTAATAAAATAACAGCGTATCCAAGCACTGTAAAAAATTTTTTAAATTGGATTTAAATTGGGCACAGGTCAAATATTGATAATACATAATAACAACAGAAAACTCAATATCGCACTGGGGGGAAATATATAATCACGCACAGTTTTTTGTTTTTCATTATAAATACTACACAAAGGCTAAACGGTAAGGCTGCTGGTTCCTAGTGTTTTTTTGGTCTTTCCCATAGGGGCTGTTGCTGAGGAGCTGAGTCCAGTGAGAAGCAAAGTCACCTTCGTTCTCACCTGGGCTTACTGTTGCATCAGCTGTAGCAGTACAAGGCTTCATCGCAGCTACATGTACAATAATATAAATTTTTATAGAGCCCTTTACAACACTCAAGGCGACTATATTGCTTTACAATAAAATCACATGCAATTCATTCAAACATTAAAACATTATAAAAGCATTTTTTTAAAAGTCTCATTGTTCTAATGAGTGCTAAAAGCTGCTCTGAATAAACATGTTTTGAGCCGTGATTTAAATAGGCCAAAACCAGTAAGGACTGGCATGTCAGGGGAGTCTGGGTCCAAGGACTGAGAAGGAACGGTCCCAATATAGTAGTCCTATCTCCATTATTCAGATGTGATTTGGTTTTTGTGACGACAGTAGCTCAGTTGGTAGAGCATTGGCCTTAAGGCCAGAAGGTTGTGGGTTCAATTCTCCACCGACTCCCACTGATGACTGCTGTCGTTGTGTCCTTGGGCAAGACACTTAACCCCACTTTGCCCAAAGCCCCCGCTGGAAGATCTCAGCTCCTGTGGACTCACCACCTGCAGAGGATCAGTGAGGGGCTGGTGCTATGAGATTTGGGTGGCATCTCTGATTGCCACCCCCCTGACCCAGAAATGGATTAAAGGGTAGAAAATGGATGGATGGATGGATGGATTTGGTTTTTTGATTATTCTGTGATTTCAGGTCACATAATTCATATAAAGACTTTAAGATCCCTAGAAATGTCTCTCCATGATTATTAAGGACAGAATAACGATAACACGCTAACTACCAATCCGCGACAACCAATCAGAGAGCCGCAAAGTGGTCACGGGGACACAAGGCCGTCAGAGCAACACAACAGAAACAGCTAAAACAGAAGCTAAACCAGTGAACATTTGCCTCCAGCCTGAGTTCTGATTCTGCAGTGACTGTAAACTAGTGCCGCTATTGCGTTCGCCGATGCAGAAGTGCTGGTTAATAATAAGATCTACCAATGGTAAGCTCCGTGAACACATACTGCTGTTATATAAAGTCTATGAAGGTCTCAGACAGAGACGCTGGCGAGCTGTATTCATGGAAAAGAACTTTACACCAAAGGTTGCTAGCTTAAACCCGTTAGCATTCAAGCCCTCCCACTACTTCCATGCAACGGCGGTATGAACGCAGTATAATATTAGAAGATTAAGAGCTCGGTCAAAAGTCATTATTTTTGTTAATATTTTAATTATGTTTGAATTTTGAATTTTGTTTTCCCAGCCCTGATGTATAACAAGTCATCTCTATAAAGAGCCCGGGCATGACTTCAGATTTATTCGTTGGTCTTGTGGTGTTACATGCTCCAAGCTTTGAAGATAAGAGCAGAGAGAAAGCAGAGGGGACTTTTATTTTTATTTATCATGCCCCCCCCCCCCCCCCCCCCAGGACCCCACATCTGTCCATCTAGTAATGTCTGGAAGCACCTCTGTCCAGTTCACCTGGTGTTAAATGATGTCTGCTTTATTCTGGTGCGGTGCTGTCGAGGTTAGCTGCTTCCTCTGCGCCTCATTATGTGCTGTCATTCACAACATGTATATCTGTGGGGGAAGGGTGAGGGGTGTGGGGAGAGTGGACAGCTGTGTTTATCTAAGCCAGAGCTGTCGGTGGGTGCGGCTGTGTACTGCTTCTTTTCTACAAGGCTGACTTGACCTTAGGCTCTGTTTAGACAGAGACGCTGCAAAGCAACACCGCAAAATGACTCCCTGCTTTTGATTGGAAGTGCAAAGCGTCTACACGGCGACAGAAAACGATGTAGTTCTAGCGCCCGGCCAGTAGGGGGCAGTGGAAGTTTACGACGCGACATGTGCGACCCCCAGCAGTAAAACTAATTCCTCAACAACATCCTCCTCAGGTCAATGCAAAGATGGGAAAGAACCAACATCATTCTGTATTTAACAGCAGCAGCGAAAATGAAACTGAAACTACAGCTTTGTGTGGTTTTGTTTTGACAAAGGAGTAGAATTGCACACGTAGCATTAGTCGACCCGCCGCCATTGTTGTTTACGTTTGTTCTCGGCTTCTGCCCATGTCCAAATGTACGTGCACTGGGGAAGTGCTGAGGTCAGAGTTCACACCTTTTCCTTCACACGGCTGTTATACTGACCCCCGCGAGCAGCTTATCTGTTCTGCTTGACTCACGGTTTATAATTTTCTCTGGTATATTTTCCCAAATCGAACAAGATTTATAACATAAGATAGATAGATGTGATTTTTTTTTAAATAAAAACGGCAATTTTCATACAACTGTAAGAGTATTAGTAGTAGAAATATCAGTAGTAGTAGTTGTAGCAGCAGTAGTAGTAGTAGCAGTAGCAGTATCAGTAATTGCAGTAGCAGTAGTAGCTGTAGAAGCAGTAGTAGCAGTAGTAGTATTAGTAGTAGCATCAGTTGAAGTAGTAATAGTAATACTAGTAGTAGCAGTAGTAGTATTAGTAGTAGCATCAGTTTTAGCAGTAGTAATAGTAATAGTAATTGCAGTAGTAGTAATAGTAGTAGTAGTAGTAATGGTGATTGCAGAAGCAGTCGTTGTTGTAGCTGCAGTAGTAATAGTAGCAGTAGCAGTAGTGGCATTAGCAGTAGTAGTAATAGCAGTAGTAGTAGTAGTAGTAGCAGTAGCAGTAGTAGTAATAGCAGTAGTAGCAGTAGCAGTAGTAGTAGCAGTAGTATTAGCAGTAGTAGTACCACCCATTTCCTGATTTTTGATTTGGATTCTCACTTCCCCTTTTTCTTTATGACTATGGGAAGCTGTTGAAATATTTAGTCATCACACTTTTCACACACTTAGCCAGTGAAGCAGGTTTTTATCTGCAAGATCATTGTTACCCAACCTGCGGTACGCATACCTCAAAGGTTACTACAGGGGGTACTTGAAATTCACTATTTACTAATAAAACAATCACAACCAATGTTTTTTGGTGGAAATGTGAATGACAGCAAGTAGAAACAAGATATTAGATACAAGAGGACTGTGTGTGTGTGTGTGTTTGTGTGTGTTTGTTTTTGTGTCCCTGTATCTATACTAAAAGGTGGTACCAGGGCAAAAAGGTTGTAACACTGCGAAGGCTTTCAATCCTATATTTGATCGTGTGCTTTGACCCAGCCTCACAAAATGTTTACAGATTCCACTGGAAGTAAAACATCTGGCCTAAAAACAATTTCTGTGTGATGTTGTGAAAGCGGCGCATAGCAGCACAGTGTAAATAAGGCTCACATTTCCCTCTTTTCGTTTTAGAGAGCGTTAGACCACAGATTTTTAAGCCCAAACTGGTGTGTTTTTCTGGTTTCTGAGATAGAGACAAATGTTCTCCGTAAGCACTCTCCTATTGGGCTACATTGAGCTAATGCTGGAGTTGCTAACTGGTCAGAGAGTGAGCCAGAATCTCCAGGGGTTGGACTACCTATTTAACGTCATTTGGATAATTGGATAAAGATGATGATAATAATAATGTACACACACAGATGATAATAATAATAATAATATAGTGGCTCAGTTGGTAGAGCTTTGGCCTTTGAGCCTGAAGGTCGTTGGTTTGAACCCATCACGAGACCTTCTCCCTCGCCTCCCTCTGAGACTAGCCTAGCCCTTACCTTATCCCCAGATACATTTCCAATGCCTGCCCCAAACTTAAATCTTAATTAAAATGTGTGTTTTAAGTCTCATAAATGGCACCAAAAAGCGCCATACCAAGATTCTAGTAAGACATGTCGCTTCTAAAACTTGGAGTCAAAATAAGTCCATAAACTCTTGAACACAACTAGTTTTTCTTCCATATGTGAGCGTGAAATCCAGTAAGAGAGAGTCCAGTGGCTGTTACCACTGCTGCCTTTTACAACAGGCACTTGCGTCGGCCTGCTAAATCAAGATATAGATCATACAAAGATGGGTGTGTAAAGTTTTCTCACGCCTGTCTCTCTTTTAAGCATCCTGACGAGGAGGCCATGAGGCTCCAGGGGGCACAATTAGCACATAACATGATGCTAATCTGTATAAACTCTAAAAAGCTAGAGTGAGAAAAGTCAGAGACCATAGGTAGGGTTTTAGATACCTGACATAAAACCAAGAATTATGATATTATAGTTTAAACCTCTGTGGAGTCCTATCGTTTCCTGGGCACCACCATCACCCAGGACCTCAAGTGGGAGCCGACCATCAGCTCCCTCATCAAGAAGGCCCAGCAGAGGATGTACTTCCTGCGGCAGCTCAGGAAAGCCAAGCTGCCTGCACAAATGTTGGTGCAGTTCTACACGGCCATCATCGAGTCCATCCTCACCTCCTCCGTCACCGTGTGGTTCGCTGGAGCCACAGTCAGGGACAAACAGAGACTACAGCGAATTGTGCGCTCTGCAGAGGAAGTGATCGGCCGCAGCCTTCCATCGCTGCAGGACCTATACGTCGCCCGAGCTCGAGGCCGGGCTGGTCATATCACAGCCGACCCCTCTCACCCTGCACATGGACTATTCCAACCACTCCCCTCAGGCAGGAGGCTGCGGTCCATCAGGACTAGAACCTCCCGCCACAAGAACAGTTTCTTCCCCTCTGCTGTTGGACTCTTGAACACTTCTTAACCTGTCCCCCCGCCCTTTATAAAGTCACTTTACTGCCCATCATACGTCACTTTACTTCACTGTACTGCTGTCACCTTACATTGTGTGCACCATGTGCACTTGTATATTGTAAATAGTAACTGTAACTCTATTTTAAATTTACATTTATTCCTTAGAAGTGTTTTTTGTTCTTTGTTTTTTATTATCTCTCTATGACTGTTGCACTGAGCCAAAGCAATTTCCAAGTCTGTGACTTCCTGTTACTTACGTGGCAATAAAAAAAATTCTGATTCTGATTCTCTAAATTAGTAGCTTTTTGATTATTCACCTTTTTACAATGTTTTCTTTACCATTACAATTTAGATTTGGTTTTTTACAGGAGGCCAATCTCACGCTCCACACAGAACGTCCGGACCTTCCCCTGTGTTTTCAGCTCACCCTCCTGTCATGGCTTCCTTGTGTGTACCTGTGGGCCGCCTCCCCCTTCTACCTGTTCTATCTCAAGAGGAATCACAGAGGCTACATTATGATGTCCATCAAGAACCGCTTCAAAACGGTAATGGCTTCAAATCAACCCAGCCACACACATCGGATCAGACAGTAGACAGTAAAAAGGGTCGAAAAGGATTGGGTACTGACACTGGGATTGTAACTAGAAAATACTAGATCATTATCTATTCAGTAGAGCTTTGTCCTTTGAGCCTGAAGGTCGTGGGTTCAAGCCCACCATAAGACTTTCTCCACTGACTCCCACACTCTGCTGTCGTTGTGTCCGTGGAAAGACACTTAACCTCTGGGAACACCAGTCACAGTGGGGCGGCTGCGGCTGCCAAACTGCTGGTGTGTCCTTAGGCAAGACACTTCCCCCACATTAGAGTCTGGTGTGTGCGTGAATAGTTGGTGGTGGTCTGTCAGTGTGCCCCAGGGCAGCTGTGGCTACAGTAGTAGTTTATCTCCACCGTGTATGAAGGGAATTAATTATGACATGTGAAGTGTCTTTCAGTGTCCAATAATGCGCTATATAAAACCAATGCATTATTATTATTATTATTATAAAAAGTAGAGATGTCCCGATCACTATTTTTTGCCTCTGATTCCGATCCAATTGGTAAACTTCAAATTCGATCCAATTTTGAAGTCTCGATCAAATGCTTTTTATCACTGGTATTGTAAATTATAAAACAACATGATGGTTCGCTCCAAAATGGGTCACATTCAAGCTAATATGGGCCTTTCAGCTTGTACAAAATATGTTTGAATTTCTTAACGTTGCTCCACTTTTATTCTGACATACACCTATCGTCTCCGTTGTGAAAACCCGTCACGACTCTGATAAAACTCCCGTTCCCGCTGTAGACATTTCAACATGTGACCAAAACACGGAGCCGCAACAGGAATAAGCCTTGTGTTTGTTTATTTGAGAAGACAGCAGATGTGACGTTCCCCCCCTTTTAACCAGGCCTTTGTTGGGTCTCCTCTGTCGGGTCAAAAGGAGCTCTCTGGATGCACTTACATGTACAGTAGATAGCATCTGGTGATATGTGAGAATGCAACAGAGTCAGGTCAACACGTTTATTTACAGGTACTTTTAATATGTCATAACTGTTTTCCTTCAAAATTGGGGTCAAAAAAAGTCTCTACATTTCGAAAGAGTCAGTAGCGCTTTTCTGTCCATTATATTTTTCAGTAAAATAAAGGATCATTTTTGCTGGCTTTAATTGATCGTCTGGTAATTTTGATATCCACAAATTATTTAAAGTAGCAATATGTAAGATCTTCATGTCAAGTCATCATTAAAGGGCCCTAATCTGTCAAAGACATTAATAAAACATGCTCTTTTCCAATACTTCTTTAACTGATAACAGTAGTTCAGGCATATTTGAATTTCAACATTAGTTTTACAGCCCCTAAATCATGTTATTGTTTTCATTTTGATGTTACGCCCTCCATCGTTTCACCAATAAGAAAGTCTGTGATCTGGGTTGCCACATCTCACCGCCTCGATCTAATCTCACTGGTAAAGTAACATGTGGCCGCAGAACTAAAAAAGGTCTCGTTATGATTCTCAAATCATTAATGACAAAACAAGGAATAAAGCCAGGATTTCTATCTTTGTGAAAAAGGTGTTGGTTATGGATTTGTTGTTGACAAAACTCTTCATTCAGAAATTATGGTCCTAGCTGCATATCTGGCAACCTGAGTCAGGGAGAGTGCAGTACCACTTCTGGCCAAATTTTTACAGACTGCTCCTTTAACAAACCCTGCAAAAGGCCTTTAAAGCTGTTTTGTTTAGCTGTGCATCCTCTCTTTAGTCTACTATGATTTCTGATGATTTTAATGTCTTGTGTGATTGTTTCTGTCTTGATTTGTTAAGCAACTGTGCTTTACAAAAAAACTTTCCTTGCCAATAGAGATGTACTAATATTCTTTATTTCAAATGAAACCAACCACATCAGAATGAGTCTGGTGTGTGGGTGAATCGTTGGTGGTGGTCTGAGGGGCAGATGGCACAGACTGGTGGCCTTGCTTTTTTAAGTGTACCCCAGGGCAGCTTTAAAGTGTCCAAAAAAGCGCTATCCTCGGACAAAAATGACCACAGTCGATTAAAAGTAGAAGAACAATACAATATTTAGGGTCCAAAAGGGTCTAAATTACCCTGGGCTGGTCAAGTTTGGAAAAATTATTAAATATCAGCAATGTATTTGGGTATTTTGTTTATTAATCAATTTGACTGAAGGATAGCACAAGCGTTAAAACCAATGCATTATTATTTATTGTCAAAATTACTGTAATTAAAGTGGATTTTAATGTGCGCTGGGTATTGCCTTTAATCTATTGTCTTTTGCTGCAGGTTTTCGGCTTGTTACTTTGGGTCGTGTGCTGGGCGGATCTCTTCTACACATTCCATCTACGCCAAGAAAGCAGCCCAGCTCCAGTTTTTTACGTGACTCCTCTTGTACTCGGGATGACCATGGTAACGACAGATCCATATCTCATCAGTGTCGCTTGGAGTCTTGTGGTTACTATATACAGAGTGTTTTTGCGATCCACTGGTTAAACTGTGCATTTGTTGGAATATGGTAAATAAATGCGAGTAGAATGTGAATGCTTTGTTTTTCAGGATCAGATTTACTAAGCACTAAGAGCATTCTGGTCATAATATTTCCCATTCCAAGATTATAATAGGCTTTCTTTAAAGAAGCTTTTAAAGCGTGCCAACATACATTTGTCAACAGATAAAGCAAGGCCATTTCAGGTCATGTTAAATCTCTCAGAACCAAAAGGCATCTTGTTTTCACTTAAGAATAAAGCCGGTCTTTCAGGGATAACTGCGCTAGGACTACCCCCACTCCCACCCCCCCGTAGGAGACCGAGGTGATGTAAGGTCTGTGACTGTCCATTCAGCCAACATGCGTCTGTGGACTCTGACCTCCGCAGAGACGAACTGAATCCAAATCACATGATGTTGTGTCTGCAGCGTCCGGTGAAACCAACACACTTTTCTGATCCCTGCAGTTCAATCAATTCAAATTATTTGCTTTTTTTTTTTTTTTTTATTCAACTCACTTTATTCTTGCATTGCCCTAAATCCCAACAATAGATATCTTGGAGGATTTTACTGTCGATTTGCCAACACAGATCAGAGAATCAAACACAGGGAATGATAAAAAACACATGGAGCCATTGGTTTGTTTGGACTCAGGTTGTAGAACGAGGGCCGAGGCAATGTGATGTACTGTATTTCAATCTGGAGAGACTCGAACAGACAAAACATGAGAATTATTAGAATTGTATATTGTTTGGGAAGTAATCTGACACTACATAAATGACACATACGACTCTGAGGACAGTATTTAAAAGATGACATTTATTGTGGTTAGGATCTGGCGCTTCGACCCCGGGAGAGCTCTGCACGACTGCAGAAGGGGAAAGAGATTATGAGATGAAATCCCCCGGGGCCTAGAGCCTGGTGGTGGTAGTTTAGGAGAAGGATGAAAGAGCCGGCCCGGAACGAGGGCCTAGTATAGTACACTTTAGCAGCTCAACACGACTCACTTTGTGTAATAATAATTATGAATCACATTTATAAAGCACCATATCTGTATAAACACGTCTCAAGGGGCTGCAGCAGTTTAAAAACACAATAAAGGCAAGTACAAATAGAGAATAAGAGTGTGAGAACGTGCAAACTGAGGCACCGTTTACACAGAGAGGCTGCGACGGTAAAACGATAGAGTTGGCTTTCGGATTGGACCTTTCGAAACCCCGCAAAGCTGTAGTTGCAGTTTCCATTTTTCCTGCTTCTGTTAAATGCAGAATGATGTTGGTGCATTCTTTTAGTGGAGTCGATGTGAAAACTAAAGTAACCAGTCCAGCCGCTCTCTTTCAGTTGCTGGCCACCCTTCTCATCCAGTTGGAGAGGTTACGTGGCGTCCAGTCCTCAGGGGTCCTCTTCATCTTCTGGTTCTTGTCTGTGTTGTGTGCCATTGTGCCTTTTCGCTCCAAGATCTTACAATTGTATAGCCAGGTGAGTGTTGAGATGAAGAATAAAAACGGCAATATAAAAAAATAAACACCAGGATCATAGAGAAAGCTAAATCACAGTTTTTTGAATAAGAATGCATCGTTTTTAGACGCTCAAAGACACTTCACATGTCATTATTCTTTCATTACATACACAGAAGTGACATTCGCTCCATACACAGTAGTGATAAACTACTACTGTAGCAACCGCCCTGGGGCACATTCACAGAAGTGAGGCAACCAGTATGTGCCATTGGCCCCACTAACCCTTCACACACACACACACCAGACACACCAGGACACAACCACAGTTTGGCACTTTACAGCCGCAGCCGCCGCACTGTGGCACCTGTGTTCCCAGCGGTCTCCCATCACAGTATTAACCAGGCCCTGCCCTGCAAAGCTTCAGAGGTCTGATGGGATCTGGCTTTTCCCACTAATGGGACGAATGGGCTTTATTGGCTTTATCGGCTACTCCACCTGTGCTGCTGTGACCTAAAGAGCTGTTGCTGATTATTACTATTGTTATGTTTTTAGAATGATCAATTTTATTTTCATTTCTGCTGCTACTAGACACCTGAATTTCTCCTACGGGGATCAATAAAGTATCTATCTATCTATCTATCTATCTATCTATCCATCTATTGAGCAGTGTCCATCTCTGTACAGTCTATGATTGAGGATTGATCCATTCATAGCGCATTTGAATATATTAACATGTAAAATGTATATCACAAATGCAATACTAATCATTCCATTCACTCTGCTGTGACTTTTCAGAGTGAGGAGAAAGCAGACACATTCAGCCTGATCACGTTTTACGTCTACTTTGCCCTGATCCTGTGCGAGTTGATCCTCTGCTGCTTCAATGAGAGACCTCCGCTGTTCTCCAATGTGGTCACTGACCCGGTGAGTCCGCGCACCACTGTCTGAGCAACGTTTTGAGTTTTACTGGACAAACTACCCACCTGTATTGTCAGCTCTGATTCAAACCCTGAGCAACAAAAAAATCTCCTTGAACCAGAAAAAACAGCCTGCTCATTTAATTTGTTTATTCATTTCAAAACATGCACGAGACACAAACAATTATTCACAGGAAAATATGATCGTAAGAGTAAAGAGTTTTTTACCATCTTTATCAAAAGCTGAGCCTGATCTTGCTAGCTTTTTATTTTTGTAAAATGTTTCTTCAAATGAAAGAACCCATGAAACTTCTGTCCAAAATAAGAAATGAAATCCTTCAGCCACAATGTCTCTGCCAAACCAATCATACCAGTAAACTAGTACCTAAATGATCTACCAGAAGGCACAAACCAGGAATAGACCAGAACAGGACCACTCTGTTACCTTGACAGCCAAAGTACAACATCAAAACAACCCCATATTTAAAGTAGCAATATGTAAGATTTTCATGTCAAGTCATCATTAAAGGGCCCTAATCTGTCAAAAGGCATTCATAAAACATGCTCTTTTTTAATACTTCTTTAACTGATATATATAGTTCAACCAAGATATGAGAAATGAGTTATTGTTTTCATTTCGATGTCCCGCCCTCCACTGTTTCACCAATCAGAAAGTCTATGATCCGGGCACCAGAACTCACCGCATCAAGCTAATCTCACTGGTAAAGTACAATGTGGTCACAGAACTAAAAAAGGTCTTGTTATGATTCTCAAATCAACGACAAAACAAGGAATAAAACCAGGATTTCTATCTTTGTGAAAAAGGTGTTGGTTATAGATTTGTTGTATATTCAGCTATTATGGGCCAGCTGGATTTGTCTGCATATCTGGCAACCTGAGTCAGGGAGAGTGGGAGTGGTTGCAGTTTGTGTGGGTAGAGTGTGATTCAGCTTATGCAAAATTGTTCTGATGAAAGCCCAGTGTAAAAACATGTTGGAATTTGAAGTTATAACTGGGATATGGAACAATCTATTGATTTACATTTTGATACAAACCCCTGCTCTGAAAGGAGTTGTCGCCAAGACAGCAGCACCGTGTATCGCTCACACCAAAGAACCAAAAACATTTACAGTACTTTCTGGACTATTCCACACATCTGTAAACAAACCGCACCAGCTACATTTGAAAAGGAAGTACATTTTGTTCACACATACAGTAGATTGCACCTAAATATAAGCTGTGAGTTGCTGACAGACGACTGTTTAGACACACTGTTAAGATAAGATCAGATAAACTTTATTGATCTCACAATTTATATGTCACATTTGGCATAGATAGAATCAAAAATACATGGAGTGTGCAATAAGATAAGAGTTCCTTTATTTGTCCCACAGTGGGGAAATTTCGTTGTTGCAGCGCACATACAGGACAGTAGTAAGAGCACACAGGGATCACACAATATATACAAAATTAGCAGTAGCTATGTATCTTAACTAGCATAACTGGCTGTAGATGCTGGAAATGCTTCAATACCAGTCAACAAATAAGTTTAAGGTTAAGAACATAGTCTGTGCTAGCCTGGTCATACCACACCATAGTACAAATGGCATTTCGTACTAAGGTCTGAAGGTTCTCCATTGAGCTCTGTTAACAGGTGGGAGGGGTTAACTCCTTTTGCAGATTGAAACGATTAGTTTACAGTGACGTGTGTAGTGTGCCCGGGTGAGTCGTTAGCATTTAGCATTTAGCCTTTAGCCTAGCCATCTCCTTTGCCGCTAATGGAGCCCGTGGGGAGTAGCGCCACAATTTTTCCAGCGATTACATTTGCTAAACATTCCTCTTGCTCCGGCTTCAATTTCTTGATAGAACCAGACCGGATTACTTTAC
The DNA here is from genome assembly GCA_964034765.1 of Knipowitschia caucasica. Taxonomy (NCBI): domain Eukaryota; kingdom Metazoa; phylum Chordata; class Actinopteri; order Gobiiformes; family Gobiidae; genus Knipowitschia; species Knipowitschia caucasica. The sequence continues at coordinate 11,292,893 of OZ035831.1, forward strand.
TATCGCATTCTTCGCCATTGCCAAACTACAACGTTCCCGTTCGACACAAACTCTTGACGTCACCAACAACCAACTAAAACACCTGCCTTCCGCGCTCTCTGAATGGTCGGTCGAAATTCAACCGATTGTAATCGCTAACACAGGGACCAGACCCAGACGTTACATGCAGTGAAATGTTGATTGAACGGAGTGTGCGGATGGCTAAGGCCAGGCTAAGTCTGTGCTGGATATATAATGTATGCAAAGTAGCTATACAGTAGCAGCGCTGCTCACGATTCATGATGATCAAATAGTTCCATGTATTTCCCTGCATTTTCTGGTGTTGTCCCTCTCTACTGTTCACATAAACATTCAGAAGCATGAATGAATGTGTGCTATATCACCAGCTGCTGAACACCTTCCCTTTCGCCAGCACTCTAGTATGATAAAATACTGTACAAAGAAAAGTTGATGGATGGATTGACACACACTGCACAGATACAGATACTCACCTCCACTGCCAGCAGGGCTCACAGACACCGCTGCCTTCTGGGTACATTTAACTGTGTGTATGGCTCTATGTGAAACTCTTAAAGGAATATAATGGTTTAAACTTTGGCTTGGGTCAGTCTCATGCACTGTTGAGGAGCTAATGGCCTGCGACAGTGTGTACTCAGTTGCTTCTGCTTCTCCTCACACGACCTCCGCTAACCTACTTCTCTATTACTCCATTTCTCCACAGAACCCCTGCCCCGAGAACACTGCCGGCTTTCTGTCCTCCATGACCTTTTGGTGGTTTACCAGGTTTGTTCAACTCCCCTCACTGCAGGACTCGGCAAATGTGGTCTCGTCCATTGTGTGAAATGTAGCACTGTATTTACAGAGACAGGTGAAAGGCTCATAGTTGGTCTTCACTGTGCTATCTTCCTATTGCCTCATCGAACTGCACTGTCTATGCAAATCCCCATTCCAGCCTGAGATCCACAAGCACAAATAAATGAATACTGGTTGTTTACTTTTTCACCCTGCGGATGATTGGTTATGATCAGATTTGCGCTTCACCTCTATACTACAGCATCACCGCAATAAATCAAAATTTAATAAACACACAGCAATGATTTGACTGTCGAATAATAGGGATAAACCCTTTGGCCATATATTAGGAGTAGTATTAGTGTTGGCCTTTCTTCCGCAGTGTTAGCTTTGTGCCAACATTAACATTTCACAACTTTTATTAAATACAAGCTAAATTTTGAAAGTAATTTAATCTTTCTGAAAAAGAGAAAAATCCAACCCAGGTAACTTTGGCCTTCAAACCTGCCTGATTACATTTTCTCAAAACTTGTGTGTTTGATAGAACATCAAACTAACGCTAAACTTAACTAAACTGGCAAGGCAAGTTTTATTTGTATAGCACAATTCATACACAAGGCAAAGTGCGGAACAGAAAAAGACAGAAACAATACAACGTTAAAATCGTAAATGAACACAGTACCTTCAAAAAAGTTTAAGGTATAAAGAAGGATTTTTTACTTCCGGGTGGATCATCAAGACTATAGGCCCTCCTTACTCTCAATCATTCTGGTGATACGTGCTCGTCCAATAAGACCAGAGAGTTTTGTTGAAAAAGTGGAGAGGGCGGTTCTTTCCTAATACAGTGCCTTGCGAAAGTATTTGGCCCCCTTGAACCTTTCAACATTTCGCCACATTTCAGACTTCAAACATAAAGATATACAAAATACATTTTTTGTCATGAATCAACAACAAGTGGGACACAATCGTGAAGTGGAACAAAATTAATTGGATAATTTAAACTTTTTTAACAAATAAAAAATTGAAAAGTGGGGCGTGCAATATTATTCGGCCCCCTTGCGCTAATACTTTGTAGCGCCACCTTTTGCTGCAATTACAGCTGCAAGTCGCTTGGGGTATGTCTCTATCAGTTTTGCACATCGAGAGACTGGAATTCTTGCCCATTCTTCCTTGCAAAACAGCTCGAGCTCAGTGAGGTTGAATGGAGAGCGTTTGTGAACAGCAGTCTTCAGCTCTTTCCACAGATTCTCGATTGGATTCAGGTCTGGACTTTGACTTGGCCATTCTAACACCTGGATACGTCTATTTGTGAACCATTCCATTGTAGATTTGGCTTTATGTTTTGGATCATCGTCCTGTTGGAAGATAAATCTCCGTCCCAGTCACAGGTCTTTTGCAGACTCCAACAGGTTTTCTTCCAGAATGGTCCTGTATTTGGCTCCATCCATCTTCCCATCAATTTTAGCCATCTTCCCTGTCCCTGCTGAAGAAAAGCAGGCCCAAAGCATGATGCTGCCACCACCATGTTTGACAGTGGGGATGGTGTGTTCAGGGTGATGAGCTGTGTTGCTTTTACGCCAAACATATCGTTTTGCATTGTGGCCAAAAAGTTCGATTTTGGTTTCATCTGACCAGAGCACCTTCTTCCACATGTTTGGTGTGTCTCCCAGGCAAACTTTAAACGAGACTTTTTATGGATATCTCTGAGAAATGGATTTCTTCTTGCCACTCTTCCATAAAGGCCAGATTTGTGGAGTGCACGACTGATTGTTGTCCTATGGACAGACTCTCCCACCTCAGCTATAGTTATCTGCAGTTCATCCAGAGTGATCATGGGCCTCTTGCCTGCATCTCTGATCAGTCTTCTCCTTGTTTGAGATGAAAGTTTGGAGGGACGGCCGGGTCTTGGTAGATTTTCAGTGGTCTGATACTCCTTCCATTTCAATTTAATTGCTTGCACAGTGCTCCTTGAGATGTTTAAAGCTTGGGAAATCTTTTTGTATCCAAATCCGGCTTTAAACTTCTCCACAACAGTATCTCGGACCAGCCTGGTGTGTTCCTTTGTCTTCATGGTTCTTTCTGCGCTTTAAACAGAACCCTGAGACTATCAAAGAGCAGGTGCATTTATACGGAGACTTGATTACACACAGGTGCATTCTATTTATCATCATCAGTCATTTAGGACAACATTGGATCATTCAAAGATCCTCACTGAACTTCTGGAGTGAGTTTGCTGCACTGAAAGTAAAGGGGCCGAATAATATTGCACGCACCGCTTTTCAGTTTTTTATTTGTTAAAAAAGTTTAAATTTTCCAATGAATTTCGTTCCACTTCACGATTATGTCCCACTTGTTGTTGATTCTTGACAAAAAATTTAAATTTTATATCTTTATGTTTGAAGCCTGAAATGTGGCGAAATGTTGAAAGGTTCAAGGGGGCCGAACACTGTATCCTCCTATATACTTTTAAGTTAAAATCCCTCAGTTGTATGCACAGCTAAACACAACTAACCTTAACCCTAACCCTTTTTTTTTACCTTTATTGAACCAGGAAAGTCCCATTGAGATTAAGAACCTATTGTTCAAGGGAGTCTTGGACCAGAGGCAGCAAAGGTTACACACAGTTACAGATTATAAAAACAGTTACAAGTCAATGAGGACGTCTCGCAGTCTGGACTTCAGAGCATTCAATGAAATAAGTAACAATAATAACACATACCATTTAAAAGGAGCAGCATATACAACAGGCTTTTTTCCAAACCGTAAGAACCAACATATGTTTAATGTCAGATTTAAGAGGGCAGTAGACCAAGCACCGCCTCATAAACAAGAGTGCAGCAGTGTCCTGAGCTCCTGGACGACCATCACACTCCTATAATTCACAAAGATGAGTCAAGGTTTTACAGTTAAAAATGAACCTCAGAGAAGCAGATCTGATGTCGGAAGAACATTGAGTTCATATATATCAGGTCTGAATCATCTATGTTGCAGTGACAAGCCGCTTTTTCACATATCAAAAAACATAATGTATTAAAAAAAAGCCCAACCTAATAAGATTGTGAGTATGGGGTTTGAAGGTGAGAGTGTCATCACGTCAGACACCGAGGTATTTGAACTTTGTCAGAGAAGAAGCCTTTTCAGGACCACTACCATATTTGTCCTTCTATCCATTCATTTTCTTCCGCTTTATCCAACGCCCGGGTGCGGAGGCCCAAACCTCGCTATCCACACCTATTGTTTTGTAAGAAGTGGTAATCGAGTGGTGATTCTAGCTACATATTTGTAGGTTTGATGTTTGTTATGTTGGGAACTGTTGAAGACCCGCTGAAAGTGTCTCACTCATGGGACACTCATGGGACCCGGACCCCACGTTGGGATGCACTGGTGTAGCCTAATGTGTAGAAGAGAAGTAGAAGTCTGCCGTCGTCTCGTGGAGCTTAAGTGGAACGCTCCTCAAGTTCATGTCCGGTGAAACGTGATCCACTCATTTTGTGGTGATAATTAGCATGTCTGGGAAATGCAATCGCAAGTAATTTAATTTAGAGCAGGAGATGGAACATACAGTACACAGTCAAGCCAGGACCATGCATCACCATTACACGCTTACTAGGCTCCAGTTTAAGTGCAGATTATTGCTCTGTTTAGTGGCAGAGGTCATCTATTAGGAGAGGACTAGGTCAAGGTCAAGGTCAAGGTCAAGTTTATTTATAAAGCACATTTAAAACAACAATGCTGCCCAAAGTGCTGTACACAAAAATACATGTATATAAAATACACAATTTGAATATAATAAAATTAAAATACAGATGCGGAAAAACAAAAATCAACACCAGCAAAGAAAAAAAGTCCTGCTCAGTTTTAATTAAAGGACTTCGCAAACAAATGGGTCTTCAACATAGACTTAAAAATGCCTAAAGACTGGGCTGCCCTAATATTTAAGGGGAGACCATTCCAAAGCGTCGGAGCCGCGACAGCAAAAGCCCGGTCTCCTCTGGTCGACATTCGTGACCTCGGTACGTCTAACAGAAACTCGTTAGCTGACCTCAATGTTCTGCTCGGAGTATGAACAGACAGAAGCTCAGAAAGGTACGCAGGAGCCGTCCCATTCAAACACTTAAACACCAACAACAGCATTTTAAACTGAATTCTGTATTTTACAGGGAGCCAATGTAAAGAGGCCAACACAGGGGTTATATGTTCAAACCTTTTGGTTCCCGTGAGCAGACGCGCTGCAGCGTTCTGTACCAACTGCAGGCGATGGATCGAGCTTTGGTCTAGCCCACAATACAACGAGTTACAGTAATCCAAGCGGCATGTTATAAAGGCATGAATCACACTCTCCAGATCTCTATGTGGTAAATACGGCTTAATTTTACTCAGAAGACGCAGTTGGTAAAAACTTGACTTTACAACTGAACCTATTTGCTTGTCCAACTTAAAAGATCCATCTAGGACCACACCAAGGCTCCTGGCTGACTGGTGACAGTAGCCTTTTAGTGGGCCAAGAACAGATGGATCAGACAAATTTCCAAAAACGACAATTTCCGTTTTAGATTCATTAAGTTTTAGAAAATTCTGGGCCAACCAGTCCTTTACATCCTGAATACAATGTAACAGAGCTTGGATGCCGTCTGAACCTGGTTTCAATGGCAGATAGACTTGCAGGTCGTCTGCAAAACAATGAAAGGGAATCTTATGTTTTTTGAAAATAGATCCAAGGGGCAACAGGTACAGTGAGAACAATAAAGGACCTAAAACTGAGCCCTGTGGCACTCCGCAGCTCAGTGGGGCCGCATCTGAGCTGTAAGGTCCCAGGTGGACAGAGAAGGAGCGATTTTCAAGATATGATCTGAACCATTTTAGGACCGTTCCTCCAATACCAACATGGTTTTCAAGGCGGGAAAGCAGTATTTGATGGTCCACCGTGTCAAACGCTGCAGTTAAATCTAAAAGCACTAAAATAGTGGGGTGACCCGAATCAACATTTAAAAGAAGGTCATTAAAAACTCTTAAGAGTGCAGTTTCAGTGCTATGACACGGTTTAAAACCCGACTGAAATTTTTCAAAGAGGCTATTTGCTTCCAAGTGAGACTGAATTTGGGCGTGAACCAATTTCTCCAGAACTTTTGATAAAAAAGGCAACTTAGAAATTGGCCTGAAGTTAGACAGAACTTCAGGATCTAAGCTATGTTTTTTAAGTAGAGGCTGGACAGCAGCATGCTTGAAAGCACTTGGGACGCTGCCCGAGATCAATGATGAATTAATAATTCTCATTATAAAGGGCCCAATCACACTGAAGGAGTCTTTAAGAAGTTTAGACGGGACACAGTCAAGTGGACAATCAGAGGGTTTTAACTGGCGCACCACAGTAGACAGCTCATCAAGTGACACAGAATCAAAATGTTCAAGGACCACAGAACAAACAGACTTCACAGAAGGGTCCACAGCAGCACAATGTAATGTAGAATCCCGAATAGCAGATATTTTATCCACAAAGAATCTTTGAAAATTGACACACAAAGTTTCTGATGGTACAATGCCACTGGATTCAGTGGGATTCACAAGGCGATTTAAAACAGTAAAAAGAACTTGTGGTTTGTGACCATTTGTAGATATCAGGTTTGACATGTACTCAGTTTTAGCGCATTTTACTGCTCTTTGATAATTAGACAAACAATCTCTTAAGATGCCCAGGGAAACATGAAGTCTGTCCTTTTTCCAACGCCTTTCTGCACGTCGGCACTCACGCCTGAGCGCGCGCGTGGTGTCATTTAGCCAGGGCTGGGACTTACTCTTAGGCTTACATGTATTATAAGGAGCAACTAAATCCAGAATTACAGTACACGTAGACGTAAACAAACAAGTTAGCGCATCAGTATCAGAGTCACACGACAGTGAAGGCGCAGCAGAAACAAAGGCATTAGAGAATGCCTCTGCTGTAGAGGACGTGATTACGCGTCGCCTGCGCGCTATGGCACATGGAGCCAAAAGGCAGGGAAGATTCAGTGAAAACAAAACAGGTATATGATCCGAAATCTGTGTATTACAGAGATCCTCAATGCGTACAGTCAAACCATAAGATAGAACGAGATCGAGTGTGTGCCCCTTTTCATGCGTGGGGCCACTGACCCACTGCGTCAGATTAAAAGAGTCAATCACAGTTTTAAAATCCTTGACCAAAGGCTTGGAGTCACAACAGACATGGATATTAAAATCACCAGCTATTAGAAAATGGTCAAATTTAAGAGCAATTCCTGCTAAAAAGTCCGAAAAGTCCACGATAAAATCTTTATTGAATTTAGGCGGACGATAAATGAGCGCGCACAACACAGGCACGCTACGCTGTATCACGAATAGCTGCAGTTCAAAGCTCGAAAAGGAGTTTGATGGATACTGACGGCATTTAAGAACAGAATTAAATACAGTGGCAAGCCCTCCACCTTTGCCAGAGGTACGAGGAGTGCTAATAAAGTCACAGTCAGGAGGAAGGAGCTCAGAAAAGGCTGCACACTCACCGGGCCGAATCCAGGTTTCTGTCAAAAGCATTAGATCCAAATGACGAGATACAAAAAAATCATTGAGTACGAAGGTCTTATTCGCCAATGATCTGACATTCATTAACGCAATATGAAGAAAGTCCTCATTGTTAGGCATGCGGGCATGAGTTAGCATGCAAAGGTTTTCCTGGTTTACTCCTGGGCGGCTAGCTCTGCGTCTCCGGGGACTGATCCACTCCAAAGACTAAACCAGTGTCTCTGTGATGTGGAGAAGTGTGGACTCTGGGAACTGTGCTGCAGAGAAGGCAACTCCAGAGTCATGTAAATACCAATATTCATTGTGTCTGCATGACCCTATGGCCGCTCACAGGGATAACCGTATTAATTCCAACCTACGTACACCAGACTACACCCATATCTTCAAGTGAGTCCAGTTTTAACCTGTAGATTTGAGGAAATGGGTGGAGTCTACAATGCCCCTGCTCAGGTTGGAACTAAAACCCGTGGGTTAGAAAGAAGTGGTCATGGCTCCAACTCGCTCTGGATGTTTTTTATTCATTATATTAAAAGTTAGTTGCTAGCTCGTTGCTACAAACACCATGTGGCTTCAAATTCCTAACTAGCTCTCATTGGCTTTTCCTGCAATGACGCAAACCCCATTGGTGACGTCAGTTGTTACAACTTCTCTTCTATGGTTCCGACCCACCCAACCAAAGTCATGACTTGGGGAAAGAAATGACCACTCACACTTAAAGTTTAATTGGACTTATTTAATTATTTATTTGTTTTGTTTGTGTAGATTGATGTGTTTTTGCTGCTACTGGACACCTGAAATTCTCCTACAGGGGATCAATAAAGTATCTATCTATCTATCTAATTACAGTACATGTTTTTCTTTTACAGTATGGCAATTAAGGGCTACAAAAATCCCCTGGAAGCCAAGGATCTGTGGTCCCTAAACCAGCGGGACAGCTCCAAAAACATGGTTCCCAAACTGTTGAAAGAGTGGGACAAGGAGCTGGCCATAGCCAAAAGGTAATTCCCTTTCAGCTTCATTCAATAATTTCACTCCAGAGATTCTTATATTTCCTCATCTCGTAGCAGCGTCCCAAGTCTTTCTAGTCAAGCCCTTTACTCAAAGCCACCGCCGTCTACAACTAACCATGTGGGAGGAGCAGCGGAGAGCAGCCCGGAAAAAGCAGAAGTCCTTTTGTCTGGGAAGAAATCCTCCTCCCGACAGCCATCTTTCCTCCGAGCTCTGGTCAAAACCTTCGGCCCCTATTTTCTCATTGGTTCGTCCTTCAAGCTCCTGCAGGATGTCGTCACCTTTGTCAATCCACAGCTCCTGAGGTGAATACTGCTCATGTTGTCCTGATGATTTGGTTAAAGGTTGCACAGGCTTTGGTGTAACACACAACATTTACATTTCACAACTTTAGCAATACTTGACACTCTTGTATTTCATTAAAGTTTGAAAGTCATTCAGTCGCAGGGATTGAATTGTTTTTACAGCTCTCTTTCTGAACAAGAGAAATCCAGCCCAGTTAACTTTGACCCTCAATGCAGACTTAACCTAGGTTCAAAACACGCTACGCTATGCTACGCTACGCTATGCTATGCTATGCTATGCTATGCTATGCTATGCTATGCTATGCTATGCTATGCTGCTAAATGGTGAGATATGAAGAATATACAGCCTGAAGGCGGACATTTTGGGAGACGGATACAATTGAAGTACAAACACCAGCCTGCACTAGTTACCAACATGAATGACACTCCATTCCCAAAACTTGAAAAAAGATTGATTTTATTACATAAAACAAAAAACAAAAAAACAAAAATCTCCTAATACTGCTGCTACTGATACTGCTACTACTACTACTGCTACTGCTACTGCTGCTAAGACTGCTACTGATACTGCTACAACTACTGCTACTGCTACTGGTACTGCTGCTAATATTACTGCTACTAGTACTGCTAATACTACTACTGGTACTGCTACTACTGCTACTGCTACTAGTACTGCTACCACTACCTACCACTGCTACTTATACTGCTGCTACTACTGCTACTACTACTACTGCTACTAGTGCTACTACTTATACTGCTGCTGCTGATACTACTACTACTACTACTACTGCTTCTAGTATACTACTACATTGCAAGATCATTTGTCAATAGTTCTCCAATAGTAAACGAGTACATTTTGCATACACACTTTGCATGTTGCTGCCCCTCGTCCAAAAGCGCTTGTGTTTCATAATGTGATGTGTGTGTCTTTCTTTCCCATGCAAAGCGATGTAAATGTGTTTACAGAGGATGTAAACGAAGATTTACTGTTGACGCCATGTCACTGTTTTATCAGGAAGATAAGTTATCATCAGAGCAGTGCTGGTTTTAACAGGGCAATGCAAATACGTGTTTGCTCTCACCATGGATTTATTATATTAACTTAAGATTAAAAGATCATTTAAAAGTATTGGGTTCTTCTATACCAGACAATATAAGGTTTTTGTGGTGTTATTACCTTGACATGTTTCGACAGATAACTTCCGTCTTCCTCATGAAGACCACACAATGTAAATACAGCCATTAAACCACACCGCAATTTAATACAGATGTTAGTCCACCCCAAGGACACATTAGAACCAGAAAGCAAATGCAACGTCATATATGAAATACCATGCAAATCATGCAAGCAGGCATATATAGGGGAAACGGGCAGGGCATTTAACACCAGAAAAAGTGAACACCCGAAAGAATGTGAGAAAGAGACGGCAATAAGACTAACCAGGACAGGAAGACAGAGGGCGCAAGAGGACAACCTAAAATCGGCAATATCAGACCACTGCTAACCAGTGGGGGCGGGTCCCGGCTCAAAAGTGGCCAAAATGATGTGCGCTGACGTGCTTGCAATACCACCCCGGGCCGATGGGGGTGGACCCGGAATAAGAATTGGCCAATGCTAACATATAGCCTCTTCTTACCTCTCAAAAACGTCTTTACAGGATGGTCCAAAAGTTGGCTCTTGGCCCAAAGCTCCGTTCCACATGTGTGTCAATGCTGAGGGGAGTGAATTTTTTTGGACCAGTCTATTTACTTGCTGTGAATTTTTGAAGTCACTCGTTTAAATGAATGGCGCTCGTGCCGACTGACGCATGCGCCCGTGGCCATTTTTAATCACTCTGCTTAAACACGTCTCCACATGGACAAGAAGCCACCCGGGGCTCTGTTGCTTACATTTACATGGGCTGTTTAGAACGTTTGAAAGAATGGAGATGACTCTGCACAGTTTTTAGCTTCCAAGAGATTATTTTATTTGGCACCACAAGATGTGACGTTTTGGGAAAGATTACCCTTTATCAGACACGCTTTTCTGATGATGATGGGTAATCTCCAAGTGGAAAAACGTGCCGTTTTAAACGCCATTTATTCCCCACATGCCGCTTTACACGCTATTTATTCCCCACATGCCGCTTTACACGCTATTTATTCCCCACATGCCGCTTTACACGCCATTTATTCCCCACATGCCGTTTTAAACGCCATTTGTTGTGTACATGCCACTGATCAGCTGTGGCAGGTGCCGGTGCCACAAAAGGAGCCTGCCCTTACTGGTAAAAGGAGGAGGGGGGACATCAACAGGAATCGTCCTCTCTCTTGGTCCTTTCAGTGCCTGTGTCTCTACTCGGCCATGTCTTGAGTTTCTATCGCCGCGTAATCAATAATGATTTATTTTACAGTTGTAACCGCTCCGGTTGTTGTGGTCTTTGTTTTTTTTTTTATAGTCCTGCTTCAGTTTTTTAAGCTTTTCACGGCATTGTTTTTGACTGCTAATTTACACATCACGCGTTACAGCACGTAAGCGTTATACGCGCAGCAGACGCGCGTAACTTTTTTCCATGTTAACCTATGATGATATTTACACTTCTAGCGTTATACGCGCGTATGACGGACGTATGACGCGAAGCTGCGCTCTAATTTAGGATGGATTTCTAATTTTGTGCGCGCACCAACGCGTCTCCCATTGAAATCTCAGGTAAAACATGATTTTTCTAGCGGTCCTTGGCTTTAGATTGCATCTACACACATACAGCACTTGTGTCTAAACATCAGCAGGAGGAGCAGCAGGTTTTACAGTGATTCTGGACATCGTTTTTTTTTCTTTCATAAAGTCTCGCGTCTGGCCAAACCAGCGCACAGAGACCATGAGGACAAACACATGCATGTGATTTGTGTTGCCCTACATCAGTCCTCTGTACTGTCCTCTACACTGCTCCATAGACTACACTGGGAGAGTATCAGAAGACGCGGACCTGCGCGCACGGCCAGTGTAGATACTGCAAAAAAAAATTTACGCACTGAGAGCGCGCAGTAAACGCGTACGCGCTGTTTACGCCTACTGTGTAAATTCCATGTTAGTGTGATGAATCCCCAGTGCTTCGAGGTAAAACTGATATGTCTAAATAAATCTTTTCATTTTGCCGCGAATAACTGCTATTTATCGTACATCTTGCTGTTGTTGTTTACTGTTTCCAGTGGCGTCCAGTCTAATGCTGCCTGGCTAATGCTACTGGGCTAATGCTTTATGCTTTTTATGCCCGAAGAGCGTGACTTCGGGCATAACATTAAGCTCAAAGGAAGAAAAGACGTGAAACCTTGAAAATAAAAATGAAAGCTTGAAAATGAAACCGTTGCCTTGTTCTTGTCCTAGAATGTTGATCTCGTTCACCAAACAGAAGGGCGTCCCGGACTGGTGGGGCTACGCTCTGGCCTTCCTCATGTTTTTCACGGCGCTGCTCCAGACGCTCATCCTACACCAGCACTTCCAGTACTGCTTTGTGACGGGCATGAACGTGCGCACTGCCATCATCGGCGCCATCTACAGGAAGGTACGCCGGTCGTCAATACAGAGAGGATATTGACTCCTCACCCTACTGCAATACTCGTAAACAGCCTCGCCACCTCCCGGGTGACTCCTTCCTGTCCGGTGTCCCTTAAAAAACTCTGACTGGCCCAAAACACAGCCCCCCACCCCGTAACCACATCACCCCTGTCCAAACCGGTTATCACTCACTGCATCCAATATAAAATCCTACTCCTCACATTCAAATCCACAATCTCGCTGCTCCATACCTGACTGACCTCCTCCAGAGCTCCACACCTGCCCGCTCTCTCCGCTCCTCCTCCTCTCTCCTCCTGGTCCCTCCTCCTCATCGTCAGCATGGGGAGTGTGGAGCCTTCAGCCGCTCGGCTCCCCAGCTCTGGAACCCTCCACCTGACCTCTGTAACACCTCTAGACTCATCTGTTAGACCTAGGCCAACTCACTTACACCATAACTACACCATCCACGGCTGTTTTTAATTTTGTTTAATATTTGTATTTGAACTTTTTTTTCAAATGTACTTTTTACTTGTATGTAAGATGATCTTGGGAGTCTAGGAATAAAATGCATTATTGTTAATATTATTATCCACACTGGAGACGTGTTTAAGCAGCAATTTCCTTTCCACATAACATACTGTAATTTCTGGACTAAATCCCTTGAAAAAATAAGAATGAAAATATATGAAAATAATAAATAAAAAAATCTGCCAATAGAACAATAAAACATTACCTACATGATTTCTGAAAATAAGAATATAATGCTAGCCCCCATTGACTTGATTCTAGTTTAAAAACATAAATGTCAAGTATTATTTTTGAGAAAGGTATTCTTAAAATATAGCATAACATACAAAACAACAAGAAAAGTTGTTTGGAAATAAGAATAAAATACTTAAAACAAGCTTTAGACTTTTTCTCTGATAAGATTATAAAGTATTATTATTTTAACACTAGTAAAACATTTTTGTTGTTGTTGCTTGAATGTACAGGTAGTTTGTCACGTATGTCAAACTACATTCATGCAACAACAAATTATAAGCCATTAAAAAATTAGCATAATGTATGTGATTATTTGTAAATAAAACTTACCAAGATTGTAGTTCTTTCAGTGCTAGTTTTTTCTAGTCCTTTAGCATTGCTTTTTGTTGCTGTTTTTCTTATTGTGGTGGAGTTGTCAGAGCAGAGTTTATGTATTTTTGACTCCATCAAGTTTAAGTTTAAGCAGCTATAGGACATTCATTTATTGCCAAACCCGACTGGTACAGGAGGCATGGAAGCTCCGAGCTCGACAGATAGATAGATAGATACTTTATTGATCCCCAGCAGCAGAAAACCCATCCATATAAACACATGGACATCAATTATAAACCTTTAGTGCATATTTTTTATGACAGACCTAAGGGTTAAGTTGTTAAACACATTGTCATCAAAATCATGTTATGACCAATTAAAACATATGCTTCAAAACAACTTAAAAACCTGTGGCTTATATTCAAGTGCGGCCCAAATGCGGACAAAATTAGAATACAGGTGTGCCTTATTTTCCAGAAAGTACAGTAATACAGCCATGTTTAGGAAGATTCGTCTTGTTTTAGTAGAATTAAAAGTATTGGATTCTTCTAAACCAGACAATATAAGGTTTTGTGATGTTATTACCTTGACATGTTTGGACGGATACTTCCGACTTCCTCAGAAGCGTCACACATGATCTTTATCAGCTGCTGACCCAGAGTTCATGAGGCGCTTCTGAGGAAGACAGAAGTATCCGTCCAAACATGTCAAATTAATAACATCACATCACCTTATATTGTCTGGACTAGAAGAACCCAATACTTTTAATACAGCCATGACTTTAACACTCTACTTTTTGTTTATGTTCTTTGATATGAAGCCAAAGAAATAAAATAGTAATACAATAGAATAGAGCGCCCCCTGTCTTCGACTTCTTTGACTCAGAATGTGTGTTGTCCACAGTCCTTGGCCATAACCAACGCCGCCAAGCGCTCGTCCACCGTGGGAGAAGTGGTGAACCTGATGTCTGTGGACGCCCAGCGGTTCATGGACCTCACCACGTTCCTCAACATGCTGTGGTCGGCACCGCTGCAGATCATGCTGGCGCTGTACTTCCTCTGGCAGGTAAACACTCACCGCCTTGAAAAAGAGGCCTTTTCAGATCACCAGAGCCAAAACATTTGAGCTGTGAGGGCGTCAGTCTCAATTGAAAGCTGTGACTGTCATGGTGTGGATTTTATTCTGACGTTAGTTCTCTGTCAGTTTGGTTTTAGTTTTACTTCCTGTTTCGTTCCCCTGTTGATTGTCTGCCCCTGATGTGTTTCACTTGTGTCTGTGTGTCTATATGTACCTGTGCTCTTCTAACCTTGTTGCTAGTTCATGTGTTGTCAATGTCTTTCCTGTTCAGTCCTGTTCCTGGTTCCTTTGGATTTCAAGTTTGTTTTTCCATGGACTTTATTTCTTCCTCATCATTAAATTATTATTTTTTGCATTTCTGCATTTTGAGTCCTCCTTCATCTCACCACGTGACAGTGACTCAAAACTGCCTCGAAAATAATTTTGGGAATTTCACTGGAGAAATTCTAGTGAAATTCACTTCTGGCTTTTTCCTTTGGCTGTCAGACTGTACAACAGATCTGTTGAACATGTGCACTATTGTTAGTTAGTTAGAAACTTTTAGATGTATATTCTGCTGCTGCACCTGAATTTCACCCACAGGGATCAATAAAGTATTAATTGCATATTAATAATAGCATGAATTAATCTCAGTATGTTTGCTATTGTTATTGAAGCTTCTCCACCGACTCCCACTGATGTCTGCTGTCGTTGTGTCCATGGGCAAGATACTTAACCCACTTTGCATATAAGGAGCGTGGAAGTAATGTTTGCTGCATGCCTTGATGTTTATATGTGTATTCATCAAACTGAAATTTTCCCCACTGTGGGACAAATAAAGGACCTTCAAAATATATATATATTTTTTAAAACTCTTTGGTCTTTTTTGACGAGCACGTATCACCAGAATGATTGGGACTTGATGAAGTAGAAGTAGAAAATCCTCCTATCTACCTTGAATGATTGTTTTTATTTTCTAAAGTCAGCTTATTTTTTGTTACTGTATGACAACAACACTTCTGTTTAAAGAAGGCAGCAGTTAAAGACACAGCCTTTGATGTTTTGCAGAACCTGGGTCCGTCTGTGCTCGCTGGTGTGGCTGTTATGATCCTCCTGATCCCACTGAACGCTTTTATCGCCATGAAAACCAGAGCGTACCAGGTATTCCCATCGTCATTAGTCTCTGGACTCACCACAGAGTTAATGATGTACCCTTTGCGTCCGCAGGTGGAGCAGATGCGTCACAAAGACGAGCGCATCAAGCTGATGAATGAGATCCTGAATGGGATTAAGGTTTTGAAGCTGTACGCCTGGGAGAAGTCCTTCATTGAAAAAGTCTTGGCGATCCGTCAGAAGGAGCTGAACGTGCTGCGCAGGACGGCCTATCTGGGGGCTTTGTCCACTATGGCCTGGACCAGTGCTCCTTTCCTGGTGTGATTGCTGTATTTTATCTATATATATTTATCTGTATACAAATATACTCCCATGTATAGTTTTTAATGTATATATACAGTGGGGCAAAAAACTATTGCAAATGAATTCTATCAAAATTAGATGTGATTTTCTGGATTCTTTTTTTTCCTCATTCTGTCTCTCATATTTCAACTATGATGAAAATGGCGGGCCTCATCTTTTGAAGTGAAAGAACTTTCACAATTGGTGGCTGACTAAATACTTTTTTGCCCCACTGTATACCGTCCACTAGATTTGCATGAGTACACATTTCCAACAAAAGGAAGATTTTCCTCTTCCCTCCCTTGCTGAGCTTTGCCATCTTGAGACAGTGGGTCCCTGATTTTTCCCCTAGGATTTTACCATCAGGGACATCAAAGATGCTGAACACTAATGGGGATGTAAACATGTGTTCACCATAAACAACATGCTTTAGTTTTTGCAGATACAAATGATCATCACAGCGTTATCAGTACAAACAGCAGCAATGCATTTCTCAACACTTCTTTCTATGTTTTTGTACAATTATTATATTGAGGGCTGCACTTAACTTTTTCAGTGTGGTTCTCAGATGAGACCAGGAGATGGTGTTTGGTTCTCACCCCATTCGTTGCGTGGTTCATAATTTAGATTTTATTCTTGCTTCTTTTTTTATGCAAAAGTTTAGATCAGCTCAGATAAGCCCTTTCTTGCAAAAAAAAAAATCAAAACAAGACACCTGTTTGTTTTTACTTTTGGCCACAACCAACATGTATTGTTAACGCGAGGGATAATGTAGGTTCTCAGCGTTGTACCACGACCCCTTACACCCTGTAGGGGGGCGTGGTACAAAGCCAGGGGGGCGTGGTGCAATGTGTGGTGCAATGCCAGGGGGCCGCACTATCTGAGATGAACTGGTCCATGTGAGGAACGCAAAGGCGCTCTCTAACTCAAGTGATGGTAGCATTTCTGATTTTTGTCACGCATGCCTGTGTACCAGTTATATGCACCCCTGGTTATAGTAAGTAAGTAATGTTTATTTATATAGTACATTTTACAAATCAAGGTCACCCAAAGCGCTTTATAGGCCTGTAAAGGACTCAAACAAAATGAAACAGTCGACCAGTTGGTTTGACAAAAGATTTAGGCCCAATCAGTGAACTGCTCAGACACTGCTCTGAACGCGGTGGAGCTCAGAGGGAGTGGTGTCCTTTAGTCACACAGTTAATACATGTTTATGGATTATAATAAACTACCTCTTTACCTTCAGAGTTGTTGACATCATTCCCACTTTGTTTGACAGGTGGCTTTGACCACGTTTGCCGTTTACGTGACGGTGGATGAGAACAACGTGCTGGATGCAGAGAAGGCTTTTGTGTCTCTGTCGCTCTTCAACATCCTCAGGTTTCCTCTCAACATGCTCCCACAGGTCATCAGCAGCATGGTGCAGGTCAGTCCTGGGGCCATCACATACTCCAGAGCAGGGGTGTCAAAGTCAAGGCCCCCGAGATTATATTTGATCATTATTAAAATCGGCCGCACAGAGACATGAGAACATTTTGGATTCATTTAATGTTCAGGACATGAGTTTTCTCTTTGAAGGAAGTTTGTTTTTGTCTGTGAGCTGTTGAAACATGTACTGACAGAGCCGTACAAATATATTGGATTATTCATTCAATAAAATACGGTCCCTTGTGTTAGGTCCTGGTTCACTAAGTTACATACACCAGTTTAATAAACATAGGTTTTAATAAACATTAAACCAGTCCGGCCCTCGGCTTGAAGCAAATTAGTTTTTTTGGCCTTTGATGAATAAGACGTTACTCTCTCATTATCAGAACGCTTTTTTTCTTGTTTTTTGCTCAATATTTTAGACGTGTTTTGCCCACTAATCCACGAATCTCATAAATTCTGGACGGGGTTAAAGCAAATGGCGCAACCAATGTCATTATAGATGACGCATTTTTTTGACCACCCAACTAAGAACCGAGATGACTTAAAGTAATCCAGAAGAGACCAACGCAGACATAGGGAGATTGTGGAAACTCAACTCAGAAAGGTGGAATCTGGAGGTGGAATCTAAAGTGTCTAAAATGCTAAAATGTTAGCAAGCCTTAAAAATAAGAAACAACGGAGTGTGTATGTAATTAGATACAGACAATGTATAACTTAAAAAAAAAAAAGTGAGGCGCAGGCAGGCTGCCAGCAGCCTGTTGCATCGCGCTCCCCCTCTTGCTGGAGCAGCAGCATCACAGAGAGGGACAGGAAGAAGCTGGACAAGGTCATCAGGAAGTCCAGCTCAGTCCTGGGCTGTTCCCTGGACACAGTGCAGCAGGTGGGGGACAGGAGGGTCCTGGACAAACTAACATCTATGCTGGACCATGACTGTCACCCCCTGCAGGACTCTCTCTCTGCTCTGGAGAGCAGCTTCAGTGACAGACTAATTCACCCTCGCTGTGTGAAGGAGAGGTTCCGTAGGTCCTTCCTGCTGCTGTTAGACTGTACAATAAGAACTGCTGAGTCTGTAAATGTCATTCATCTGTAAATAAGTTAATACTTAAATCATGTGCAATGTGCAATACTGCAACTTCAGAATGTCACAGAACAATGTCATTTTACCTCATGTCACTTTACTTATATACTTTTTATCCTGCACTATTTACTTGTACAGTTTATAACTGCACTACTACTACTTATATATTTTTTGACTGGTATTGAAGCATTTTCAGCATCTACAGCTAGTTATGTTAGCTAAGAAACATAGCTACTACTTATTTGTATATAGTGTATATATTGTGTGTGATCCCTGTGTGCTCTTACTACTGTCCTATATGTGCGATGCAACATCGAAATTTCCCCACTGTGGGACGAATAAAAAAATTCTTATGTTATTTTAGTCACAACTAACATAAGCTCCTCTCTAGCTCATGCTCAAAGTCATACTGCAGTCAAAATTCTCATGGACAACAGAAAATAAAATCTAAACTCATGTCAAAAGTAATTTTCATTCTTTCATAATGTTGAAACTAGTTATATAAGACTTTTATACTTTCGTCCCAGACTCTTGGCCCAGATCATATTTTATACATTTGGCCCAGATCGTACTTTATACATTTGGCCCAGATCTTACTTTATACATTTGGCCCAGATCTTACTTTATACATTTGGCCCAGATCATACTTTACTCTTGTGTTTGTTGTCACAGGCCAGCGTCTCCCTGAATAGGATCCAAAACTTTCTCAGTCACGATGAGCTGGACCCAGAATCAGTGGACAAAAAAGGCACCAGTCCAGGTAAAAATTATACACTAAATGCATTCCTACAGTATATCTATATATACACACACACACACACACACACACACATACACACACACACACACACACACACACACACACACACACACACACACACACACACACACACACACACACACACACACACACACACACATCCAATGCATTTAGGGAAGGTCTAGCCTGGTCTTACCATACCATCATACTCATTTCATTTCGTACTTAGGTCTGGATTTGTTCCATTGACTCCGTTTACAGGTGGGAGGGGTTAACTCCTTTTGCAGATTGAAACGATAGGATCTGAGTTTACTGTGACGTATGTAATGCGCCCGAATGAGTCACTAGCTTTAGCATTTAGCCTAGCCATCTCCTTTGTCACAAAGGAGCCTGTGGGGAGTAGCGCCACAATCTTTGCAGCAATTACATTTGATAAATATTCCTCTTGCTCCGGCTTCGATTTCTTGATAGAACCAGACCTGATTACTTTACTATCGCATTCTCCGCCAAACTACAACCTGCTAATTCGGTGCAAACTCTTGACGTCACCCACATCTACCTACAACACGCGCTCGCTGATTGGTCGGTGGGGATTCAACCAATGTTTTTGCAGACACTGGGACTTGACCCAGACGCTACATGCAGGGAAATGATGATTGACCAGAGTTTACGGATGGCTAAGGCCAGGCTAGGGAAGGTCATTAAAGGCAAGTTTATTAAAACACAATTAAATCACAATGCATACATGAAAACAGCTTTAAATTGTTGATCCCTCATAAAGAAATTGTAGTATTTTCTCACCATGGAGAGATTTTGGTGTTAACAACAAAATATCACTTTTACTTTCAATTAAAGTAATCTTTCTTAATCTTCTTGTACTCTTCAATGTATTATTTATGATTTGATGGTACCTGTATTTAAATGTTTTCTTGTGGTAAAACAACTATTTCCCTTAAACGAAAGAGAACTTTGCTGATGTGTTTTGCAAACAGAGGATGTTTTTTTTACTTACAAATACATAGATTTAACTGACTCATCACAATAGTGTAAAAAGGTGAATGTGGCAAAAGTCTTTCCTCTTCACAACCCTCTGTCTCTCCAGAGTTTGCTGCTACAATCCTGAACGGAAAATTTACATGGGACAAGCAGGACCCTCCAGTGCTGCACAAGTAGGTCCTCCAACACTCAGCAGTCCCGCAACAGTCCAAAACCACTCAACGATTTAGCTAACTGGGCAGAGTTCCATCTCCTTAAAAAGATCCCGCATCCCAAGATTGTATTTACCGTAAATTCCGAACTATAAGCCGCAGCCTTTTTTCTGCATTTTGAAGGGTGCGGCTTCTTCTTTTATTAATTTTTTTCTGTGGCTCCAAAACATTTTGCCAAGTAACATTAGGCCGACAGAATTGATGAGTAGTTCACAGAGGTCAAATTCATTTGTAAGAGTTGTCAAATAAGAAGATTCAATACACTTTAAAATGTTTGTAAATAATAATACGTTTTCGAGCTACATTTTTACACAATATTACACTGTGGGACAGGTGCGGCTTATAATCCAGTGCGGCTTGTACAAGTACAAATTCAGTTTCTTTCTTAAAAATTAGGGCCTGCATCTTATACTCCAGTGTGGCTTATAGTTTGGACAGTACCCTACATATTTGGGCCACTTATAGTTTGCCAAATGTGACCCACATCTGTCTGTTTCATAATTTTTCTTCTAGTGCTATACAATTTCAAGTCCACTTCTGGTTGAGATCTGTTTCATAAAGGCACTAAAATGCACAAGGATCCAAATTAACGCAGCCAATACAGTATCTTTCTACACACCATGATTTTTTTCCTCAGATAAGTTACTGTACCGCCTGCTGGTCCCAGGCCACAGCATCTACCATCAAACCAGTAAGAATGCTCTACAAAAGAGCCATACAAATATTGGACAAAAAGCAAATAAGAACACAAGACTACATTTTCTTAGTTTTTATAATGTTATTAATTAATTTTTGTAATTGTAAATGATCATATAAATGTTTGCACAGCCTAGCCCCTGCTGTTCTGAGTGCTCTCATAGTTCCTCTGAGATCCATCACACGAGGCTCCTCTAACGGGAACGTAAAAGTGCCCCTCAGGTGGACCACATTCGGACAGTCGGTCTTCTCGGTCCAGGAGCCAAAGCTCTGGAACTCTTTAAGCCCTCAGCTAAAACTGAACTCTGACTGGGCTGGTTTTAAACATGAACTGAAACAAATCTTTTTTATTTTTTTTATTTTTTTAAACAAACCACTTGTGTGATCATCATTTATGAGTTAGAGGACACCTGCGTTTGTATAATGTGAATCCTATCATGTAAAATGTGTAATGTTAATTGTGTTAAAGTACACTTGTCCCAATCAAATAAATAAGTAAATATATTATTAGACAAAACAAGATGCAACTTTTAACACTTACTCGATGGCATCTTGTTCATGAGTCTCATATTGATGTTAATCCAATGTATTTCCAAAACGTTTTTTTCTGAGTAAGACAACTTGACGTTAAAGAAAGCGTGTGTTCTTCCTCTGTTGCAGCATTAACATGATGGTGCCACAGGGGTCGCTGCTGGCCGTGGTGGGACATGTGGGCTGTGGGAAGTCCTCGCTCATCTCCGCTCTGCTGGGGGAGATGGAGAAGCTGGAGGGAGATGTCTCTGTCCGGGTGAGGGTCATAACAAAGCACTCACTGGAGTCAAACCACTGCAGTCTGAGGAGGAATGACTTGAATGTTAGGCAGAACTTGTGAAGATTTGGCCTTACCTGATTAAAAAAATCATCTCGAGCCAAAGATCATTTCAAACATGTGTGTTGTAGCTGTAGTTTATTTGTGAATCAGGTTTACTGCTTACATACAAATGCCCAAAGTAGTTTTTTTCATTGATTCCCTCAAGCTTCAGTTAGAGAGCTATCTTTCTCTTTCATTTTCGAGAGGGAGAAAGAAAGATGACGCGGTACGAGCTTGAGAAGCCCGCCTTGAGGAGATGATTGACAGCGGTAGAAATCAAAAGAGCAAATCACTGCTTGCAGCCTCCCCCAGTCCAGCGTATGGTCCTGCATCTACCACATCAAGCTATAATGTTTATCTCATGGGGTCAGCGACTAAAAGGGTTAGCATCATGACAACTTGAAGAAGAGGGGTCTTTGAGTGTAAACATGGGACAACACTATTTGGCCCAAAGACGAAGAATGCAGCAAATGTGGCTGGACTTTTCTATTCTTGGGGATCTGCCTCGGAAATCCGCGACAATTCTGTTTTTCTGCGAGCGACTCATCATCGAAGACTACTTCCAGAAGTACGGTTACCATGAAACTGGACTGGACTCTGGACTCTGGAAACTGGACTCAAAATCAGTGGAGGCAGCAGAAGTGCAGCCGATTGGTTCAGACCACTCTCTCTGCTCTGGTCCAAAGTAAAACGCAAAATGCTTTGTTAGCATGATTTTTCAAAAAGTTAACATTCTTCCAGTGGATTTTTGCCTGATCCGCTTGTTTCGGACCATGAAACCTCTCTGCTCTGGTCTGGATCAATGTAAAACCATGAACACTGTGCTGCAGCAACATCTCAGGTAGAATAACGCAAGAAATATAACATTTGTAAAGCACATAAACAAGCACTGTTTCAGAACTTGCTGCAGTTTCCAGTGCATTCAAAAGTAAACCGTAAAATATGTAGGTGCTACTAACCCACCGTTTACTAAAGAGTTAGGGTCCAATTCTGGATGGAGGACTTAGGGCTCTACAGGACAGATGGTCATCGTTGGAATAAGTTTATTCTCAGGTTTGAAATGACCCTGTACCATGCTGTGTTTGCATCATAGCGAAAGAGCAGCAATCCACTTTTAAATGAGGTGAAGTTTTGAGAGCTGTGTGGTGTATCACCCAAAGTTGTGCTTAAGGTGGACTGTGAAAAATTAATTAATTTTTTACCTATAGCAACAGCCTATTAGTTCCTAAATTCTGGTTTATTTGAATGGTAATTGTCCTAATCCGTTTCAATGCCAAAATACATTTGAGTTTTTAAAAATAACAGGCTTTCCAGAGAGTCGCCTCTGAGCTAAAATGACCACTTTTAATGACTTCCTGTAAGAATACAATGTAAAGGTCTAATCCTATTACAGGCAAATATAATTCTATTTATTATTCTTTTGATGACATAAGCTTTTTAAAACATAAACCATAAAAACATGTTGGTGAAGGATTTTTTGGAGTAGTTTTTGATGTCTGTGGTTCCATTACAAAGTGAGTATATATTGTTCATTTTGCTTTGTCAGTGGTTCGTGCATAAACACAGTGAGAGGAAACAGCCTGACTTTGGTTTCCTGCGCAGGGCTCCGTGGCTTATGTCCCGCAGCAGGCCTGGATACAGAACGCCACGCTCAGGGACAACATCCTGTTCGGAAAGGCCTTTCAGGAGCCCAAGTACCGCTGTGTGCTGGAGGCCTGCGCGCTCACCCCAGACCTGGAAGTGCTGCCGGGAGGAGACATGACCGAGATAGGAGAGAAGGTACACACTCTCTATGCTAATAAACCATACACTGTACTTGCTGGAGGCTTAGGCAAACCTTTACATGCATCGCTGCAGCTGAGTTTTAAGGTTTAGGTTGTAATGTAACACTTAACCAAATAAAACAAAACAAAACAAGCATTAAAATAATAAATAATCACAGTACATTAAAAAGAAAGATACAAATATAAAATCCCTCAGTTGTTAGGGTTAGGTCAATAGAGCAGTCAACAGTCGATTGCTAGCCGCTAGACTGTAGGAGACCAAGTTAAGCTTGTTGAACTAGCATACAGGTAGCCCAAGGCCTAACTACACACACAAACTAGTTTATATTTTGCTACCATTTTGTTATACACTGAGGGACATGGAGCTGGAGGGTCTAAACGTTTCAGCATTTAACCCGTTTCAACAAACACACGTCTCCGGTATAATGTACATGAGAGAAAAACTTGTAGTGACTGGAAGCTTGGAGTCCTGGATAGACAGACCGTCTGTGGGATCGACGCCCTCCCTCAATGTGCGCCTCCCAAGGGTCCTCAAATTCTCCCATTGGGTTTTTAGAGTGGTTCTCTGCCGATGCAGGAGGGTCTACGGACAGTGATGATCCAAGGCTTTTATGGACATCTATTGACATTCACGGACATTGGTCTCTGCCCCTTCTGTATCAATGGCTCTATGTGTCTTTTATCATTGCATTTCCTGTGTTTGATTGTCTGATCTGTATTGGCGATTCAACAGCTTTGAAAAGTCCTCAGAAAAAAACTACTGTTTGATTTAGGGCAATAGATAGATAGATACTTTATTGATCCCCGTCGGAGAAATTCAGGTATCCAGTAGCAGCAAAAATAAAAAATAAAATTGATCATTCAAAAAAGCTAATAATAGTAATAATCAGCAACAGCCCTTCAGGTCACAGCAGCAGAGGTGGAGTAGCCTCTGGGTGGAGCAGGACGGGTCACAGCAGCAGATGTGGAGTAGCCTCTGGGTGGAGCAGGACAGGTCACAGCAGCAGAGGTGGAGTAGCCTCTGGGTGGAGCAGGACGGGTCACAGCAGCAGAGGTGGAGTAACCTCTGGGTGGAGCAGGACGGGTCACAGCAGCAGAGGTGGTGTAGCCTCTGGGTGGAGCAGGACGGGTAACAGCAGCAGAGGTGGTGTAGCCTCTGGGTGGAGCAGGACAGGTCACAGCAGCAGAGGTGGAGTAGCCTCTGGGTGGAGCAGGACGGGTCACAGCAGCAGAGGTGGTGTAGCCTCTGGGTGGAGCAGGACGGGTCACAGCAGCAGAGGTGGTGTAGCCTCTGGGTGGAGCAGGACGGGTCACAGCAGCAGAGGTGGTGTAGCCTCTGGGTGGAGCAGGACGGGTCACAAGGTGGAGTAGCCGCTTGGTTCGGACCATTTTCTCTGCTCTGATTTAGCATTTTAGTAAAATGCTAAATGCTGCATTAGCATTATTCAGACAGTTAGCATTCCTCCAGTGGATTTTCGGCTGATCTGCTTGGTTCGGACCATGAATTCTCTCTGCTCCGGTCAGGACCACTGTAAAACTATCAACACTGTACTGCAGCAACATCACAGGCAGAAAAAAGCAATAAAAATTAAATGTATAAAGCACAAAACAACAACTGTTTCAGAGCTACTTAGAACTTGAAGCAGTTTTCCAGCGCATTCAAAAGTAATAGTAAAAGATACAAAAACAAAATGAATTGAATTAAATTGATTTCCTTCAAGTGTCAATTGTTTGAGTATAAAATGTTCCATAATGTTCCAGGGCATCAATCTGTCCGGAGGCCAGAGGCAGAGGGTGAGCCTGGCGCGGGCCTTGTACAGTGACGCAGATGTCTACCTCCTGGACGATCCTCTGTCTGCTGTGGACGCACATGTGGCCAAACACATATTTGACCACCTCATCGGACCAGAGGGAGCGCTCAAGGGCAAGGTGGGCGCAATGACTGCTCAGATGTCTTCTTGTTTTTCTTTTACAGAATGGCAGATGGCTTAGATGGTGTTTAGAGGTTGTCATTACCGTAGGAACAAAGTAAACAAGGACCACAGCATAACCAATTTGCAAAATAATTACAGAATAATAAACAGACAAATGAGACATTACCAGTTAAAGGTATGAAGGAGGATGTTCTACTTCCATGTGGATCATCAAGGCTATTGGTCCTCCCAATTGTCATTCTGGTGATACATGCTCATCAAATAAGAGAGGGCAGTTCTTAGGAGGAGAGATTATTTATTTAAATATTTGATTATTTAATCATAATTTATAATACAGCTCCTCACAGCAGCAGTGGAATGCTCCATTGATTTGAATGTATTTTCAAAACGTTCTACCGATAATTTTTTCTTAATAACGGACCTTTCAAACTAATAATGGCCGCTGCCTTTTGGCAACGCACTCTGTGCTTGTACTTCAGGTGTGTAAAATACTAAGACTACTTTGGACAGTAGTTTGTATACTTCGTCACAACGGGCTTTTAGCACCTGTCACTGTCTGAGCGAGAGAAGCTATCAAGGCTAGCCACGCTCAATAACACAAATGTCACTATCAATGTCAATTTTATTTGTATAGCACATATATAACAACACCAGCTGCTCAAAGTGCTTCACAGGGCACGAAAAATAAAAACTAAAGAAAACAGCATGAAATACACACACATACATGTAAAAATAAAATGGTAAAACTCAATTGGTGTTAAAAGCTTAAAAGATTTAAAAACTTCCAATGAAGGAGCTGCTCTAATGAACAGAGGTAGACTATTCCACAGTTTGGGGGCAGCAACAGAAAAGGCTCGGTCTCCACGAGTCAATCAATCAACACATTTAAATGTTAATCGGAGAATACATTATACATATACATTCTTAATACACGTGCGCAGAAGTTTTCAGAATAATCTGACAAAAATACTGTTTTGAAGCGTCAAAAAGCGATCCGGAAGTAACTATGAACATTAGTAGAACACTTTAGGACACATTTGCAGAAGATCTGATTATGGATTTATGTAAAATTTATATTTGGGTCACTCACCGCTGATGTTCAGAATTCTTTGTTCAGTTTTCATGTAGTTTCAGAGAGTTCTAGTTAGAAAGCGAGCCTAGCTGTCACCTGTCTGGCCTACAGTCTATGGTCTAGCCACACCAGGACAAAACCTTTGGGATCTATCTTTATATTTTATATATCATTAAAGATAATGACGAGCGCGATGATTGACAGCTTGGCATTACTTGATTGGTTAAAGTGGACAGCATCGTGGATTTTGAGCTATAACTAAGAGAAGGGAAGGCGGGACTTACCCTTATTATTAGAAATCATAAAATGATATATTGTATATCAACATTTAAGGCCAGGAGGTCAAATTAATACAATTCTTAATATTTGTAATTCATTTAGAGTTTATCACTTTAATGGTTAAACTTGCTTTTCTTTTGTGGAAATACTTTTGTTTCTATGTATGTATGTACGTATTTAATGCTGTCAGAAAAGAGCTGATGGAGGGTGGTCCTCTCTTATTCATTTTTGTGTCTGAAAAAAGGATACAGTATGTAAAGCTGTGACAGAAACTATAGAAGCAAAACGTTTTAGTGCCAGGACCTGGTTTTTGATTTTATTGTAGAGTTGTCGTTGAAAATTAAATATGCCAGCTTTAACTCAGATGTGACTATATTAGTTCTCCTTTGGCAGGGACTGTGAAATATTTCCCTAGACAATAGTTTAGACATGGTGCGCGGCTGTATACTTTAGAATAGATGAAAATACCCTACACTATGCAAATGATCAATGTAAATGTCTCCATCATTTTATCCCAGGAGCAAAAACAGCTGTTAACTATGCAAAAAATGTGGGACAAGCTGGAAAGGCGTCATTGTTAACACAAAGGCCTCTAATGCAGGGATGTCAAAGTCAAATACATCAGAGGCCAAAAGAACACATTTGCTACGAGCCGAGGCCGGACTGGTTCAATGTTTATTAAAACATATTCAAAAGATTGCATAAAACTTGTTGAAACAAGACCTAACACAATGTACCGTTTTTTTATTGAATGATTAAATGAATAATCCAATATTTTTGTATGGCTCTATGCGGCCGGGTCTAATACTAATCAAATATCATCCCAGGGGCCGGGAATGTATCATTGATGTAGGTTTGTTTATGTCTTGTATACATATATGTTTTTTCTCTGCAAAAAAACGCAAAAGAAACAAAAACGTGGAAACACGACTAATGTAATCTTGAAAATAGTGTGTTGTAAAGGATGTAGTGTCACATTACTGCCAACAATACACAGTCCTAATAATAATAATAAAAAAATAAATAACAATAAATAAATAATGCTACATCTTCCCTCTGCTGGCGTCAGACGCGCGTGCTGGTGACCCACGGCATCAGCTTCCTGCCGCAGGTGGACAACATCATGGTTCTGGTGGACGGCCGGGTGTCGGAGATGGGCTCGTACCAGGAGCTGCTCACACAGGACGGAGCCTTCGCCGAGTTCCTGCGTAACTATTCCCTGGACGACCTGATAGAGGAGGACGAGGCCAACGGTGACGCAGCAGATCCACGCCGCCAGCTTGTCTTGTGCTTAACCTGATTGTTTTTACAGAGGACCTACTTGAAGAGGAGGAACGGTTCCCTGAAGACGCGCTGAGCAACCACACAGACATCGTGGACAGTGAGCCGACCATCAATGAAGCCAAGAGGACCTTTTTACGGTAAACATGTACAATAGTTCTGGCATGGTGCCTCCTGAACTGGCAACCTCGCTCCCATCTGTGTGGTTGCGAAAGACAAATACCCATATCGAATGTAAAGCGCTTTGTGACTCTGGTCTGTGGTGCTATATAAA
Source organism: Knipowitschia caucasica (assembly GCA_964034765.1). Taxonomy (NCBI): domain Eukaryota; kingdom Metazoa; phylum Chordata; class Actinopteri; order Gobiiformes; family Gobiidae; genus Knipowitschia; species Knipowitschia caucasica. The sequence goes on from OZ035831.1 coordinate 11,321,299, forward strand.
TAAAGATTACTTACTTACTTACTTTAAGGAGCAGTATATACAAAATCTGGCCAAAAGTTGTACTGGACGCTCCCTGACTCAGATTGCCAGATATGCAGATGAATCCAGCTGGGACGATAATATCTGAATAAAAACAACAAATCTATAATACCTTTTTCACAAAGATAAAAATCTTGGTTTTATTCCTTGTTTTGTTGTTAATGATTTGAGGATCATAACGAGACATTTTTTTGTTCTGCGGCCTCATGGTACTTTACCAGTGAAATTAGGTTGACGCGGTGAGTTCTGGCAACCCGGATCACAGACTTTCTGATTGGTAAAACGATGGAGGGCGGGACATCGAAATTAAAACAATAACAAGATTTAGGGGCTGTAAAACTAATTTTTTAATCCAAATATCTCTGAACTACTGTTATCAGTTAAAGAAGTATTGGAAAAGAGCATGATTTATTAATGCCTTTTGACAGATTAGGGCCCTTTAATGATGACTTGACATGAAAATCTTACATATTGCTACTTTAACTACACCTTGCTTTCAATATAAGTCTATAAGAGCCAGAGCGAGTTGGAGCAATACTTCACCAAACAGCCTAAGTCTAAACCTTGCCCGTGTGTGTCTCTTCAGGCAGATCAGCGTCCTCTCTGCGGACGGGGAGGGAGCGCGGTGTCGCTCGGTGAAGAGGCACGGCTGCAGCCAGAAGAAGCACGGCGAGCCTCAGGAGAAGAAGAAAGCACAGGAGATGGACAAACTCATCCAGGCAGAGGCCGCCGAGACGGGCAAGGTGTGACCACGCACCAGCACGGCCGTCCAGCTTGTGCTCACTTTGACACGCTTTAGTTCATTGGTGTCCAACCTTTTGAGTAGCAAGGCCACTTTATTTCACCAGACTGGTCCAGGGGCTGAAAATATGGATTATATAACTGTTTTGACTGGATTTGGGCATTTTGCACGATGGAAATTTGCAAAACAGTCAAACGATTATCAGTATTGATAGTGCGCCACGGTGGCTGAGTGGTTAGCACTCTCGCCTTTCTGAGTGGAGTTTGCATGTTCTTCCTGTATCTGCGTAGGTTTCCTCCTGGTGCTTCGGTGTCCCCTTCCACTAAAAACATGTACAATAGGTCTGGCATGCGCCTCCTGTACTGGCGACTCCGCTCTCTGTGTAGTGAGAGACAAATGCCCAGCCAGACAAATTGTAAAGCTTTTTTGACTCTGGTCTGTGAAAGGCGCTGTATAAATCAAGTCTACTTAATTACTAACTTACTTAGTATAAATAAATAAAGTTTACCAAATTACACCTTAGGATTTTCTATTTAATATCTTGTTTGATGTGTGTGTATCCTGAGTGCGTATTAATGTGCTCAAGTAACTTATCTTATCTAAAAAAAAAAGTTCTGAGCTCCACCAATATAGTTATGCTAATATTGGAGGAGCTGAAGTTGGCTGGATAACACTGTGAAAGCCCCTCAATGGCTACTACACTTAACATCACTACAGTTTTCATTTCAACTCAGGAGCACTAAATAATTGAATACAGAATGTAGGTAATATTTGACGAGAACAGGTATTAAACTTATTCGTTGCACCTTGAAGTGAAAGTTCCCATTCTGTGAGGCTTGTCCTGCTCTGCTCTCTCCAGGTGAAGGTGACGGTGTATCTGGAGTATGCCCGGGCGGTGGGCCTGGTGCTCTCCGTGGTCATCTGTCTACTGTACGGCTGCCAGAGCGCCGCCGCCATTGGAGCAAACATCTGGCTCAGCGTCTGGACAAACGACGCGGCCACCAACCACACGCAGGAACGGGTGCACATGAGGGTGGGGGTGTACGCCGCGCTGGGCATTGCACAAGGTGAGGAGCTCTAGGACTGACTTATGAGACTTATGCTGACAATTAGCAAAGAGTCGTGTGAATCTGGAAACTGTGTGTCACAATACTACAAGCATGGCCAAACACAGGCCGGGGGACAATTGCGGCCCTCAACGTCATTTTATGTGGCCCTCTGCCTTGCCAAGTAGTCTGTGAGATCATAAACACAAGTTCACTGTGTCATCCATCCAACTTTAGCTCAGCCAATATAGACATGTCAAAAGTAAGGGATAAAGTATAGTAGGCAGGTCATTATCGGAAAATAAGCACCGACAAGGCGCGTCGGGGTCTGCTTCCGCCCTGGAGGTACTTATTTTCCGGTAATGACCTGCGTACTATACATTATCCCGCTTATTATACGGCTTTGTACCAACAGAACAAACAAAATAAACTTCAGTCCACTTTTAGGAATGCCGAAAGGTTTACTGCAAATAAAATAGTTCCCAAAGGTTTTCCCGTGGCTATGCGAGTAACAGTTAAGCTAGCAACTTCCAAACTAGAACTCTCTTGAACTGCATGAAAACTGAACAAAGAATTCTGAACATCAGCGGTGAGTGACCCAAACATAAACTCAAATAAATCCATAATTCGACCCTCTGCAAATGTTCCTAAAATGTCCCGGAACGTACTTCCAGGTTTATAGAAATCTCTTTTTCTCGTATTAAAACAGTATTTTTGTCATGAAAACCTTGACAGATACCTCCGTGCATGTGTATTAAGAATGTATATGTATAGTGTAATCTCTGATTAACATTTAATTGTGTTGATTGATCGGTATTTGCGTTTATTGAGCGTGGCTAGCTCCGGAGTGGCCAGAACTACTACGGAGTGGATAGAACTACTACTATCTACACATCGGAATTACAAGCAGAGAGTGCGTTGCCAAAGGGCAGCGGTCATTATTGTGTTGAGAGGTCAGTTATCAAGAAAAAATGACCGGTAGAACGTTTTGAAATTACATTAATATCAATGGACCGTTCTACTGCTGCTGTGAGGAGCCGTAAAATAACTAATTCTAAAGCCCAGTGCGTCTGGAATTCAGTCAGACGCACAGAATTCAGTCAGTTGACTTTTTTTGCACATACTGTACTGAGGTTTGTGTCACAAACCTCTGTTAATGGTGCTACTGTAGCTGGTGAGATGGAAAACATGTGTCATTCAGCCAACTTCAGCTCTGTTATAGATCATTTTAAAGCTCAGAACAGCCCGATGCAAGTCAAGACAGTTTTTCAATCTGTGATGTCGGCCCCTGGAGTAGTCGGGTGAACTAAAGTGGCTCTCACTAAAATGTTTAGACACCACTCACAACATTTAAAACAGCGGTCATTATACTGTCTTTTATAACTCAAATATAGGTTTTCTGATTGACAGTGGTTTAGGTCTTTGGAGTTCTGATGTCTGTGGGTCGACTCTGACTTTTCTCACCGTCCTGTGTCTCAGTTTATCTCAGATTTTATTTAGATCTGTCCCTGGCTTTCATTTCCTCACAAAGTTTCTCACGCTTGAAACTGAAAGCTTAAATCTCTGTGTTCTTCCCCTAAACCAGGAGGTTGAACAATCTTTGTTTCCAGGTCATTTGACAGTTGTGTTTTTAGGCTCCCGTGTTGACAGAGAAGATGCAAAGAGGGAAAACACTTAGAATTGGCTTAAATACTCTTTCTTCCAACTGGATTCACCTGTGTTTGGGGGTCTGAGGTGACAAACCAATTTTGAGTTCAAGTAATCAGTGCTAAAGGTGTAGAACAGGGGTGCTCACACTTTTTCAGCATGCGAGCTACTTATAAAATGATCAAGTCAAAACGATCTACCGACTACAAAAATGCAAAACATATCTTTATTTCCAAATATATTGAGGATTTTTTTATATCTACAATGTACATCAACATACTGCATAATCATGCAAAACCGCATGATTTATGAAATAATTTGCATCCACACATAACCAAACATCTGCGTTTTCAATGACATTACTAACATTCCAAACATGTGCGTCCTCTGACGTCCTGCGTTGGGGGAAAAACACAGAAGTAGGCGGAGCTTTGATGCAGACGCCGGTACTTGTGTAGCGGCACTTACAGTCATAGTAGAAACTCAGGGTGAAGACATACTATTATAGATCCACGGTGAAGACATATGTTTACAAGCACTGACCCCCGTCCTCAGCCCTGGTTTGATCCTGGTTTAGCTCCTGTTTTGGTTGTTTTCGAGCGTGAGTTCCTGTGATCACTTTGCTGCTTTCTGATGTGGAGGATGTCCGCTGCAGCAGCAAACAGTTTTTAAGGCAGTAAGATCCATGCTTCCTCAGTTATCAGAGGTCGCACGTTTTGTTTGTTGTTGTTGTTTTGGGGGCATACTGTGGCGTGCGAAAACGCAAAACTCCGGTTATCACTGTCTACACGCAAATGCATCAACAGATTTTTTATTTTTTATGTAAGGCGATCTACCAATACGACCTTTGCGATCGACTGGTAGATCGCGATCGACGTATTGAGCACCCCTGGTGTAGAAGTCAATAACACTTTAATTAAGGGGGTAAATGTATGCTTATGCCTAATTTGGTTTAAATAAATCTTTCACACTTTCTGAAAATAATACAAACTCACTTCTCAAATATCACTGTGTTTATCTCCTATAGGATATATTTTACTGGAATTTATTAACCAAGCAACCTATGATTTATGAAGGAAAATCATAAAAAAAAATTATATCAATAAATGTCCATGTCCACCAGTTTATGTCATTTTAATTAGTATCTATCTAATGCTATGCTCAAATTAGAATCTAGGTCTAAATAATATCTACAATTTGAATTTGTACACCCCTAATACAGAGGTTAAAACAGAGATTTGTTACAAAAGACAAACCCACAACATTTCCCACTGTCTGTTTGGATTGAAAGGTGAGTCAAATAAGACATGTTTTGATCCATTATGTCTTCTTTTGTTTGGAAATGTTTTCATACCATACGTGTAAAATCCCCTCTATTTTCTTTTCTCTTTTTATTCTTCATAACTTGAGTCTATTTCCCTCTGAAAGAAGAGAATACAGACGCCGTGTGGTTCTCTCTCTAACTCCCACTGACCCAGCTCCTCCCCCCTGTCCGCCTCAGGTCTTCTGGTCATGATTTCCTCCCTGACCCTGTACATGGGCAACATCGGAGCGGCCCGGAAGCTTCACCTGAACCTGGTCACCAACAAACTGCACACGCCCCAGTCTTTCTATGACACCACGCCTATAGGCCGCATCATCAACCGCTTCTCCAAGGACGTGTACGTGATCGACGAGGCCCTGCCCGCCACCGTGCTCATGTTCCTGGGGACCTTTTTTGTCTCTCTCTCCACCATGATAGTTATCATTTCCAGCACGCCCATCTTCGCCGTGGTGGTCGTGCCCTTGGCTTTCATATACGTCTTTGTGCAGGTACACGGTCCTCCCTGAGCAGCGGGTGTCTCTGTTTGTCCAGGTGCCGCGCCTGCATGATGCTGATGTGGCAGCTTTTAACCCCTGCACTGTTTTGTCCCTCGTGTATAGCCTGAGACACTGGAGAATTTCATTGTCGCTGCTTCCTCCTTTTTTTTTCCTGCTATTCCCGCAACAGCCACACTTTATTCTGTGTTTTCTGCTCAGACAATACTGGCCCCATAATGACCATAATGAGCTAATATAAACACACTCTCATCTGATTTGTGTGAACAGAAAACGTCTCTGCTTTCTCTTGAGTGCCCCGGGTGCTAAGCTAGCGTTATAACTGTAGAGTAGCCTCATTAATCATGTTTGTTTTAAGGAGTGGAAAGTCCAGCGCAAACCTGTGAGGGTGTCTGAAGGGTCATGCATCATCTTGTGCTGTATTTGCAAAGGAGTGTGGGTCCTTTGAGGCGAGGCTGTATTAGAGAAAACTCATCTGTACCTGCCCATGGTGCTGTTTTCAGAGCTGTGACACAGGCCGAGCAGGTAGAGTGGCTCCTAACCTGGTGTCCCTCCCCTCCCTCCGCAGGTGCGTTCTTGTTGGTAAACTGCCTGCTGTGCCGGGCCTACAGCATGCTACGCGCAGCCAAAATCACACACCGCAACCTGCTTGGTGGGGTCCTGCGCGCCCCTCAGGCCTTCTTCGAGAGCACTCCCATTGGGCGCTTACTCAATCGCTTCAGCAAAGACGTGGACGCTATTGACTCTCACATTCCGGAAAATATTGACATATGGATGCGCACTTTCTGGTACACTCTGAACGTGCTGCTCATATGCTGTGCCCTCACCCCAATGTTCCTCATAGTCATAGCTCCGTTAACACTGTTCTATTGGTGGGTTCAGGTAAATTGGACTAACTCATTGATACATGCATGCAAGTGCAGTGAGTGAGTGCTGTAGCCGGCTCAGTGTGTGTGACAGTGTACAAGCTGCCTACGTCCACTTAACATGATCTTTAGTTCTGTATTTGGTGTCCATAGATATTGTGTGGGAGTAGTGGAAGTAGTGGGAGTAGTAGTGGCTCTGATCAGTAGCAGCTTCATCTTCCGTACTCACTTATGGAGCCAAGACACAGACCGCCTCTGCTCTGGCTGTGTGCTCATCATAGATTGTGTATAGATGTACAGTACAATGCTAACCCGCTAGCTCAATAAATTAGGAACGTGCTACTGGATGTTTTCCTCTGGCTTCTAAGGCTTATTTACAGAAGTTCAAGTTGTGTCACACTCACCATTTTGGTCTTAAACATCCATGGTTTAGCTCTCTCTGCAGTTGTGAGCCCATACAACTGACCAATCAGGTGTCTTCTATCCCCAAATTCGGCATTAGCTAGCGAGTAACAGACTGGCGCCGCTCCTGATTGGCTCTTGGTTGCTCAGTCCCCTTCTTCTGCCATCTCTGCCTTGACTGTTTTGGATTGGCATTAGAAACTGCAGAAACAGCCTCTAGAGGGTTTGTCTAGTTTGGCTTTTTTCCAGAGCCAGAATCTGTAGTAAACAAATCCATCATCAACCAACTCGATACCGAACTGGATTCTAATTTCTCTAAAGATCCCATGGTGCGGATGTAGTTCTCTCTAACGCTCTCAGATGTGCTCTAACTTTAACATTTACAGTCTATGGCTTTAACGTGTAGCTCACTCCGGCTGCATGGCTGGCTCTTCATCTAATCTTTAACAGTGTTGTGCAGATTTTACTACATAAGGAAAAAGCTCCACACTCTACATGTCACGGCTACGTACCTCAGACATTTGAAGAGGTTCGCACAATTGCTTCAAATAATTTGTCCGGTTTATGAGCTGTACCTTTTTAATTTATTTCCTTTTATGGTAATGAAAAAGTTCTGCAGATTTAACCAATTCAATTTAATGTATTTGGTTGCATCCAAAATCACAGCAACAGTTTTCTCTTGTTCACCGTCCAGGGGTTAGAGGAACAGCGACTAAATAGCAATGCACAATCTACACGTAGAAATTTAAACGGGTTAAGAGGCCTCTGACATATATACAATATCCAGCTATAAGATAAGATAAACTTTATTGATCTTATACTGGAGAAATGTACACGTCGCATTTGGCACAGTTAGAATCACTCTAATTGTGCAAAAGACAGAAGTGTTAAAAAACATGTTAAGGTTAAAAGTATTGTCTGTGCAGGACATAATTGCAATAAAAGACAGAGTGGCAATAGCAGTGCAGGGTTTTTTCAGTCCTATAGTGCATTAGTGACTTAAAGCGACTTATTGTACAGTCTGACAGCAATGGGGATATCACTACAGATTAACACATTCAGGGTCAGCAGGAAGGAAAGACCTGCTTAGGGTGGATCAGGGCAGAGATACGCCCTGTTTCCACCAGCCCTATTTGACAAACCTAAACAAACCCACAACAAACCAGTATCCGTGGAACTTTCTTGGTAACCATGGCTACCAGCAAGACCCTGGTCAATCACTGTTAGTTAGAACACTTTAGTACCAGTTCGGCCTGGATAGAACCAGAGCCAAACGGGTACGATAAAGTAATTGGCCAAGAATAGGGCCAAGTAGAGCTGGTGGGTTTATAGTGTCATGTCGGTCTAGGACTGCTTTCGGGATCAGAATCATAATCAGGTTTTTGTCATATGAAATCACAAACTACGAATTTGCTTTGATACGTAAATGGTGCAATCAAGTTAGAATAAAAGAAAACAAAAAATAGATATGTTACTCTGCTGGGGATTACAGGAGAACAAAACTGGCTAGAAACATATTTTTGCTGATGAAAGTAGACAGTCCAGTCTATCAGAATCTGGTATAATCATAGCACACAATATTCTATGAGTCTTGAAAATCAGTTGGCAGTCAATGAGTTAACATAGAAGGTTATCGATAAGTGACCAGAGGTATGATCTTATAAGGTGACAGAATTGTAAAGTGACAATATAGCACTTATTTACAAGACAGAATAGAGTAAGTTTCAAAAGATGCAGCAAAACAATATCCACACAAACAATCGGAGCAGTATATGTAATGTAGTACACACAGACACAAAACATGGTCTCAAAACAGTTGTGCGACCCACATCAGACATCACTCCCAGCTTTTGTTTATACCTGGCTGACATGTAGACTGTGGAGACACCTGTGGCAGTAGATCCAGCCTGTCCGAGGTCTAACCGAGCTTTGGTAGCGTGTGCATGGCCTGTGTGTGTGCTCTGTCATGTTTTGGAAATCATCTCTGGAAGCCGTTGTCCAATTGCTAACACTTGTTTTTGTGTTTTTCTCCCTCCTCTCGGGCCCCTGTAGAGATTTTATGTGGCCACGTCCCGGCAGCTAAAGCGTTTGGAGTCGGTCAGCCGCTCTCCCATTTACTCCCATTTCTCAGAGACCATAACAGGCTGCAGTGTGATCCGGGCGTACGGCAGACAGTCCGCCTTTGTGCACATGAGCAACGTCAAAGTGGACGACAACCAAAAGAGTTACTTCCCGGGGATCGTGTCCAACAGGTACGTGTGCGGCTCGGCGCGCGGAAGCAGGTGTGGTGGAGGAAGTACACACATGCATACACACACACCAGTATTAACGTCAGTATTTCCTATAAACACACACACACACACAGACACACACTTCAGTATGTACTATAAACAGTAGTGTATGAATGTGTATAATCCAGGCGTGTCCAAACTAAAGTGAAATGCAACCCACTGTGTCTATTTCTGTGGCCCTCTGCTTTGCTAGCCCAAAATTAGCCATTGCAGTCATCCAGCCAACTTCATCTCCACCATTTTAGACATGCTATACCTCAATGCTCAGAACCTCTTAAATTCTGTCTGTGACTGTTTGACTATTCCAACATTTATGTGTGATCATGGCTCAAGGGATTATTCACAACCCATCATCTGTACTTCAGTTAGCAGGTTTCTGCAATGAAAACTCCAACACCTGCTAACTGAAGTACAGATGATACTTCAGTAAAAACTCAGAACAGCCTGTATCCAGTAAAAACAAAACAGGTCATCGGTCCCTGGTTAATGAAAGAGGCCATCTTACTAAAAAGTCTGGACAGCTCTGTTAATACAAGTTTAGTCATCACTAGGATTTGTTTATGGCATTTTTGACCTTGTTGTCTCTTTAAATATTAAAGATTATAAATGTTAATTCCAAACTACTACTTCAATCATGGCGAGTGGTTATGTGTAGCCATTTATTGCCAAATCCATTTTCTATTTTCAAGTGATATTTGACAGAGACTCAGACCTAGCCTGGTCTTACCACACCATAGTACAAATGTCATGTCATACTAAGGTCTGGATTATCTCCATTGACTCCGTTAACAGGTGGGAGGGGTTAACTCCTTTTGCAGATTGAAACGATTGGCTCTGACTTTACCGTAAGGTATGTATTGAGCCCGAGTGAGTGAGGCATTTAGCATTTAGCCTAGCTTTAGCATTATGCCTAACTTTAGCATTTAGCCTAGCTTTAGCCATCTTCTTTGCCACTAACAGAGCCTGTGGGGAGCCAATTTGACACCAATGACATTTGCTAAACATTCCTCTTTCTCTGGCTTCAATTTCTTGATATTTGGTGCTGAACCAGAACAGATTATTTTACCATCACATTCGCCGCCATTGTCAAACAACAACCATTCAATTTGGCCCAAACTCTTGATGACACTTCCCTACAACACCCGCCTCCCCCGCTCACTGATTGGTCAGAGGGGATTCAACCGAGGAAACTGCAGTCTCTAGGTTCAGACCCAGACGTACATGTAGGAAATGATCATGGACCGGAGTTTACGGATGGATAAGACCAGGCTAACTCAGACCCTGATATAAAGACTTCTCAATAGTTGCTTTTTAACATCTATGAAGCTTGGAGTCTTTTGTGGTTGTTGTGGAAGGTTCTCTCCTTCCAAAACATGTCCAGGTTCTGTAAATTCCTGGACCCCTTGCATTAACTGCACATTAGTCCTCTCCACAGATCACCTCAATTTTCATAATTTATTAGATTTTTTGGTGGACAATATTTAGCAAAACACAACAATGAACAATGAGTTGGTTCTTCTACACCAGACAAATGTGAGATAGTGATTGCCTTGACATGTTACGACCATAGACTGTAAAAAATAATGGACGTAGTCACGCCTATCTCTGCCGTTCTAACTATTGGGCCAAAAATAGTGCTCTACTGGAGCAATCCAAAATGTCCCGCCCACAAGAAAATTGTGAAAAAACGCATCTGCGCATGCGTCAGCCGGTGGGAGCTCCTTTTATTTAAACGAGTTACTTCAAAAATTCACAGCGAGTAAACTAGAGTGGTCCAAAAAAATTCACCCCCCTCAGCACTGACACACATGTGGAACGGAGCTTTGGGCCAAGAGCCAACTTTTGGACCATCCTGTAAAGACGTTTTCGAGAGGTCTGCCAATGCTATATGTTTGCATTGGCTAATTCTTATTCCGGGTCCACCCCAACGGCCCAGGGTGGTATTTAAAGCATGTCAGCGCACGTCATTTTGGCCACTTTTGAGCCGGGACCCGCTCCCACTGGTTTCGACAACATACTTAAGTCTTGGGAGTCAAACCATGTCAAAGTAATATCAATAATGTGCTGACGCCTGTGTTCACACTTGTGCTCACGCCTGTGCTGACGCCTGTGCTTGTGTACAGGTGGCTGGGGGTGAGGATCGAGTTCATTGGAAACTGCATCGTGCTGTTTGCTGCTCTGTTCGCTGTCACAGGGAAAGAGAGTCTGAGCCCGGGACTAGTGGGTCTTTCTGTGTCCTATGCCTTGCAGGTAACGTGTGAGTGCGTGCGTGTGTGTGTGTGTGTGTGTGTGTGTGTGTGTGTGTGTGTGTGTGTGTGTGTGTGTGTGTGTGTGTGTGTATTGGAGTCTAACCCTAACCTGGAGTGACAAAGTATTCTCAAGATAATTTTTTGTGTCCAAAATGAACACAAATAATGAATGTAATTAAATAGTGACTGTAGTTGAGCTAAAGCTGCTTTTAACTATCTCTCCTTTTCAATAATAATATATTAAAAGTGATATTTTCACCCAACTACCGGGCAACCCATGATGATAACGTTCTACAAAGCAGTGATAGAGAGTGAGGTACAGCATCACTACGTGGTCACTGCATTATCCTCTCCATTCAGTTAAAAAATGCACTGCTTAGAAGATCATGTCAGGAGCACGGCTTCTTTAAGGACATCCATGAACTGGCCGTGCGTCTGGCCAACTAAATTCTTGCCGATCCGTCACACGCTCTGTTCTCAGAGTACAAAGTATTGCCTTCAGGAAGGAGGATTGGAGTCCCCTGCTGACTAGAACAGAACAGATATAAAACTCTTTAGTGTCTCTTCTATTGGGCTGTTGAACAGAGCCATATAGACAGTACAGAGCGTCAGGCTCAATTAACGATTTGTGTGGACAATGGAGATTATGGATTGTTTTGGTGTTTTATTGCTATTGTTTATATTTTGTTTTTTGTATATTTGTTTCTGCAGCATGGGTGAGTTTATCTTGAATTTTGAACCTTAAACCCAAATGAGAACATTCTGATAACATTGCATAATCTGCTCATCATGTCCATTGTATTTTGAATGAAGAGTAACTCCTTTCACGTGTGGCAGGTGACCATGTCCCTGAACTGGATGGTGCGCATGACGTCTGACCTGGAGAACAACATCGTGGCCGTGGAGAGAGTGAAGGAGTATTCAGAGACGCAGACAGAGGTGCGGCAGCTGTGGGAGAATGTCACTTATGTTAAAGGGGATGTCAGTCATTATTTTATATTTATTTTTTTGGCAAAACTACGACCAGTAAAAACTCATGGATAAAGTTGAAATAATATGGAGAGAATTCTTATTACAGTACAGAACTTGGACACTATTGATGCCACCACTATGTGATTGACAAACTAAAATTGAAAATACTGTGTAATAATGTTTGGACAGACTGCATATAGTGGTACGAGGCCCACTTCATCGCCCCTGGTGCCCCTCCATCACTGACCCCTGGTCTATACAATGGTTTAATCCCGGGAAACAGGATTACCGGAAAATCTGATCAAAACTTTTTCCCAATTCCCGGGAAGTGTTATGCTGGGAAACAGGAAATTAAAGTTTAAAAAAATTCCAGTGCGCTCCTATTGGAGTGCGCGTCTATTGTTGTCTTACGATAACGTTGCATTCAGTAGCCTACGCAGCAGTATCTACAGCCTAAGGATGTCTACTGCCAGCTTTGCATGGGAGCATTTTAAAATACTTGTAAAGTGTAAAGTGCATGTTGTGTGACCAGATTGCCGGCTGTTCTGGGGGTTGACAAGTGGATTGCAGACATGAGACATTTAGAATCTCAGCATTGTAACCCTAACAATAGCAATAATAAGCAACAGCACTTCAGGTCACACAGAGAATTTTAAGACATTTTATGAAGATTATTGTATACATGCGATACCTTTTTACTCTTACCACTTTTTTGAACCTTGAGCCAAAACAAATTCCTTGTTTGTGACTTCCTGTTTCTTACAAAGGTAATACAAATAATTCTGATTCTGATAGATGTAGTTATATATAAATATTTGTATTGACTAATTGTTATGAAGGTTTGGTGGCATTGTGATTCACATCATAATTTGCATCAGAAACACATTCCAAACCTTGAAGCCATAAAGCACCGTTGCATCTGTTCTGTACACGGAGTTCTCCCATTCGCCGCAGTACCACGCCCCCCGGGGGCCAATGAAAACTTTGGCCTCTGCTATCATGAAAATGTATCCGTTGCTGTACATACTAGCCCCAAACCAAAAGTTATAAAAGAGGACATTTAATGACACTGAATTATAACAAGATACATACAGACACTTTTTGAAAACAGTAGACGGGGCTGGAGTGCTTCTTGGATGTAAAAATTAAATGAGGAAAAAAGTGAGGAAAAAAGTAAACTTATGGTGCTCTTCAGTGGAGGGACCAATGTTGATAGTTCTGACAGAAGACTGAGGCACTCAAAAGTTACAAAAATCTTTAAAAGCCTTTATTTGACATGGCAAAAAGAGGTTAAAATTACGCCTACGCGTTTCAGCCTTCTGGCCTTCTTCAGGGCATACTCGAGAGGAGTGTCTCAGTACAGATTTAAAAAGAATGGTGCTTGTCACATGGTCAGTGGGCGGGCCTACAGTCACAAGGTTTAAAATCTGGAAAAAATATTGAAACTCCCAAACAAAGTGCATAATATTATGTACACACCTATAAAGAATACAATATATAAGAAATATAATCAATGGTCTTTTTTGAAAAGTACTTAAAGAAAAGGAGAATAGTCCAACTCCCCATTTAAGCCTGGGAATTGAGTGGCTTTTAAAGTATATATCCAGTAGGACTCTCTTTGAAGTAATGTCTTGAGTCTATTTCCACCTCTTATTGTCTCTGGAATATGCTCAATGCCACAGATCTTCAGGCTACTGCAACTTCCATGGTTGGAGTCTCTGTAGTGTAGAGCCATTGGATATTGTGGGTTTTTTGTCCTTATAGCTTGCTTGTGTTCGGCCAGTCTGTTTTTCAGCTTCCGTTTTGTACGGCCTACATAGAAGCGGCCGCAGGGACACTCAAGTCTATAGACTACAAAGGTAGTATTGCAATTGATGATTGTTTTGATGGTGAAAGTTTGTCCAGATGAAACTTCCATAAAGTGATTAGTACGCTGAATATGGTCGCAGTATGTACAGTTTCCATATCTATAACAGCCACTTTGAGTGTTCAGCCATGTATTTGATTTAAGGGGTGGAAGGTAGCTGTTAACCAGTTTATTTCCAAGTGTTGGGGCTTTTCTAAAACTTACTGTTGGTGAATCTGGAAGGGCCTCTCTCAATGTACTGTCGCTTTTTAAGATGCTCCAATTCCTGTTGATTATTTGTTTTATTTTATTGGCTTCTGTGCCAAATTCAGTTACAAAGTAGACCTAGTTAGAACAGTCATTTGACTTTGTTTTCTGTATTAGCAGTTGTTCTCGATTCTGATGTTTTGCTCTGTTGTAGGCTGAATCTATGGTGCTGGGGGTGTACCCTCTGTTCTTGAATCTCCTTTTCATTTCTTTGGCATTTTCCTCAAAGTTTTGGTCTGTGTCACAGATTCTCCGTAGTCTTTGAAATTGACCAACTGGTATATTTTGTAGCAGCCATGGAGGATGGAAGCTGTCTGCTTTAAGTATAGTATTCTTATCTGAAGGTTTTCTAAAGATTGTGCTATGTAGATCCCCATAGCTGTCTTTGTATATTTTCAAATCTAGAAAATGTATTTCTGTTAGTGAATAATCTAGACTGAGTTTGATATTGATATTGCTGGTGTTCAAATAAGTATGGAATTCTAAAAGTTCTTGTTCAGATCCAGACCACAAAAGTAGAACATCATCAATATACCGACCCCACCACAATATTTTGTCTTTATATTGGTTGTCCGTTGAAAACACGTATTTCTCTTCCCAAAATCCCATATAGAGATTTGCATAATTTGGTGCAAAGCAGGCTCCCATGGCAGTGCCTTTTTGTTGTCTATACAATTGTTGCTGAAAAAGAAATACATTGTTCTTTAATGTCCATTCTGTCAATACTAGAAAAAGGTCAGCAGGGGGGAGTGTTTCTGGAGGTCTTGTTGAAAGGTAATGTTTCAGTGCCGATATTCCGTCTTCATGGTCGATGTTAGAGTATAAAGACTCTACATCCATAGTTGCAAGATAGCCATGTCCAATATTTTTGATCCTTTTCATTTTGTTTAGGACTTGTGTGCTATCTTGAATGAAGGAAGGCAAACTCTTTACCAAGTGTTTGATGTGAAAATCTATGTATTTAGACAAGGGTTCAGTCCAAGACTCATTCCCACTGATTATGGGTCTTCCTGGTGGGTTTTCGATATTTTTATGTACTTTAGGGAGCATATAGAAGGATGGTATGCGTGGGTTCTTACAAAGTAGAAAATCATGCTCATTCTGTGTAATCCAATTGTTTTCTTTAGCATGCAAAAGTATACAAGTAAGTTCTTTTGTCAGCTTGTCCATGGGGTTAGACTGTAAAGGAACATAGTACTCTCTGTTGGTTAACTGCCGTTTGGCTTCGTTGATGTACTGCTCTCTTCCCCACACCACCACAGCTCCACCTTTGTCAGCTCGTTTGATGACAATGTTCTCATTTTCAGAAAGTTCTTCTAGTGCCTTCTTCTCTTCATAAGTCATATTATATGTGTTCTTCTTTCTTGAAGAAAAAAGATTGTCTACTTCAAATGTTACTTTTTTGTAGAATGTGTTGAGTGTTTGATTATACACATTAGGGGTGAAGGTAGACTTTGGTCTGAACACTTGACTTTTATTCTGATATTCTCCTGAACGGGTGGCAGCTTGACCAGGGTTACAATGGTACCACATTTTTAATTGGAGGTGACGATGAAATTTAAACAAGTCGACTTTAGTTTGAAATTCCTTTGTTTTATTGGTTGGTGCAAATGTTAATCCCTTAGACAACACAGACATCTGGGCAGATGTGAGGGGAATGCCAGATATGTTTATTAGTTGTTCATTCGCGTTCTGCTCCTGGTGTATCTGGGCTGGCTTGGATTTTCTCCTGCTCCGTCTCGTCTTGCGTCTTTTCGTCTCCAAATCCGGTTGTCTTTCTTTGGTCTTGACTCTAAAAAAGAACTGGCACGTTGGTCTTCCACACCAGAGTATTCATCTTCGCTGCTTGGTAGTTGGAAGGAGACTGTTCTTTGTCTCTGTGGTTTATTGTAAAGGTTAGTTTTTTTGCTGATTGTCTTCCATTTGTACACAGTATTCTCTTTATAATCCGACTGGTCTCTTTTGAATTTTGTCAATTTCTCTTGTTTTATTTCATTATTTCATATTTCCTTCTCAAAAGGCAGTTTATGTTCTTTGTGTTTATCACTGAGTACTTCTTTCAATGCAGCCATTTCATTCTGCATTACGGATTGCTGGTTTTTTGCTTCCTCAATTAGCAGGAGCATGAGGTCGAGGGAGCACTTGTTTAGAATGGCTTCCCATTTGTTCTTAAATGTATCGTCATCTGCTCCAAATGATGGAAATTTCCTTATTCTCAGACCTCTTGGTATCATCTTCAATCGCCAGTAGTCAGACAGTGTGGTCATATGTAGTTGTAACTTCATGTCTTTTTCTGAAGCTTTTTTCAAGTCCATAAACACTTTTTTCACATAATGTGGTTGTAAAGGACTTTCATCAAGTAGTGTATCAGAAACTATAATGCTCTCACCTTCTTCATGGGTGTAAGAGAAATAACCAGTGGCCATTTTGTGCAAGACATTACTTCAAAGAGAGTCCTACTGGATATATACTTTAAAAGCCACTCAATTCCCAGGCTTAAATGGGGAGTTGGACTATTCTCCTTTTCTTTAAGTACTTTTCAAAAAAGACCATTGATTATATTTCTTATATATTGTATTCTTTATAGGTGTGTACATAATATTATGCACTTTGTTTGGGAGTTTCAATATTTTTTCCAGATTTTAAACCTTGTGACTGTAGGCCCGCCCACTGACCATGTGACAAGCACCATTCTTTTTAAATCTGTACTGAGACACTCCTCTCGAGTATGCCCTGAAGAAGGCCAGAAGGCTGAAACGCGTAGGCGTAATTTTAACCTCTTTTTGCCATGTCAAATAAAGGCTTTTAAAGATTTTTGTAACTTTTGAGTGCCTCAGTCTTCTGTCAGATACATACAGACACCTCTGCACCTTCTCCACCGACTCCCACTTTTGACTGCTGTCGTTGTGTCCTTGGGCAAGACACTTAACCCCACTTTGCCCAAAGCCCCCACTGAAAGATCAAGGCTATGCTCACACTCAGAGAGCAGCCGTCCTCCTGTGGACTCACCACCTGCCGAGGGTCAGTGAGGGGCTGGTGCTATGAGACTTGGGTGGCATCTCTGACTGCCACCCCCCTGACCCAGAAATGGATTAAAGGGTAGAAAATGGATGGATGGATGGACATACAGACATAACATCTTTCCCCAAGGAGAGATGGTTGGAGAGAGAGCGAGAACCCTGGAGGCTCTGGGCCTCAGTATTAGGCTGCTACATGTTGCATAGAGAGTTGACACCGACCAAGAGCCCAAACTAGTCCATCCCAGCTATCTATATACCGGCTGTGAGGTTACTCTCAGGTTACACTGGATTGGTCAGGGGGTCAGCCAGGAGCAAGCCAGCCCCCATGGAGGGGGGACATGGATATCAGATAAGGGGGAAAATCCATACCAACAGCCTCCACATGTTGAAGAATGATAAACTAATTAGATGGACTTTAATGAGTTGTTCAGGAGAGTTGTGTGTGTGCTCCCACAGGCGCCGTGGGAGATCCAAGACAAGAAGCCGCCTCCTGATTGGCCGCTGCAGGGAAATGTCCAGTTCAGAGACTACAGCGTGAGATACAGAGAAGGACTGGACCTCGTGCTCAAGAACCTCAGCCTGAGCGTCCGAGGAGGCGAGAAGGTCTGCAGCTCAGCATTTAGGGCTGTAACCATGGATGTGTTATAATATCTGAATAGGGTGATAGCTTGGAGCTGATTGA
Organism: Knipowitschia caucasica; assembly: GCA_964034765.1. NCBI lineage: Eukaryota > Metazoa > Chordata > Actinopteri > Gobiiformes > Gobiidae > Knipowitschia > Knipowitschia caucasica. Next base: position 11,339,186 of record OZ035831.1, read on the forward strand.
TCCATGTTCTCGGGGGATTCACGCGGTACTGCAGACTAAACAAGACTAAATTCACGAGGGCTACACAGACCGTTTTCCCCATAGAACTCAATGTAAACTAAAACAGCTCGACCTCAGCTGATAGAGAACCTGACAGAGAACCTACACCTTTCATAAAGGTCGTTCGTCATCCTAAACTTTTTTTGTTCTTAAATCCTTCAGTTTTCTTTAAATCCAATGAAACAAACTCTGCTCGATTGTCTCCCACTCTAACTCCGCTCTGATCAGCAGCTCTGATCAGCAGCTCTGATTGGTCAAAATGCGGCCAAGTCCCTCTGTGCACGTGCATGAGAGCCACACACGCGTAGTTAGTGCAATGCATCATGGGAGTTCATTCACTGCGCAGAACCAGGAAGACCAGACGATACCCAAATATGGGCGAGTTTTGCTAATCTTTCGGTCTCCATGGTGACAAATGCGCTACTGAGCACAAGCCATTGATTTGAATAGGGCGCCATCTTGGATCACCGGGGCTTGGCTGTAACAAACAAGTGTTTCGGTAGCCTCCTAGTACACGTCAAACTTTAATGAGAGCATGGCCCTCACTGAGAGACAGTGCAAATACGACATGTTTTAAAGATCATTTTATCAAAAGAAAACAACCACAGCATTTTTTCACCATGAAGATTGAACCCTGAATGAAATAAGCAATAGATCAAACTGTCTTATTGCTTTCGGTCCAGTTGTATTCCAGTCCCAGCAGCTGGACTCATTTTGTTCATAGAAATATACATAAATTATATACATTTCCAATTCAATAAACGTAATTATTTGGCCAAAAAACGTCCATGAAAAAAGATGAGCTATAAAGCTTTCCACTAACACTTGATTCTTGGTTTTCTAGTTTTTTTCTACAAACCCAAATGTTTACTTTCTCCACTTTAGAGAGTAAAACTCTAGAAGAGAATATTTGCATAGATCTGCTCCAAAAATCATATATTTAGCACACACACAATCACAGCCCGTTTTTCCACATTTTTCCAAAAAAGCCCACAGAAAGCTGACTCCGGGCCCCAGCAGGAGACTAGTCCATGATGGTTCATATGACATTAACATTGAACTTGAAACACTGTTGTTAAGAATATAAATGACTAAATGTAAAAAGCTGTGTTGTGGGTTGTGGTGTGCAGATTGGAATTGTGGGTCGCACTGGAGCAGGGAAGTCGTCCATGACTCTGTGCCTGTTCCGTCTGTTGGAGGCAGCGGGAGGAGACATCACCATCGACGATGTGAAGATATCGGAGATCGGACTCCACGACCTGCGCTCCAAGCTCACCATCATCCCACAGGTGCACGCCACAAACCACTGACCTTCAACTCTACGCTCTAAACCTGGTTATTCAGAAACATGTGCAGGATGTTGGCTTTGAGTGAACAATATATTTTATTTAAAAAGGAAGAAGATCATAGGATAATTTATGAGTTTCTAGTTTCATAACAACTTCAGAATGTAACTCAGTCATAGCAGTGGCCTGTAAGCCTGAAGGTTGTGGGTTCAATCCCCCGACGAGACCTTCTCTGTCTACTCCCACTGATGTCTGCTGCCGTTGTGTCCTTAGGCAAGACACTTAACCCCACTTTGCCTGAAACCCCTGCTGAACGATCAAGGCTGTGCTCTCACAGACAGAGCAGCCATCCTCCTGTGGACTCACCACCTGCTGCAGGCCAGTCCCTGTGCTTCTTATACAGGGACTGGATGAGGAGCCCCGGGGGCATGTTTGTGCCATATGGTTCCTCTGGCACTAACATGTCACAGATGTACTTTGGTGCGAGGCCATGGAGAGACTTTTAACAAACAGAGATCCTTTAAATTCTGTTCTCTGAGAACAGGACTAATGTGATCATACTTCCTGGTTCTAGTCAGGACTAATGTGATCATACTTCCTGGTTCTAGTCAGGACTCGAGCGGCTGCGTTTTGAATGTATTGCAGCTGTTTGGAAAGCCCAGTGAACAAGCCATTACAATCTAATCGACTGGAGACAAATGCATGGATAAGAATCTCCAAGTCTGCTTTAGACACTATGTTTTTCATTTTTAGCAAAGTTTTTTAGGCGGTAAAAGCTGCTGATGTTACTGATTTGATGTGGCTATTACACATGAAGTCTGAGTCCATTATTACGCCTAGTTTTCTGCCCTGAGGTGACGGTCTCTGTGTGGTTTGGTGTTGTCCCTCAGGAGCCGGTGCTGTTCTCAGGGAGCCTCAGAATGAACCTGGACCCGTTTGACACGTACAGCGACGAGGACGTGTGGACGGCTCTGGAACACGCTCATCTGCACAAGTTTGTGAGCACCCAGCCGGCTCAGCTGATGCTGGAGTGTGCTGAGGGCGGAGAGAACCTCAGGTCAGCGCCCACCACTCTCATTACACACTATGGTACAACATTAACATTGAGTATCTTATAACAACCACTGCAAAAATATAGATTGACCTTTTATTTTAATTTAAATATGTAAGATTTTCAAGTCATCATTAAAGGGCCCTACTCTGTCAAAAGGCATTAATAAACCTGCTCTTTTTTTATTTAAAGCTGCACCAACTGACTTTATTTTCGTATTCATTACGAAAATGCAATCCATATCCATGCAGTGCATTGGGATATACGTCCTTTTGAAGAATAAGTGGCGCAGGTTTGTGCTGGCGTGACATTATATTTTAGATCGAGTTTTGATGAAACAAGGAAGAGATTGTGTTTCGGGTCGCAGATTGTGACCAATCACAGCGGACCACTGGCCCCCACTTTCTTGAGAAATCTACAGGTCTGTGGTTAGCACAGACAACTGAGGTAAACAAACGGCGGAGGCTAACCTGAAGCTTGTGTCTTCGTTAACGGTTACTGTTTACTCAGCAAAACAGCCATCCAAAAGAAAGTCTCGTTCCTCCGCGCTCCCCGGTTCAATCATTCTATGGTCACGCCATCAGATTCAGATTCAGATTCATATATTATTTTGTCTCCTGAGGGAGAAATGTGTCTTCGAGCGGGGGGGGGGGGGGGGGGACAACACACACAAAAACAGACAATACACACATAACATTCGTTGACACTAATACACAATCACCTGATGTTATTCAGCAGCTTTATGGACTGAGGTAAAAAAAGAGTTTTTTTGCACATCCACGTTCAAAAGTTCCATATTCCATATTGTGAGACGCTAGCTCCATGAACACACGCTGAGGGGGAGAGGGGGAGGGGGTAGTGGGGGGCGATAGCTTCGTGGGTGCGGGGAGGGGAGCAGAATGAGAGAGGCCAGCGAAACCGCTGCTTCCAAATCCCAAAGTCAGTTAGTGCAGCTTTAACTGATTACAGTAGTTCACAGATAATTGGATTGTACAGCCCCTATATCTAGTTATTGTTTTCACTTTGATGCAAACAAGTGAGGGGAGTATAAAAGTGAATCAAACATGCACAAATCTGTCTGTAAACATCTGTGAGTGAGTCAAATGTGGGTAAACAACACGGTCAAAGGCTGTGAGAAGTCCATATGAGTGACTTTTGCCGACTTGTGTCGAGACAGAAAAAGTTTGGACACTGGTCTTAGAAGGCTGAAAAAAAATCATCTTAGAGCATTTTATTGAAACGCGTGTGTGTGAGCTAATGTGTGTCTCTGTGCATGTGTGTGTGTGTGTTTGACTGTCTGTGTGTGTGTGTCTATGTCTGTGTGTGTCTTTGTGTATGTCTTTGTGTGTGTGTGTCAGTGTGGGCCAGAGGCAGCTGGTGTGTCTGGCTCGCGCTCTCCTCAGGAAAACCCGGATCCTGATCCTGGACGAGGCCACAGCCGCCATCGACCTGGAGACGGACGACCTGATCCAGTCCACCATCCGCACCCAGTTTGAGGAGTGCACCGTGTTCACCATCGCCCACCGCCTCAACACCATCATGGACTACACCAGGTGGGACGAGTCACCTGCACACAGCAACATCCACCCCCTTATCCCCCCATTGCTCATTTTGAAGCTGCCTCTTTCCCACTGAGCAAAAACACGACAGGTTTCTCACATTAAAGGTCCCCTCATCCTTCCTCCCACACAGAGCCACACAGATCTCTGTTTTTCAATATAGCAAATCTAGACAGCAATACAAGCAAACTGTTGGAGAAGGGATGCACTGATATTGGTGGCTGAGTGGTTTTGCTCCTCAGCAAGTTAGTCATGGGTTCAAATCCCGGTTGGAATAGAGTCTTAGTAGAGTTTCCTCCGAGTGCTACTACTGCTAAAACCATGTAATGAGTGAGTGAGTGGATGGTGTTGGTTGAAGGCTTTGATGGTCCAGTGTGTTCGGCGTCTCGTTTCCGTTATCACCGTTTGTGAAAGGGAAAATATCTGAACTCTGAACATTGTAAAGCGCTTTGTGTGACCTTGTTTTGTAAAATACGCGATATAAATATACAGTACATTACTTACTTACATAGGCTTGTACTCATACTCATACCATAGAACCCAATGCCTGGAACCGATACCCACATTTTTATTTTACATCAGCGTTACGACAGCAGACAGCTGTGGCACGTGTTGCCATGGTGATCTTCAAAATAAGGCAGCTAGTTCAAGCTAGTGGGAAGCTAGCGGCAAGTGGACAAGATGTCGGCCGTATAGCAGTTTTTTAAAGTAAGTGAACCGCACTGTTCTTAAAACTCAGTGACGGTGGCTCTTATTGTTGACTGTTAAAACAATCGCTAAAATGTTTAATTGTTAAAGCATTTTCTTATTGTTGAAATGAGAAATAAAACAAGTACATTTTCAGTTGTATTAGTTTAATGAATTGCAGTAATATTTATGTGCAGAACTCGTATCGGTATTCGGTATCGGCATTACTCTAATGAAAGTACTGAATCCCTCTGTTTGATGCCTCTTTGCTTCCATATTTGTCTACCAAAGGTGGTTATGAAACGGCCTGCACACTCAAATGGGACAATATTTTGCATAAGGACAGCGTGATCAAGAGTGAAGCTCTGACTGTCAGGAGTTGGGCTCGGCAAAACTTTGATGTTATGCAAAGTTTGAACATGGAAACTTTGCATTCCGAAGTTTGCATGTTCAAAATACAACAGGGACTTTTACATAGTGGTAACTTTTCAATACGAAAAGTCCTTTTTTTCTGCTCCACATGGAAGCTAAACTGTCTTTAGTCCAGTGGTCTCCTCCCTGTAGCTCGCCACCCTCTTCCAGGTAGCTCGCCAAAGGACTTAGAAATGATAAATCAAATAATATACTTCAAATTTATTGTATTATTCATTATCATTATTTATTATTGTAAATGCACTGGTAGCAAATATGTGATGATAAATGATGACTGTTCCCAATATCAGGCTTCTTCACACCAATATATCGTCCAATTTTCCCCATGGGCCGCTAAAGGGGTAGCTCTCTGCCTTCGTCCCAGGAAAGTAGCTCTCTGGGGAGAAAAGGTTGGAGACACCTGCTTTAGTCCTGAGGTCACTGTGCTGAGACTTATTTTCAAAGTCATGAGTTTGATTCGATTTGATTTGAACTCTGCAAACTATTCAAGTCTAAATCTATTCTAATACATGTGGATTCACAAACACAATATCAAAATCTAAACAGCAGGACCACAGAGAGCTCTAAACCATAGATTTTTCAAGCTCAGAACAGTGAGTGTGACACAAGCGGGTTAATCTTTATCTTTATTTATATAGCGCCTTTCACAGACCACAGTCACAAAGCGGTTTACAATTGTTATTTTTGGGCATTTGTCTCTCACTCCACACAGAGATGGGAGCGGGGTCGCCAGTACAGTAGGCGCATGCCAGACCTATTGTACATGTTTTTAGTGATAGGGGAAACCGGAGTACCCGGAGGAAACCTACGCAGACACAGGGAGAACATGCAAACTCCACTCAGAAAGGCCCTGGTCCGACCGGGATTCGAACCCAGGACCTTCTTGCTGAGAGGCGAGAGTGCTATCCGCTGTCCCTTTCCTTCCCGCTGTTTTCCAGAGTCGCCTTTTCAACCAGTAACATTTGTAATCCTTGTCTGTGTCTGAAGCTACAGGCAGAAAGCTTTATCATGGACTCAACACGAAGAAAACACACATTTTGACAATTGAGACAAGTCTTTCTCCACCCACTCCTACTAATGTTTGCTGTCGTTGTGTCCTTGGGCAAGATACTTAACCCTACTTTGTCTATTTGTGGCCATACTTGCATGAAAACAGCCAAATCCCGTCAGACCTCTGAAGCTGTGCAGGGCAGGGCCTGGTTAGTACAGTGATGGGAGACCTTTGGGAACACCAGATGCTACAGAGAGGCGGCTGTAAGAATGGTTGGTGGTGGTCAGAGGGGCTGATGGCACATACTGGTTGCCTCGCTTCTGTCAGTTTGCCCCAGGGCAGCTGTGGCTATTGTAGTAGTTTATCACCACCATGTATGGAGTGAAAGAATAATGACATTTGAAGTGTCCAAAAGAGCACTGTATAAAACCGATGCCTTATTATTATTATTATTATTATTATTATTATTATTATTATTATTATTATTATTATTATTATTATTATTATTATGAATGACCACATGTGCTTCTGTTTGCAGAGTTCTGGTTTTGGATAAGGGAAGAATTGCAGAGTTCGACACTCCTACAAACCTCCTGTCGCAGAGAGGAATCTTCTACGGCATGGCTAAAGATGCAGGGCTGGCTCAGTAGGGCACCGCTCTGCTCCCACCGCCGGGCCCTGGGGCAACGAGCTCCTGTCACAAAAGTCACTACAAACCCCTGTGCTCCTCTCAACACACGAGTCACCAGGATTTTCATTCCAACGACCTAATTATGTGCTTACTTTCTCAGGACGTATATCATTTGTATTTCAATCTGGTTCGCCAAACTGCTGGGGTTTAGATCTGTTACAACTTTGCCACTAATTGATTTCATGTTTTACACTAATTTAGTCATCCATGAATGTGTTTCGGGACCAAACCTGGATCATGTTTCTACAGAATTCCACAACAATGAAAGTACATGTACATTGGGAGCTCCACATGTCGGCACCGGCTTCTAGTCCAGACATTACAGTAATATGGGAGTCATATGTATCGATGCCGGAAAGCTGAAGATGGAAGAAAACATTCCAAGTTAATAAAGTAACTCCAACGTTTACAGTAAAATGCATTGGAAATTATTGTGACCAGGGCCCGGACGCCTCTCCCCCCTCGCCCTCTCACCCCCTCCCTCCTCCCTTCAGCTCGGCTCAGGCAGCTTGTTAACATCACAGACTCTTATTGGCGCATTTGACATCACTATAACTTTATAACCTGAGAAAGCAGCTCGTACGTCGATGACAGAGGCACACACACACAGACACAGACACACATATGAAAGACACACAATCACCTGCCCGCACACATGGCTGGTCATTCTCTCCAACAGAGCATCACACACCCACACACACACACACACACAAACCCTTTCACACAAAACACACTTTCACACACACACACAAACACTTTTTCACACAAATTCAAACACACACACTCAAAAGACACACAATCACCTCCACGCACACATGATGGGTCATTCTCTTTACCAGAGCATCACAGTACACACACACACTTTCACACTTAAGCACACACACACTTTCACTCTTAATCACACACACACACAAACACTTAAGCACACACACAAACAAACACTTTTTCACACAATTTCAAACACATACACACACACACTTTCACACACACGCATATACTTTCACATACCAACTTTCACACACACTCTTACATCTACACACACTTTCACACACACAATAACAACATGAGAATAAATACAAATCCTCAACTTTAGCCTGGGACATGATAAGTTCTAGAGATTTCTGAATCTTATCCCACATTAAAACTGAGGAAGTATAGTTCATGAATAAAGATAGATTGTAAAACAGAACACTGCTTTTTCTTGTTACAAAGAAAAATAATGGAATAGTCTCAAGTCTTTCAAACCCATCTGTGCCGAGTCTGTTTTGAGGCTCCATGGCTGACACTAAAGCTTTGAAGTAATAATGATATAAATCCTGTAGATGTTATAATTCTAGATTGTAGAACCTCGCACCGTCCAAGACCATCAGATAAAGGTCACATGACTCCTGCCGCGGGGCCAAGCCGGGCCAAGCCGGGCCGAGCGGGGCCGAGCGGGGCCGAGCGGGGCCGAGCGTGAGCGACCGTTAGTGCCTTCTGCCAGAATGTACCGTTGCTGTCAAATATTTATGCTGAAAAGCTAAAACAAGCTTTTATATTTTTATTTTTTTTCTACAACCAAGAATACTGTGCCACTGTACCTCACTGAAAGTTTAGTGACAATGACTATTATTTAAGTGAAAGGAATGTCTCTGCTCGTGAACTGTTTTATTGTGTGTGATTCTCTCGTGAAGCAAATTTTTACAAACTTGAAATGTCAACGTATATAAACTATGTCTTTATTAAAAAAATGAATAATGAAAATAGTGCTTTTCTTTAGTATTCAAACGCTACTATTCTGTATGAGTGACAGAATCTGTATGAGTGACAGAAGAATCATGGAGCATGTGTTTGTCATATCCAGCAGAGGGCGCTCATGTCATACGTTTACATAGAGCAGGTAAACAGGGAGTCCATTTATCAATCATAATAATAATAATAATAGTATTCCAGAAAAATGCGTTTGATTAAAAAGGTACTTGCTCATCGCTTGTACATAGATGGAGCAAAACTTTGTCCATGAGCACTTCACTATTGGGATTTACTGAACTAGGGGGTTAGCATTGTCCAACTAACTCTGTCTCCTATTGACATACATTGGAAAGCAAACTCAATTCATTAAAATTATTCTTGTATGGCCCTAAATCACAGCAGCAGTTACATTGGAAGACTTTACAAAGTTGTTGATTTTTTTTTTTTTACATAAAACCATTGGTCTATAAGGGACAAATGATCATTGTCCAAAAATAGATTCCTCATACTTAGATTTCTCAGTCTAAAAAGTGAGAAATCTCAGGAAGGACCACAGATGGACAGGCTTTAGATCCAGGACTCAGGCTATAGATCCAGGACTGAGGTTGTAGATCCAGGACTCAGGCTGTAGAACCAGGACTGAGGCTGTAGATCCAGGACTGAGGCTGTAGATCCAGGACTGAGGCTATAGATCCAGGACCGAGGCTGTGGATCCAGGACTCAGGCTGTGGATCCAGGACTCAGGCTGTAGAACGAGGACTGTAGATCCAGGACTGAGGCTGTAGATCCAGGACTGAGTCTGTCCAGGACTGAGTAGATCCACGACTGAGGCTGTAGATCCAGGGTTGAGGCTGTTGATGCAGGACTCAGGCTGTAGAACAGTGTGTGTCAAACTCATTTTGGTCGGGGCCAAAACTCATCTGTGGATATTTGTTAATGCATTTTCACAATTATGAGGATATTTAGACAAAAGGACAAAAGGAACCTGAGTTTGGATGTTCATTTTTTCTGGACAAAACTAGAGATACAGTTTGTTTGGACTGTTAAAAACTGGGTCAAAATTAAAGGATTTGCCAAAAATTTTGTATTAACAAATTCATAATATGTGTTGGGTTAAAATTTTTGAATCAAATTATGTGGTTATAAGTTTGTTTAAAATTAGGTATAACATGCCATGGCAGCTCATATCAACCTTACCCTCAATGCTGCAAGTTAACGTCAATAATTGAGTCACTTCAGGGGCCACTGAAAACGGTCTGGCGGGCCGCACTTGGCCCTGGGGCCTTGTGTTTGACACCTGTGCTGTAGAACGAGGGCTGAGGCTATGGCAGAGGAAGGTGTCAGGGAGTTTTGCCCTCTTGATTCAAAAAGTCAATGAGACCCTAAAGTTATTTTTTACCCTGTTGCCCGTGGCAAAGACAAACGATCCCCCTTCTATGTCAAAGGCAAATGTACACCTCGCACAAACATCAAACCAGCCTCAGCCGTTTCACTGATTTGCCTAAAAATCACTCCACATCATCTCATCACATGTACCATCAATAGTTGTTCGTAGAATTTGGATTAGTCATGAGCTCCAGTGGAGGATTAGGAGGACCAAGGTGGACAATGGAAAAAAGCTGGAGCAGAAGCTGGCTCAGGGAAACACCCGGGACGTGTGGAGAGGCTGGTTTTTGACAGAGTGCCAGAGGGACAGCAGATAGAGACCAGCGCCGGGCGGATAAAATTAACCAATATTTCAACCGGTTTGATTCTCCCTCCTCTCCATCTGCCCCCCTTCCAGCCCCCACCTCTTCACACGTCTCCAGCCCAGTGGACACTGCCTTCGGCTGCCCCGGTGCACCGGCCCCCACACCCCCGATCCTCACCTCTGAGAGTACAACCCAGTACCCCCCCCCCCCCCCCCCCCCCCACTCCCACCTCTCCATCACACCGGACCAGGGGAGGAGTGCCGCTCAAGCGACTGAAGCAGAGGGAGACCGCAGGACCGGACGGGATCAGTCCCAGGCTGCTGAGGACCTGTGCAGACCAGCTCTCTGAGGTCCTCAGCTACATGTACAACCTGAGCCTCAGCCTGGAGAGGCTCAGGATGGAATGTGAAAAATGAAGAAAAGTGAAATTGAGGACCTTTAATGTCTGTGGCAGGGTTCCGCAATTTACCAGATGCATTGACATCATCCAGTCACGTGGTTGTGCATGAGCTTACGGCGGAATTAGTGGAAACTAGCATTGCATTGCAAAACGGACTACAACTCTTAAAAACGGAGCTTCCTCTCCTAAATCGAGACGTGGCTGCTTCAAGCACATGTTCGATTACGTTATTGGTGAAAGTAGGAAATCTTGTCGGGGATCACAAATAGTGGCATTTGGAGAAGGATTGCCTAACTGGATGTTCACCCGTACCGTCTCCCCCCAGTCAATTTTATCGATTAAATGAAATGCCCGTATTCATCCCCACATGATCTTTTTCATTATGTCGTTAACAATGCATCCCCTTACACTGGAGCAGATTTAAATGTACATTTTGCTGGTAGCATTAGCAATGCACTTTTCTGTCTACAGCCAAACATGATACATATTGACGAAGAGGAAAATAGTGAAAAACACAACTTACGTCTGATGGTGCTTTCAGACCGCCAACGCTGAAACGCTGAAGCCCCGCTCATCAGACGTGCATTCTCTAGTTTTCAGACGCAGGGGTCTTCACACCAGAACGTCCTGACACGAGCCGGAAGTGCCGGACGGCTCCGATGCTAACAGAGCTATGCTAGCGGCTTCTTGTGTACAGATCTTCTCCAATATGCAGCTTTGCAGCGTGTCTTTGTTCAGAGGTCACGGGAGAACGCATATATTCACAAGCACACCGTCCCCCATTGTCAACCCTGGTTTGAGTTCTGGTGAAGCCTGGTGTGGGTCCTGTTTTGGCTGTTTCTGAGTATTTTCAGTCTGCTCGCTCAGTCCGCTAATGTCCCCGTGACCACTTTGCTGCTCTCTGATTGGTCGCTGCACGAACGTCCCAAGGAAAGGATGAGCAGAATCCATCTCCTGTGGGCGTCAATTTTTCGCTCCTGCTCCTCCCCTTTGACTTTCCCGTGCGTGTCTACTGAACAGTCCGTCTGTGCGTGCTGAGAGGTCCGTGCGTTGTGACGCTGCAATGCGCGCCACCATAGACTTTGCATTGAAACCCGACGCAACGCATGATCCGGTCTGAAAGCACCATAAGATCAGATGAGAGATCTTTTATTTGTGCCACAGTGAATAAATTTCAATCTTGCAGCGCACATACAGCACAGTAGTAAGAGCACACATTTGACTTCAAGCGTTCCTTGTGTCATTGTCCTCCAAATAAATTTATGGAAAGAAAATAAATACAAAATTGTAGTTGATTTATCTTGTAAAAAGATAAATCCCAGTCCTTTTGGTTGATTGCCGCCATCGTCGTCTTCTGTCTTCATGACGAGCAGGTATCAGATAAAAAACACATTTGGCTTATGTCCTTCAGAATCAGAATATTTTTTATTGCCACGTAAGTAACAAACAAGTTACCACTTGGAAATTGTTTTGGCAAAGAGCGTGCCACTTCGCCATTTGCGGCGCTGTTTGCGGTTGCCTGTTAGTACAACCAACCGCACTGCTAAATGTCACAATTTTGGCTGTTATTCGGTGAAACAGGTTGTTTTGGTCAAGTTTCCGAAGGCTCACGGTTAGACTTCAGCCGTCTGTCATGGAGAGTGGGCGTGGCCTGGACGTCACATGCAAGGGGTCAATAGGCAGCTTTGGAGCCGCATTGCTTTGGAACTTTCAGGTTCTTTTGGCTTTCACACAATAAAAATGTTCATAAAAAATGTACAGTGTTTTTTATTGATGTTTTATTTCAACTTATCTATGATCTACACGAGGCTGACAGGAGGCGCCTCTCCGCATTGGTCCCATACCTTGTGCCTTTCTGACAAAAATCAAACTGAAACAGAGCGATAAGATTTGTGACAAACCTCAGCAGAAGCTACAGAGAGTGTGGAACAGAGACACATGGAAGAAGAATGTTCTCCGCAGAACTGCTCCAGCTCAGATTCAGACGGATGCGCTTCTCTCTGATCAATACAAAGATACATGAAGTGAATGAATGAACAGATGATGGTGCGGGTGAGAAACGAGAGGAGAGAGAACTCTGAAATGAAATGAAACATTCACCGTTCTCCACACGGGACACAAGTAAAACATAAGTAGAATACATTTGATCAAGAACAAGTCACTTTATATGTCTGATTCACTGATATACGTCTAGTCATAAGCTCGCTTTTCCCCGCCGGCGGAAACACGCCGAGTGCCAGATCCATTCTGTTTCAGATCAATTAGATTTATAGCAACACAAACACATGAAAAGAAACCCAAACTCCCCAAGACATACTCCGCCTCTCAAAGGTAAACGCCTCCAGGAAGTAGAAGGGTTTCTGTCCAATCACGTCGAAGCATTTCCTGTTTCTAGGCAGGATTAGCTTTCCAACTATGCCAAGAAGTACGTGATTGGTCCAGGATAGATAGACAAAGACGTGCGTGAAAACGAGTTGTCACTCTGCAAAAAATTAATTACGCACAGAGACTCTCGGAGTGAGTTTGTATTAAACGTATGTAATTTTTTTTATTGAGACATTCCACGTTTTACTTTTTTGTGCCAAACTGTGCCAAATGCATTTCTGCCTGAATTTTTCACATCAAAACCTGCATAAATTGTTATTTTTTTGGCATCTAGACATAAACTTTACTCCAAGGTGTCAGTAAAAGGTCGAAGTTGCATTTGATAACGTTTATTTTCTTCTTTTCAAGAAATTATGTCATATATACATTATTCTTATTTGCGCATTTTAGGCGAACCAACCTTTTTTGATAATGTAGCCTAATGTACTCTCGCAAACTATTGTGGACATGAAAATGTTCACATCCACAGAATCCCCAAAGACTAACTTTAAATTTTATTACAATTTCTAGCATTTTCAACAATGTGAAAAGGCCTGTGTAGTACCTTTATGGGAATAGGCCTGAGAGTTTAGAGATTTTAAGAAGCAGCAGATTAACAGTATCGGATTCAATGATAATAAGTCTTAGAAACAATGCACCCCCCCCACCCCCCAAGCCCCCCCCAATAAATACCCCAAAAGCACCGCCCCAGAACCCCCCCCCCCCCCCCCCCCCCCCACCCCTAAATGTTATAGACGACACCTCATATTATGGCTAGATCCTGTATCTCGAGCTGTTAGAGTGTTTTAACCCTCGAACTCTGAAGATGCTTGCACACTCCAATGTGCTCAGCCGCAATTCTCATGTGATGTATGATGTAACCCCACTCTATGCACTTCTAACTGCGCGCTGCCATCGTGTTGCAGCGTCTCAAATGCATCCCCGCACTCACACATGACAGACCGCACGACCACACACCCACACCAACCATAGTTGTCAGGACGAGACACCAATGTGTCGGTATCACCACTATCGCCCTTTCTACGGAGCTCGTGACATGATCATATCATCGCATCTCAGCCAGCTCGCCCTTCGACCTCGATATCTCACGACATCTCGCTACTTGCGATCCACGAGCAAGATCTCATCCATCGCTATAAACCTGTACACTCGCTCCTACTGATTCCAGGATCTCCCACAACTGTCTCTCGCCGCGGCTCACTCGACTGCACATGTATCCATCGCCAGTATTCGCGATAGGCGAGCTTACTGCCGCGACTGTCCTCTCGTCTTATCCCCATTGTAGATCCTGATAGCCCCTCCCTATCCCTCACCTTTACCATTGAGTCCTCCTCACGTCCGTGCATATTGACCGTCTATCCCTACACGCGCGCACGAGACGCCATATTCATCACTGTTTACGATACCCACCTACGCGACTGCCGTAGCCTAGCAAACCCCCCGTCAAATCTTCTCCATCATGTCCAATGTCTTCTGACTGCCCATCATATACTCTCCCTCCTCCGATGCGCCATGCAATTATGCACCTCTCAACACTCCCAGCCTCCCATGCGTCTGACGATTCATCACCGATATGGTATACACGCCCGTACAGCGCGTTCATACAGCTCACGAGGTGCTTGCGCTTCGCTCACAGTGCTCACTTAATGGTTTTGTAGTCGCCCAATATGTTCAGTCCTCATCGATGATGCTGCATTCCGTTCTGTCCGACCTCTTGACGAGTCTCTCCCCTCCGAGACCTGACGTACATCTATGCTGATATGATAGTGCACGCATACGGAGTGACTTCTACACCGCTGAGAGTATGCTATTCTATGCTCTGTAGGACTAGCCTCACCATAACACGCGCCCCCACGTGTCCTTTCCAGCTTATGACCGTGCCCCTCATTCACACTACACCACCCTAGTCGTAGTCACAGGTGAATGACTCCCATGCGAGATATCAGGCCTGCCCGCGACGCAAGGCTGGTTTATACTGTGTGTCGACTCCGCGAGTCACTGAGTTCACCTATGCTGACATCCCTGTGTGCCGGCGTATGCATTCCCGTGATTGCAGGCCTCCGCGCCCAGATCACCACGATAACATATCCGTAGTATCTGGCGCGCAGCACCTCGCCGTGACGGAGTGCGTGCCCCCGACTGGTCTGTCTGAGACTGCGAATATTGCCCGATTGCAAATGCGTCCACTGATACACTTATTCCAGACACGTAGGCAGTGGATTGCGCAAGAGACTGAGCCCAATGCTGCACAATAGTCCGCCTACACAGACAGGTGATGGCAGACGCGGGATAGGCCAGAATAGATGCGCAAGCTCGACAGGATTCGTTCTCACTGCGAGTAACGGACATCTACGATCTATGCAAGACTGACATGATAGCAGACGCCATCCAGCAGCACGCAGTCACAATCTCTACTAGGCTGAACACTGCCTCTTGCTGATCGGCCCGTCCTCTCCGTCACCCCTCATACCTGTCGTGTGCGTGTTACTTGACTCCTGGCTCTTGTGCATCACACAGTCAAGATCGACTTTGAAGTCCTGACTCTAGCACTCGGAAGCCGATGCCTATCTATGCACACGCACTCCCGCGACGCCCTCGCTCGGCTCACGTACCAGCCTGCGCGAGCTACCAATTAACTCCGCCCCGTCAGATCGTAGCCCGCCGACGAGTCCCAGAAACCCTCCCATTCTGATCAGATCCCTCTCGACTGTGACCTCAGTCGCTACCGGCGCTGCATATGACCCACCATGCCAGGCTCATCACCGTTCAGTGTCCAAGTTCACTCTCGCTCATCGTGCGCGACCTTCGTCCCCTCGTACGCATAGACTAGTCTCACTGGCGACCATAGCATAGACGATGATCTCAGAATCATCCCAGAGTCCGCTGCTGTGAGTATATCGCACCCGCCCAGCGTCCACCATAACTATCTTGTGAAGAACACACCAGAACCACGCACCGAGTGTCAATGAACCTAACTGGCCAGAAACTCCGCACATCAATACATCCCTCCTCTCACTAGCCCGGTCACCACACGAGTCACCCCCTGACACACGTCACACCAAGAGATAGACCAACACAGGCACTAGAATTGATATAACCACTCGTCAAACTGTCATATGGCTGAGCGATTCATACGAACTGCCTCACACTGCATTGTGACCGATGATCCTGACGACCACTCAGCCCCCAGACGTGTGTACAGCCCCCCATGCATCTGCGCCTGGAGACCTACGCATCCCCCTGACCGGATCACGCTTGTGGAGACATGCAACTAGACTTATATCGCGAGGGTGCCCACTTGCCGTGACACAAGCTCTGAGTCACCGTGTGTTCGATTGCCCCGGATCCCATGTGCACAGCTACTCCACACATGCAATTAGCCTGCCCGCACTAGTATCCGACGACCCTACGCTATGGTCATCCTAGTTGTGCCTCCGTGCCGTGTAGGTCTTAGCTACCCGCCCTCACCCCGCTACTCGGCTATGGCAGACCATCGACGGCTACCAGAGCCTACAGGCCACACCCGGATGTATCCTCCGCCGTAATTAGGTCGCCATCTCAGTGTCCAGTCTCCCAATGATCTCGCATGTATTAGTTCCCCTACATGCCCCATCTTGAGCATCATTCGTACCGTGACATTCGGGTGTCGTTGACCGCGCTCATTTGATGCACGCGGACCCCTATTGCGGTTGTCGGCATCCCGTAGCTCCAAGCAACGCGCGCGTATCGACGACCCCCCATCTGCGAGTCCATGGTACCTCGCCCCCTAGATCCGCGCACCCTTCCGCACAGAGCGCCATCACATAGCGCCCGCCTTGAACATAAGTCGCCAGCTGTGACCGCCTAGTCAACGCAGGAGCCCAAGCGCATGACCACTAGATGTTGTGGCCACGCAGTATACTTTCTCGATCATCCCTTCACCAGCGTCGATATCTGCTGACAATCTAACACGACGTTTAGATTCGGTACCATGGTGAGAACTCGCGCATAGCAATCCCAGGAGCATCACAATACGCCACAGCCTGCACGTGATCTTGCGAATTCTACACATAGCTGAAACGATTTGCTCTCATCCGAGTGTATCCTAGAACTCTCCTGCCGTGATATCGGCTTAGCCCGTTAGACTACCTCACCCTCGCTCATCTATGGCCACTCTAGCCATCGCATCGCCCATTTGCGGCTCTCTAGACAGTCCCGCACATCCTTACACGCCTAATTATATACAGCACTCTGCTCCAGTTATACGCCGTCGGGACGCTCATCGGCTTTACATTACCCCATTTACTGGACTTCGTGCCCTGCGACCTCCCCGCCGACATCAGAGTCCTCCTATCGCGGAGTGTGCATTGTTCTGTTGCGCGACATGAACTTGTGCGCTCAGTGACACGGCACACCTTACGCGCCTCTTACATGATCCCTCCGCCCTACCCAGCGGCCCTTGGGCGTCCTCGCATCCTCGCTCCTGTGACACGCCTCCAACTCCCTGGCCACTGCAGATCAAGCACCACAGCAGGTACTAGTGCTGCCGCGCCTAGCAGTACAAGAATTGTCGTGAGTGTACCAGATCTTGAATAGTATTTTCTAGCTGCTGCGCCCTCAGTGCTCCCTGTTCGATCGTTCCCACACAAGTCCTGTATCAGCCCTCTATTGAGCGCTTTAAGTCCATGATTGACCAGTGACAGTCAGACGATCCCCACGGCCGAAACCCGGGTGATGTCGTTCACGCTGTGTCTCCCGGTGCAAGTGCGACTCTCGTCGCTAGTGCCTGTTGCTACTCGTCTGTTCACTAAGCGCCACCTGACGCTCTCTGATATGTGTCACTGCCTCTTGTTGCTGTGTGATCACCTCTTCTCTCGTCGGTTGGTCCTGCACTTGAGAGCGCCGACGTGAGCTCTCGTCCTGCCTGAGCTGACTCACGTCGCCCCCGCGACCTCCCCAGCAACCGCTCACAAAGATTGTCTAGTCGCGCACATACCGCATGAGTGTGCAGCGCATCAGTAGCCTCTACTCCGTTGAGCAGAATCGCATGTCACAATGTCGGTGATCCTCTCGCTCTGGGCCCACCTCGGCTCAATGGTTTGGTGGTCATATCCAGCGAAGACTTATGTCCATGCTCATTGTGCATAGAACAGCGCAACGCTAGCCTAGCTAGGCCCGAAAGATCATAACGTCCAAGACATTTTCTGAGTCGAGCCGCTTCAACCTGCTCAGGGACTCATCTGGACGCTGTATAAGGCTGCCGCACGGGATATATCGCGCGTATCTACTAGCAGTTGTGATGTATTCCACTCGCATCATAACATATACACTACGGTTTTTTATCCTATTCCGTCACCTGCACCAACTACACATGATTTCGCAGAGCGTGCTCGGTGTGATTGTCCTGTGCAGTGCCGCAATCTGACATGTCGCGTCGTGATCCGGATATGATACGCGAGCGGCGCAACTCTCGTCAGAGAGAGGCTGCGCTGCACTCGTATATGTATCAAGTCTCTGCTGGGCAGATGTGCCCCCACTGGCCTCCGGCAGTTGTCGATGTCTCGCCATATCGTTGAGGCGGCAGTAAGATTTCTTATCTTACAATAATGGAGGTACGTCCACTTGATAGTCGCATAGCATTTCCTCCCACTCCCCAGGTACGCTGCCGCATCGCCATTGACACTCCTATTCGATGGCAGTCGCCAATCATGCTAGTTCTGGTACTGGATTCTTCTAGAGTTTGAATTGTTGTATGTGCCCATACGGGGGGGTGGCGCTCGTGGGTGTGGCGCGCGCGCCGGCGGGGGGGGGGTGGGTGCAGCGCTATATAGAATATAAATATATTGAGAGATAGATAGCAAACGTCGCCATACAGAAGCGTGATTGGCTCCTGCTGATCTGTAAGATGTGTGTCGCTGTGCTCGGATATGTGCTGATGACTTTAGGTGCGCATGCAACGCATCGCTGGTAAACTAGAACAAGAGCGGCTGGAGCTCTATTACAGCGAACGCTACGACGAGACGAGTTCCTCCTGTATAGGAGTGCAGCATGGTGACACACGACGGAGAGTCCGTCACACTACGAGGCAAACTAGAGGTGGTGTGATCTAGCGCTCGGCTCGACGCTGAGGAAAGTACTGTACTGAGATTGGGGAGGCGCGCAGCGCATATCTTCCACAGACCGATAGACTGAGAGCCACATAAGTGCTGCGCACCGCTTACCATGCAGACAGTCGTTGTGTTGGCCCACGCTACACTATACTCGTACCAGTAACTCGAGGGCAGATGTAAGAATTAGTAGGGCAAGTGGCAGTGATGCTATGCGCTGTCGCCGCACATGGGACGTAGGTGCACTGTAGAATAAGCTGAGATAAAGCTATGCGAGGACACTTGCAGTATGCAGTGGCGAGAAGCGAGGTAAAAGAGCTATTTGTTCGGAGGCATGTAGCTCCATGGTTTTCAATGCCCGTCTGGGCGTAACCCGTTGTGCCGTCCCCACAGGTCTAGCGCTTATCGCCAGCTTCAAGTTCATGAACAACACGTTCTGGTTTTTTATAAATCTAGGATTTTTTTGCGGGAATTCTTGTTGGTGCAAATTGGACATGTGTCATTGTTGCAATTTGTCGATATCCACTTATTTTATTTTTTTAACACGTCCTAAAGGGCTTTTAACGCAATAGCCCTTTTTCCAGTGTCATGTTTGTTGTATCATGCCGATTAAGTATGGCTTATGAACGGGGGGGGGGCCCTGTCCTCACTGCACGGACACACACAAATACACATGGGTCTTATTTTGGCCAATGGGTGTTAGCGTTTGCTCCAGGCTTCTACAACAGGCTAGTTCTGAAAATCTATCCTGTGCAGCGCGCTGCGACAAGTTGAAGGCGTTCCTCATCGTCTATGTGTTGGGGTCGGAACATTGTGTAACCAAAAGTACTGTAGGAGTTGCCCTAGCTGCTGAGTTTCATAGTTTATGATTAGTACAGCCAGTTTAATCACAACTCTCCCCACCCAAACATTGCACGTTTCGTAGTTTGTGGTTTCCTCACTGTTGTTCTCCCAGACTCAAGTGTAGCTACAGTAAGTTAATTTAGCACTTTCCATTCTCGTAACAGCTTCGTGACACCTGTCCATAATTACGGCGGAGGATATGCTGTGACCTGCACGGGGAATACGCACAGCGGACGTGGCTGCACTGGCCATAAACCATCCAGTTAGCAGCCGAGCTCAAGAGCTCCGCATGGGTTGACATCATGTTTGGTTTCGCAGCTGTTAATGAGGGCCCTTGGAGAGCTGCCACAGTGTAAACTGTCTACTAGTGTCATGTTGCCCTCCACAGGTTCAGACACATCGATTCTATTTTGTCTCACTTCAGAGTTCCCTCGCCTCGAGCAAACATGGACCCGCTTACGTCAACAGACCACACAGAGGTCGCCATTTGTAACGATGAAGAACACTCAAGCCTGTGTTCTTGTAAACAGAATAGTCATGCTGGAAATAAGGTTGGAAGCACATGCACAGTTCTCTCAAATCAGGTAGTTAATTATGTTTTGTCACTACAAAGATAAAGAAAATGTTTAGCTCTGTGGACTCACCCACTCGGCAGGTCGGATGCAGTGCGGGGCTGGTGCTGATTTGTCGTACTGGGTGCCGCTCTGACTTGCCACCCCTCCAACCAGCAATGGATTTAAGGGGACGAAGCTGGAGGGGTTGGATGGAAAATAAATGATAACAGTTAAACAACAGATTGACTCTATTACCGCGTGTCAATGGCAACGCAATATTTTATTATGTGCTTGTACCTTTATGTTGTGTTACGAATTACTCCACCCGTCGTCCGCCAGTGTTTGATTATAATAATAGCTAGCCTAGCTGGTACCGCTCTAGCCAGCTAGTGTCGCCACATCATAGAGTCCATGGTGGTGCGCTCCACGTCACGTAGCACACCAAAACGATCATCAACACATTTAAAGGTGTTGTGATACGTCAAATGGCGGTTGTTCACTATTAGTTGTTAAGTTTTCATACCAAAAATCCTGTTTTCCTGGGACAACATGCAACAAAAAGCTGATTGATCGCCGTACCAACCGGCAAGTGTAACCCATTTACCATGACTAAACCTGAGTTAGGCCGCATTTGCCGAATGGAATTGATCATAGATTCAGGTTGAGTACAGTATGTGGGTCACTCCATGGTGATGTTCAAAAAGTCTTGGGTTCAGTGTTTTATGTCGTTCTTTTCCTTGTCACAGAACGTCCAGTTTTTGAAGGTAAACGAAGTAGTTTATGGCTGACTTCAATAAATAAACATTTCGGGCTCTGTGTCATTGGGACGTGAAGTCGGTGCCCCTGCGGATGCGTCATGAACCGATTAATGCCCGCATGTTTATCATTATCGTATACGTAATAGTTATCCAGATTTACTAAAGAAAAATATAAAGATAATTGATTCCTGTTTTGGGTGACATCACAAGCTGCCTTTATAGAATTGTGGAGATGGTGCAGGGTGTGTAAAAAAAATCTTGTCCTGCGCATACTAATTCACCTCGGCCAATACATTGTAAATATACTCCATTTAACCTGTACGATCTCTTGTCCAATCATAAAAATCTATGATTCATAATGATGGTTAGTTTATAAGTTTGGTGCTCAATGAAAGTTAGCCTGTGAGGTTGGTCAGACAAATCCAATCAAAATCAATCTAATAATCTGGGACTACAATTGAACACCTTTGTTGGGTTCATACAATGTTTCTTTCCCCGTTGGCTGTTCCGTGTCCGGCCAATGAAATAAAATTCGAACTTGGACGCAACTCACAGTGCAGTGTAGTCGTTTGTGTGTATCACCATCTGAGTGAATGAATTCTCCGTTCACCACTGTGACCTGTGAAGCGTCTTTGATCGTCCCAAAATCGACCTTGCGTAAAATGATTCATTATATTCTTTGACTATCCCTGTGGCTGACCCCGTGGCCGATGTGAACAGGCCAGCGTCCTGTCAGGACTCCATGCCTTATGACAGGGAGTTGGACGTACTACTGCCACTGTACACCACTGGATGATGTTTGGAGCAGCGATTAAGTTAAGGGCCAATAACTGGCTGGAAGCAGGACTGTATGAGCCCCAAAACCCCTATTTTATTACAAAGATGGAGAGGCTCGGGGAAAATAAAGAATACCACACAACGGGAAGTCGTCCGTTCTGGGCGGTAATACACGGCTGCATTGATCGTTTAGGGTTTATGGGACAAGTGTGCTTTCCCCCAATCGCTTATTGTAGCCCAAAAAAAATCAAAAGGTGAAATTATTTTTTTTATTGTAAAACTGACTTTAAGACAGTCTTGTCTCTTGGCGGCATGGTGGTTCTCAGCGAAGAAGGTCCTTGGTTTGGTCAGAACAAGGCCCTTCTCTGGGAGAACTTGTTATAAAATTAGGTGATAAATGTAGATGAGCGAGCGAATCGTGGTGTTAGTTGGGGGCCTTGAAAGCCTGTGTGTTCGGGCTGGGTCAAAAATATTTGAAACTCTGAACAATGCTCTGGGTGACCTTGGACTGTAAAAATGCGTATATAAATAAAGATTACTTCAGAGTTCCAAAAGAACGTGTTCATTGACTCTCTCTCTCTCTCTCTCTCTCTCTCTCTCTCTCTCTCTCTCTCTCTCTCTCGCTCTCTCTATCTCTCTCTCTCTCTCTCTCTCTCTCTCTCTCTCTCTCTCTCTCGCTCTCTCTCTCTCTATTTTGTTATATAAATTAATTGTGAACTTTGAACGTGAACTGTTTCGTAAACTCACTATTGAGCATGTATGAAACTAGTTCAGAAAAGCTGTGACTCCCCCCCCCATTATTGCCCTGTAAACTTTTACCAGCAAAAACGTCCAAGAGAAAGTGAATAAAAATTACACAAGTACGAAACAGACATCTATAAAAAACCCAAACCAGGATCAGTAACAACAAGGTCATGAAAGAACCGTTTCGGTGAAGGGACTCCAATTAGTGGAAACATACAACGACAGAGTCATATTGGTTTTAAAGAAAATGAATCCAATTCCAGTTGGACGTGGGGGATCACTACCTTCTTTCAACAGCCTCATTCACCAATTAAAGAGATAAATATGTTAAAAATAAAAATAAAATAAAACATGTTTGAGTCACCAACAACCAAGATCTGAACGTCACTGATATCATTATGTGCCTTTGAAAATATGACTCTTTATGTCAATAAGTTTCATTTTAATGTTTGTTTAATGTCTGATGTTGTTTAAGTTTTTGTAAGAATTGAAGCTGAATCATATGACAATCTGCAAAAGAAAGAAAATGTTATTCAAAAGGGCCTTGGAAACAAAACTTCTACCTACTCCTTTGAATTGTGTATTAAATGTTTTCTGTTTTTTTCTTTTTGGGATTGTAACAATTAATAAAGATCTTATTTAGAAAAAATAGCACTTGTGGCTTGTAGTGGGTTTGATACCATCTATCCACCACCCGGGTCTCTGTGGAGGTTTGCATGTTCTCTGTGTGTCTGAGTAGCTTTGCTCCGGTTTACCTTGCCACTACAAGCTTGTTTAATAGCGCATGTCTGGATGAGATGAGTGGGTGATACTGTCGATCACGATGGTCTCAGAGGCTTTGTTGTCGTCTCTTGTCCATTCCTTCGCCCTACTCCAGCAGGTGGATTGCATCAGTAACCTGGCTAGGAGCCACATGTTTCACGGCATTAAGATTAGGTATCACTTTAGATTTAGCCCCTGCCCAAGAGCTTTTTTTACCCTAACTCAATGTGAAAGTGTCAGTTAGTACGTTAGTTAGAGGTTGCTCTCAAGACCAATTAAAGTAGAATAACCAATACTTAATAGTAATTTAAGGCATAAATGATAACTAAACACTTAATTATTAAAACTAACACTTAATTAAGTGTTATTTAGTGAGGGCTAGATTGAAGTGTGACCGAAGATTCTCGGCCTGTGGTGATATTCCGTGACACTCAACATTCACAACATTTCGGGACATTATCAACATTTTAGCCACATTTATCTGACCCCTTGTAGACCCCTAGCGCTCGGTATTTAATTTGCCATTTTTGTGTTTTAACTGGTCTTACTTCTCTGATCTGTTTTGGCGAACTTCAACGGTTTTGTAAAGATCCTCCTTGGATGTTGTGATTTCCTTTCAGTTGAATTGAATTAACAGGTAGTGCTTTTTTAGATATTGACGACGTGCATTTACATACAGCTCCTTTATATGAGCTTTTTCTGCAATGCTCACAAAGCTCTAATGTTCTAACCTCAACTATGAGAAGTTGGTGATAAGTCATGAGATTGGGTTGACAACCTGCAGGAGGAACCCAACACTGCTGTTTTGTCTGGAGCGCGAAACATAAAAGACAGAGATGAATTAGTGAGCGTCAGCAGTTTGCTAACTAAATAAAGGACCAATGCAACACACTGCAAAGAAGCCACAATACAACATTTAAGGTCTCAACACTATTGATTGCCACTTCGCTTTGGCTTTGGAGGGGGCTCTCCCACGAGGCTATATGCAGTAAAGTTGGACAATCTGCTGTGGTAAATCTGCAGTGGGAGTAGTAGAAGTCCTGGATGAGGTGAGAGGGCTGAGAAAAAATTATTACCCTGAGTATCCTAGTAAAAACCATTGCCAATGTTATGGGACCCTAAGGTATTATTAGAGTTTCTTTCAGACTTGGACTCGACCAAAACTTATCTGAGGGGAGTGTAATAATAGGATATTTGGACAGCACAGCAGTTAGTCTTGTCTAGAGAAGGTTCTAAGTTATCATTTCACTAGGGACTTTTTGTGTGGCGTTCTGCATGGCGCTCCGGTGACTCCTACTTAATACAGGTACAGTATAAAGGTGATGAATGTAATGATTGAGTGATGAGAGGGCCCCAAACATTTTAAGGACTTGTGTGATCTACGTCTCTGTGACATATAAATAGTGTTGGTCTGTAACGTATTAAAAGTAACCCGTTACTATATATCCAATTAGCGAGGTAAAGTAAGGGATTAACAACCCCAAAATAGAAATGTGATCACATTAACTTTGTTCTAGCAAGCACCTTAACAATGCGTTACAAAAACCGTGAGTGTCGTGGACTTTTGTTTCATCCCTTCTTGAGTGACAAATGGAGTGACATATAACTGAGACGTTACATATACAGACACGCCCCACATCCAACTTACAAAGACTGTAAATATATTACAGTGGCTACATGAAGGCATGATAGCCAGGACGACAGCGTGCATTTCATTTATGAAGATACTGGAATGGTACGTATGTGACGTTTATTGTTTGCATCTGTTGTTCTTTGGTCCCAATTTACACTCACCTAGTTTAGTTAATTTTTATTGAAGGACTGTGTTCAGAAGACATTTGTAGCTCAGAGAGACAAACTTGTTTTGCACAAGATTAACTGGTAGGAGTAGTTGTCATCTGCAGTCCCTGTACTCACCCTAATTGTACAGTGTTTTTAGTGGTAACCCGGGAGCGAAAACGTGTCAATCTATGTTTACACATAGACAGGCATTTTTTGGAAGTGGAATCAACCCAGACCTTCTTGCTGTGAAAAACAGTATCAAAAGTGAAGAAAAGGTAGCATAAACATTTACTTATTGTTATCATTGTCTTTAAATGTGTTTATAAAAAAAGCAAGTTTTTCTCACTGTTGTCCCAAAACTTTTACCCTATTTTAAACTTTATGAATTGATAAACAAAACTAAACACTTATCATGCCAATGAAGGGTTTGCACACTCATTACAACTTAAATCCCAGCCGTTTTATTTTGTTTTTAGTAATTTTGCATTCATTGCAAACAACGTACAGTTAGAACAAGGGGTTATGTTAGTCAACATGTCACCACACTTTCGAACCCAATGCTACATACCATGTCATGTGAGCAGCTCACAGCTGTATCAGTTCCTCAGTCATCGACCAAATTGTGGCCACACCTATGGAATATTTAAAATCTGCATTAAATGACAGTCGCTCTCTATAGAACAGAAATATTTAGGATTAGGTCATTGTTGCCGTGGTATATATGCAGCTACATAACGCTAAAACAAAACGGTTAGATTAGATAGCTGGGAGAGGCTATGTTATCACTCCCACTTGTAGCCTGTTTACTGAGCAGTGTTTCCAAAATTACAAGAAGGCCCCTTCGCAGGGCTCTTAACTCGCGACTATTACTTCATAGATGCAGAATTAAAAAACTGAAGATTTTTGTTCAGCACCGTCGCTAACTCACCAACAGATATGTGCAATTGAGCCTAAAATACTAATATCACTGGCACGCCACGACTTTCTTTTATATAAAATACATCCATCCAGAGTCAAACGTATGGGAGTAAATACTCCTATTTTTTTTTTATTTTATTCTTAAGGTTAACCCATGAGATGAACCATCTCCTTTTCAGGGGGTCTGTGACAACATGAAAAACAAACTTTTTATGATTCTACAAAAAAAAAACATATAAAGAAAAATAAGGGCACAGAATTCCAAACAATAAACATTCACATTCATTCAGACACGACTTCCCCGTGCCCCCACATCCACCCCCCACCAGGCTGACACTATCCAAGGGTTCAGAGTCATATTAACTTGCTTATGATTTTGTTGGTTGCTGAGCGCCCCAACCCGTTGTTATATTGTGTAATGAACAGGCTGACGCAGTTAAAACTTAAAGGCATCCCATTTTTTCTTGGTTTAACATATATTTTTCCTTCCATTCCCATAGTGGTTTTACAGCGACCAACTTGCCTTATTACAGCTGTAACACTACATAAGGTCAGATTCTGGAGGAGCTCTGGGGCTCTATGTGAGTGATTGTCATGGTTTTCAAAAGGTTTATCACAGGTCGGAAAAATGTATTATGTACCAGTGAAAGGCTGCCGAGGCAGGGGGTCTGTCAGACTGTGGTTGACTGATCAGGCCACTGTTCATTCTGCAACTTTCTTATTATAGGCCCGAGCCCAAGGGGAAAGGGCCTAATTGCTTTCCAACGATTTATGCCTGGCGGAAGCTGTCGTTGTAATCTGTCACTAAGTCACAATCCTTGTGACTTGTGATTGTGACCTGCACGCGACGGGCTACGTGCCCCAGAGCATCTGATAAAATCCGGGCGGAGGCACGGGATAGGCCTTGCTCCTGCTGAAGTACACATGTGAATTGATTGGAGGTCCTATTAAAAGGGGCGGTTCTTTCAACTGATCTTGACGGACGAATGTCGGGCAAAGCTCGGACTTTCGTGCTCGGGCTTTCTGTCCCCCAAGCCCTGACGGCTCACCGTGGACTCAGACACTGACAAACCAGTGCCGGCGGCAACTGATATGGCTTGCTCCCTGCCTTGTAGTACCACAGGTTTGTAATGAATCGGGTCCTTATGGGGGGTGGGTGACCTCTGTTGATGATGAACCCAATAGTTGCGTTCGCCGCGTTCGTTTTTCTATTCGCTTTAAAACGAGCTGATCATATGTATATAGGTTACTATGGAAACCTATATGTTTTTGCTCGTAAGTTTAAAAAAAAAAAAATCATTGGTTTGGTTTGGTTTGGTTTATTAGGCCCGAGTTCCCCACGTGTGGGTAAGGGCCTATTGCTTTTCCAACGAGTAATGCTGCCTGTGGCGAAGAGATTGTTGAACAGTTCAAATTACTCGTTGAATACTGTAGCGGAGGATAGGTGACCTGCACGCGACGGCAGTGCCCAAAGCCATTGATAAATCCGTGCCGGAGGCACGGATGGCTTTGTTCTGCTGTAGTACACAGTGAAATGAATTGAAGTCCTCTTAAAGGGGGGTCCTTGAACTTGTCTACGGCATTGTCCCCCAGCCTACGGGCGCTTGTGCCCAGACACTGGACAAAACAGTGCCCGGAGGACACTGAATGGCTTTGCTCCTGCTTAGTACATGGGATAATGAATGGGGACCTAAGGGGGGGGTGGGTGACTCTTTGATGGCGCGGTGATTGACGAGCGCCGACGCGCCTCGTCAATCACCGTGAACCAATAGTTGCGTTCGTGCCTGTTGTTCGCTTCTAAATACGAGTATAATTTGTATTATAGGTTACTATGGAAACCTATATTTGTTTTTGCTCGAGTTTAAAAAAAAATTCCTTGGTTTGGTTTGGTTTGGTTAGGTTTCTTTCTTTCTTTCATTTTTCTTCTGCGCTTTGAGACCTTAATTTGACCCCTTGAATCATTGATGAAAAGTTTGTGAAATTTTGTCCCCAAAATCAGACACGTCGCGACAATTTCTTTTTTTTTGGTGTTTATTTTTATGGGACAAAAAAATGCTGGACCCCCGTACCAGCGCCCCCTACCACAAAGTTCCGTTTACATTGCGCCTATGGTGGCGGGGTCGGAGGTCAAGTTCTGCTTTGTGTCGAGCACGAAAACTCGGTACACATGTTCCTCAATTCAAGACATGAAAAAAAGATTATTTATGGCCTCGCCCCTGACAAACCGGCGAGCTCATTAATTTCAACTGAAAAATGAAAATAGAAAAATTGATATTTTTCACACGTCGGCTGGAAAATTATCTCCCTCCTCAGGCCGTTTTTCACCGATTGTCTCAAAATCGCTCCACATTGTTTCTAACCCATGGTCCCATCTATTATTTGATATGAATTTGGCTCAGTTAAACGTTGGCCGAGTGACATTTTTTACCAATTTTTGACAAAGTAAATTTGCTCCCGTTTGTACAAAAAACCGGATCTTGCCCACACCAATTTCTATCCATTGTTCAGCTCCGGATAGTTCATTTGAAAGTGGAATATTGAAAATGGCTAATGAGCGCCCCCTACAGACTGTCAACGTTTTTGCATGGGCCTATAAAATTCTTGTTTTCTCAAAATGTTTGAAATTCTCGCACATAATTCTGTTTTGTCATCTGGATTTCAAACAAGTCAATGACAAACATATGATTATTTTTTTTTTTTTTTACCTGTTGCCGTGGAACGACCAACACTCCCTGTTGTGTCTATGAGAAAATTGTTAAATTCTGAAAAGTACACTCGCTCCTTCCAAACATCAAACCAGGCAGGCCGGTTCCAGTGATCTAATTGGTTTGTAATATCATTCCAATGGTCTCTAACACATGGAACATCAATAGTTGCATATCGCAGTTTTAATTAGTCCAAACGGTCTGAGCGTGACAGACCCCCCAAAGTGTGGTCCTTTTCATAGAGAGGTGTGACGTTCCCTATTATCCTATGGAGATGTGTGGACACACTCACAGATTGTAATGTGCAAACTGGAGCACATTCACAAACTCGGATTTGACTAACTTGACTCGGTTGTTCAACTCTGGGCCTAGGTCACATGACAGTGTGAACATTGACATTGGACCATTATCGCCCCCCTAGAGGCTGAGTGAAGGTTTACATGCGGATACAAGTATTTAGGTTTTTATGTATTGTTTGATCTCATATTTTGACCCACAAACAAACACAAAAACTACACACATACTTTGCCCAGACAAGCTTTTTTCAGGGCATAAAGTGTATTAGTTTGGTGTTCTTTGGTATAACACTAAAAAATTATTGTTGGGGTGGCTGTTGTACAATCATTAAATGCCACCATTTGCACATACAACGTCCGATTTGCACCAAACTATTGAATGAAATGTTCAACTCTCGGGTTTGAGGAAAACTGATTGTAAATCATGAAATGCAGCATCAGCGCCCTACAGAGTGGATACCAAGATGTTAGATGGATGAGACTGGGGTTTACCGTTTCCATAGAGACACACAATCACTGATCATAGAATTCAAAATGCACCTGTGTCGGCTCCATAGGGGCAGGGGGAAAGTGGCGCTGTCAGCGCCACCTCCTTTGCGCGGTGCGGCGTAGGGCGTTAGATGCCGCTTGCGGCTTTAATTTATTTTTTCTTCTGACTTTGAACCTTACTTGGGACCCCCTGAACATGATGAAAAGTTGTGACAATTTTGCCCATATCTGAAACCGGTGAATTTTTTATTTTTTTTTTGTTTTTTTTTCTGGGACTAAAAAAATGAAGACAGCGCCCCCTACAAAAAGTCAGTTTTACATTGCGCCTATGGCGAGCGGGGTCGGAGGTTCAAGTTTGGCGTTTAGAGCCACGAAATTCGGTAACCACATGTTCTCAAGTCAAGACATGAAAATCAAGTTATATGGCTCGCCCCCGACAAACAGGGAGCTCATTAATGTCCATGGGAAATGGAAAAAAATGGAAAAAGTGATATTTTTCAAACATCATCCATTCCATCCATTTTCTACCCTTTAATCCATTTTGGATCAGGGGGGTGGCTAGTCAGAGATGCCAGCCCAAGTCTCATTGCACCAGCCCCTCACTGACCCTCTGCAGGTGGTGAGTCCACAGGAGACGGTGCTCTCCTGTGCGGCCTTGATCTACAGTGGGGGTTTTTTGTGGCAACAGTAGGGTTAAGGGTCTTGCCCAGGACACAACGCAGCCAGTCATCTGTGGAGTCGGTGGAGAAGGTTGTCGCAGTTGGGAATTGAACCCACGACCTTCAAGGCTTAAGGCCAATGCTCTACCAATCTGAGCTACAGTCGCCCTATTTTTCACACATGGTTGGAAATTATCTCCTATTTCTAGGCCGTTTCACGATATAGTCTTTCAAAAATCGCTCCTCATGGTCTAAACACATGTACATCACTTAGTTGTAATATAGAATTTGGAATCAGTTAAACGTTCGTACCGAGCAGCGGTAGCGGCAACTGTGACCTTTTTTTTCATTTTTTGACAAAAGTAAATTTGCTCCCGTTTGCCCCAAACAACAGCCGGTATTAGACCACCAAAAATTTTTATCCCATTGTTACAGCACCAGGGTTCTAGTTCCATGAAAAGAGGAAATACTAACTTCGGCTTTTAGCTCCCCTACAGCCCTTGTTCAATTTTTCACCATTAACAAAAATAACATTTGATAAAATACCCACTCAGAATTACACAATAATCCCCACACATACTTAAAATTTAATTCTTTCATCCACCACCACTAACATCACAACACTCTTCATCAAATATACCATAATCCCCTTTTCTCTTCCCACCCACCATCCCCATTAATTTATTCACTATTCCAACATCCAAAACTCTAATACACTTACCACATCTCCACACCACACCATCCCCCATCCACTTCCTAATACCCACAAAATTTCTCCATCGCCACCACATGATCACACCACCATTCCCCACCCCACTAATCCACACTCAACTCCAACTAACCCCCATTACATTCTATCCCTCCACCCCCCCCCCCTATATTACAAAAAACCCCCTCATATATCCACCCCCATAACACCCCCCATCTACCATACAATACCCCCCCCCCCCCCACCCCCCCTCAAAAAATAAAACCCCCTACACCCCCCCAAAACCCCCCCACATCACAACCCCCCAACCCCCAATCCCCACATAAAACCCACATTCACAAACCCCCCACCAACTCAACCCACCCCCCCCCAAAACCCCCCCCCCACACCCACCAACCCACACCCATCACCCAAATAACCCCCAAACAAACAAAAAACAAACCCCACAACACCCCCACACCCCCCCCCACCCCCCCCACCCACCCCCCCCCCCCCCACCCCCCCCCCCCCACCACCACCACACACACACAACAACACCCCACACACCCCCAAAACCCCCCCCCACACCCCCCAACCCCCCCCCCCCCCCCACAACACACCAACCCCCCCAAACCCACCCCCCCCCCTGCAGAAAACATAAATACATTTATCCCCATGGTAAACACTTTAATCAGCCTGTATGGGGGCGGCATAATGGGCCAATGTTATTGTTCACACAGTCATGTGACCTAGGCCCAGTAGTGAACAACAGAGTCAAGTTTAGTGATTATCAGAGTTTGTAATGTGCTCTGTTTACACACACAATCTGTGAGTGTGTCCATCCAGTCTTCAGTGGATAACATGGGAACTTCACACCTCGTTTGAAAATACACCACACTTTGGGGATGTCTGTTCCACGCGTGCATACCGTTTGGACTATTCAAATTCTATATGCAACTATTGTTGGTCCTGTGTGCAGACGATGTGGAGCGATTTTAGACTAATTTAGTGAAACGGGGCCGATGGTGGTTTGATGTTTGAGCGAAGTGTACTTTTCAAAAGATTTAATGGATTTTGCCTAGCAAGCAGGGGATGTGTTGGCTCGTCGCCACGGCAACAGGTAAAAATAATCATTTGATTGTCATTGACATTTTGAATCAGACTACAAAACAGAATTAGGTGCCAAAATTTCAAACATTTTGACAAAACTAAATTTTAATAAAGTCCATGTAAAACTTTAACAATGGTCGGTAGGGGGCGGCTAAATAAGCAATTTCAATATTTCACTTTCAAATGCCTAGACCCTGGAGCTGAACAATGGATATAAAAATTTTGTGCAAATCGGCTTTGTTTGTGCCAACGGGAGCAATTTAACTTTTGTCAAAAAATGAAAAAAAAAGGTCACATTTTGCCGCTCCCCGCTGCTCGGACAAACGTTTAAACTGATCCAAATTCTATATTCACTAATTGTTGGTTACATGTGTTTTAGACCATGTGGAGCGGATTTTGAGACAATAAGCGGTGGTTGAAAACGGCCTAGGGAGGAGATAATTTTTCCAACCAGATTGTTTGAAAAAAAGGGCGACAGTAGCTCAGTTGAGAGCATTGGCCTGTAAGGGCCTGAAGGTCGGGGGTTCATTCCCACCTCTACACCTTCTCCACCGATACTCCCACTGATGACTGCTGTCGTTGAGTGCTCTTGGGCAATACACTTACGCCTACTTTGCCACAAAAGCCCCCACTGTAAGATCAAAGGCCGCTCAGGAGAGCAGCCGTCCTCCTGTGGACGCAACCACCTGCAGGGGTCTGTGAGGGGTCTGGTGCTTATGAGACTTGCGGTGGCATCTCTGACGCCACCCCCCTGATCCACGATAGAAATGATTAAAGGGTTAGAAAAATGGATGGATGGCATGGATGTTTGAAAAATATCACTTTTCATTTTCCATTTCCATGAAATAATGGCCTCCCCTGTTTGTCGGGGGGCGGAGCCCATACATAACTTTTTTTTTCATGTCTTGACTTCAGGAAATGGTATCCGAATTGTGTGGCTCGATCGACAACTTGACCTCCGACCCGCTCCCATAGGCGGCATGTAAACTGACTTTTGTAGGGGGCGGCAGTCTGTCATTTTTTTTAAGGTCCCATAAAAATAAACTAAAAAAAATATAAAAATTTCACGGTTCTGAATTCTTGGGCAAAATTTCACTACGTTTTCTCGCAATGTTCAGGGGGTCACAAGGTAAGGTTCCAAAGTGCAGAAGAAAAAAATAAAATTCAAGCCGCATAGCGGCATCTAACGGCCCTCGCCGCACGCCGCGCAAAGGACCTTCCGCGGTGGCGCTGACGCGCCACTTTCCCTGCCCTGCCAGATGGAGCGACACTGTGCATTTTGAATTCTTATGATCCGTGATTGTGTGTCTCTAGTTGAAACGGTAAACCCCAGGTTCTCATTCTAACTCTTGTATCACTTGATTGGGGGGCGCTGATGCTGCATTTCCATGATTTTACAGTTCAGTTGTACTAACCGTGCGGTTGAACCATCAATTCAAATTTTTGTAGCAAATCGAAATACTTTATTTCTGGACTTTGTATGTGACAACATGGTGGCATTTAAGTTGTACAACAGCTCCCTACAATTAATTTTTTTAGGTGTTATACACCAAAGAACCACCAAATAAATACATTTATGCCTGAAAAAATAATCTTGTGGCAAAGTTTGGTTGAGGTTTGTGTTGTTATGTGGGCAAACTATGAGAACAAACAAACATAAAACCTAAATACGTGTATCCGCATGTAAACCTTCACTCCGCCTCTAGGGGGCGATTAATGGGCCAATGTTCATTTGTTCACACTGTCAATGTGACCTAGGCCCCGGAGTTGAACAACCGAGTCAAGTTTAGTGCACATCCGAGTTTGTGAATGTGCTCCAGTTTTGCACATACAATCTGTGTGTGTGTCCACACAGTCTCCATTGGATAATATTGGGAATCACACCTCTCTATGAAAATGACCACACTTTGGGGGGCTGTCACGCTCAAGACCGTTTGACTAAATTAAATCTGATTTGCCAACTATGATGTCTCCATTGTGTTGAGACCATGTGGACTGATTTTTCAAAACAACTTAGTGATAACGGGGCCGCAGGCTGGTTTGATGTTTGAGCGAGGTTGTACTTTTCCCAGAGATTTAATCAAATTTTCTCATAGACAACAGACAGGGGAGTGCTTTGTCGTTGCCACGGCACAGGGTAAAAAATTAACATCTTGTTGTCATTGTCTTTTTGATCCAGATGCCAACACAGAATTATGTGCAAAATTTAAAACATTTTGTGAAAACTAAATTTTATTAGGCCCTATGCAAAACGTTGACATGGTCTGTAGGGGCGTCATTAGCCATTTCAAATTTTCCACCTTTCAATTGACTAGACCTGGAGCTGAACAATGGAAGAAAATTGGTGCAAACCGGTTGGGTTTGTTACAAACGGAGCAAATTTACTTTTGTCAAAATTGGGAAAAAAATGTCACTCGGACATACAGTTTAACTGATCCTAAATTCTATATTCAATAATAGACTGGGACAGGGGTTTTAGACCATGTGTATGCGATTTTGAGACAATTCGGTGGAAACCGCCGAAGGAGGAGATAATTACCAAGCGAAGTTGTGAAAAATATCAATTTTTCATTTTTCATTTCCGTTGAATTAATGATGCTCCTGTTTGTCGGGGGCGGGAAGCCATAATAACTTTTTTTTTCATGTCTTGACTGCGAGGAACATGCGTGTCCCGAGTTTCGTTGGCTCTACGACAAACTTGACCTCCGACCCGCTCCATAGGAGCCAATGAAAACGGAAGTTTGTGGGGGCGCTGTTCGGGCATTTTTTTTGGCCCATAAAAATAAACACCAAAAAATAAATGTTTTCGCCCCGTTGTTCGTGCTAGTGCGGCGGCGTTTGGGCCGTTTCGGTGCCGTTCTTGAATTTTGGCAAAATATCACAACTTTTCATCAATATTAGGGGGTCAAATTAAGGTTCAAAGCGCAGAAGAAACAAAGAAAGAAAGAAAGAACACCAAACCAAACCCAAACCAAAAAAGGAATTTTTTTTTTTAACTTCGAGCAAAAAACAATATAGGTTTCGCATCGTAACCTTAATACAAATTATACGTCGTTTTAAATGGCGAAACAACGAGGCAAACGCACTATTGGCGTTCTACCGGTGATTGACGAGCGCGTCGGCGCTCTGTCCAATCACCTCGCCTCATGAGGGCACCCAACCCCTTAGGCCCCTTTCATTACACAGTGTCCTAACAGCAGGAGCAAAGCCATTCAGTGCCTCCGGCACTGTGTTTGTCAGTGTCTGGGCAGCGCCGTCGGGCTTGGGGTTACGAATGTCCGTAAGACAGTTGGAAGGAACCCCCCTTTAATAGGACTTCAATCCATTTTCACTGTGTACTTCAGCTGGAACAATTCCTTTCCGTGCCTCGGCACGGATTTATCAAGGCTTGGGCACGTGCCGGTCGGCGTGCAGGTACACAATCTCCCGCGACAGGTTTTCATACGAGTATTTGACTGTTCAACCAATCTCTTGCCCCAGGCATTACTCGATGGAAAAGCAATGGCTCCCTTACCCCGGTTGGGGCTCGGGCCTAATAACCAAACCAAACCAACCAAGGATTTTTTTTTTTTAAATCTGTAGAGCAAAAAACAAATTATAGGTTTCCTGTAACCTATAATACAAATGAGTACGTCGTTTTAATCGAAACGACGTATGCGAACGCACTATTAGGGTTCATCTCATCAATTGAGGTCCACCCACGCCCCCCCATAGGACTATTCATTACACGAGTACTACTGCGGAGCAAAGCCATTCAGTGCCTCGGCACTGTTTTGGCATTGTTGGTCACGTGCGTCGGGCTTGGGGGACAAAAGCCCGAGCACGAATGTCCCGGGCTTAGCCCGGACGTTCGTCCGTAAGACAGTTGAAAGAACCCCCTTTAATCGGACTCAATCATTTCACTGTGGTATCTACAGCACGGAGCAAAGCCATTCCGAGCTCCGGCAGATTTATCAGTGCTTGGGCACGTGCCGGTCGGTCGCAGGTCACAATCACAAAGTCACAAGATTGTGACCTTATGACCGGTTAAACGACAGCTTCGCCCAGGATTATCTTGGATAGCAATTGGCCCTTACCCGGTTGTGGCTCGGCGCCTCCTATATAATAATGTTGCAGACAGTCAGTTGTCCTGGATCATCCCCCACAGTCTGACAGACCCTCCTGTTCGCTGGCAGCTTTCACTAGGTTAACATATAATTTCCGACTGTGGATAAACTTTGTAAACAATGGCAATCTCTCACATAGAGCCAGAGCTACCTCCTGAATCTGACTTATTTAGTTGTTCTTCACGCCGTATAGGCAAGTTGGTCGCTGTTAACACATATGGGATGATGAATGGAAAAATAGCATGTTTAAACCAGAGAAAAAAATGGGACTTTAGTTTAACGCTTCAGCCTGTTCATCATAATTTAACACGGTTGGGGCTCTCAGTCTACAACACAATTCATAATCAAAGGTTACTATGACTCTGTAACCCTTGGATAGTGTCAGCTGTGGGGGGGTGATGGGGGGGCTCTGGAAGTGCGGTGCTGAAATGAATTTGGAATGTTACTTTGTTTGGATTCTGATTCCCTTATTTTTCTAATATGTTTTTTTTTGTAAATCATAAAAAGTTTGTTTTTTCATGTAGTCACCAGGGACCCCTGAAAAGAGATGGTTCATCTCAAGGGGTTATCCTAAAGAATAAAAAAAAAATTAGGAGTAGTTTACTCCAGTTTTGACGCGGATGGCCTGTAATTTTATTATTAAAGATAAGTGTGGCTGCCAAGTGATATTAGTATTTTGGCTCAATTGCACTAGTATCTGTTTGTGAGTTTTAGCGCTGGTGGTGAACAAAAATCTTCAGTTTTTATTTTGCTTCTGTATGAAAGTTGAATTAGTAATCGAGGTTAGAGCCCTGCGGAAGGGCCTTCTTGGTAAATTTGGAAACTGCTCAGATCAGGCTACAAAGTGGGAGTGAGTAACATAGCCTTTCCAGCTATCTAACGTTTTGTTTTAGCGTTTGTAGCTGCCTATGTTACCTACGGCCAACAATGACTAATCCTATCTTATTTCTTGTTCATATTTGGAGCGGCTGCATTTCAATGCTTGATTTTATATATTCCTAGTGTTGTCCACAGTTTGGTCGGATGACATGAGGATACTGACTACAGATGTGAGCTGGCTCACCTGAAATGGTATGTTGGCATTGGTTCCGAAAGTGGTCTGGTGACTGATGGACTACACAACACCCTGTTCTAACTGTTGTTGTTCTGCAAATGAATGCAAAATAACGTAAACTCAAAATAAAACTGCTGGGATTTAAGTTTAATGGAGTGTGCAAACCCCTTCATGGGCAGTGATTAAGTTTATGGTTTTTTGTTTATCAATTCATAAAGTTTACACTAGGGGTAAAAAGTTTGGGACACAGTGATAAAAACTTGCTTTTTTTATAAAACACTTTTAAAGACAATGGATAACAATAAGTAAATGTTTATGCTACTTTTCTCACATTTGATACTTGTTGTTCACTCAGCAAGAGGTCCTGAGGGTTGATTTCCACTTCCCAAAAAATGCCTTCTATGTGTTGACTTAGCATTGTACGTTTTGTCTCGTGTTACCACTAAAAACATGGACAATAGGGTGAGTACAGGGACTGCAGATGCCAACTACATACCTATATAATCCTTGTGCAAAAAAAACCATTTATTTTTTTTTGTTTTCTCTTGCGCTTAATGTCTCTTGATACACGTCCCTTCATCTAAAAAATTACCTAAATCTGGTGAGAGTGTAAATGTGGGAACAACAGTGCAAACAATAAACGTTCACATACTTTTACCATTTCCAGTCTCTTCTAAAGGAAAATGCACCGTGGGCGTCTGGTATCATGCTTCATGTTGCCACTTTGTAATATTTACAGTCTTATGTAAGGTTTGATCGTGGGCGTGTTGTATCTTACGTCTCAGTTATATGTCACTCATTTGTCCTCACTCAAGAGTTGAAACTAAAGTCACGACACTCACGGTTTTTGTAACGCATTGTAAAGGTTCTTGCTTGAACAAAGTTAATTGATCACATTTCTATTTTGGGGTTGTAATCCCTTACTTTAATCGCTTTTTGGTTTATAGTAACGGGTTATTTTTATTACCGTTACTGACCAATCACTATTTATATGTCACAGACGTAGATCACACAAAGGTCCCTTTAAAATGTTTTGGGCCCCCTAGCACTCAATCATTTACGTTCATACTATTATACTGTACCTGTATTTAGAGGTAGGAGTCACCGGAGCGCCATGCAAACTCCACACAAAAGTCCCGGGTGGAAATGTAACTCTTAGAACATGCGCTAGCCAAGAACTAACTGCTGATGCTGTCCAACTATCCTATTATTTACTCCCTTCAGATATGTTTTGTCTCAGTCCAAATCTGAAGAAAAACTTAATAATCCTTGGGTCATATCATTGGCAATGGTTTTAATAGGATACTTCAGGGTTAATATTTTTTCTCCAGCCCTCTCATCAGGACGTCTCCTACTCCCACTGCAGATATCCCACAGGATTGTCAACATATACTGCATATCGCCTCGAGGGAGAGCCCCACTCCAAAAGCCAGCGAAGGCCATTCAATTTGTGTTATCACCTTAAATGGTGTATTGTGCTCTTTGCAGTGTGTTGCATTGGTCCATTATTATGTTAGCAAAACTGCGCTGACGCTCACTCATCCTCTGTCTTTTATGTTTCGCGCTCCAGACAAACAGCAGTGTTGGTTTCCTCTGCAGGTTTCAACAATCTCATGGACTATCACCCAACTTCTCTTGTGTACTAACTATAGAGTTTGGTGAGCATTGCAGAAAAAGTATATAAAGGGCTGTATGTAATATGCACTCTCAATATCTATTAAAGTCACTACTGTTAATTCAATCAACCTGAATGAATCACACATCAAGGATGGACTTTACAAAACCGTTGATTCGGCCAACAGATCAGCGATATTAAACAGTTAAACACAAGATATGCAAAAGATTAAAATAGCCGAGCGCTATTGGTCTACAAGGGTTCAGATAAATGTGGCAAAAAGTTGATAATGTCCATAAATGTTGATGAATGTTGAGTGTCCTGAACTATCACCACTGCCAGAATCTGTCCCGGTCACACTTCAAGTCTAGCCCCTAAATAACATAACAGCTAATTAAGCTGTTAGTTGAATACATTAATTTGTTAGTTATCATTTATGCTTAATTAGCTATTAAGTATTTGTTAGTTCTTACTTTAATGGTCGTTATCAACCTCTAACTAACTCCTAACTGGACACTTTCACATGTGGTTGGGTAATTAAACGCTCTTGGGCGAGGGCTAATCCTAGAGTGTTACCATATCTTAATGCCGGTGAAACATGTGGCTCCTAAGCACTGGTTACGATAGCAATCCACCTGCTGGAGTAGGCTAGGATGGTACACGAGACGACAACAAAGCTACGACCTTACCGTGATCGACCGTTCACCCACTCACTCACCATTCAGACCTATTAAACAAGTTGTAGTGGGCATGGTTAAACGGAGCAAAGCTGCAGCAAAGCTCGCAGACACAGAGAGAAAACATGGCAAACTCCCACAGAGACACCTGTGTGGATGGAATCAACCCAGGCTAAAGACACAAGTGCAATATTTTCTAAATATGCTTTTTTTATTGTACAATACCAAAAAGAAAAAAACTTTATACATTTATAAACACATTCAAAGTGTTAGTAGGTAGATGTTTTTGTTTCCAAGCCCATTTTTTTACAGTTTCTTTCCTTTGCAGGATTTTTGTCATAATGATTCAGTTCATTCTTACAAAAAATACAAACATCTGACTTTTAAACAAACTATTAAAATGGAAAACTTATGACATAAATATTCATATTTCAAGAGGCACATTAATGATCAGTGACGTTCTAGGATTCTTGTTGTTGTTACTCAAACGTTTTTATTTATTTTTTATTTTAACATATTTATCTCTTATTGTGTGAATGAGGCGTTGAAAGAAGGTTAGTATTCCCCCACTTCAACTGGAAGGATTTCATTTCTTTTAAAACATTATGACTCTTGTCTTTTTATGCTTCCACTAATGAGTCCCTTCACGAAACGGTTCTTTCATGATGTTGTTCTGACGTCTGGGTTTGGGTTTATATTAGATGTCTGTTCGTTATTGGTGTCTTTTTCAACTTTCGCTTGGACGTTTTTGAAGGTTAAGTTTTAATGGGCAATAAACGTCACAGCTTTTCTGAACTGTTCATACTATGCTCAAGTGAGTTTACGCACAGTTCAGTTCAAAGTTCACAATTAAATTTATTATACAAAGTAAGAGAGAGAGAGAGAGAGAGGTCGCCGAGAGAGGAGACGAGACGAGAGCGATGAGAGGAGTGGAGAGGAGAGAGGAGAGGGAGACGAGGAGAGTGAGGAGAGTGAGAGCAGAGAGAGAGAGAGGAGAGAGAGAGAGTTCATGAACACGTTCTTTTGAACTCTGAAGTAATCTTTATTTTTTATAGCGCATTTTTACAGGCCAAGGTCACCCAGAGCATTGTTCAGAGTAAATTATTTTTTGACCCCGAACACCTGGCTTCAAGCCCCAACTAACCACCATCATTCGCTCGTCATCTACTTGTATACCAATTTTACAAGTTTCTCCTCGAAAGGGCCTTGTTCTGACCAAACCAAGGACCTTCTTGCTGAGAGCCACCACCATGGCCAAGAGACAAGACTGTCTAAGTAGTGGTACATACAAAAAAATAATTCAACTTTGATTTTTTTTGGCTACAAATATCGATGGGGAAAGCACCACTTGTCCATAAACCCTTACGGATCATGCGCCGTGTTATTACAGCCAGACGACTTCCCGTTGGTGTGGTTTTCTTTATTTCCCCGAGCTCTCCATCTTGGTAATATGTGCTCAGCCAGTCAGCTCCTCCAGCAGTTATTGCTTACTTAATCTCAACAAACTGCTATTTGTAGCATGCATCCAGTGTTTCTTATTTTCTCCAAGGGACTGATATACTGTTAAAGTTCAGGCTATGAACAAGGCTTGTCAAAATTCATGTCAGCTTATTTACTGGAACAGCCAATAAATAAAAATAATTAAATACAATAACCCCAGTCGCACCCTGCTTAAAAGTGTGGGTTTTGTTTTCATTCTATTACCGGTTTGTTAATGGTTACAGTAGGAGTGATGAGGTGTGTGGTAAAATATAATTGCATCTAGAACCCTTAAGATAGCAATACATTTATTTAACCTTAACCTAAATATATAGTTGAGCACCCGCAGGTGTGTGACCCTGCAGAGATGATGGTTACTTGTTCTCTTGTCCTTATTGTTCGTATTGTAGGGACTCCAGTCCAGTGCGACTAGTTGAAAAGAGTGTTTTGTTATGACTCATTAGCTGAGGTTGCCGTGTTCCTCAGGATGCAGGGATGGAAAAATATTATAGGTCAAGGATTAAAGTACTTCTTTGGGCTCAGTGCTAGACAATTGTTTTGGGTGGCGTGGTGGCGGCAGCAAGAAACAAGAAGGTCATGTGTTGATTCCACCTCCAGACAAAGCCTTTCTTTTGCTGATTTGTTGCTCTCGTCATTCCCTCTGTGTCTGGGGTGTAAAACTGGTTTACAGAAAGGGTGGTGTAGCTTCCATTCCAGTTTTTACTTCCAACCAAGTAGTAGCACACAGTTGTGTCCCAGTGTAACTTAGGAAATGGGCCTTATGGAAACCACTTTCGACAGCCTGTTGCGGGTTCCCTTTGTTCCCTGTACTACTAAAAATGAAAGGAATGATCAAGTTTTGTAGTAGTGAGTCTTTTAATAGTCGTTGTGGACAAGTGGGTTACTCTTTTTAAGCCGATTTACTTGCATACATTTTTTCCCCCTCATTTCCCAACTGATCCTGTTTTTTTTTTTTTTTAATTTTTTCACCACTGTTGCCTTTTTGTTTTTCATTCATTGTCCTTCCATCTGTAAAGAGGGCATGTCCTTGTTGGCCATTTTAGTGTCTGGAGTGGAGCTGGGCGGAGCTAATAAGGATAATAAGTGGCCTACCTGCAAGGGAAAGTCAGATCCCGTCAGACCATCTGAAGCCAGCAGGGCAGGGCCTGGTATAGTACTTTAATTGGAGACTTCTGGAGAACACCAGTTGCCCACAGTGGAGAGGCCAACTGTGGGGCGGCTCAGTGCTAAACTGTCATTTCTGTCCTGGGTAGCCCCAGGGCAGCTGTGGCTTGATGTTACTACTACTAAAATAACACATACACATAATACATTGTTCCGGCCTTTTTTAATCTTGGTTGCCTTTTCCAAGGAGAAGTGATCTTGGAAGCAGAGAGTGCTCTGTCCAAAACCAGATCTAACCCAGCATACAGGCGGAACACTCCTTTTGCCTAGACTACCAAATCCAGCCCACTTATCATTACATACATTATCAGTTTTATAATGAGACCCTTTGGTAATTAGTACATGAATTGTACAAGACAGGAAGGAAAACCACAGAGAATCAAAGAAACAGAATCACATGGTCCACATCTGCACGCAAAACCCTCTCCGTCAGACTTGTTGCGGAGCCAACAGTGACTTACAATACATTTAACTTGAATATGATAACTTAAACAACATTCCAATGACACTATAGTAGTTAATTTTCAACCCCGTCTAGCGGTGAAGCTTATCATGGTGACACGCCCAAGGAAAGCGACACTGTGTGATATACAGAGGTGGGGACAAAGTCATTGTTTAGCCAAGTCACAAGGTCCTGTCTCTATTCATTGCCCTCAAGTCCGGTCAAGTACGAGTTAAGACAGGCAAGTCCCGTGTCGGAGTCCAAGGTCAAAGGGCCAACAAATCTC
Organism: Knipowitschia caucasica; assembly: GCA_964034765.1. Taxonomy (NCBI): domain Eukaryota; kingdom Metazoa; phylum Chordata; class Actinopteri; order Gobiiformes; family Gobiidae; genus Knipowitschia; species Knipowitschia caucasica. The sequence continues at coordinate 11,382,144 of OZ035831.1, forward strand.
AAAGTCAGTCCCAAGCCTACGGGTTTGGACTTTCGAGTCCTCTGAGTCTTTTTGACCGCGATTAGTTTTTGTTGGTCTCACGTTACTTTTGTAGGCAAACAAAAATAATGTTAGGAATCATTTTGCTGGTGCATTCTCGTTGGTCCTCTGACCCATGGACTAACGTTTGTTCCATGTCGTTTTGTCTCTGCTGGTAAATCAAAATATCTTTGTGTATCTAATTGGATGGTTGGCCAGATGCAGGCTCCAGTTACACAATGCACGGACCACACATAAAATCAGTAGCAGTCCCGTGTCAAACATTACTTTTTAATCTTTGGGTTTTTAATGGGAAGTAGCAAGTGCAGCATATATGAATAGTATGCTCTATATTATAATCAATTAATCTCAGTATTGGGCTGGGACCCTGTAATCTATATCTAATCAGTTTAATGTCCGTAGTGGTTATTGTTCCCAAAATGTCTACTGTCCGGATAGGGGTAGTCTTGAGGGGGTCTGAAGGGACCAATGGAGGGGAAGGAACCTGGCCTGTATGAAACTGGACCACGCTTTAGTAATATCTTCATAATTGACCAATAATATATCATTACATAATAAAAATGTCTCATATAAATTAATTCAATCAGTCAAAGCCCTGATTATCATTATCAATGCAACCATGGCGGACCCTAAGATGCTGACTGAATCTACGAGTTCATGCTGATCCAGGCTCAAACTCATATTGGCATAAAGCTACTAAAAGTAGTAATCATATACTGTAAAGGAAACACTCACGTTGAGCAACAACTTTCCTTGTTTTCGAGAGGTTAAGCCTGGACCAATGCCGGGAGGCGGCTTGATAATCACGCTAAGGAACATCTGGGATGCAATCCAACAGAGCACCCAGGAATTACGAGTATACTCGATGCCAAAGTTTCCTCCCCAATACATCAAGCATTGATCACTATACAAACATCATGTCCACAATTTGCTACTGCCTCCCATCACAACCTACATCACATACAGGAATCCCTTCAAATGGGGGGGGGAAACTTTTGGACCATATACAAAATTGGCTTATTTCAAAACAGATTTATTATTAACCAGTAAAAGTCATACAGTTGTTGTTCAGGAAACCCATGAGCCAAACGTCAAAAACTCCTCAATACAATTTTGGAGAAATCTACTTGCAAAACCCTGAAGCTGCTTCCAAATATCTCGGGCTATGGCTTGCCCAAGAACTCTCATTCAACCACACTTAGATCTATACTACTAAAACTTATGCTCTCTTGCCAACTTCAAAGGTCAAGTTAGTTGTTTCTTTCCCTTCCCCTTTTCTTCTTTTTCTTTTCACAATCGCATCAGAAAATAGATAGTCCAGAACTTGTGCTGCCAATAATTGACTACGGTGACATGTCTATCAACATATACTGATGCTGTTCTTAAGCCTTGACCACTCTTACAAACCTCACTTGCAGATTCTTCTCGATGCAATTATTTCCTTCACATTGCACCTCACTATTTTCTTATTGAGTAGGTACAACCCAGTGCAAGAAGACAGTTTCATTGGTTTATCTTCTTGTATCAATGTATTTTACTGATGTACCTGATTACCTAAAACAACATATGGTTCCCATTATAACCTCACACTCTTTAAGAAATCTTGAATTCTCCCGTATTTCAGAATCCCCCATTGTACGTAGGAGGTGGGAAAGAGGCTTTTCGATTTAAAGCGGCTCATGACTGGAATAATTCTGCCCATGGAACTGCCGATCACTATCCTCCCCTGCCACAATTTTAAAGCAGTCTGTATTTAACAAGACTTAACCGTATCTGTGTGCCTGTTTTTAACATATTATATGCAATGTGTTCTTATACTGATGTTGAAATACAACTAGATTATAATCAACGGTTGGGGCTCTCAGTCTACAGCCAATTCCATAATCACTGTTAATATGACTCTGAAACCCTTGGATAAGTGTCAGCTGTTGGGGGGTGTGATGGGTGGGCTCGGAAGTGCGGTGCTGATATGAATGTGAATGTTATTTGTTTGGAATTCTGTTCACTTATTTTTCTTAATATAGTTTTTTTTGTAAATCCATAAAATGTTTGTTTTTCATGTTGTCACAGGCCCCCTTGAAAAGGAGAATGGTACATCTCAAGGGGTTATCCCTTAAGAATTAAATAAATCAAATAAAGTAAACTATAGTGCAAATATTATATCTTGCTTAGTGCACATAATCAAAACACACTAATCTAATGTATGCAAACTTTAGCAGGAGGAGCACAGCAAAAACATATCATAATAATAGGCCTCGGCGCCACACAGAAAAATATAAGAAAGAGCCAACAGAGCAGCGCAGGCTAGCGCTAGTTTGACTCACCAGTTCCCTCTTTAAAAATGGCACAACAGTGTGCAACTGCGTCGAGTCAATTGTATGGGGCCTGTAGTGAAAGCATGCTAATTACGGTTTGTAGAACAAAATATGAGTTAGGTCGCGATATATACCTGCAGCTCTATCATTTCCAGCTCCCCTACGACAAACACACCCACCAGTGAAATGCAGTCCGCTTGTTTAGGGAAGTGTTGCTGCCGCGAATGCGGGGAACTCCCACGTTCGATACTCTCGCGCGAGCGCTACAACTACCGCGAGGCTTTGTTTCTTCAGAGACGGCATAGATAGAAAGAGACGATGCCGGAGAAAGGTAAAAATGGCCCGGGTTACGCAAGTCTTTACCAAGTCAATTTGGCGCAAGTCCAAGTGAAAGTCAGAGTCATTGATGTAAACGTCCAAGTCGAGTTGCATAGTCTTTTTATATTTTGGCAAGTCCGAATCTAAAGTCATCAAAATCATGACTCGAGTCTGACTCGAGATCCAAAGTCACACTTGACTCGAGTCCAACACCTCTGGTGATATATCTTTCGGATCTTGACTTGTGAAATTTGTCATTCTGCCCAAACATTTTGAAACTGGGGCCAGCTTCCTTCAATAGAAAGCTTGTCACGTTTGGTAATGTGCAGTGTCCAGCTCTGCTCCGATGCAGACTAGTAAGCAGCATCTTGGTGAGAGCCGCGAAAAATGGGCACTATATAAAACACTAATGCAGCTATTGTCAGTGAAAGTCAATTCGGATAATGTGAGCTCCTCTCACTGGGAACATCTCCGCTCTCTCGACTTGTGGTTTTGGAAAAGTTGTTTGGTAAATTGAGGCTTTTTGTCAAGTGAGTTTGTCCCTGTGCTTCTCACTACAAAAACAAAAGTATCAAGAGAAAAAGAATACCAGTGGTCTGTAGCTTAACCCTGTTCACCTTTTAAGGACAAAGCTGTCAGGTGATTAGAAACAGTTAAAAAGTGTGTGCTGAGGGTTTATAGCCTTTAAAACATACAGATTTGCTGATGGACATACCAGATTTGATGATGGACATGATGGATTTGTTTAAATATAGGAGGGACACCCGGTATGAGAGTTTGAAGTTATTCTTGCATAATGAAAACTTCCAAACCCTCAGAAGAAAACTATTAAAATGTGCCTCGTGTCTCACAAAAAGTATTGACAATCAGGAGTACCAATTGTCTAGATCAGTGTTCTCAAAGTGTGGTTAGCATCGTACCACTAGTAGTACGCAGGGCTCCCCTCTAGTGGGTACGCCTCTAAAAACCATGAAATAAATAAAATGTAAACAAATATTATTATTTTTTTAAATTCAACAAGGAAAGTTCCCATTGTAGATTAAAAAAACCTCTTTTTCCAAGGGAGTCATGGACAAAACTTACATTAAATTACAGATTTTAAAACAGTCACAAATCATCCATTTCACATACCATTTTCTACCCTTTTAATCATTTTGGGTCAGGGGGGTGGCAGTCAGAGATGCACCCAAGTCTCATTGCCCCAGCCCCTCACTGACCCTCTGCAGGTGGTGAGGCCAAGGAGGACAGCTGCTCTGAGTGTGAGCCATAGCTTGATCTTTCAGTGGGGGCTTGGGCAACCGTGGGGTAAGTTGTCTTACCCAAGGACACAACGACAGCAGTCATCCCGTGGGAGTCGGTGGCGAAGGTGAAGAGGTGGGAATGAACACGAACTTCTGGCTTAAGGCCCATATGCTCTACCAAATGAGTACTGTCGCCCCCACAGTCACAAACAATTTTATAAAAAAAATTCGGATTATAAAAACCGGTTCCATGTAGAAGGAGCAACAATTACAAAAGCTATTTTTTCCAGTTCTGTGCACAAGGAACAGAGAGCAACAAAGTTAATTTGATCCAAAAACCATATGAACCACATCTCTTTTGGGGCTTTACAACGCCAACGGCTGAAAGCTGAAGCCCCGCCTCTCCGACGCGCATTCTCTAGTTTTCAGACGCAGAGGTATTCACACCTGAACGTCCTGACGCGTGCGGATGTACTGGAAGTTAGCCGGCGCTCTGATGCTAATCAGAGCTATGCTAGGGCTGCCTTGTGTACTGATCTTCTCCAATAAGCAGTTTGGGGCAGCGGTCTTTGCTCACCGAATTCCGGGCTTTATTAACTGTAGTATGTGTTCCGGAGGTGGCCATTCGTGTTTTCTTATTATTTAAACGGGAATTTCCGCATCGGCGTAACACTCGAAGCCGATGCATAAGGTACGGGAGCATGACCAGCATATGTTCACAAGCACAGACGGTCCCCCTTGTCAACCCTGGTTTGAGTTCTGGTGAAGCCTGGTGTGGGTCTGTTTTGGCTGTGTCGAGTATTTTCCGTCTGCTCGCTCAGTCGCTAATGTCCCCGTGACCACTTTGCTGCTCTCTTGATTGGTTGTCGCACAAAGTCCCAAGGTAAGGATGAGCAGAATCCATCTCCTGTGGGCGTCGATTTTCCGCTCCTTCTCCCTCCCCTTTGACTTTTCCTCGCCAAGTCCGTGCTCTCTTACTGAACAGTCCGTTCGTGCCAAACCGGGCGGTCTGTGGCATTGCGACGGCCCGAACGCGCGTCACCATAGACTTTGCATTGAAACCCGATGCCAAACGCATGATCCGGTCTGACAAAGCCACCATTTGTGGGAGTAAAAGGCAGATGTAAGAGGACAGCAGACCTAAGCAGGGCTGTGAAATATGTAAATAATATGTAACTCTCATTCTTTCATCTCTATTCCATTCACACACCTATACTTTTAAAATCTATGTCTAAGAATCGAATAAGCCTCCATTCTCCATTAGCTTTGGTTTTGTCTTGTTGCTGCAGGATGGAAAAAAAAAACAAAGTGTGCTGGACAATAGAATGCCGCTTTGTTTGGGTTTAATGTCATTTAAACTGAGTCAATTTTACTCACACCGAGGAGACAACACCAAATAATCCCAGAATCTCCATTAAAGCAACTCATCTTTGTCAAAACAAATGAATCTGTAGTGAATGATCACACACCATCCAACTATTCACCTTTTTACATCAAGCACACATACAAGACACACACAAACACAGGGACACACACACCACACAAACACTTAAGCAACAAAACACAACAAACAGACACACACGCACAAAACACAAGGATTCGCGCACACACACAAGCAGACACATAACGCACAAACAAACCTAACACTCACAAACATAAAGGATGGGCCACTCACACACATACATAAAAAGCACATGCAAAGACACACACACACCGAGGGCACACACATACAGGCAGACAGGACACGTTACAAACAAACTAACACACCAGAACGCACACGAACTAAAAGTATCCAAACTAGACTGAACTGGCACAAACAGAAATCAACCAATGTTTGGTTCTGTAGGACAGATGTCACTTCGTAATCTACTTAGCATTTCCGTTTTTAATCTTCTGAGCTTTACAACAAGGTATTGCATAACTGGATTAGTGGAGCTGAAGTTGGCTGTATAATGATGTAAATAGTACCTCACTGGCTTCTTTTATCACAAGAATATAACAAGGAAGGACCCAAAAGCAGAATTGCAAATGATATAACTTATTTTAAATGCCACAAGAAAAACTAATTACTATAAGTAAAAACTGAAAACCATGGACAAGACAATGGGGGTAAAACCAACAAAGGGCCGACAACAAGAAGACAGGAACGCAGGGTCTAAATACAACACAAGGACAAACAGGTGTAAACAATCAACCGGACAGGCAGGAAAAAAGCAAAACAAGAAATCTAATTTGAAAGGACATATAACTAGGTAAAGTATAAATGAACAAAGTCGATACCATGATAAAAAATTGTATTACAAGCAGAGGACCACATCAAATATCTGAGCGTGGCCGTATTTTGCACCACGGCCTCAGTTTGGACCCCATCGTTTAAGTTATAATTGTGATGTATCTTCTCACCCCTCCCTTTCCAAAGTCCTCAGCCCTGATGTTTCAGGTGTGCACTTACAACCTCTATATTTTCACATGCTGTTCCATATTAATTAGACGTTATAGATGGTAACCACAACACACAGATTGGTCTCTTTGTCTTCTCCGCTCTTCTGCCATACTAATGAGATCATTAAGTGGGAATTGCCAACAGTGTCTTGTGAAGGATTTGGAACCCTTGTTCACATGTGGCTTCAATGTTTTTCCCCACCGGCTCGCTGCCCACAAAACACATCAATGGCCGCTTTGATATTAAAAAAGAGAAGGTTTTTTAAATGTTTCCCTTTCCCTATGCAGTTTTGATTTGGTCACTAGCAGGACAATGACCAGACATGAGTGACAAGATACAAGATTATGTAAAACATTATGACGACCCAGGGCATTCGAACTTTCAAAAGAACATTTAATGATCATTTATAACTTTAAAAAGGTTAATAAATGCTCATTAATGTCTTTGAAATGTTCGAATGCCCTGGGGTCGAAAATAAATGTTTACATAATCTTGTATATTTTCACTCATGTCTGTCATTGTCCAGCTATTGCCAATCAAAAGCTGCATAGGGAAAGGGACACATTTAAAACAACTTCTCTTTTGTAATTATTCAAACGCGGCATTGATTGTGTTTTGGGGGCAGCGAGGCCGGTGGGAAAAACATTGGAAGCCACATGTGAACAAGGGTTTCATACTTCCTTCACAAGACAACTGGTTGGCAAATCCACTGTAACTGATCTCAGTAGTATTTTTTTCCTAGAAAGAGCGGAGAGACAAAGCGTGACCAAATCTGTGTTTGTTACGTGCGTTACATCCTTAACGCTCTAATTAAGTATGGAACAGCATGTGAAATATTAGGAGGGTTGTAAGTGCACACCTGAAACCTCAGTGTGAGCGAGCTTTGGAAAGGGGGGGTGAGAAGATCATCACAATTCTACTTAAACATGGGTGTCCAAGAATGAGGCCTGTGGGCTTAAATAGGGGCCCGCTCCTGATATTTGATGTATGTGGTCCTTGCTGGTAATACAATTTTTTATCTGGGTATGACTTTGTTCATTTATCTCTTACCTGAGTTTTATTTTCCTTTCAAATTTGATTTTCTTGGTGTTTGCTTTTTCCTGCCTGTCCGGTTGCTGTTTACACCAGTTTTTGTCCTTGTGTGTATTTTGACCTGCGTTCCTGTCTTTCTTGTTGTGGCCTTTGTTGGTTTTACCCCAAGTCTTGTCATTCGGTTTCAGTTTTTACTTTAGTAATTATTTTTCGTGTGGCATTTATAAGTTATATCATTTTGCAATTCTGCTTTAGGGTCCTTCTTGTTATATCTTGTGATATAAAGAAGCCAGTGAGGTACTTTTACATCATTATTCAGCCAATTCAGCTCCACTAATCCAGTTATGGCAATACCTTGTTGTAAGCTCAGATTATTTAAAACCGAAATGCTAAGTATATAGAGCACACGAGTGACATCTGTCTACAGAACCAAACATTGGTGATTTCTGTTTGTGCCAGATTTGTTCAGTCTAGTTTGGATACTTTAAGTTGTCGTGCGTTCAGGTGTGTTAGTTTGTTTGTAGTGTCGGTATGCCTGTATGTGCGTCGTGTGCCTCGGTGTGTGCCGTGTCTTTTGCATGGATGTGCTTTTATGTATGTGTGCTTGTGTGCCCATCCTTATTGTTTGTGAGTGTTTGTGCGTTTGTGCGTTTATGTGTCTGGCTGTGAGTGGCAGTGTGTCGCGAGATTCCTTGTGTTTGTGCCGTGTGTGTCTGATTGTGTGTTTTGCTTAAGAGTTTGTGTGGTGTGATTGGTGTCCCGTGTTTGTGTTGTGTCTTGTATGTTGTGCATGTGTATAGGGTGAATAGTTGGATGGTGTGTGAGCATTCACTAATATTCATTTGTTTTTGAACAAATGATGAGTTGCTTTAATGAGATTCTGGATTATTGTGTTGTCTCCTCGGTGTGAAGTAAAATGACTCAGTTTTTCAGAATGGACATTAAATCCCAAACAAAGCGGCTTCTATTGTCATCAAGCACTTTTTTTTTTTTCCATCTGCGCAGCAACATGACCAAACACAGCTAAGGAGATGAGGCTTCTTCGATTCTTAACATAGATTTTAACGTATAGGTTGTGTGGATTGGAATTGAGTGAAAGAATGGCGTTACATATTATAACATTTTTCCACAGCCTGCGTGGTCTGCCTGTCCTCTTACATCTGCCTTATTTTCACTCCACAAATGGTGGCTTTCCAGGACCGGTTCATGCGTTGCATGGGTTTCACAGGCAAAGTCTATGGGTGACGCGCGTTCGGCCGGTACGCAATGCACAGATCCCGCCGGTTTGCACGAACGGATCTGTTCAGTAGAGACGCTACGGGACTTGGCGGGAAAGTCAAAGGGGAGGAGAAGGAGCGGAAATCCGACGACCCCAGGAGCTGGAGTCTGCTCTCTTTCATGTTTTTTTTAGTAAGTTTGTTGCGAAACAATCAGAGAGCAGCAAAGTGGGTCACCGGGACATCTAGCGGAGCTGAGCGAGCAGGCTGAAAATCTCGTACACAGCCAAACCAGGACCCAACACAGGCTTCACCAGCACTCAACCAGGTTGAAATGGGGGGACTCTGTGCTTGTGAACATGATGCTTGGTCATTGCTCCCTTGACCTTATGCAACGGCTCTTCGAGTGTGTTCGCCGTCTGCGGAAATTCCGTTTAATATTATGAAAAAACGAATGGCGCCACCTCCTTTCGCCAATACTACTGTTTTATAAGCCCGTGGAATGTCTGTGAGCAAAGACCACGCTGCAAAGCTGCATAAGGGAGAAGATCTTTACACAAGCAGCTAGCCGCTAGCATTCACTGTTAGCATTCAGAGTCCGGCCGGCACTTTCCCAGTACTTCCGGCTCGCGTCAGGCCGTTTTGGTGTTGAAGACCTCTGCTGTCTGAAACTAGAGACTGCCGCGTCTGGTGATGCGGGGCCGCTTCAGCGTTTCAGCCGTGTTGGCGGGTGTGACAAGCCCAAAAGAGATGATGGTTCATCTGGTTGGATCAAATTATATCTTTTGTGCTCTCTGTTCCTTGTGCACAGAAACTGGAAAAATATAGCTTTTGTATTTGTTGCTTCCTTCTCCTTGGAACCGTTTTTTATAATCCGTATAATTTTTTTTATAAAAATTGTTTGTGAATTTGGGGGCGACCAGTAGCTCAGTTGGTAGAGGCATTGGCTTAAGGCCAGAGGTCGTGGGTTCAATCCTCCCTCTGCACCTTCTCCACGATCCCACTGTTGACTGCTGGCGTTGTGTCCTTGGGTAAGACACATTAACCCCACTCTTGCCACATAAGCCCCCACTGAAAGATCTAAGGCTTGCTCACACTCAGAGCCAGCTGTCCTCTGTGGATCACACCCTGCAGAGGGTCAGTGAGGGCTGGTGCTATGAGCACTTTGTGGCATCTGCTGACTGCCACCCCCTGACCCAGAGAATGGATTTCTTTATGATTAAAGGGTAGAAAATGGATGAAATGGATGTTTGTGACTTGTTTTAATTCTGTAATTTAATTGTAATTTTTTGTCCATGGACTCCCTTGAAAAAGAGGTTTTTAATCTCAATGGGACTTTCCTTTGATGAATTTAAAAAACTAATAATAATATGTTTACAATTTTATTTTATTTCGGGGGTTTTTTTGCTAGGCGTACCACTAGAGGGAGCCCTGCGTACTACTAGTGGTACGTTTGTACACACTTTGAGATCCATAGATCTAGACAAAATTGGTTTCTCTGATTGTCAATACTTTTTGGTGAGACACGAGGCACATTTTTATAAGGTGTTTCTTCTGAGGGTTTGAAGTTTTTCATTGGCAGAAAACTTCAAACTCTCCAGACCGTTATGTCCCTCCTATATTTAACAAATCCATTCATTTCAATCATCAAATCTGTATCGTCCATCATCATATCTGTATTGTTTTAAGGCTATAAAACCCTCAGCACACATTTTTTATACTTTTCTAATCTCCCTGAACCGCCAATGTCGTAAAGGTGAACAGGGTTGAAGCTACAGACCACTGTATCTTTTGTCTCTTGATACTTTTGTGGTTGTTGTAGTTGAGATAGCACCAGGGACCAAACTACTCTTGACCCCCCACAAAGCCTCAATTTACAAATACAAAAACTTTACCCAAAACACAAAGTCTAGAGAGCGGGAGATGCTCCCAGTGAGAGGTGCTCACATTATCCCTATTGATTCCTGTCAATAGGCTTGGCATTAGTTTTTATTTAGGCCCATCTGCGCTCTCAGCCAGGAGGCTGCTTTACTATTCAGCAATCCTGGAGCGAGCTGGACACTGTCACTTTACCAAACGTACATGCGGTGGTTCTATTGAAGGGGAAGCTGGCCCTGTTTTCAAAATGGTTTGGCAGAATGACAAATTTCACAAGTCAACAAGAAGATATATCACACAGAGGTGTGGACTTCGAGTCATGTGACTTGGACTCGACGTCAGACTCGAGTCATGATTTTGATGACTTTAGATTCGCCTTGGACCAATATAAAAAGACTTGCACACGACTTGGGACTTGTAACCTCAATGACTCTGACTTTCACTTGGACTTGCGCCAATTGACCTGTAAAGACTTGCGTAACCCGGGCCCATTATGTCCTTTCTCCGCATCTCTCTTTCTAATCTATGCCGTTCTGAGAAACAAGCCTCCCTGGTCTTGGTGTGTGTAGCGCTCGCGGCGAGAGTTCGAACGTGAGTTCCGCAGTTCGCGCCGATAGCAACACTTCCCTAATCCAAGCGGAGCATTCACGGGGTGGGGCCTCTGGTGTGTTGTCGTTGGGGAGGGAAATGAGAGAGCTGAGGTATTTATCGCGACCTAACAGTCATATTTTGTTCTTCAAACCGTTAATTAATGCTTTCACTACAGGAGCCTTCATACAATTGACTCTCGACGCAGTTGTCACACTGCTGTGCTGTTTTAAAGAGGAACTGGCTGAGTCAACTAGCGCTTGCCTGCGCTGCTATGTTGGCTCTTTCTTATATTTTTTTTCTGTCCGTGGGCGCCCGAGGCCTCATTATTATGGTATGTTTTTGCCTCGTGTCCTCCTGCTAAAGTTTGCATAACATTAGATAGTTGTTTTGATTATGGGCACTACGCTAGATTAATATTTTCCCTATTGTTTATTCACTTTATTTTATTTATTCTTAAGGAAACCCTTGAGATGAACCATTCTCTTTTTCAAGGGGGTCCCTGTGACCACATGGAAAAACAACATTTATGATTTACAAAAAAAACATAGAAGAAAAATAAGTGAACCGAATTCCAAACAAATAACCATTCACATTCATTCAGCACCGCACTTCCAGAGCGCCCCATCACCCCCCACAGCTGACACTATCAAGGGTTCAGAGTCATCTTAAACTTGATTTGAAATTGGTGTAGATGAGAGCCCCAACCGTTGTATTATAATCTTAGTTGTTTTTCAACACAGTAAATGAACACATTGCATATATATGTTAAAAACAGGCACTCGATACGTTTAATCTTTTGTAATCAGTGCTTTTAAATTGTGGCAGGAGTTTAGTGATCGGAGTTACCATGGGCAGCTTAATTCCAGTCATGAGCCGCTTTAAAATCGATAATGCCTCTTTCCCACTCTCTCTACGTTACAATGGGGAGTTCTGAAGATACGGAGAATTCAAATTTCTTAAAGAGGGTGAGGTTCTCAAAGGAACCTATGTTGTTTTAGGTATATCGGTACATTCAGGTAGTATACTTTTATACAAGAAGATAAACAATGAAACGTCTTCATTGCTGTGGGGTTGTAACCAACATCAATGAAGCATATCGTGTGCAATGGATGAGTGAAATCAGTGCATCGGAGTATGAATCTGCCAGAGTGAGTTTGTCAGAGTGGGGGTCAAGGGCCTTAAGAACAGCATCAGTGAGTTGTTGGATAGAGCTATGTCACGCGTAGTTCATTTATTGGCAGCACAAGTTGTGGACTATTCTTTGTTGATGTCGAGTGTGATTGAAACACTACTTGACCTGTGAAGCTTGGGCGGCAAGAAGAGATAAGTTTGATTTTGTATATGATCTATGGTGGGTTGAAAAGAGAGTTTGGGATCAAGCCATAGCCCGGATATTTGAAGGCTTCAGTGTTTTGCAGTTGAGTTTTATCCCAATATTGTTGATTGACGAGATTTTTGTACGTTGTGCTCATGGTTTCCTGACCAAACATACTGTATGCTCTTTTTACTTTTATAAACTAAGTGATTGTTTTAATAAGCCAATTTTGTATATCGTCAAAAGTCATTTTGATGGGGATTCCCTGTATGTGATGTAGGGTTCGTGATGGGAGCGAGCAGTAGCAAATTGTGGACATTGATGTTGGTATTTGATCAATGCTTGATTGTTATAGGGGAGACTTTTGCATCGATGTATACTCGTAATTCCTGGTTGCTCTGTTGGTTTGATCCAGATGTTCCTTAGCGTGATTTCAGCCGCCTCCTGCATTAGTCCAAGCTTAACCTCTCGAAACAAGGAAAGTTGTTGTCAACCCGTCTGAGTGTTTCTTACAGTATATGATTACTATGTAGTAGCTCTAGATGCCAATTTGAGTTGAGCCTGTCAGCATGAACTCGTGTTCAGTCAGCAATCTAGGTTCCACGCCATTGGTGCAATGATTTCTGAGAATCCAGTGCTTTGACTGATTGAATAATTTATATGAGACATTTTATTATGTAATGATATATTAGGTAATTATGAGATATTACTAATGCTGGTCCAGTTCATACAGGCAGGTTTCCTGCCCCCTTCTATATGGTCCCTTCAGACCCCTATACTACCCCTACTCCTACAGTAGGACATTTGGACAATAAACCACTACGGACATTTAAACTGGATTATATAGATACAGGTCCCCAGCCCAATTCTGAGATTTAATTGATTATTAATATAAGATACTCTATTCATATATGCTGCCACTTGGCTATTCCCATTTAAAAACCCAAAGATAAAAAGTATGTTGACACGGACTGCTTGATTTTATGTGTGGTCTGTGCTGTGTAACTGCGCCTGCATCTGCACAACAATTCCAATTAGATCACCAAAGATTGTTTTTATTTCCCCTGCAAGCTACGACATGGAACAAACTGTTTAGTCCATGGGTCAGAGAACAACGAGGAATGCACCACGCAACATGATTCCTAACATTATTTTGTTTGCCTACAAAAGTACGTGGAGACCCAACAAGAAACAAATCTCGGTTCAAAAAAGACTCGAGAGGGACTCGGAAAGTCAAACCGTAGATAGGACTTGGAGACTGACTTGAGATTGTTGGCCTTTGACTTGGACTCGATCTCGGGACTTGCCTGTCTTGCTCGCTGACTTTAATCGGGACTTGAGGGCAATGAATTGAAGACTGACTTGTGACTGCTAAAACAAATGACTTTGTCCCACTCGATATATCTACACATGTCCTGTGCGTTGGGCGTGCACCTGATAAGCTTCACCTGTAGACGGGGGTGAAAAATTACTATATAGTGTCATGGAATGTGGTTTAAGTTATCATGTTCTGAGTAATATGTATTGTATTTCGCTGTTGGCTCCGGCAAGTCTGACGGGTGAGGGTTTTGCCGTTGCAGATGTGGCCCATTGTTTCTGTTTCTTTGATTCTCTGTGGTTCCTTCCTGTCTTGTAACCATTCACTGTACTCATTACCAAGGTCTCATTATAAAAAACTGTATGTATGATAAGTAAGTGGGCTGTGATTTGTAGATAGCAAAAGGATGTTTTCCGCTGACTCTGGGTTAGATCTGGTTCCCCGTTATTGGACAGAGCATCTCAGCCTTCCAAAGATCACTTCTCCTTGGAAAAGGCAACCAAGATTAAAAATGCCGGAAAACATTCTTATGTGGATGGGTTTAGTAGATTAATATATAGCCACAGGCTGCCTGGGGCACCCAGGACAGAACTGACAGTTAGCACTGCGCCCCACAGTTGGCAACTCTCCACTGTGCAACTGGTGTTATCAGAAGTCTCCATTTAAGACTTACCAGGGCCTGCCCTGCTTGGCTTCAGAGGCTTGACTCGGGATTGACTTTCCTTGCAGGTATGGCCAATTTTATTCCTTATTAGATCCGCCCAGCTCCAACTCCAGACACAAAATGGCCAATAAGGACATGCCCTCTTTACAAGATGAAGGACCGAATGAAAAACAAAACGCAACAGTGTGAAAAAAAATTAAAAAAAATAAAAAAACAGTATCAGTTGGGTATGGGGGGAAAAAATATGTATGCAAGTTAATTTGGCATTTTAAAAAGAGTAACCCACTTTGTCACAACTACAATTAAAAATACTCACTACTACAAAACTTTATCAGTCCTTTCATTTTTAGTAGTACAGGAAAACTGAGGACCGCCAACAGGAGCTGTCGGAAGTGGTTCCAGTAAGGGCCCATTTCCTTAAGTTAACTGGACGTCAACTGGTGTGCTACCTACTTGATGGAAGTAAAAACGGCGATGGAAGCTACACCAGCCCTTTCTGACCCAGTTTGGACACCCCAGAACAGCGGGAAATGACCGAGCGCAGCAAACAGCAAAGAAAGGCTTTGTTCTGGAGGAGGAATCAAACACATTGACCTTCTCTTGTTCTGGCTGCGCCACACGCCACCCAGTACAATTGTCTAGCTCTGAGCCATAAGAGAGAACTTTATATCTCCTTGACCTAGAATTTTTTTCTCCATCCCTGCATCTGGAGGAACCGGCGACTTCAGCAATGAGTCATAACACAACAATCTTTTCAACTCGTCGCACTGGACTCGGGATTCTTACATACTACAGATAAGACAAGGAGTAACAAGTTACCATTCATTTCTGCAGGTCAACACCTGCTGGTGCTCAAACTATATATTTAGGTTAAGGTTAAATTAATGCGTGCTATGCTTTAAAGTTAGATGCAATTTATTTTACCCCACACACCTCACACTCCTACTGTATACTTAACAAACCGGTATAGAATGAAAACAATACCCAACACTTGTTAAGCAGTGGTGAGGTTGAGACTGGTTATTGTATTTATTTATTATTATTTATTTTGCTGGGTTCTCCAGTAAATAATGACTGACATGAATTTGACTCAGCCTTGTTCATGCCCTGACTTTAAAACAGTATACAGTCCTTGGAGAAATAAGAAACACTGATTGTCTTGTGTTATTAATAAGCAGGTTTGGTGAGATTAAGTTAAGGGCCAATAAACTGCTGGAAGCAGACTGTCTGTCAACATATTACAAAGGATGGAGAGCTCGGGGAAATAAAGAATACCCACCAACGGAAGTCGTTCTGGCTGGTAATAACCACGGTCTGCATGATCTTTAGGTTTTTTTTGGACAAGTGTGTTGCTTTCCCCAATCGATATTTGTAGCCAAAAAATCAAGGTTTGAATTATTTTTTTAGGTTAAAAATTGACTTTAGACAGTCTTGTCTCTTGCCGGCATGGTGGGCTTCTCAGCAAGAAGGTCCTTGGTTTGTCAGAACAAGGCCTTTCTGAGGGAGAAACTTGTAAAATAGGTATAAATTGTTTAAATGAGGCGAGCGAATGGTGGTGTTAGTTGGGGGCTTTTGAAGCCAGTGTGTCGGGCGCCGTCCATAAACTATTGAACTACTGAACAATGCTCTGGGTGACCTTGTGGTCTGTAAAAAATGGCGCTTATATAAATAAAGATTACTTCAGAGTCAAAAGAACGTTGTTCATTGACACTCTCTCTTTCTCTTCTCTCTCTCTCTTTTCCTCTCTCTCTCTCTCTATCTCTCTCCTCTCTCCTCTCTCTCTCTTCTCTCTCTCCTCCTCTCTCTCTCTTCACTCTTCTCTCTCTCTCTCTCTCTCTCTCTTTTTGTATATAAATTTAATTGTGAACTTTGAACGTGAACTGTTCGTAAATCACTTTGACGCATGGTTATGAACTAGTTCGAAACGCCTGTGACTTTATTGCCCTGTATCAAAACTTTTACCAGCAAAACGTCCAAGAGAAAGTTGAAAAAAAAATACCACAATATGGAACAGACATCTATTAAAACCCCAAACCCAGACTCAGAACATCAGTCATGGAAAGAACCGTTTCGGTGTAGGGACTCAATTAGTGGACATACAAAGACAGATTCATAATGGTTTTTAAAGACATGAATCAATTCCAGTTGAGTGGGGGATACTACCTCTTTCAAACAGCCTCATTCACCCAATAAAGAGATAAATATGTTAAAATATAATATACTAAAACTTGTTTGAGTTAACAACACAAAGATCCTTGAACGTCACTGATCATTAATGTGCCTTTGGATTGAAATATGGACTATATATGTCAATAAGTTTCCATTGTAATGTTTGTTTAATGTCTGAATGTTTGTAAGTTTTTGTAAGAAATTGAACTGAATCATATGACAACTGCAAAAGAAAGAAAATGTTACAAAGTGGCTGGAAACAAAAACTTTACCTACTCCTTTGAATTGTGTATAAATGTATATGTTTTTTTCTTTTGTATTTTTTAAAACCAATAAAAAAATCATATTTTGATAATTACACCTTGTGTCCTTTAGCGGGGTTTGATTCCATCTCCACACAGGGTCTCTGTGGTCGTTTGCATGTTCTCGTTGTGTCTGCGTAGCTTTGCTCGGGTTACCTTGCCACTACAAGCTAGTATAATAGGTCTGAAATGTGATGAGTGGTAGGTGGGACACGGTTCGATCACGAGGTCGTGGCTTTGTTGTCGTCTCGTGTACCATTCCTTGCGCTACTCCAGCAGGTGGATTCGCATCATAATCCAGGCTTAGGATCCACATGTTGTTCACCGGCATTAAGATCCGGGTGATCACTTCTAGAATATCCTCGCCTCAAGAGCTTTTTATACCCTAAACTCACCATGTGAAAGTGTCAGTTAGTAGTTAGTATAGAGGTTGATTACAAGACCCATTAAAGCTAAGAATATAAACAAATACTTTTAATAGCTAATAAGCATAAATGATAACTAACACTTATTTATTAACTAAACACTTAATTAGCTGTTTATTTAGTGAGGGCTAGACTTGAAGTCGTGACCGAAGATTCTGGCAGTGGTGATATTTCAGGACACTCAACATTCACAACATTTCTGGACATTATCACATTTTTGCACATTTTTCTGACCTTGTAGAACAATAGCGCTCGGTCATTTTAGTCTTTGCATTTCTTGTGTTTAACTGTTTAATTCTCTGATCTGTTTGGCGAATTCATCGGTTTTAAAGAAGTCCTCCTTGATGTTGTGATTCATTTCAGTTGAATTGAATTACCCGTAGTGACTTATTAAGATATTGAGCGTGCCTATTACATACAGCTCCTTTATATGACGCTTTTTCTGCCAATGCTCACAAAGTCGCAGTTAGTACACATGAGAAGTTGGTGATAGTCATGAGATTGGTTGAAAACCTGCAGGAGCGAAACCAACACTGCTGTTTGTCGAGGAGCGGCGAAACATTTAAAGACAGCGGATGAGTTGAGGTCAGCAGTTGCTAACATCATAATGGACCCAATGCAACAACTGCAACGAGCAACAAATAAACATTAAGGTGATAACACTATTGATTGCTTCGCTTGGCTTTTGGAGGGGGCTCTCCCACCGAGGCTATAATGCTGGTAAATGTTGACAATCTGTGTAAATCTTGCAGTGGGAGTAGTAGTAGTCCTGCATGGTGGGTCCTGAGAACAAATTATTACCCCTGAAGTATCCTAGTAAAAACCATTTGCCAATGATAGGGGACCCAGGATTATTAGAGTTTTTCTTCAGATTGATGACAAACTTATCTGACGGGGATGTATTAATAGGATTATTTTGGACAGCCGAGCAGTTTAGTTTTGTCTAGCTGAATGTTCTACGTTACATTTCACAGGGACTTTTTGTGTGAGTTTGCATGGCGCTCCGGTGACTCCTACCTTCTAAATACAGGGGTGTCTATTTTTTTTTTTTTAAAAAAACCCAGGTTGAATAGGTATGACTGTAGTATGATTGAGTGCTAGGGGCCCAAACTTTTTAAAGGAACTTTGTTGTTGATCTAGTCTGTGACATATAACATAGTGTTGGTCAGACGTAATAAAAGTAACCGTTACTTAATCCAATTAGCGAGTAAAGTAAGGGGATTACATACCCCCAACATAGATATGTGATCACATTAACTCTTTGTCTAAGCAAGAACCTTTACAATGCGTTACAAACGTTTGAGTGTCGTGACTTTTGTTTCAACTCTTGAGTGACAAATGAGTGACATATAACAGAGACGTAAATATACAGACAGCCCACATCAAACCTTACATAGACTGTAATTATTACAAGTGGCAAAACATGAAGCATTGATAGCCAGGTCGACCACGCTGCATTTCATTTGATGAAGATACTGGCAATGGTACAGTATGTGAACGTTTATGTTTGCATCTTGTTGTCCACATTTACATCACCTAGTTTAGTTAATTTTTTATTGAAAGGGGACAGTAGTTCAGAGACCATTACGCTCAGAGAGACAAATATGTTTTGCACAAGATTAAATAGGTAGAGTAGTTGTCATCTGCAGTCCCAGTACTCAACCCTATTGTACATGTTTTTAGTGGTAAACCGGAGAAAAAATCGTACAATCTATGTCTACACATTGAAAGGCATTTTTTGGCAAGTGGATCAACCCCAGGACTTCTTGCTGTGTAGAAAAACAGTATCAAAAGTGAGAAAAGTAGCATAACATTTTACTTATTGTTATCATTGTCTTTAAAGTGTTTTATAATAAAGAAGTTTTTATCATCTGTGTCCCAAACTTTTTAACCCTATTTTAACCTTTATGAATTGTTAACAAACATCCTAAAACTTATCCCTGCCAATGGAAGGGTTTGCACACTCATTACTACTTAAATCCCCAGCAGTTTTATTTTGAGTTTACGTTTAGTTTTGCATTCATGCAAACAACACCAGTTAGAACTGGGTTTGTTAGTCAACATTGTCCAACACACATCTTTCGAACCAATGCGAATTCCATTCAGGTGAGCCCAGAGTCACTGCTGTCTCAAGTCATCAGTCATCGACAAAACTGTGGACCAACAATATGGAATATTTATATATCTGCATTAAATGCAGCGTCCGATTAGACAGAATATTTAGGATTAGGTCAATGTTGCCGTGGTATATTATGCAGCTACAAACGCTTAAAACAAATGTTAGGCTAGCTGGAGAGGCACTGTTATCACTCCCCCACTTGTAGCCTGTCTGTGCAGGTGTACAAAATTACAAGAAGGCCCCTTCGCCAGGGCTTCTAACTCATACTATTCAAAACTTCATAGAAGCATATAAAAAACTGAAGATTTTTGTTTCAGCCAACGTCGCTAAACTTCGACAAACAGATATTAGTGCAATTGAGCCTAAAATACTAATATCACTTGGCAAGGGACCCCACGACTTTCTTTAATAATACAATTACACCATCCCGCGTCAAACTGGGTAAAACTACTTCCTAATTTTTTTTTTATATTTATTCTTAAGGATAACCCCTTGAGATGAACCATCTCTTTTTTCAAGGGGGGTCCTGTGACAACATGAAAAAAACATTAACCATTTTCTGAGTATACCAAAAAAAAAACAGTATAAAGAAAAATAAGGGAACGAATTCCAAACATATCAATTCACTTCATTCAGCAACCGCACTTCCAGAGCCCGCCCCTATCACCCCCCCACCAGCTGTCACTAACAAGGGTTTCAGCGTCATATTAACTTGTTTAGAATTGTTGTAGACTGAGAGGCCCCAACCGTTGTTAATATTAGTGGATGATCAGGCTGAAGCGTTAAATTTAAAGGTCCTTTTTTCTTGCCCGTTAAACATGCTATTTTCCTTCCATTCCCATAGTGGTTTACTGGCGACCCAACGTTGCGCATATACTGCTGTAAACCTAAATAAGTCAGATTCTGGAGGTGCTCCGGGCTCTATGTGGTGTATTGTCACTTGTTTTACAAGTTTATCCCACAGGTCGGAAATTATTATTGTACAGTGAAAGCTGCCGAGGACAGGAGGGCTTGTCAGTCTTGTGGTGATGATCAGGACACTGTCCATTCTGCAACATTATTATTATAGGCCCCGAAGCCCCAACCGGGGTAAGGGCCTATAGCTATTTTCAACCAATGAGTAATGCCCTCGGGCCTAAGCTCGTCGTTTGTAACTGTTCATAAGTACAATCTGTGACTTGTGATTGTGACCTGCACGCCGACGGCACTGTGGCCCAAAGCCTGATAAATCCGTGCGGAGGCACGGAATGGCTTTGCTCTCTGCTGTAGTACACAGTGAATGATTGAGGTCCTATTAAAGGGGGGTTTTTTAATGTCTTACCGGACGAATGTACGGCAAAAGCCCCGGCATCGTGCTCGGGCTTTGTCCCCCAAGCCGACGGCACGTGACCAGACACTGCCTAAACCTAGTTGCCGGAGGCCATGAATGGCTTTGCTCCTGCTGTAGTACACAGTGTAATGTAATAGGGTCCTATGGTGGGCGTGGGTGACCTATTGATGATGCTGAACCCATAGTTGCGTTCGCTCGTCGTTCGCTTTAAACTGAACGTATCCATTTGTATTATAGCGGTACTTTGGATAACTATATTGTTTTTGCCGAAGATTTAAAAAAAAAAAAATCCTTGGTTTGGTTTTGGTTTTGGTTTATTAGGCCCGTAGCCCAAACGGGTGTAAGGGCCTATTGCTTTTCCAACGAGTAATGGCCATGGGCGAAGGATTGTTGAACAGTTCAAATTACTCGTTGAACCTGTCGCGGAGATAGATTGTGACCTGCACGCGACGGCACGTGCCCAAGCATGATAAATCCGTGCGGAGGCACGTGAATGGCTTGTTTCCTGCTGTAGTACACAGTGAATTGATTTTGAAGTCCTATTAAAGGGGGGTTCTTCAACTGTCTACGGAGGACATTCGTCTCCCAAGCCCGTCGGCGCGGTGCCAGACACTACAAACAGTGCCGGAGGCACTGAATGGCTTTGCTCCTGCACGTAGTACCAATGTGTAATGAATGGGGGTCCTAAGGGGGTAGGGGTGGGTGACCTCATGATGGCGAGGTGCTTGACGAGCGCCGCCGCGCTCGGTCATTCACCGAGACCAATAGTTGGCGTTGGCCTCGTTGTTGCTTTTTAAAACTTGGACGTATATAATTTATGTATTATAGGTACTATGGAAGAAACCTATATTAGTTTTTGCTCGAATGTTTAAAAAAAAAAAATTCCTTGGTTTGGTTTGGTTGGGTGTGGTTTCTTTCTTTCTTTCTTTTTTCTTCTGCGCTTTGAAAACCTTAATTTGACCCCCTGAATATTGATGAAAAAGTTGTGAAATTTTGCCAAATATTCAGAACGGCGAACCTTTATTTTTTTGGTGTTTATTTTTATGGGACAAAAAAAATTCTTTCCGACAGCGCCCCCTACACAAAGTCAGTTGTACATTTGCGCTATGGGAGCGGGTCGGAGGTCAAGTTTGTGCTAGAGCCACGAAACTCGGTACACCATGTTCCCTCAAGTCAGAATGAAAAAAAAGTAATTATGGCTTCCGCCCTGACAAAACCCGGTGAGCTCATTAATTTCAACGGAAAATTGAAAAAAATGAAAATTGTTATTTTTCCACGTCGGCTGGCAAATTATTCCCTCCTCGGCCGTGTTCACCGATTTGTATCAAAATCGCTCCACATGTCTATAAACCCATGTCCATCTATTATTGAAGTATAGAATTTGGATCAGTTAAACCGTTTGTGGCGTTGTCCGGAGTGACATTTGTTTTTTCCCAATTTTTGAACAAAAGTACAATTTGCTCCCGTTTGTACAAACCAAACCGGATTTGCACCAATTTTCTAACCATTGTTCAGCTCCAGGGTCTAGGTCATTTGAAATGGAAATATTGAATTTGGCTAATGAGCGCCCCTACAGGACCATGTCAAAGTTTTGATGGGCCTAATAAAATTTCGTTTTCTCACAATGTTTGAAATTTTTGCACATAATTCGTTTTGTCATCTGGATCAAAAAGTCAATGATCAACATATGATTATTTTTTTACCCTGTTTGCCGTTGTGGCAACGACCAACACTCCCCTGGTCTGTGTCTATGAGAAAATTGTTAAATCTCTGAAAAGTACTCCTCGCTTCCAAACATCACCCAGCCTCGGCCCGTTTCACTAATTTGTTGAAAATCATTCCACATGGTCTCAACACATGGAACTCAATAGTTGCATATTAGAGTTTTTTAATTAGGTTCAAACGGTGCTGGAGCGTGACAGACCCCAAGGATTGAGTGTGGTCATTTTCATAAGGAGGTGTGAAGTTCCCCCTATTATCCAATGGAGAATGTGTGGACAACACTCACAGATTGTAATGTGCAATACTGGAGCACATTCACAACCTGGATGTTGCACCTAAACTCTGACTCGGTTGTTCAACTTCCTGGGCCTAGGTCACATGTCAGTGTGAACAATGACATTGGGCCCATTATCGCCCCCTAGAGGCTGAGTGAAGGTTTACATGCGGATACAGTATTTAGGTTTTTATGTTGTATGATCTCATATTTGACCCACATAACAAACACAAAAACTCACCAAACTTTGCCACAAGCTTTCTTTCGGCAATAAAGTGAATTAGTTTGGTGTTTCTTTGGTATAACACTAAAAAAAATTTTAATTGTAGGGGGATGCTGTTTGTACAACCATAAATGCCACCATTTGCAACATACAAAGTCCGATTTGCACCAAAATTTGAATTGATTGTTCAACCTCTAGGGTTTGAGTAAACTGAACGTGTAAATCATGGAAATGCCAGCATCAGCGGCCCCATACAGGAGTGATACAAGAGTTAGATGGATGACGACTGGGGTTTACCGTTTCAATAGAGACACACAATCATGATATAAGAATTCAAAATGCCCAGCTGTCGCTCCATCAGGGCAGGGGGAAAGTGGCGCCGTCAGCGCCACCTCCTTTGCGCGGTGCCGGCGAGGGGCCGTTAGATGCCGCTTGCGGCTCTTAATTTTTTTTTTCTTCTGCACTTGAACCTTTACTTTGACCCCTGAACATTGATGAAAAGTTGTGAAATTTTGCCCAAAATTCAGACCGGTGAATTTTTTATTTTTTTTTGTTTATTTTTATGGGACTAAAACATGACAGACAGCGCCCCTACAAAAGTCGTTTACATTGCGTCCTCATGGTGAGGGGTCGGACGGATCCAGTATGATCGTTAGAGCCCACGAATTCGGTTCACATTGTTCTTCAAGAGTCAAGAAATGAAAAATGTTATATGCTCGGACCCCACCGACAACAGGGAGATCAATAATTTCCAAGGAAATGGAAAAAATGAAACTTGATATTTTTCAAACTCCATCCATCCATCCATTTTCTTACCTTGAATCCATTTTGGATCAGGGGGGTGGCATCGAGTCAGACGATGGCCACCCAAGTCTCATAGCACCAGCCCTCACTGACCCTTGCAGGTGGTGTGTCCCCAGGAGGCCGGATGCTCTCTGAGCGGCCTTGGATCTTACAGGGGGGGCTTTTTTGGGCAATGTAGGTTAAGTGTCTTGCCCAAGGTCCCACACGACAGCAGTTCATCAGGGGAGTCGGTGGCAGAAGTTGTAGAGGGGGGAATTGAAACCACGCCTTCAGGCTTAAGGCCAATGCTTACCAATGAGACTACTTGTCGCCCTTTTTTTCAATCATTGGTTGGAAAATTATCTCCTCTAGGCCGTTTTCACGATTTGTCTCAAAATCGCTCCACCATGGTCTATAACACATGTACCTCAATATTGAATATAGAATTCTGGATCAGTTTTAAATCGTTGGTCCGAGCAGCGGTAGCGGCAAAATGAGACCTTTTTTTTTCATTTTTTGAAAAAAGTAAAATTTGCTCCGTTTTGCACAACAATGCACTGATTTGCACATTTTTTTATCCATTGTTTCAGCTCCAGGGTCTAGGTCATTTGAAAGTGGATATATTGAAATTGGTTATTACGCGCCCTCACAGCACCTTGTTAAGTTTTACTATGGGACTTTTTAAATTTAGTTTTGTCAAAAATGTTTGAATTTTGCACATAATTCTGTTTGTCTGTCTGGATTCAAAAAGTCATGACAACATATGATTATTTTTACCCCTAGTTGCGTTGTGACGCACAGACCAAACTCCTGTCTGTGGCTATGGCCAAAATCATTATATCTTTGAAAGTACACCTTGCTCAAACATCAAACCAGCCACGGCGTTTTCACTTAATTTGTCTAAAAACGCTCCACATCGTGCTAACACATGGACCATCAATCGTTGCATATAGAATTTGAATTAGTCATAACGTGTGATGCGCGTGACGACAGACTCCAAAGTGTGGTTATTTTCCAAAAGAGGTGCTGAAGTTCCCATGTTATCCAATGAAAAGGACTGGGATGGACAACTCACAGATTGTGTGGTAAAAAAGTGGGCACATTTACAAAACTCTGATATTCACTAAAACTTGATCTTCTGTTGTTCAATACTGCGGCCTAGGTCACATGGATCTGTGGTTGAACATAACATTGGCCCATTAGCGCCCCTACATGGCTGGAGGAACATGTTTACATGGGGATAAAGGTATTTATGTTTTTCTGTCATTTGATCTCATATTTGACCCACTGAACATGCTCGAAAACTAATCTCTCTCTTTTCCTCCTACTCCGTTGTTGTTGTTGAGTGAGAGTGAGTTTTCGTGCATGTTCTAGTGGGTCAAATAATTTGGCGATTTTTTCCAAAAAAAAAATGACAGAAAACATAATAATACCTTTATCCCCTGTCAACCTTTACTCATGCCTGTATGGGGGCGACTATCTGGGCCAATGTTATTGTTCACCGTCATGTGACTCAGGCCCAGTAGTTGAACAACAGATGTAAAGTTTTAGAGAATATCAGAGTTTGTAATGTGTCCTGTTTACACACACAATCTGTGAGTGTGTCCATCCAGTCTTCATTGGATAACATGGGAACTTCACACCTCTTTGAAAATTAACCACAACTTTGGGAGTCTGTCACGCGCATACCGTTTGACTAATTCAAATTTATTTGCAACTATTGATGGTCCATGTGTTGAGACGATGTGAGCGATTTTTAGACAACTATAGTGAAACGGCCGTGGCTGGTTTGATGTTTGAGCGAAGTGTACTTTTCAAAGATATAATGATTTTGCCATAGGACACAGACAAGGGGAGGTGTTGGCGTCGGCCACGGCAACAGGGTAAAAAATAATCATATGTTGTCATTTGAACTTTTTGAATCCAGACTACATAAAACAGAATTATGTGCAAAATTTCAAACCTGTTTGACAAATACTAAATTTTAAAAAGTCCATGTAAAAACTTTAACATGGTCTGCTAGGGGGCGTAATAAAGCCAATTTCAATAGTTCCACTTTCAAATGACCTAGGACCCTGGAGCCTGAACAAATGGATAAACATATTTGTGCAAATCCGGCTTTGTTTGTGCACAACGGGAGCAAATTTACTTTGTCAAAAATGAAAAAAAAAGGTCACCATCTTTGCCGCTCCGCTGCTCGGACAACGTTTAACTGATCCTAATTCTATATTCAATAATTGAGGGTACATGTGTTTAGACCATGTGGAGCGATTTGAGACCACACGGTGAAACGGCCTAGGAGGAAGATAATTTCCAACCAATGTTTGAAAAAAAGGGCGACAGTAGCTCAGTGGTAGCGCATTGGCCTTAAGGCTGAAGGTCGTGGGTTCAATTCCAACCTCTACACCTTCTCCACCGGACTCCCACTGATGACTGCTGTCGTTTTGTACTTGGGCAACGACACTTAACCTACTTTGCCCAAAAAAAGCCCCCACTGTAAGATCAAGGCCGCTCAGAGAGCAGCCGTTCCTCCTGTGGACTCACCACCTGCAGCGGGTCAGTGAGGGGACTGGTGCTATTGGAGACTTGGGTGGCATCTCTGACTGCACCCCCCTGATCCAGAAATGGATTAAAGGGTAAGAAAATGGATGGATGGGATGGTGTTTGAAAAATATCAATTTTCATTTTTCATTTCCAGTGAAATTAATGAGCTCCGTTTGTCGGGGGGCGGAGCCATAATAACTTTTTTTTCATGTCTTGACTTGAGGAACAATGTGTACCCGAATTTTCGTGGCTCTTACGACAAACTTGCACCTCCGACCCGCTTCCATAGGCGCAATGTAAATGACTTTTGTAGGGGGCGCTGTCTGTCATTTTTTTAGTCCCATAAAAATAAACAAAAAAAAATAAAAAATTTCACCAGATCTGAATCTTTGGGCAAAAATTTCACAACTTTTCATCAATGTTCAGGGGGTCAAAGTTAAGGTTCAAAATGTGCTTGAACGAAAAAATAAATTAAAGCCGCAAGCGGCATCTTAACGGCCTCTCGACACCGCACCGCGCAAAGGAGGTGGCGTCTGCCGCGCCACTTTCCCCCTGCCCTGATGGAGCGGACCCTTGTGGCATTTTGAATTCTTATGATCCAGTGATTGTGTGTCTCTATTGAAAACGGTAAACCCAGTCTCTCCATCGAACTCTTGTATCACTTCTGTAGGGGGCGCTGATGCTGCATTTCCATGATTTACACGTTCAGTTTACTCAACCCCGAGAGTTCGAACAATCAATTCAGAATTTTGTGCAAATCGGACTTTGTATGTGCAAATGGTGGCATTTTAATGTTGTACAACAGCACCCCCTACAATTAAATTTTTTTAGTGGTTAGTACCAAAGAACCACCAAACTAATTACACTTTATGCCTGAAAAACGCTTGTGGCAAAGTTTGGTGAGTTTTGTGTTTGTTATGTGGGTCAAATATGAGATCCAAACAACATAAAAACCTAAATACTTGGTATCCGCATGTAACCTTCACTAGCCTCTAGGAGGGCCGATAATGGGCCAATGTCATTGTTCACACTGTCATGTGACCTAGGCCCAGGAGTTGAACAACCGAGTCAAGTTATAGTGCTCAAAATCCGTAGTTTGTGAATGTGCTCCAGTTTGCACATAACAATCTGGTGATGTGTGTCCACACAGTCTCCATTGGATAATATGGGAAACTTCACACAATCTCTATGAAAATGACCACACTTTGGGGTCTGTCACGCTCAGACAGTTTGGATCTAATTAAACTTCTATATGCAAATATTGATGTTCCATGTGTTGAGACCATGTGGAATGATTTTCAAACAAATTAGTGAAACGGCCGCGCTGGTTTGATGTTTGAGCGAGGAGTACTCTTTCAGAGATTTAACAATTTTCTCATAGACACAGACAGGGGAGTGTTGGTCGTTGCCACGGCAAACAGGGTAAAAAAATAATTCATATGTTGTCATTGACTTTTTGAATCCAGATGACAAAACGAAATATGTGCAAAATTTTCAAACATTTTGAGAACCACTAAATTTTATTAGGGCCCCATGCAAAACGTTGACATGGTCTGTAGGGGAGCGCTCATAGCCAATTTCAATATTTCCCCTTTCAAATGACCTAGACCCTGGAGCTGAAACAATGGTTACGAAATTTTGGTGCAAAATACCGGTTTGGTTTGTACATACGGGAGCAAATTTACTTTTGTCAAACAATTGGGAAAAAAATATGTCACTCGGACAACGTTTAACTGATCCAAATTCATATTCAATAATAGATGGGACATGGGTTTAGACCATGTGGAGCGATTTTGAGGACAAATCGGTGTTGGAAACCGGCCGAGGAGGAGAATAATTTGCCAGCCGACGTGATGAAAAAATATCAATTTTCATTTTTTTCATTTTCCGTTGAAAATTAATGAGCTCCCTGTTTTGACAGGGGGCGGAAAGCCATAATAACTTTTTTTTCATGTCTTGACTTGAGGACACATGTGTACCGGAGTTTCGTGGCTCTACGCACAAACTTGACCTCCGGACCCGCTCCCATAGGCGCAAATGTAAACTGACTTTTGTAGGGGGCGCTGTTCGGGCATTTTTTTTGTCCAAAAAAATAAAACACCTAAAAAAATAAATGTTTCGCCGCTGATGGCTCACTGTAGCGCAGCGCCAACACGAGGGGGGTTCTGAATTTTTTGGGCAAAATTATCACAAACTTTTCATCAATATTCAGGGGGTCAAATTAAGGTTCAAAGCGCAGAAGAAAAAAGAAAGAAAGAAAGAAACCAAACAACCAAACCATAACCAAGGAATTTTTTTTTTTAAACTTCGAGCAAAAACAATATAGGTTGCCATAGTAAACCTATAATACAAATTATACGGGCGTTTTTAAAGCGAACAACGAGGCAAAGCAACTATTGGTTCTCGGTGATTGGACGAGCGCGTCGGCGCTCGTCCATCACCTCGCCATCATGAGGTCCACCCACCCCCCCCTTAGGTACCCCATTCATTTCACAGATGTACCGACAGCAGGAGCAAAGCCATTCAGTGCCTCCGGCACTGTATTTGTCAGTGTCTGGGACGCGCCGTCGGGCTTGGGGGGACGAATGTCCGTAAGACAGTTGAAGGAACCCCCCTTTAATTAGGACTTCAATCATTTCAACTGTGTTACTACAGCAGGAACTAAGCCATTCCCGTGCCTCCGGCACGGATTTATCAATGCTTGGGCACGTGCCGTCGCGTGCACGGTCACACATCTCCGCGACAGTTCAACGAGTTAATTTGAACTGTTCAACAATCTCTTCGCCCAGGGCATTACTCGTATGGAAAAGCAATAGGCCCTTTCCCCCGGGTTGGGGCTCGGGCCTAATAAACCAAAACCAAAACCAAACCAAGGATTTTTTTTTTTTAAAATCTTCGTGCAAAAACAATATAGGTTTCCAGAGTATCCTATAATACAAATGATTACGTCGTTTTAAGCGAACGACGGAGGCGAACGCAAACTATTGGGTTCATCATCATCATGAGGTACCACGCCCCCATAGGACCCTATTCATTACACTGTGTACTACAGCAGGAGCCAAGGCCATTTCAGTGCCTCGGCACTGTTATGTCAGTGTTGGTCACGTGCGTCGGGCTTGGGGGAACAAAGCCACCGAGCACGAAATGTCCGGGCCTTTGCCCGAGACATTCGCTCCGTAAAGACAGTTGAAGAACCCCCCACTAATTAGGACTCAATCATTTCACTGTGTACTACAGCAGGAGCAAAGCCATTCCGTGCCTCCGGCACGGATTTATCAGTGCTTGGCAGTGCCGTCGCTTGCAGGTCCCAATCACAAGTCACAAGATGTGATTAGAAGTTACACGACAGCTGCGCCAGGCACTACTCGTTGGAAAAAGCAATCAGGCACTTACCCCGGTTGGGGCTCGGCCTCATAATATAATGTTGGCAGAACGTACAGTGTCCTGGATTCATCACCAGTCTGACAGGACCCTCTGTATCGGCAGCTTTCACTGGTACCATAATTAATTTCGACCTGTGATACTACTTGTAGAACAATGGACAATCCCTACATAGCGCCCAGAGCCTCCTCCGCATTGGCCTTATTTAGTTATACAGCAGTATAAGGCAGTTGGTCGCATGTACACTAGGGGAATGAAGGAAAAATGGCTTGTTTACCAGAGAAAATATGGGAACTTTAAGTTTAACGTTCAGCATGTTATCACTAATATTAACAACGGTTGGGCTCTCAGTCTACAACAATTCATATCATGTGTAATATTGACTCTGAAACACTTGGATAGTGTCAGCTGTGGGGGGGTGAGGGGGGGCTCTGGAGGTTGCGGTGCGGACTGATGTGAATGTTATTTGTTTGGGAATTCTGTTCCCTTATTTTTCTTTAAATGTTTTTTTTGGTAAAATCCATAAAATGTTTGTTTTTCATGTTGTCACAGGACCCCCTATGATAAAAGAGATGGTTCATCTCAAGGGGTTATCCTTAAATGTATAAATAAAAAAAAAATTAGGAGTAGTTTACTCCTGTTTGACGACGATGGATGTAATTTTATAATAAAGAAAGTCGTGGATGTCCAAGTTTATAGTATTTTAGGCTTCAATTGCCTATATGCTGTTTGTGAGTTTAGCGCGGTGCGGACAACAAAATCTTCAGTTTTTATTTGCCTTCTATGAAGTTGAATAGTATCGAGTTGAGCCCCTGCGAAGGGCCTTCTTGTAATTTTGGAAACCTGCTCAGAACAGGCTCAACGTGGGTTTGATAACATTGCTCTCCAAGCTATCTTAACGTTTTTTTTTTTTAGCGTTTGTAGCTGCATATTATTACCACGGCAACAATGACCTAATCCTAAATATTTTCTGTTCTATGGAGCGGCTGAATTTAATTCAGATTTTAAATATTCATAGTGTTGTCCCAGTTGGTCGATGTTGAGGAACTGATACAGGGACTGTGAGCTGGCTCAATGAAATGGTATGTCGCCATTGGTTCGAAAGTGGTGGTGGCCATGTTGACTAACAAACCCCTGTTCTAACTGTTGTTGTTTGCAATGAATGCAAAATAACGTAAACTCAATAAAACTGCGGGGATTTATGTTGTAAGAGTGTGCAAAACCCCTTCATTGCCAGTGATACGTTTTATGTTGGTTTATCAATTCATAAAGTTTAAAGAGGGGTAAAAGTTTGGGGAACGTGATAAAAAATTGCTTTTTTATAAACACTTTAAAGAACAATGATAACAATAAGTAACATGTTTATGCACTTTTTTTCACTTTTGATACGGTTTTTCACAGCAAGAGGTCCAGGGTTGATTCCACTCCAAAAAATTGCTTTCTATGTGTAGACATAGTTGTACGTTTTTTCTCCTGTGTTACACTAAAAAAACATGTACAACTGGGTTGAGTACGGGACGGCAAGATGTACAACTACTCTACCTATTTAATCTTGTGACAAAACATATTTGTCTCTCTGAGCTTATGTCTCTGAACACAGTCCCTTCAATAAAAATTAACCTTAAAACTAGGTGAGTGTAACTGTGGAGACAACAGATGCAACCAATAACCGTTTCACATCCTGTACCATTCCAGTATATTCATAAATGAAATGCACCTGGTCGTCCTGGCTTCATGCTTCATGTTGCCACATGTAATATTTACAGTTTGTAAGGTTTGATGTGGGCGTGTCTGTAATTACGTCTCAGGTTATATGTCACTCATTTGTCACTCATGAGTTGAAACATAAGTCACGTGACAACTCACGTTTAGTAACGCATTGTAAAGGTTCTTGCTTAAGACATAGTAATGTGATCAAAATTCTATTTTGGGGTTGTTATCCTTACTCTAGCGCTAATTGGGATGTATAGTAACGGGTTATTTTATTCGTTACTGCCCAACACTATTTATATGCACAGACGTGGAAACACCACAAAGTCCTTTAAAAAAGTTTTGGGCCATAGAACTCAATCATTACAATTCATTCCTTTATACTGTACCTGTATTTAGAGGTTGGTGTCCCGGAGCGCCATGCAAACTCCACACAAAAAGTCCTGGTGAAATGTAACTCTAGAACATCTGCTAGACCAAGAATTAACTGCTGTGCCTGTCCAAATATCCTATTATTACATCCCTCAGAAAGTTTTTGTCAGTCAATCTGAACGAAAAACTCTAAATAATCCTTGGGTCCCATATCTTGGCAATGGTTTTTACTAGGTTACTTCAGGGTTAATAATTTTTTCTCAGCCCTCTCATCAGGACTTCTAACTCCACTGCAGATTTTACACAGTTTGTCAATACTTTACTGCCTTCATAGCCACGTGGGGAGAGCCCCTCCAAAAGCCAAGCGAAGGAAATCAATAGTGTTCTCCACCTTAACTGTTGTATTGTGCTCTTTGCAGTGTGTTGCATTGGTCCTCTTTAATATGTTAGCAAACTGCTGACGCTCACTCATCCTCTGTCTTTGATGTTTCGCGCTCCAGACAAACGCAGGTGTGTGGTTTCATCCTGCAGGTTTCAAAACCAATCTATGACTATCACCACTCTCATGTGTATACTTTAGTCTTTGTGGGCATGCAGAAAACGCTCTATATAAAGGAGCTGTATGTCATATGCACTCTTCATTAGCTAATAAAGTCACTACTGTTAATTCACTTCAACTGAAATGGAATCACAACATCAAGGAGGACTTTACAAAACCGTGAATTCGCCAAACAGATCAGAGAATTAAACAGTTAAAACACAAGAATGCAAAGATTAAAATACCGAGCGCTAGTTGGTCTACAAGGGTCCAGTAACTGTGCAAAAATGTTGATAATGTCTATAATGTTGTTGATGTGATGTCCAGAATCTCACCACTGCCAGAATCTTCGGTCACACTTCAAGTATAGCCCTCACTTAAATAACAGCTAAGTAAGTGTTATGGTAGCGATAATTAAGTGTTAGTTATCATTATGCTTAATTAGCTATAAGTATTTGTTATTTCTTACTTTAATGGTCTTAATCAACCTTAATAATACTAACTGACACTTTCACATGTGAGTTGGGTATAAAAAGCTCTTGGGCGCGGGCTAATTCTAAAGTGTTTACCATATCTTAATGCCGGTGAAATTGGGGCTCCTAAGCACTGGTTATGATGCAATTCCACCTGCTGGAGTAGGCTAGGATGGTACAAGAGGAAGACTAACAAAGCTCTGACCATCGTGATCGACCCGTTCACCTACTCCATCACTATTCAGACTATAAACAAGCTTGTCAGTGCAGGTACTCCGGAGCAAAGCTACGCAGACACAAAGAGACATGCAAACTCCACAGAGACCCTGTGTGGAGATGGAATCAAACCCAGGCTAGACAACAAGTGCTATATTTCTAAATATGATTTATTAATTGTACTAATACAAAAGAAAAAAACATTTACATTTATACCACAATTCAAGGTAGTAGGTAGGAGTTTTGCTTTCCAAGCCCTTTTTAATTTTCTTTCTTATGCAGATTGTCATATGATTCAGTTCAATTCTTACAAAAACTTACAAACATCAGGACATTAATACACACCTTAAAATCGGAAAGAATTGACATAAATAGTCATATTTCAAAAGGCCATTAATGATCAGTGACGTTCAGGATCTTGTTGTTTGCTATCAAACTGTTTTATTGTATTTTATTTTAACATATTTATCTCTTACTTGGTGTGAATGAGGCTGGTCTGAAAGTAAGGTAGTATCCCCACTCATCTGGAATTGATCATTTCTTAAAACCATTATGATCTTGTCTTTGTATGTTCCACTAAGTGAGTCCCTTCACCGAAAACGGTTCTTTCCATGTACTGTTGTTCTGAGTCTGGGTTTGTTGGGTTTTTATAGATGTCTGTGCCTTATTGTGTTTTTTTCCACTTTCTCTTGGACCGTTTTGAGGTAAAGTTTTACAAGGGCAATAATAGTCACAGCTTTTTGAAACTAGTTCATACCATGCTCCAAAGTCGTGTACGAACAGTTCACGTTCATAAGTTCACAATTAAATTTATATACATAATAGACGAGAGAGAGAGAGAGAGACGACGAGAGAGAGAGGAGAGAGAGAGACGAGGAGAGAGAGTGAGAGAGGAGAGAGAGAGAGAGACGAGAGAGAGAGAGAGAGAGGCGAGAGTGAGAGAGAGAGGTCAATGAACCCACGGTTTTTCTTTTGAACTCTGAAGTAATCTTTATTTTTATAGGCATTTTTACAGACCAGGTTCACCCAGAGCATTGTCTCAGAGTTCAATTATTTTTTGACCCCGAAAACACTGGGCTTCAAAGCCCCAACTACACCATCCATTCGCTCGCCTCATGACATTTATACCCTATTACAAGTTTCCTCCTCAGAAAGGCCTTGTTCTGACCAAACCAAGGACCTTCTTGCTTAGAAGCCACCTGCCGCAGAGACAAGAGTTAAAGTCAGTTAACATTAAAAATAAGTCAACCTTGATTTATTTTGGCTACCAAATATCGATTGGGAAGCAACACACTTGTCCATTAAACCCTAAGATCATGCGACCGTGTTATTACAGCCAGGACGATTTCCCGTTGGTGTGGTATTCTTTATTTCCCGAGCTCTCCATCTTGGTATTATGTGCTCAGACAGTCTGCTTCCCAGCAGTTAGTGCCTTAATTAATTCAACAAACTGCTATTTATACCAAGACATCCAGTGTGTTGTTATTTCTCCAAGGGACTGTATACTGTTATGTCCGGGCATGACTAGGCTGAGTCAAATTCATGTCAGCTTGATTTACTGGAAACGCAAAATCATGAATAAATAAATATATACAATAACCAGTCTCACCACTGCTTAAACAAGTGTGGGTTCTTGTTTTCATTATATACCGGTTTGTTTAAGGTATAACGTAGGAGTGTGAGGGTGTGGGTAAAATAATTGCATTCTAGACCTTAAGCATAGCACTCATTTTATATACCTTTAACCTAAATATATAGTTGAGCACCAGAGGTGTGTGACCTGCAGAGATGAATGGTACTTGTTCTCCTTGTCTTCTCTGTAGTATTGTAGACTTCAGGTCCAGTGCGACTAGTTGAAAGAGTGTTGTGTTATGACTCATTTGCTGAGGTTGCCGTGTTTCTCCAGATGCCCCCCAGATGGAAAACTATATTTTAGGTCAGGATATAAAGTACTTCTTGGTCAGAGGCTAGAACACTTGTTCTGGGTGCGTGGTGGCGCAGCAAGAACAAGTACGGTCTGTGTTTGATTCCCACCTCCAGGACAAAGCCTTTCTTTTGCTGTTTGCTTGCTCTCGTCATTCCTCTGTGTCTGGGGGGTCAAACTGGTTCCACGAAAGGGCTGGTGTTGCTTCCATCCCGTTTTTACTTCCAACCAAGTAAGTAGCACACAGTTGAGTCAGTGTTAACTTAAGGAAATGGGCCTTACTGGAACACTTCTCGACAGCCCGGTTGCGGGTCTCTGGGTTTCTGCTACTACTAAAAATGCAAGGAATGATAAAGTTTTTGTAGTAGTGAGTATTTTAATTCGTAGTTTGTGACCACAGTGGGTTCCTCTTTTTAATGCAGATTTTTCTTGCATACATTTTTTCCCCCTCTTCCCTATACTGATCCAGTTTTTTTTTTTTTTTAATTTTTTTCACACGTTGCTTTTTGTTTTTTCATTCATTTCCTTACTCTGTAAAGAGGGCATTGTCCTTGTTGGCCATTTTGTGTCTGGAGTGGAGTTGGGCGAGCTAATAATGGAATAAAAGTGCCATTCCTGCAAGGGAAAGTCAGCTCCGTCAGACCTATGAAGCAAGCAGGGCACGGGCCTGGTAAGTACTTTAATGGAGACTTCTGAGAACACCAGTTGCCACAGTGGAGAGGCCCACCTGTGGGGCGGCAGTGATAAAACTGTCATTTCTGTCTGGGTGACCAGGGCAGCTGAGGCTATAGTGACTACCTACTAAAACACATACACATAATACATTGTTCCAGGCACTTTTTAATCTGGTTGCCTTTGTCAAGGAGAAGCGATCCTTTGAAGCAGAGAGTGCTCTGTCCAAAACCAAAGAATCTACCCAGATCAGGGGAAACTCCTTTTGCTAGAATACACAATCCAGCCAACTTACTATACATACATAACAGTTTTATAATGAGACCTTTGGATTAATTAGTACATGAATTGTACCAGACCGGAAGGAAACCACAGAGAGAATCAAAGAAACAGAAAACAATGGTCCACATCTGCACGGCAAAACCCTCTCCGTCAGCCTTCTGCCGGAGCAAACAGTCTGAATTAACATACATATTACTTGAAATGATAACTTAAACAAACATTCCTGACACTTTAGTAGTTAATTTTTCAACCCCGCTAGCAGGTGAGTTATCAGGTGACCAGCCCAAGGAAAGGACAAGTGTGATATACAGCGGCTGGGACAAAAGTCTTTGTTTAGAAGTCACAAGTCGTCTCCAATTCATTGCCCTCAAGCTCTCCGAGTCATTTCACGAGTCAAGACAGGCAAGTCCCGAGTCGAGTCCAAGTCAAAGGCCAACAAATCTCAAGTCGTCCCATGTCCTACGGTTTGACTTTCGAGTCCTCATCGGTCTTTTTTGACCTCGATTTTGTTTCTTGTTGGTCTCCACGTCTTTTGTAGGCAAACAAAATAATGTTACGGATCATTTTGCTGGTGCATTCTCGTTGGTCTCTGACCCAATGGACAAACAGTTCTGTTCCATGTCGTTGTCTGCTGGTAATCAAAACTATCTGTGATCTAATTGCTGTTGTGCCAGATGCAGGCCTCAGTTACACCTGCACAGAACCCCACATAAAATCAGCGCGTCACGTGTCAAACATTACCTTTTTATCCTTGTGGGGTTTTTAATGGGAAGTAGCAAGTGCTGCCTATATGAATGTATGTTATATTTAATCAATTAATCCTCTGTATTGGGCTGGGACCTGTATCTATATATCGTTTTAATGTCCGTAGTGGATCTTGTTCCAACTGTCCTACTGTGAGGATAGGTGTAGTATGAGGGGTCTGGAAGGACCAATGGAGGGAAGGACCTGGCCTGTATGAATCTGGCACAGCATTTAGTCATATCTCATAATTACAATATATCATTACATAATAAAATGTCTATCTAAATTAATTCAATCAGTCAACACTGATTTCATATCACAATGCACATGGCGGAACCTAAGATGGCTGACTGAACACGAGTTACATGCTTAACCAGGCTCAACTCATATTGCATAAGCTACTAAAGTTAGTAATCTATACTGTAAGGAAATAACCACTCACGTTGAGCAACAACTTTCCTTGTTTTCGAGAGGTTAAGGCTGGACAATGCAAGGAGGCGCTGAAATCAGCTAAAGGAACATATGGATGCAATCAACAGAGCAACCAGGAATTACGCGTATACATCGATGCAAAAGTCTCCCCAATACAATCAAGCATTGATCATATTACAAAACATCAATGTCAACAATTTGCTACTGCTCCATCACACCGACATCAATACAGGAATCCCTTCAAAATGACTTTGACTACATATACAAAATCTGGCTTATTCAAAACAATCTTATTATAACAGTAAAAGTCCATACAGTATGTAGTTCAGGAAACCCATTGAGCCCCAAACGTACAAACTCTTCAAAACAATTATTTGGATAAACCTCTACTGCAAACACTGAAGCCTTAAATATCTCGGGCTATGCTTGACCAGTACTCTCTTTCTAACCCCACATAGATTCTTTACTTAAATAAAAACTCTGCTCTTCTTGCCCAACTTCACAGCGTCAAGTGTTGTTTCCACTCGACATCAGAAAAAGAATAGCTCCAGCAACTTGTGCTGCCCAATAATTGACTACGGTGACATAGTCTTTCAACTATACTAATGATGCTGTTCTTAAGCCTTGACCACTCTTACAAACTCACTCTGCAGATTCATACTCCGATGCACTTATTTCACTCATCATTGCTCACATTATTCTTCATTGAGTTGGTTAAACCCAAAGCTAAGAAGGACAGGTTCATTGTTTATCTTCTTGTTATAAAATGTATTTTCCTTGTTGTTACTGATTACCTAAAAAACATATGGTTCCATTTGAAACCTCACATCTTTAAAGAAATTGAATTCTCCCGTATTTCAGAATCCCATTGTAAGTAGAGAGGTGGGAAAGAGGATTTCGATTTAAAGCGGCTCATGACTGGAATAATTCAAGTTGTTGAATGGTGCCCATTGAACTCGCTCACTATCTCCCCCTGACCACGATTTTAAAGCCAGCTGCATTTACAAGATTAAAGTCTCGTGGTGCCGGTTTTTAACATATTATATGCAATGTGTTCTTTTACTGTGTTGAGAAACAACTAAGATTATATTCATCGGTTGGGGCTCTCAGTCTCAACAATTCATAATCAAGTTAATATGAACTCTGAAACCCTTGGCTAGTGTCAGCTGTGGGGGGGTGATGGGGGGTCTGGCTGGAAGTGCGGTGCTGTATGAATGTGAAGTGTTATTTGTTTGGAATTTGTTCACTTATTTTTTCTTTATATGTTTTTTTTGTAAAATCATAAATGTTGTTTTTCATGTTGTACAGGACCCAATTGAATAAGAGAGGTATCTACTGGGGTTATCCTTTAGATATAACTAAAATAATAAATAAACAATGTGCAAATATTAATCTAGCTTAGTGCACCATAATCAAAACAAACTATCTAATGATATGCAAACTTTAGCAGAGGAGCACAGCAAAAACATACTCATAATAATAGGCCTCTGGCGCCCACACAGAAAAAATATAAGAAAGAAGCCAACAGAGCATCGCAGGCTAGCGCTAGTTTGACTCCCAGTTCCTCTTTAAAACATGCACACCAGTGTGACAACTGCGTCGAGTCAATTGTATGAGGCTCCTGTAGTGAAAGCATATCAATTTCGGTTTGTAGAACAAAATATGACGTTAGGTCGCGATAAATACCTGCAGCTCGCTCATTTCCAGCTCCCCTACGGGACGAACACACACCCACCGGTGAATGCAGTCCGACTTGGTTTAGGGAAGTGTTTGTCTGCGCGAACTGCGGGGAACTCACGTTCGATCCTCTCGCGCGGGAGCGCTACAACTACCGCGAGGCTTGTTTTCTTCAGAGACGGCATTGAGTAGAAAGAGAGATGCGGAGAAAGGTAAAAAAATGGGCCCGGGTTACGCAAGTCTTTACAAGGTCAATTGGCGCAAGTCCAAGTGAAAGTCAGAGTCATTGATGTTAAAGTCCAAGGCGAGTGCAAGTCTTTTTATATTTGGTCAAGTCGAATCTAAAGTCATCAAAATCATGACTAGAGTCTGACTCGAGTCCAAGACACATGACTCGAGTCCACCCTTGGTGATACTATCTTCTGGTTTGACGTGTGAAATTTGTTCATTCTGCCAAAACATTTTGAAACTGGGCCAGCTTCCTTCAATTGAACATGACGTTTGTAAAGTGCAGTGTCCAGCTCGCTCCAGGATGCAAGATAGTAAGCAGCATCTTGGTGTAGAGCCGCTGATGGGCTAATAAAAACATAATGCAGGCCTATTGTCCAGGATAGTCAATTTAGGATATGTGAGTCCTTCACTGGGACATCTCCGCTCTTAGACTTGTGGTTTGGAAAAGTCTGTTTTGGTAAATGAGGCTTTTGGTCTAAGAGTAGTTTGTCCTGTGCTTCTCCTACAACAACCACAAATTATCAAGAGACATAAAGAATACAGGGTCTGTAGCTTCAACCCTGTTCACCTTTTACGCCTTGCTGTTCAGATGATTAGGAAAGTATAAAATGTGTGTGCTGAGGGGTTTATAGCCTTAAAACAAAGAATTTGATGTATGGACATACAGATATGATGATGGACATGATGGAATTTGTTTAAATATAGGAGGGACCAACGGTATGAGAGTTTGAAGTTTCTGCACAATGAAAACTTCAACCCTCAGAAGAAACACTATTAAAATGTGCCTCGGTCTCACCAAATGTATTGACAATCAGGAGAAACCAATTGTCTCTAGTTAGTGGTTCTCAAAGTGGGGGTACGTACCAACTAGTAGTCGCTGGGCTCCCGCTAGTGGTACGCCTAAAAAACCCTGAAATAAATTAATGTAAACAATAATATTATTAATTCTTTTAAATTCAACAAGGAAATCCCATTGGACGATTAAAAACCTCTTTTTCAATGGAGTCCATGGACCAAAATATTACATTAAAATTACAGATTTAAACAGTCACAAACATCCTTTCCATCCATTTTTACCCTTTAATCCATTCTGGGTCTGGGGGGTGGGCAGTCAGAGATGCCACCAAGTCTCATAGCACCAGCCCCCTCACTGACCGGCTGCAGGTGGTGAGTCCTACAGGAAGGACAGCTGCTCTGATGTGAGCTTAGCCTTGTCTTTCAGTTGGGGCTCTTGGGCCAAAGTGGTGTTAAGTGTATTACCCAAGGACCACAACGACCAGCAGTCATCAGTGGGAGTCGGTGGTGAAGGTTAAATGTACATTTTGCTGGTAGCATTAGCAATGCACTTTTCTGTCTACAGCCAAACATGATACATATTGACGAAGAGGAAAATAGTGAAAAACACAACTTACGTCTGATGGTGCTTTCAGACCGCCAACGCTGAAACGCTGAAGCCCCGCTCATCAGACGTGCATTCTCTAGTTTTCAGACGCAGGGGTCTTCACACCAGAACGTCCTGACACGAGCCGGAAGTGCCGGACGGCTCCGATGCTAACAGAGCATGCTAGCGGCTTCTTGTGTACAGATCTTCTCCAATATGCAGCTTTGCAGCGTGTCTTTGTTCAGAGGTCACGGGAGAACGCATACCGTCCCCCATTGTGTCAACCCTGGTTTGAGTTCTGGTGAAGCCTGGTGTGGGTCCTGTTTTGGCTGTTTCTGAGTATTTTCAGTCTGCTCGCTCAGTCCGCTAATGTCCCCGTGACCACTTTGCTGCTCTCTGATTGGTCGCTGCACGAACGTCCCAAGGAAAGGATGAGCAGAATCCATCTCCTGTGGGCGTCAATTTTTCGCTCCTGCTCCTCCCCTTTGACTTTCCCGTGCGTGTCTACTGAACAGTCCGTCTGTGCGTGCTGAGAGGTCCGTGCGTTGTGACGCTGCAATGCGCGCCACCATAGACTTTGCATTGAAACCCGACGCAACGCATGATCCGGTCTGAAAGCACCATAAGATCAGATGAGAGATCTTTTATTTGTGCCACAGTGAATAAATTTCAATCTTGCAGCGCACATACAGCACAGTAGTAAGAGCACACATTTGACTTCAAGCGTTCCTTGTGTCATTGTCCTCCAAATAAATTTATGGAAAGAAAATAAATACAAAATTGTAGTTGATTTATCTTGTAAAAAGATAAATCCCAGTCCTTTTGGTTGATTGCCGCCATCGTCGTCTTCTGTCTTCATGACGAGCAGGTATCAGATAAAAAACACATTTGGCTTATGTCCTTCAGAATCAGAATATTTTTTATTGCCACGTAAGTAACAAACAAGTTACCACTTGGAAATTGTTTTGGCAAAGAGCGTGCCACTTCGCCATTTGCGGCGCTGTTTGCGGTTGCCTGTTAGTACAACCAACCGCACTGCTAAATGTCACAATTTTGGCTGTTATTCGGTGAAACAGGTTGTTTTGGTCAAGTTTCCGAAGGCTCACGGTTAGACTTCAGCCGTCTGTCATGGAGAGTGGGCGTGGCCTGGACGTCACATGCAAGGGGTCAATAGGCAGCTTTGGAGCCGCATTGCTTTGGAACTTTCAGGTTCTTTTGGCTTTCACACAATAAAAATGTTCATAAAAAATGTACAGTGTTTTTTATTGATGTTTTATTTCAACTTATCTATGATCTACACGAGGCTGACAGGAGGCGCCTCTCCGCATTGGTCCCATACCTTGTGCCTTTCTGACAAAAATCAAACTGAAACAGAGCGATAAGATTTGTGACAAACCTCAGCAGAAGCTACAGAGAGTGTGGAACAGAGACACATGGAAGAAGAATGTTCTCCGCAGAACTGCTCCAGCTCAGATTCAGACGGATGCGCTTCTCTCTGATCAATACAAAGATACATGAAGTGAATGAATGAACAGATGATGGTGCGGGTGAGAAACGAGAGGAGAGAGAACTCTGAAATGAAATGAAACATTCACCGTTCTCCACACGGGACACAAGTAAAACATAAGTAGAATACATTTGATCAAGAACAAGTCACTTTATATGTCTGATTCACTGATATACGTCTAGTCATAAGCTCGCTTTTCCCCGCCGGCGGAAACACGCCGAGTGCCAGATCCATTCTGTTTCAGATCAATTAGATTTATAGCAACACAAACACATGAAAAGAAACCCAAACTCCCCAAGACATACTCCGCCTCTCAAAGGTAAACGCCTCCAGGAAGTAGAAGGGTTTCTGTCCAATCACGTCGAAGCATTTCCTGTTTCTAGGCAGGATTAGCTTTCCAACTATGCCAAGAAGTACGTGATTGGTCCAGGATAGATAGACAAAGACGTGCGTGAAAACGAGTTGTCACTCTGCAAAAAATTAATTACGCACAGAGACTCTCGGAGTGAGTTTGTATTAAACGTATGTAATTTTTTTTATTGAGACATTCCACGTTTTACTTTTTTGTGCCAAACTGTGCCAAATGCATTTCTGCCTGAATTTTTCACATCAAAACCTGCATAAATTGTTATTTTTTTGGCATCTAGACATAAACTTTACTCCAAGGTGTCAGTAAAAGGTCGAAGTTGCATTTGATAACGTTTATTTTCTTCTTTTCAAGAAATTATGTCATATATACATTATTCTTATTTGCGCATTTTAGGCGAACCAACCTTTTTTGATAATGTAGCCTAATGTACTCTCGCAAACTATTGTGGACATGAAAATGTTCACATCCACAGAATCCCCAAAGACTAACTTTAAATTTTATTACAATTTCTAGCATTTTCAACAATGTGAAAAGGCCTGTGTAGTACCTTTATGGGAATAGGCCTGAGAGTTTAGAGATTTTAAGAGGTTAAAAAAAAAAGCTACAAAAATCACAAGCAAATGTTGCAAATAAACTCTCACTTTTTTTGACTAAAAACTGTCAGTTTTTAGTGAACAATTAGTTTAAATTCAGGTGTTAGCGATGATGCGTTTACTGTAGTTTAATGTTTTTGTCTTTGTATATTGATCCCCAAATAAACCCTTGCCCCCCTTGTTTTAAAAATTTTGCTCCGCCACTGATACACACACACACACACACATACACGTTTTTGTTACCTGGTGGGTCCCTTTGACAGGGCCGTTCAGAATGGGACCCATAGACATAATCTTTTTTTACCAAGACTTTAAGTAATACAAAACAGTCAATAGAAACCAAACAACTATTTTAAAGGAATTTTATTTTAGATTTTGTTTTCGAATTGCAGTGATTCTATTTTTGACATAGAATTTAATGCCACTCCATGTCCGATGTCTAAGGTCATCTGGTGAGGCATTAATGCAGGCCAGGCAGTGAGACTTCCCAGGGACCTTTCCAGTCTGTATGAAAGGTGTCATGGTCTTCTCCACAGCCTTCACCTCAGATGCAGACCATGGCTTTCTTACACGTTCTAGGGAGAGAAATAAAAATATATTAGCAATATACACTCCCAGGGTGAGGACCAAGCAGCCTGGCTGTAATCCCCCACCTGGTACACTTACCAGAAGGGGCACTGCCACTACCATGGGGTGCATCTGGATGAATGGTTGAAGGTTCTCCGCTTGAAGTTTCTTTTAGCCCGTCCGTTTGTGAGAGGATCTCTACTGCTCTCCCTGTTGCACAGAAAATAAAAATACAAGTGGCCTTTAGGGGAAAAAAATCATACATATTTTAATAATATCAAGAATTACCTTCAGGCTCAATTTGTATCTGGTCGAGGCTCTTTCCTTCGAATTCCGTCACTCTTCCCTGCTCCATGGCCATCAACACTTTGCTGATTTTGGCCAGCTCCAGTGTCCCCTCTGGTAGTCTGTAATATTGCCTGTGGATGCGAATGTCATGGCCGAGGAAG
Organism: Knipowitschia caucasica; assembly: GCA_964034765.1. Taxonomy (NCBI): domain Eukaryota; kingdom Metazoa; phylum Chordata; class Actinopteri; order Gobiiformes; family Gobiidae; genus Knipowitschia; species Knipowitschia caucasica. The sequence continues at coordinate 11,425,925 of OZ035831.1, forward strand.
TTGGCAAGTATGTCCATCTCATTCTCTTTCATATTGAGAACTGTAGACATAGTAGCTATGTGCTTTCTAAGTTTGGTTGAGGATAGCATCTCTGGATGCACCGCACCACATTCTTTGGCTACCTGGCGTAGGGAGTCTGATCCCCTGATGTGGGTGTCTGCGCCCGGGCGGGAAAAGAAGTATGGGTTATGGTCAGAGATGGAACAGGCCCTTCTGTTCTCCACCAGCACCTCCATCGAAGCAATCATTTCAGGAGTCAAAAGAACCGGCACTTTCCGACTTCTTTTCCCTTTAATTTCAATGCGTTGAAAATGCTGACACAGCTTTTTCTCAAGTTGGGACAGTCCCAGAGCAATGTCAGAATGGATCCCAGTCTTAATTCTTAAGGTAAAGGCTGTCAGTGGCATCTTTGAAACCTCACCTTCCCTTCTTCGATTGAAAATGATTACCTCACAAAGAGTCAAAACTGCCAGTTTAGACCAATGCTTAGACGTTGGCTCACTTATTAGGGTTTGCACATATTCAGGTCGACATACCTCAATATGTGCATGCATGGCTCTAACGTCCTCAGTCAGAGGGAGCAGGTCCGGAGTGTTCCACTTGGCTTGCCGGAGGGTCTGTAGGGCAGCAGAAGAAACACAGACGTCCCACCTCTTCTCAAAAAGCAGCCGGCTTCGTTGGAGGTTTTTAATAAATAGTTCATCAACACAATGCTCCATTTTTGAGTCACATTCAAGAATATCTGCTAGCTTTCTGAGGCTATGGCCGAGTTTGAGGGCCAAGGATGGAGTCTTGTATTGATTTGTTTCCTCATCATATCCAGCCACAGACCTGACTGCATCAATCACATGGTTAAAGTTGGAAGGAATAAAGAAATCCTTAATTGTTTTCAGTTGCTTCGTTAATTAACCTACCGACTTCTCTCATTTTCTGCCTAATGTAATCATGCTTTGTCTTATCATGCCCGTGTTTTAAGTACAGGTGCTCTCCGAGTCTCAGAATCCCCTTTTCTGCTTTGACAACACCCGTGACCTCATCCTGATGCATTGCCGAAATTAAAGACCACAGCTTTTTGATGATGCCCTCCGGTACAGGCTGGGCTAGGGAGCAGAGGGACTGGACCCTACTTCTACCTGGTTTAGCCTGGGCATCTGTCTGTGAAAGCCGGCACCTGGCCACATGCCTCCACAGCGACTTTCGCTTAAGCAATGCCCCACAGTCTATACAGTGCAAAAACTCACTGGATTTAACTGGGGAATTTGGCTGTTTAGCTGGGACTAAAGTTCCAATGCCGGCCTTTAAAACCTCAAAATTGTGCTCACGGTTTCCACTATTCCTGATCAAATCAAACTGAAGTTTACGTGCTTTAGATTTCACAGGTAGAGCCAATGCTCTGGCTACGTCACTTTCATTTCCATGTTTTCTAGTCAAATGACGGGACATTTTGTGGCAGGACATTGAACAGTAGAGGCAGAAGTGTCTCTTGCTGTATACTCGCCCCCCATTTTTCTTCTTTTGCAGCTGCATGATAACAATCTTATTTGCCTTTGGTTCGTCACTTTCCGAGTCTTGAAGAAAAGTGTTTTTGATTTTTCTTTTTCCATACTTTTTTACAGGTTTCTTCTTGACAGTTAAATCGTCAGAATCTGAGTCGACTTCATCAATTAGGGACTCTTGACTAAGCTGCACAAACAACAAATAATTTGTAATCATTCTATATAACAATTTGAAGTCATGACTTGTAGTCAGCACTTACCAGTGGTTTGTAAGCGTGCGCTTCAGTGTGCTCCTCCATGATTTCTTGCAGCCTAATGAACCACCCACTTGCACCTTTTTCTAGCCTGACACCTGATTTCCTCTGTTGTGCTGCTCCATGATTGGCTCCAGCCTGCTGGACTGAAATTGCCCCAGTGTGCCCCTCCTTGATATCCCGCAACCCACCACCAGGGTTCCGACACATAACACACTTTTTTCAGGAAAGTAAACCTCCAGGGGTCCTTTCCATATTTTTACAGAGACTGCATAAGGACCGTTAGAAAAGCATTACCCATTGATTATTAAGCTTGGACCAGTGGGGTCCGGTGTTCGGGCCCCACCACGTAAAACCAGTCCCCATGACGTGAGTGGAATCTCAGGTTATGGAACCCACCAGGAGTTGAAAACAAGTGCACACACATACGGACAGGGCAGGGTTAACGGGGCTGCGCTCACAGGTGCTGAGACTGAACTGTGTGGACTCTGCGCATGGAGTAGACTGACGCGCACGGAGCACGCACACCACCATCTCTGCCCCTCTTCACTTGGGCCGCACTGTGGGCCAGGGACAGAAGCCTGCCTCTGGACCCGCTCTGAGACCCGCTCTGAGTGGACCTGCTCTGGACCAGCTCTGTGAGGATCGTTCTCTGACAGGACTTTGACTCTCGCACCGCGGACATGTGCGCGCTGCTCACGCGCTGCCTCTGGATGCTGGCGTGCGCGTCCATGTGGATGCAGACCACCATCACCCACATCCACCCGGGCATCTGCCCCAACGACATGAACCCAAACCTGTGGGTTGACGCCATGAGCACGTGCACGCGCGAGTGCCTGTCGGACCAGGTCAGCATGGATTGGTCTATTTTCTGATTTACTGCAGGTCTATATAAATATATTGTATTATATTGTATTAGTTACTGGTTACTGGTACAAATGTCGCCAAATATATTTTTATTGCATTATTAATGTCCCACTGCTTTGAGTTAATGACTTTTTAGTCCTAAAGAAAGACTGATCTAATGTTGGAAGAGCAGAAAACTCTTTTCTGTCCCATAATGGCACATTACAGCAGGAGAGAAGGAGAAACAAGAGCACTAAGGTTATGCACAAATCGAACATAACTTGATCTAAACATGATTATTTAAAAGAATTGATAATAAGATAACAAAATATTAATATGAATATAAAGATAATATTCTGGAGGTATCATTGCACTTGGGCAATATCTGTCTTCTGTGTATTTCCAATTAAGTGAGTCCAACACAATTTACTTTGGGACTTAACAAGCTATTCTGGAATCTTGAATGTTTTTTAACATGTGTGATTAAATTAAGTGTGCATGCGTTACTTTGATTGCAAATAATATATTAGCAATTTAATATTTTTTAAAATGTAACTGAGTTACTTCATAAAGACATATCTTACAGTAACTAGTTACAATAGTCATTCCCAGCTCTGTTTACCCGACAGTTGACTCCAGAGGAGTAAGTCAGTGTTGCTGTCAGCTCAATGTATCTGTTATCTTTTGATTATAATTTGTTTCAAAGTAACATGTTACACTTAAATGATGTATGTGATATGCAAAATATGTAATATTTGACCACACTCAGTTCATACTTTTCATCTCAGAAAGTACAGATCAGATCCTTTGAGTCTCCTTCATCTTGTGTCCTGCAGGAGTGTGCGCTGTCAGAGAAGTGCTGTCAGAACGTGTGTGGAAACCGCAGCTGTGTGGCAGCGCGGCACCTGGAACTGAAGAGCACCGTGAGCCCACCCTCAGAGGCCAGCTGTGCCAGCTTCAGCTGCTCTCAGCAGGGCTCTGTGTGCGACATGTGGGACGGGCAGCCCGTGTGTAAGTGCAGGGAGCGCTGTGAGAGGGAGCCGCTGTTCACCTGCGCCTCTGACGGGATGACCTACTACAACCGCTGCTACATGGACGCAGAGGCCTGCTCCAAGGGCATCAGTCTCACTGTGGTCACCTGCCGCTTTCACCACAGCTGGCCCCACACCAGCCCCTCTGTGCCCCATTCCACAACAGGCCGCCCCACCACCACCCCTCTCCACACCACCACCCCTGCCCCCACCCAGCCCCAGCCCCCCGCCCTGCTCAGCAGCCCCCTACAACAGAGCGTCAGTGTGGGGGACACTGCCAGCTTCCTGTGCGATGTGGGGGGCCGTCCCCGGCCCGACATCGTGTGGGAAAAGCAGCAGCCGGAGGGGGCTGAGCGGGTGCTCATGAAGCCCAACCATGTGCGGGGCAACATGGTGGTCACTAACATCGGACAGTTGGTCATCTACAACGCTCAGCCCCAGGACTCAGGCCTGTACACATGCACTGCCCACAACCCCTCTGGCTCCGTGCAGGCCCACCACCCCCTCACCGTACGGCCTCTGCAGCCCCTACACAGCCCACAGACCAACCTGAGCCTCTGCCTGCCCCAGGAGTGTGTCCACGCCCCTGACAGCTCTGAGCACTGCCCCCCTGAGCTGGAGAGGCTCAGCTGGTTCTATGAGCAAAAAGCCAACAACTGCTTCTCTTTGAACCACTGCCCGAGCAGCGAGCCGTCTCCCTCCAGGCTCTTTGACACGTATGAGGCGTGTATGCGCTGCTGTGGCCCCGAGCTGTCAGATCCCTGCGGCCTGCCCAGTCTGCAGGGCCCCTGTAAGGCCTATGAGCCGCGCTGGGCCTACAGCAGCACTCTGCTCCAGTGCCAGTCCTTCATCTACGGAGGATGTGAGGGAAATGGCAACAACTTTGAGTCAAAGGAAGCATGTGAAGAGATGTGCCCCTTTCCCAAAAACCACCACTGTAAGGTGTGCAAGCCCCGCGGCAAGATGGTGACCAGCTTTTGCAGGAGTGACTTTGTGATCCTGGGCCGCATGAGCGAGCTGGCCGAGGAGAAGGACTCAGGACATGCTTTGGTCACTGTAGAGGAAATCCTGAAGGACGACAAGATGGGTCTGCGCTTCTTTGGAACAGAGCCTCTGGAAGTGACCTTCCTAAACATGGACTGGACCTGCCCCTGCCCCAACATCACTGGGGCAGCTGCAGAGGGACAGGTCATCATCATGGGCAACGTGAATGACGGCATGGCTGTCCTGCAGCCAGAGAGCTTTGTGGGCGCCTCCAGCCCTCGCAGAGTCCGCAAACTCAAAGAGGTCATTTCTAAAAACACTTGTGACATTCTCAGAGCCATCACCAACAGTCCCCAATAGTGTCAGACTGAAGGAGTTATGTCAGTCAGACTACATTCACAAAAGCTGCTATTAAAGCTAGCCTTGAACATAGATCTCCTCATGCCTGTGGTTTTCTTGGTTATTAACTGTAAAAGAATGCTTCATAAACACTGGTAATATGCCCCAGACCTCCATCAGACAATGTTTGTGCTTTCGCCTTTGAATCGTGGACTATTTATTATTGCACTTCTGTATTATAGTGAGAGTCAATGTGCTGGAATTTCTTGATCACATGGAAGAGTGTTAAATAATGAATGGTGTGGTCTCTTTATAAGGTAACGCTGCAGACATGGCCATTGATCTAAGTGTGAGTTTAACCACAGAGCACCTCAAACAAAGCCTTGGTTCCACACAGTCTTGTGGGATTGCAAAAATGTCTGTGTTGTGCCCGGGCTCTGTGGTGGGCCGTAATTGGCCGCGGAGCCGTCTGTAAAGCCGCCGGGTCAGAGGTATGTGTTTCATAGCGTGCCAACAGGAGGCTTCCCGGGTGTTCTCTGCTTCTCCCATCCACCGCAGAGAGGCTGCTATCGGGACGTGTGGAACTGCTTAATGCTCGACCCCGGAGAACTGTGAGTGCTGAGACACCGGCGAAACTATCATGGAGCACAGTTATGACACGTTTTGCATTCATTAGTGGCCTATAAGTGCTTTGTGTTACTTATTACAAAGATATAGATTGTATTTGGGAACTAAAAGACCACAACAAAGTAAGTGAGTACTTTGCTGGACCCCCTTTTGCTGCGATCCCCATTCCCCGTTGTCCTTGGCTCACTCCACACTAAACTGTACCACTGCTCGATCTAACTTCAAGCGACAAAAAAATAAATGTATAAATAGGGGTGGGAACCTCAGGGTACCTCACGATATGATACGCGATACAAAGCTCCTGATAATGATTATATCATGATATGACAATTATCGATATATTGGTCAGAAATATTCTGTTATAGAAATCTTTTAGCAAATCAATCTGAATATACACAAAATAGTTATAAGTGTAAGTTATAAACAAATTCTCAACTATGGATTCAAATACAGCACATATTGGCATAAATAAAAGAAAAATGTTCAGTGGAAAAAATACACTTTATTTCATGATAAATGGAATGGATAAGTGTTAAAAAAAAACAACTTTCAATTGATCGATAATTGATTGAGAAAGTATCACAATACATCACGATATTGATATATCGTCACACTCCTATGTATGAACTAAAAAAATGTTTACCTAAAAATTGTTTTGTACTATGTAACCTATAGATATACATATACATTCTCAGAAGGGCAGCTAAAACTATTTCAAGAAAAATGGATGCCTTTAAAAACAATTTTATTGAACTATATAATGGTTAATGGTTGGAGATATAACTATAATGAATATGTAATTATAGATTTTACATTCTGCAAAAACACAATTATTCAATAACTGCAGACAAACTAGGCGTTTTGGACGTAACAATCGTGTCCACTTTTGTTACGTCCAAAACGGCTGTCTTGGAGCGCTGTTAATAATACGGCCGTGAATGAATCTGTGTTTAAGAAGTGCCCCCTTCACTGGACAAACAAGCAGGAAACAAAACAAGAGTGGGTCGTGAACATTCTGCAGTAACGGCTGCGGACATTTCGGGACGTTTTCGTGTCATTGACCAAAATGTAACACATTGATACAGTTTAGTTTGGAGTGAGCCCCTTCCAAAACAAGGCAGATTTAGATCTGGACTTTGACTGGACTATCGTTATTATACAAAAAAAGTCTTCATGATTATCGGGAAATAGCTCCAAATAAATATATACATAAAACTCCCCAGGTGAGCTGTGGATGTCTGCAGCTCCTCTAGAGAAACTATTGGCATCATTTCTACATCTGTGGTCATTGTTGTCCTTGTTTGTGCTGTGAGTTTGGGCAGATAAATGTCCCCACTGTGGGTGAAGAAAGGCTCTCTGTCTGTCCCTACCTGTGAGAAATAGTCCTGTCTCTCCTTAGGCTGAGACCTGATTGGCTGAGACCTGATTGGCTGAGACCTGATTGGCTGAGAGCTGATCGGCTGAGAGCTGATTGGCTTAGACCGAATTGGCTGAGACCTGATTGGCTGAGACCTGATTGGTTGAGACCTAATTTGCTGAGTCCTGATAGGCAGAGACCGGATTGGTTGAGACCTGATTGGCTGAGACCTGATTGGCTCAGACCTGATTGGCTGAGACCTGATTGGCTGAGGGGACTGGTGATAGAATCAGAATCAGAATCATTTTCATTGCCACGTAAATAACAGGAGGTCACAGACTTGGAAATTGCTTTGGCTCAGTGCAACAGTCAGAAAGAGAGAATACAAAATAAAGAATAGAAAACACTTCTAAGGAATACATTTTAAATAAAACTTAAAGAAGCAAAATGTGTAGAGAGTGAGGTTGATGGATTGATGATAAACTGTAGTTAATTATTTTGTGTTTTAGAACTTAACTTAGCACTTAACTCTTGAACTCTGTGAATAGAAAACAAATGTCTAGACCAGGGGTGTCAAACTCATTTTGGTCCGGGGGCCACATACAACCTAATCTGATCTCAAGTGGGCCGGACCAGGAGATGCTCTACAAAAATATCCAAAAACGGTACAAAGTCCAACTTTTTGTGCACATAAACACATTTATTTAAAACTTCCTTTAAAACACTATCCTTTAATACTCAGTTTTCTGTTACAAACTTAAATGTAACAGTGAGTTTTCCATAGTGCAAATAATGTAATGTATTTACAATATTACATTGAAAATGGTATTTCACAATATGTATATTAATATTTGTATGTTAGCTTTGTTTTAAGGCTCATTACAGAGAAAACTTGCTCACAAAGGTAAAGTAGGTAGATAGAAAAAAGCACTTAAACACAGCACCTCAGTTTAACCATCTTCAGTGTGGTAAGGTCCATGGTTATGTTATTATCACATTAACCATCTTCAGTGTGGTAAGGTCCATGGTTATGTTATTATCACATTAACCTTCTTCAGTGTGGTACGGTCCATGGTTATGTTATTATCACATTAACCATCTTCAGTGTGGTAAGGTCCATGGTTATGTTATTATCACATTAACCATCTTCAGTGTGGTCAGGTCCATGGTTATGTTATTATCACATTAACCTTCTTCAGTGTGGTAAGGTCCATGGTTATGTTATTATCACATTAACCATCTTCAGTGTGGTAAGGTCCATGGTTATGTTATTATCACATTAACCATCTTCAGTGTGGTAAGGTCCAGGGTTATGTTATTATCACATTAACCTTCTTCAGTGTGGTAAGGTCCATGGTTATGTTATTATCACATTAACCTTCTTCAGTGTGGTAAGGTCCAGGGTTATGTTATTATCACATTAACCATCTTCAGTGTGGTAAGGTCCATGGTTATGTTATTATCACATTAACCATCTTCAGTGTGGTAAGGTCCATGGTTATGTTATTATCACATTAACCTTCTTCAGTGTGGTAAGGTCCAGGGTTATGTTATTATCACATTAACCATCTTCAGTGTGGTAAGGTCCATGGTTATGTTATTATCACATTAACCTTCTTCAGTGTGGTAAGGTCCATGGTTATGTTATTATCACATTAACCTTCTTCAGTGTGGTAAGGTCCATGGTTATGTTATTATCACAGAGAAAGCATCAAACTGACCATGATTCACTTGAAATGAATAAAACAACTTCCATAACGTGATCCATTCTTAATGACTGCAGCAGTGTCTCTGTGTAAAATACAGTCAAATGTCCAAAAATCATCACCTCCATTTGCAGCTTTGTCACTACACCTGTTTTTACCATCGGTACCGGTCCACACTGTCCAACACACCAGCAACAACAGCAGAACCAGCAGCAGCACCAGCAGCAGCGCTCAAAACTCCTCTGATAGTTTCAGTAACACCACAAATGAATATGTGACATCAGTAACATCAGTCTCTTATCAATGGCAACATGTTGGTAAAAGCGAGTGGTTTCTCAGACCATGTCTGCAGCCTGTGAGAGTTTTAACAAACTCTCTCTCACTGTGCGGCTGTGATGCTAATGCTAATGTTGTTAGCACAGGTAGCTTCCCTTTACAGCAGCAGAACTAACCTCTCGCTCTGGGCACAAACAGACTGCTGTGTCTTCAGGGCCAGACATGTTTATCTTCTGTTTTCTCTATTCTCCGCTCAAAGTGCCGTATTTTTCGCCGAGTCTTGTAGTTTAAGATGTTATTCCTCCAGCACCGCTCTGGTGGAGCCACTACAGACGCACTGGACTCACCCCTGAGCGCGGCGCTGCGGCGTCGCGTCGCGGAGCCTCGCGTCGCCTTGCGTCGCGGAGCGGCTTTTTAAAATGTATTATTATAATATTTTTACATAAATGAGCCGCGGGCCATGTCAAATCTCTTGGCGGGCCGGTTCCGGCCCGCGGGCCGTATGAATGACACCCCTGGTCTAGACCTTAGTTTTCTGACAATCAAAAACAAGGGAACTAAAAACATCATAACTGTTTTTTTGAATGTAGTTTTTTTTGTAATTTTGAATAAATCATGTTTTCTATTCACTGGCGTCAGATGTCATGTTTCATATTTCCTGTGTGATATTAAAGAGAGCTCATTCAGAGGCAACAGGGTGAATGTGAATGTAATGAGGCGCCAGATCACCACAGAAACCATTTACATCTGATTATTACTGGAACAAATTCAATTACAGATGAATTTAATTAATTAATTGGTCTTTGCCAAATTATAGTTTGCTCCAGATCAGAGGAGAGACGATGCACGGACCAAACCAAACAGGTCAAGCATAAATGTTGGAATCCTAATTAATTATTTTTAAAATGCAAATGAAGCAGAATTTTACTCTGGACCAGAGCAGAGAAATTGGTCAGAACCAAGCGGGCTCTGCAGACATCACCAGCATCTCCTCCACCTTCAGCTCCTCCACCTTCAGCTCCTCCACCTTCAGCTCCTCCACCTCCAGCTCACCAGCAGCTCCTCCACCTCCAGCTCCTCCAGCTCTTCCACCTCCAGCTCCTCCACCTCCAGCTCCACCTCCAGCTCCTCCAGCTCCACCACCTCCAGCTCCTAGCTCTTCCACCTCCAGCTCGTCCACCTCCAGCTCTTCCACCTCCAGCTCGTCCACCTCCAGCTCCTCACTTGCAGCTCCTCCACCTCCAGCTCCTCCAGCTCTTCCACCTCCAGCTCGTCCACCTCCAGCTCCTCACTTGCAGCTCCTCCACCTCCAGCTCCTCCACCTTTGCAGCTGTGGCCTACGTAAGATCAGATTTTCCTTTATTCTCTTCCCACAGTGAAGACATTTCGTGTCATCGTTGCACATTACAGCAGAGAAAGAAGGAATTAAGACTCAGATTGCACACATCATATAGATTTTATTATTTATGATAGACAATATAATTAAAATAAGATAATAAGATGGTGAAATAGAATAAGATGAAATAAACTCTGGAGATATAATTGCACGTGGTTCAGAAATACTTACCGCCATTTACATTTACATTCTTATCAGTGACACTTGTACAGACTCAGCAGTACTCGTCGTACAGCCTGACAGCAGCAAGGAGGAAGCAGCTCCGACACCTCTCCTTCCCACAGCGATGTGTACGGAGTAAAAGAAGAATACCATGTAAAACCGATGCAGTTTTATTTATTATCGAATGTAACTGGTTAACTGTGAACAGGAAATGCAAGCACACAATCTTGTTTTTTCATTCAAGAAAAAATATTCAGTGAACGTGTGAGCGTACTCTGTGATGTGTGTGTGTGTGTGTGCTCTGCTGTGTGCGCATGCTCTTTGATGTGTGTGTGTGCACATGCTCTGTGATATGTGTGTGTGCACATGCTCTGTGATATGTGTGTGTGGTCTGTGGTGTGCATGGCAGGTGTAAGACCACCGTAAGGTCTGCTTTTTAAATAAATGTGCGGTTTAAACCTGGACGAGGGGACGGTTTTACTCTCACACACCTGGGGTTCTGTCGTTCAGAGGCCAGAGACTGTGGCAGTGTCATCCTGCCTCTGGTGGTAGGAAGACAGTAGTCGAAACTGTCAAGTACAAAGAAAGCAGAAGAATCATCCATCCATCCATCCATTTTCTACCCTTTAATCCATTTCTGGGTCATAGCACCAGCCCCTCACTGACCCTCTGCAGGTGGTGAGTCCACAGGAGGACGGCTGCTCTCTGAGTGTGAGCATAGCCTTGAAATTTCAGTGGGGGCTTTGGGAAAAGTGGGGTTAAGTGTGACAGCAGTCATCAGTGGGAGTCGGTGGAGAAGGTGTAGAGGTGGGAATTGAACCCACAACCTTCAGGCCTGAAGGCCAATGCTCTACCAACTGAGCAAAAAAAAAGAATCAACTTGCAAGAAATACAGGGACTGTCATAGGGACAATCCATGATCCAATTCTCCAATATCAAGTTATGAGTGATGTTGACTTCAAACCACCTACAGAGTGAGCACACAAATACAATTGGTTTATCTTTGACTACTGTGATATCTGACCAGCATATAGATAGATAGATAGATAGATACTTTATTGTTCCCCCTAGGAGAAATTCAGGTGTCCAGCAGCAGAAGACTCTTTTTTGTTGTTGTACAGTCAGTCAGTCAGTTTGTTGTACAGTCTGACAGCCGAAGGAACAAAGGATCTCTTGAATCGTTCCGTTCGGCAGCACAGTGAGAGGAGCCTGTTGCTTCAATTACTCCTCTGAGCGGCCATAGTGTCATGCAGAGGGTGTCCGGAGTTACCCAGGATGCCCTGAATTATAGAGCCCTCATCCTTCTCTCCAGCACAGCTCCCACAGAGTCCACACTTCTCCCCATCACAGAGACACATTTCCTGATCAGCCTGTCGAGCCGGTTATTATGTTATGTTATACTGTATGTTGTACTGTGGACCCCTGTCATATCTGTATTGCTGCTACAGACATTATTATCTGAAGAACTGAACGTATTTTGTTCTGATCACAATGTGACTACTGTATCTACATCTTAAACACGAGTCATTTATATCTCAGTGAGGCCATCTCTGTTCTGACCACATTGTTACAAATCATATAAAGGGCCCTGTCTCCTTTACTCCGATCTAAATTGACTCTAAAATAAACCATGGTACAGGTGCGATCGCCGCTGCCTCGTCTTCATTTCTCGACATTACATTTGAAAACCTACATTTGCAGAATCAAACACCACAATACGTTCCTTCTGACAGAGTTGGCAGAGCTTGGTTTACATGAGCGTCTTCTGCCGGTGCTGTGGTCAGGGTCAGTGAGGTCATCCCAAGAGGTCCTTCAGGCTACAGCGGGGGACAGGTCTGGGGAAGGCATCATCTCTGGGTGGTTGGGTCCGTGATGGGAAGGCCACATGTGCTCTGCTCACATCGTTTGGAGCGCGCTCTGAGGACAGTCTCGCTCACACGCATCGCCGGAGCCCAGCGGCTGTAGATCACGGCCGCGGTTTGATCCTGGAGTCAGGCTGATGTCGGCTGTGGCTCCCCTGGCTCTTCATACTGGCACAGCTGCTCAGGTGCATTCTGTCCTGGACTGGGATGGGTGATGTTAAAGAGCTTGTGACAGGTTGTCATCATTTTGACTTTGCTAATTTGGATTTATCATGTGGACTCATAGATCTTTTATGAGACTTTTTTGTAATTATGTTTAAACAGATGCAGAAGTCAGAACTTTTCCATTAGATGTTTTGATTTGAAGGTCAAATGCATCTAGTGGCGCCCAGGCAGATGCTGAGGGGAGCAATTATATCTTTCCCTTGGTATAAAACCATGTGAATGCTGTGAATCTCTGGTTGTGTTGTTTACACTGGGTCCAAAAATATAAAAATCATGTCCTGTTGTGACATAATCTCAGACCTCCACATCTTTTTTCATTTTCTTCAGTTGGTCACCTCAGCCAGTCCCTCCCCAACCCCTTGTCCAACACCCAAAACCGTCCACTGAGCGGTGTGAAATTCACTTTTATAACAGTATCAGCGCAAATACCACAGAATCACAGTTGTCACAACAAAACCATTGAAATCACCAACACAGATCAGAGAATCAAACAGATCAAATACAAACAATATAGAACACGGGTCTCCAACCTGTAGCTCGCCAGCCCCTTACAGGTAGCTCACCAAAGGAATTAGAATTCAACAAATATACTTAAATAAATACTTTTTGAGCTTTTTGAACTTACATATCTATTATAAGTATAATAAATATAGGGTTATACAGTATTATGGTGTATTTTGTATTTTTTCTCCATGTTTTGTCGTAATTATTTTTATTACGACTGCAATAAGGAGTAGCTCTCTGTCTCTTTGCTTGTGTAAAAGTAGCTCTCCGATTGAAAAAAGGTTAGGTGCCCCTGATATAGAACATGGTATTGGTCCATAGGAGTTGACCAATGTCCATGAATGTAGATAAATGTCCATACATGTTGTGGAATGTAGAGTGTCCTGGATCATCACCACAGTCCTTAGTTAGACCCACTAACACTGTAACAAGAGCCTCCTGCATCGGGAAGGCAAACTCTAAAACTCAGTGGGAAAAAAGTGACACGGCTATAATGAGGTAACCTGGAAGAAGCTATTGATGATTGTGTAGGACTCAAATGAGTTCCTGTGTGTTTGTGAACTCACAAATACAGCGAGAATTCAGCTTGCAGGCAAGGTGACTAAAGCCAAGGTTCTGGATTGGACTAAGATGCCTTGCTCTGTCCAGGGGGTGCAGAGGCCCTTCCAGTGTCTCAGGTCTTGTTCACCCAATCATATTTTCCACATGTTTGACCCTCCTGGTTAGAAAACTCTGTGCTGCAGCTGTGATTTGATGACTGCGTATACTCCAAAGAAGTGTAAAATGATAACATAAGTAAATGGTAAGTAACTATGGATCCGATGTAGACAGCGTGTGGAGATGAGACCTCGGACATACAGTCTTCTGAAGAACATACATGATCAGAACTCATGAGCACACTTTCAAAAGTGTCCTCAACAATATTGCACCTGTGAAGACTTCACCACTAGAGGCCACTAGCTGCACGTTGGTTCAGCAGTAGAGAGTCAAGTTTTTCTCCCCCATGTTATGTTGAGCTGTTCTGTTTTATGTAAGTTTCCCTTTTACTATGAATCCTGTTGTCAATGTCACTGTATTTGTTACATGCATGTCCTTTTCACCAGTGTTTGCTCATGTTATTGGTTTGTTTGTTTATATCAGGGCTTCCTCATCTTTGTCATTAAAAATACACATTTGACAGTTTATTTGGAGTTTATTTCTTCATCCTGGAGCTGTAAAAGTATAATAACTGACACTAATGAACATGTATAGAGCAACACCTTGCAAAACGAGCACATGAATCAAACAGTGGGATAGAAAATGACATTGTTTTCTTTTTCTAAGTATAGCCTGAATATGACCTGGCTCCTCCCCCAAATTGCGGCCTCCTTTTGAGAATCACACCTGTTCGTAGTTCAGTCCTCTGTGCATACCTTATTATTATAGACCCATGGTGCAGACTTCAGGTCAAGGCTGTTGGAAATACACATAAACCATGGTCTAGCACCAGTGCACTTTGTAGACCGTAACTATTCATTTAAAACCCGCGGGCTCGCTCCGTCCGCACCGCGGACTGTACCTGCCTGCCCCTGCCCTGGAGGCAACATCACTGACATGATGAAATGTGGATAAAAGACGTGATATTCGCAGTTCCAGGTGCGGCTGCTTCACCGGGCCACAGGGTTGTGTGAGGAGTAGGGCTGGGACAACGCGTCGACGTAATCGGTGACGTCGACGCAAAAAATACACCGACGTATAATATGCGCGTCGGTGCGTCACACACAAAACAAAGATGGCGGCGAGCGGTAGCAATGCGAGTGCCGTGTTAGAGAAGTGCAAGCCGGTGTAACGCTGAGATACACTGTCTTGAAGAGATGCACAGCCTCAGCTGTTTATCATGTAATGCAAACCTGCGCATGCGCGTCTCACGGCAGCCGAAGCAAACCAAGATGGCGGACCGTGAATTTCTTTAAAAGTTAAAATACGAACGAATTCAGACACGAATGTCACTTTTAATGCAATTTGAGGCGATATGTTGATGGTTCCGTTTTGTCACATGTGGGTTTTAAGAGTCAAAGTTTCGTGCAAAGTTTAGTTTAAGCAGTCAACTGCGCCTGTGAAACCACAAAGCTAATGTTTTCATAGCAGTCCGCGGCTGCTGACGTAGGCTGATGACGCGTCCTGTGGCCACTCTACACTCTTATGTAGCCATGACAGGCTGATGGCTCCCACTGTTTTTGCTGGAAAAGCACTCTTTGTTTAGCTTAAAGCCTTCAAGTTTACATTGGTTACTGTTTTCTTTTAGTTGCTCTACACAAGTATTTGGCTGAACTTTTTCATATTTTTATTGAATGCTAAGCATCAAATGTTTGTTTCAAGAATGATAAGATGCACTTTTTTCAGTAAGCTGTGTTTTCAAGGCTTTAAGGTTTTATGCTACCTCTAAGAATGTCTTATTTTTTAATTTTAAGAGCAAGCAATACATATTTTTTGTGAAGGAATTCATGTTTTTTTCATTAAAATATTTAAATCAACATGTATACATCAATATTAGTCAATTAATGGGGAGATAATCGAGAATCGAATCGAATCGAAATCGAATCGAAGCGAAAAAAATAATCGTTAGATTAATCGATGCATCGAAAAAATAATCGCTAGATTAATCGTTTAAAAAATAATTGTTTATCCCAGCCCTAGTGAGGAGCTAACGCTAACTAGCATGTGCGCAGGGCAATTGTATGAAAGTGCTTCATTAGAGATGATGGATTTCACTGACTTTCAGTCTGGCCAAAATGGAGCAAGTTGATCAAACAAGCTCTATAATAAAATGTTGTCAAAGCTTTATCCAAATAACGGCAGTATTTGAGTTTGCGGCGTGTTCAAAGTTGACCATTGACCTGATCAGTGTTGAGGAAGAATAAACTAGTTATTTTTGTTATTACTCATTACAAACATGGACGTTTAATGTCAGTAAACATGGTTTTGATCTAATAGTTTTGGTTAAAGATACATTTTGGAGGGCACAGATTGAAACATGGCGTGAAGAGGTTTCCATGACTCAAACAGCACTTCTGTCTTCATCAAGTTGTAGTCTTGTGTGTTTGACTGACTGTCAAGAATCATCCTACCCCTAGTCGCTCTCAAAGAGAGAAGAGTGGTTTATTAAGAAGACTGAAGCCAAGCATATTCTTCTAAAGCATTAAATAAGTCTGTGTTCATTCTCCTGGGCATGAAGAAAGCTTCAGAAATAGGGAGAGCAACACCCCCTGGACTTGACCACGGCCCACCAGAATATACCACTGTAGATACCAGTGTAGATCAGAGGAGAGCCATGCACCTGACCGCGGCCCACCAGTATATACCAGTGTAGTCCATTCTGAAAAAAACAAACCTGCACGCAGAACTACTTACAAGCTACAGACCTATCTCGAACCATATTTTACCATATTTTATCTAAAATTCTGGAAAAGCTCTAGTGAACCGCTTTGCTGCCACCTGCGGGAAAATAATATGTTTGAAGTCTTTCAATCAGGATTCAGAGCTCATCATAGCACTGAAACGGCACTAGTCAAAGTCACAAATGACTTCTAGGACAGTGCTGGTCCTACTGGACCTTAGCTGCATTTGACACAATAGCCCACAGCATTCTACTGCAGAGGCTAGAATGTGATATAGGTCTCAGAGAAACAGCCCTTGGCTGGTTTAAATCGGTATCACTTTGTCAATGTGAATCAAAACTCGTCGCCCTACTCTAGAGTGGAATTTGGTGTGCCGCAGGGATCGGTACTCGGACCGATTCTTTTCACACTCTATATGCTGCCGTTAGGAAACATCATTAAAGATTATGGAATTAACTTCTGTTGGGTTTATGTATGCATGATAGGATGTGGTTACCTCACCGACAGAGGGCACCATTAGTATGGGTGGATAGCAACAGGTTAGGAGGAGTAGTAAAAGAGAGAGAACGAATAATGTCCCATGCTATGAGTATGCACGCTCTGCCATAAAAGCTCTGAAGTTCGAATACGTCTTTTATTTCTACACCACCAACATAACAACTTCCACTACTCTGCCAATGACACACAGCTTTAACTGTCGATGAAACCAAATCAGACAGATCAGCTGAAAAGGCTTAGCGCCTGCATTGTCAGGAATCAACCAGACAGAGATGGATCGTGGTGCGCCAAACTCTGGAAGTTTATTTAGGTTTCTCTCAAGTTCCAGTGGTTTCTGTTGTTTCTTTCTCTCTGACCAGTATGGAGTCAGTACATGATATTTATAGTCATTGTTACGTCACACATCGAAAGACATACGTGTCATTCAGAGACACACAGAGCTAATCATAGTCATAACATAGATGCACAATCAGAGTCCTTGTATAGTCTTGCAGTTGTCCTGCACGTAGGCCAAATAGCTTTCTAATCCTCACACTTAAAAGACCCAAAAACGTGGATGACTCTTAACTTTCTACTGCTTAATCCGGAGAAGACAGAAGTGATTCTTGGCCCAAAGAGTCTGCGTGACTCCCTTGCTGACCAGATAATCACTCTCGATAATGTCAGGATTGTACCCAGTAACACTGTGAGGGATCTTGGAGTCGTTTTTGATGAAGAACTCTCCTTCAAGGCTTATATAAGCCAAGCAACTAAAACGGCGTACTTCCACTTGCGGAACATTGCTAAAATCAGGAATATCCTTCCTAATAGTGACGCGGAAAAACTTATTCACGCTTTTGTCACCTCAAGGCTCGACTACTGTAACACTTTAATGGCAGCGTGCCCAAAAATCTCTTTGAAGAGCTTCCAGCTTGTTCAGAATACAGCAGCTAGGATCTTAAAATCACTCAACTGGCTCCCTGTGGAGTACAGAATAAAGTTTAAAACAAAGCCAAACATGGCTTGGCGGTGTGCCTGGGAGCTGCTTCAGTCCTGCACCGATCCTGTCCACGATCTGCAGCTGCTGCGTGGCCCTGGTCCTCGTTCTGCAGCATAGGTCCTGGATCATTAGCCCGTCTGTCCGTGTGGAGTGGATCCCTCTCTCAATGTGGGTCTCCCTGAGGTTTCTCACTTTTCTCCCTCTGGGTTATAGAGTTTTTCCTTGCCGATGCAGGAGGCTCTGTTGGACAGTTAGTGTCTGACAAGAAGGACTGTGGTGATGATCCAGGACACTTTAACATTCTACAACATGTATGGACATTTATCAACATTCATGGACATTGGTCTCTCCCTATGGACCAATTCATATGTGTATTCTTTTGTGTCTTAACTGTTGATTCTCTGATCCGTATTGGTTATTTCAATGGTTTTGTTAAGTCCTCTGAGATGAATGCTATTGTGATTTAGGGCTATAGAAGAATAAATAGTTTTGTATTGTATTATGTTTTGTAGATAAGTGGAGAGCCATGTACCTGCACACCAGAATATACCAGTGTAGATCAGAGGAGAGCGCTTGGCTGGGAGTCTTTGCTGCAGAGGGTGACACGGCTCCAATGAGGACCAGCGCCTCTGAATGCAAGGTCACGGTTCTGGATTGGACCAAGATGACTGTTGTGGTGAAGAGGGAGCTGAGTCAGGAGGAGTTCAGAACAAGTGACAAAGGAATGAAGAAAGCTCAGCAGAAGATCGCTCTGAAGAGATCCAAATGTAGTCGCATTAAAAACCAAACAAGTCAGATTCCATTTGAGTTGTTGGCTTTTATTTCATATTCAAATATTAGTATGGTTGTGCAAAAGCAGTTTTCACCCAAGTTTTGCCATGACCTGTTATTGAATCCATACACACATTATCATGCTAGGCCAGGTGGACCAATACATTCTTTTCATGACGTGTGTGTCCAAATGTTAGAGGAAAAGGGGCCACACCGTGTTGTATTTGAGCACTGTGCTGAAGCAACATTTACAGCTAGGAAAAAAGCAAGAAAAATAACACTTGTCAAACACAAAACAATTGGTTCAGAGCTTTTCAGGACTTGCCGCTGTTTCCAGTGCCTTGAATGTAAACATATTTGCTGTTTTTAATAAGCTCTGCACTCGGCCGTGTTGCAATCCCAGTCATTCCAGTTCATGTTGAGACGGGCTCCACCCTGATGGGGAAAGAGGAGGCTGTTCCCAGACTGAGGCACAGTTCCAGTCCCTGGACGATGGCCACAGGACGCCTCTGCTCGTGGGCCGTGCTTCTGACCGGACTGCAGCTCTCTGGTGAGTCTCCATGGCTGTTGATGGTGTGGTTATGGACTGATGTGGATGAAGATGTGTGAAGCAGAAGTAGTAATAAGTACCAGAGTGTAGGTACTAGCAACAAAATCTACTCTGTTAAAGTCTTCATGGTTTCCTCAACCTTTTGGTGGATCATTTTATCAGCTCTTCTACTTGAATCTTGAACTGAAATCCAACTCATCTCATCGCTGCATCTTTATCACTTGGTTTTAGGCACTTACCATCAAACTGCATCGCGACCATTTGGTAAAAGCCTTTAATTAAAATACTAGGGGATAAAAGAACAATTATTTTATTAGTTACATGTTAGAAAATCATAAAAGAAACATTTTCATTTCATTTGCAATAATAAAGGTGTAGCATATTAAAAAGTGAAGACATTAGTTGATAAGGAGTGAGGGGCTGGTGGTCTTTGACTTGGGTTGCAGCTCTGACTGCCACCCCCCTGACCCAGAAATGGAGTTTAATGTTCACTTATGTTTTACTGTGTGCTCCTCCTTGCTACTGTTCTGTAACTGCTGATGCAACACTGACATTTTTCCCACTGTGGGACGATCAAGGGATCTCTTAATCTTAATTACACTGTTGAAAGTGACTTGTCTCAAGTATAAAGCAAAGCTGGTAAATGTAAGAGTACGGCTGCGACTTTGCCCTTTCTCTGCAGCACTGCTCATAATTACAAATATTATAATACAATACTTCTGGTCCACAGTGAGCCATGGTCCTGGACTGAACCTGGGAGAGGACTATGAGGTGGTGCGGCCGGTCAGACTCCACACGGTCAACAAGAGACATGCAGAGGTGAAACAAAAACTGCACAGGATTCTTTTAGGAAGTATTTCCTCTGAAAGTTTGTGGTCCTCAGCTCCACAGACCACAGACGGTGAAATACGCTCTGACCGTGAGAGGCCGACCGCTGCAGATGCACCTGCAGAGGAACGAGTGAGTTTCTGTTTTTATTTATCGTTTGGTTTAACACAAACTGGTTTTAATGATATATTTAGAAGAGAAGAAAACACTTCTTGGTGAAAATAGCACACAAATTAATAATAAAATAATGAAAACAAACTCTGGAGAGGCTGGTCCTGGGACACCTGCTCCACAGTGAGCTCAGAGATGGACCTGTTGCAGTTTCTCTCTCAAGCATCAGAGTGGAGTTTGGATTTCTTCAGTGCTTTCAACACCATCCAGCTGTGGCTTCTGATGGACTGACCTGCAGTGTGGGGGGGCCCCCAGGGATCTGTCCTCGCTCCGTTCCTCTTCACCCTCTACACTGCAGACTTCAGACACAACACGCACGGTTGTGTCAGAAGTTCTCTGACGACTCTGCCATCGTTGGACTCATCACTGAAGACAACAACGCAGAGTACAGAGGACTAACACAGGACTTTGTGGACTGGTGCCAGCAGATCCTCCTCAACGTGGGGAAGACTAAGGAGATGGTGGACTTCTGCAGAGGTCACTGTGCCGCGCCAGCCCCCAGTGAACATGAAGAGACATTTTAGAGAGTGGACTCTTTTAAGTACCTGGGTGATCATCTGAATCATAAACACTGGACTAGAGACATAAAACAGATGCTCTTTCAAGAAGCTCTGGTATCCTATACCAGACGCCATAGAGCCTGAAGGTTCTGTGCAATATTTCAGCTGTTCCAAAATGTAGAATTTAGCTCAAGCTGATTATTCATTATCTCCTTTTAAGGCTGGGCCATAAAACCAAGTTTAGGGTTTGACTAAACAAAACAGAAATGATGACAGTAACAGTAAGAGAGTGCATGATTGAACAGAGAAACAGGGCGTGTCCCCCATGCAAACTGGATACATCAAACATAAACATTGTAAACACATGGAACATTTCTGTCATTTTCCTGCCAGTGAATTGCTGACCAAAGACTACAGCGAGACTCACTACCTGGAGGATGGCACCCGCATCACCAGCGCGCCACGCCACATTGTGAGTAACATGTAAAAACACAAGACTCACTTTGATGATGACGTCACTTTGACCTTCACAGGATCACTGCTATTACCAAGGGACCATCCTGGGGGACAGCAGGTCCGAGGTCAGCCTCAGCACCTGCGACGGGCTCAGGTCAGTCTGAGGTCATGTGACAGTCTCCGTCTGAGGTCATGTGACAGGCTCAGGTCTGAGGTCATGTGACAGTCTCCGTCTGAGGTCATGTGACAGGCTCAGGTCTGAGGTCATGTGACAGTCTCAGGTCTGAGGTCATGTGACAGTCTCAGGTCTGAGGTCATTTGACAGTCTCAGGTCTGAGGTCATGTGACAGTCTCAGTCTGAGGTCATGTGACAGTCTCAGTCTGAGGTCATGTGACAGTCTCAGGTCTGAGGTCATGTGACAGTCTCAGGTCTGAGGTCATGTGACAGTCTCAGGTCTGAGGTCATGTGACAGTCTCAGTCTGAGGTCATGTGACAGTCTCAGGTCTGAGGTCATGTGACAGTCTCAGGTCTGAGGTCATGTGACAGTCTCATTCTGAGGTCATGTGACAGTCTCAGGTCTGAGGTCATGTGACAGTCTCAGTCTGAGGTCATGTGACAGTCTCAGTCTGAGGTCATGTGACAGTCTCAGTCTGAGGTCATGTGACAGTCTCAGTCTGAGGTCATGTGACAGTCTCAGTCTGAGGTCATGTGACAGTCTCAGTCTGAGGTCATGTGACAGTCTCAGGTCTGAGGTACAGCAGATTATGGAATTGTAAGTGTGTGTTGTATTCAGAGGGTACTTCCGGACGTCCGAGCAGAGATTCGTGATTGAGCCGCTGACCCTGGAGCCCGACGGGGATCACGCTGTGGCTGCTCTGTCTGAAGACCCTCTCCCCCAGGCCACGGCCCCCACGTCTCACAGAGACCAAGACCCCCAAACCACGCCCCTCACGTGCGGAGTCACCAACGAGACCTGGGCTGCAAACGAAGAGCCGCCCAGTCGAGCACGCTCCTCGGTGAGGCCTCTTCACCTCGTGCACCGGGCTTCATCAAACGTAACCGTGTCAAAAGCCCTGCCCAGACACAGACTATTTAGGACTACATCCACATGAGGTCAAGACACTTATACAGTAGCAAACTTGGGTGCAGACCAGGGGCCACATGCGGCCTGATTCACATGTCTATGTGGCCCCTGGACCCTTGTATTTATTCCATCCTCAAACATGTATTGATAATAATTTCCCCCAAAATGTCCGCAAAGAAAACATTGGATATTATCATGTGTATTAAATTGAAATAATATGTATACAGATTTTTTTGGGCTAAATAGAATTGAAAATTAACCACATGTAATTGGGTCTGGCACACGTCAGGGCGATATAATAAATAAAAATAGATTAAATAATGGCCCACCTGTGATCTATAGTTTCAGACACGTTTTCTGTAAACACAGAGTCAGCTCAGTAAATGATTGCGTAAATACGCCAGAGTAGACTATGCCAGGCCCGTGGGTGGCGCTGTGATGCAATGGAATAAAGGCCAGACATCAGTGAAAGGATTTGATAAGCATATGCTCACTTCTCTCTTCTCTCTCTGTCCCTCCCCCTCTCTCTCCTCTCTCTCCTCTTTCCTCTCTCTCCTCTCTCCTCTTTCCTCTCTCTCCTCTCTCCTCTCTCTCCTTCTCTCTCTCCTCTCTCTCCTTCTCTCTCTCCTCTCTCTCCTTCTCTCTCTCCTCTCTCTCCTCTCCTCCTCTCCTCCTCACTCATCTCCTTTGTTTTGTCAAATTCATCAGAAAATTTACATTTGGATGATTTTCTCTTTGACTATAAAAATAATGAAAGCTTCCTATTGCAGCCTCTGTCCATCCTTTATCAGAAGAAGTTCATGGAGCTTTACCTGGTGGCTGACTACAAAGAGGTACCTGTGCTCTCCAACATGGATCACTATGTAAAATACTGCCACTAAGTCGGATGAAATCTCAGGAATAATAACAGTGACAGCACTGGTCTACTGTCAGACCTCAAATCTTAGTGAATACTAACTCTCTGGATGTGAATCTTTTAGTACGTGAGGATGAACAAAGACCTATCCAAACTGAGGAAGAGGATTTTTGAAGTCGTCAACTTTGTCAACATGGTGAGTTTACAGAGACAAGTCGACATGCTAAGCTTAATGGACTTTTTAAAGTAGCAAAATGTAAGATTTTCATGTCAAGTCATCATTAAAGGGTCCTAATCTGTCAAAAAGCATGAATAAAACATGCTCTTTTCCAATTCTTATTTCACTGATGACAGTAGTTCAGAGATATTAGTTTTTCAGCCCCCAAATCTTGTTGTTGTTTTCATTTCGATGTCCCGCCCTCCACCGTTTCACCAATCCGAAAGTCTGTGATCCGGGTTGCCAGAACTGACCGCGTTAAGCTAATCTCACTGGTAAAGTACCATGTGTCCGCAGAACTAAAAAAGGTCTTGTTATGATTCTCAAATCATTAATGACAAAACAAGGAATAAAACCAGGATTTCTATCTTTGTGAAAAAGGTGTTGGTTAAAGAGTTTTTGTTGACAAAACTCTTGTCTATTCAGCTGTTATGGTCCCAGCTGGATTTGTCTGCATATCTGGCAACCTGAGTCAGGGAGAGTGCAGTCTGAATTTTGGCCAGATTTTTACGTATTGCTGCTTTAAGGGTCAGTCAATCATCTCTCAGCCCAAAGAGACAAATAGTGGCTCACAGGGCTCTTTCTGACAGTATCCTGGTCTTGGTCCTCGTTCGGCGGCCTGAGTCCTGGATCTGGCTAACTCTCTCTCACCGTTAGCATGTTGTGGTGGGTTCAGTCTTGTTTCCGTTGCAGGCGTACAAACCACTGCTGACCTTCGTGGCTCTGGTGGGGCTGGAGGTCTGGACAGACTCAGACAAAATCAGCATCAGCTCGGACACCGGACAGAACCTGGATCTCTTCAGAGACTGGAGGAACAAGAACCTGATCTCCAGCAAGCATGACTGTGCCCATCTGATCAGGTCTGACCCTCACTGCTCACTGTACCTGTGGTCGTACCTGTGGTCGTACCTATGTCAGAACCTGTGTCTGTACCAGTGGGGGCGGGTCCCGGCTCAAAAGTGGCCAAAATGATGTGCGCTGACATGCTTGCAATACCACCCGATGGGGATGGACCCAGAATAAGAATTAGCCAATGCTAACAGATAGAATTGGCAGACCTCTCGAAAACGTCTTTACAGGATGGTCCAAAAGTTGGACTACAGCTGAGGTGGGAGAGTCTGTCCATAGGACAACAATCAGTCGTGCACTGCACAAATCTGGCCTTTATGGAAGAGTGGCCATTTCTCAAAGATATCCAATAAAAGTCTCTTAAAGTTTGCCACAAGCCACCTGGGAGACACACCAAACATGTGGAAGAAGGTGCTCTGGTCAGATGAAACCAAAATCAAACTTTTTGGCCACAATGCAAAACGATATGTTTGGCGTAAAAGCAACACAGCTCATCACCCTGAACACACCATCCCCACCTCAGCTGTAGTTATCTGCAGTTCATCCAGAATGACCATGGGCCTCTTGACTGCATCTCTGATCAGTCGTCTCCTTGTTTGAGATGAAAGTTTGGAGGGACGGCCGGGTCTTGGTAGATTTGCAGTGGTCTGATACTTCTTCCATTTCAATATAATTGCTTGCACAGTGCTCCTTGAGATGTTTAAAGCTTGGGAAATCTTTTTGTATCCAAATCCGGCTTTAAACTTCTCCACAACAGTATCTCGGACCTGCCTGGTGTGTTCCTTTGTCTTCATGGTTCTCTCTGCGCTTTAAACAGAACCCTGAGACTATCAAAGAGCAGGTGCATTTATACGGAGACTTGATTACACACAAGTGCATTCTATTTATCATCATCAGTCATTTAGGACAACATTGGATCATTCAAAGATCCTCACTGAACTTCTGGAGTGAGTTTGCTGCACTGAAAGTAAAGGGGCTGAATAATATTGAATGCCCCACTTTTCAGTTTTTTATTTGTTAAAAAAGTTTAAATTTATCCAACAAATTTCATTCCACTTCACGATTGTGTCCCACTTGTTGTTGATTCATGACAAAAAATAAAAAATGTATATCTTTATGTTTGAAGCCTGAAATGTGGCGAAATGTTGAAAGGTTCGAGGGGGCCGAATACTTTCGCAAGGCACTGTATTAGCGGAACTCGCCATGGAAAATTTCTGGGTGGCCCACATGAATTTAGTCTGGTTTAGTCTGCAGTACCGCGAGAATCCCCCGAGCACGTGGGTTCTTCAGCTCCAAGCTAGTAATACCCTATCCAGTTATTATAACAGATCCATGGTCGCATTACACACGTCACAGTAAACTCAGATCCAATTGTTTCAATCTGCAAAAGGAGTTTTTATATTTATGTATGTGTCTCTCTGTGTGTCTCTCTGTGTGTGTCTTTCTGTGTGTCTCTCTGTGTGTCTCTCTGTGTGTCTCTGTGTGTGTCTCTCTGTGTGTCTCTGTGTGTGTCTCTCTGTTTCCTGCAGTGGGGAGGACTTTGCCGGGGGCACGGTGGGACTGGCCTACGTGGGAGCTCTGTGTACGGGCTACTCTGTGGGCGTGGTGCAGGTGAGCCTCCTCTTGCTCCTTCTCTTGGCTCTCCTTGTGGTTCTCCTCTTAGACCCCCTCTTGCTCCACCTCTCAGTCCTCCTCTTGGTCCTCCTTGTCCTTGTCCTCTTCCTCTCTGTCTTACTCCGGGTGGTTCTCTTGGTCTCTCGGTCCTCATCTCAGTCCTCCTCTCAGTCCTCCTCTCGGTCTCCCCCTCGTCCGCCTTTCAGTCCTCCTCTCAGTCCTCCTCTCAATCCTCCTCTTGCCTCCACTCCCAGTCCTCCCCTCTGTTCCCCTCTCAGTCCTCCTCTCAGACCTCCGCTCAGGCCTCCTTTCAGCCCTTTGCACCTCCCCTTAGTCCTCCTCTCAGTACTCTAAGAGCTCCACTTGCTCCTCCCCTCCGTCCTTGTCTCAGTCCTCCTCTCAGACCTCCTCTTGCTCTTCCTCTCAGTTCTCCTCTCAGTCTTCCTCTTAGACCTCCTTTCAGACCTCCTCTTGCTCTTCCTCTCAGTCCTCCTCTCAGTCTTCCTCTTGCTCCTCCTCTCAGTCTCAGTCCTCCTCCTCTCCTCAGGACTACACAGACGTGGCTGTAGCAGTAGGAGCGACCCTGGCCCATGAGTTGGGTCATAACCTGGGCATGTCCCACGACTCCAGCTCCTGCAGCTGTGGAGGAGACAGCTGCATCATGGAGCCCTCTGTCAAGTAAGCACCAGTGTCTCTGTGACGTGAACCAATGTACGGAACATCCAGGAGCCACCCCCGCGGGACCCAGAGGAGAGAGGAGGCTCCAGACCCCCGCGGGACCCAGAGGAGGCAGGAGGCTCCAGACCCCCGCGGAACCCAGAGGAGGCAGGAGGCTCCAGACCTCCACAGGTCCAGGAGCCAGACCATGTAATACCTCAGTGTCCTAACTAAGCTTTGTCTCATTTACTTACTTGATTGGGACAAGTATACACTAAAGCAGGATCCTGTTACACCTCTGAAGCTAAGCAGGGCATGGCCTGGTTAGTACTGTGATGGGAGACCTCTGGGAACACCAGGTACCACAGTGGGGCGGCTGTAAAGTGCCAAACTGTGGTTGTGTCCAGGACACTTCACCCACATTAGAATGAGTCTGGTGTGTGCGTGAATGGTTGGTGGTGGTCAGAGGGGCCGCTAGCACATAATGGTATGCATTATTACAATAATCAATCAATCAATCAATACAATTTTATTTATAAAGAACTTTTCATACAGAAGATGCAACACAAAGTGCTTTACATTTTGGTTAAAAACAATGCTGCCAATAACCCCCCTCCCGACCACCCAACAGACCCACCCCAAACCACATATATTACTAAGAATGCACACAAGCGTAGACAAACACACACACACACGCACAGACACGCTCACACACACACACACACACACAACAGTAAAACCATGTAAAGAGAGACTTGGCAGGGTGTACAGTAGATGCAACCAGCTGAAGAAGCGCCATCCAAGGAGCCGTCTGCACCGGGAGCAGAGAGCCGCCCGCAGCCACAGGGGACGACACAGGACCCAGAAAAGACATGAAGCCGAGGCTCCAGGCCCCCACCAGGTCCAAGAGCCAGACCCCAGGACCCAGAGGAGACATTTCATTGCTTTTTCAGTAAATTCATGGTATCATCATGATCATTCTTAAAGATTTTCATGTAAATTCATTACAGTAGTGAAACCATCAATTCATGGATGAATTCATCCACAAACCAACATGTAATCATGTTGCTTCATGAGAATTCATGATCTAGTAATGCATGAATGTATCATGAACTAATGCATTAATTCATGAGAATCATGCATGAACTCATATACCATTAATATAAAGTGTTACCGGAGTCTGCTGCCGGAGGAGCGCAAGGGCCGGGAAGGTTCATATGGTAAAAGCTGTTCTGAAAGATAAAAAGGCCCAAGACCATTAAATAATAATAATAATACATCAAACTCATAAAGTGCTTTTTGGACACTCAAGGAGGCTTTACAAAATATGTAAAATAATCATAGAAGAGCAAAAATTAAGGAAAAGCAAGCTGAAACAAGGTTTTGAGAAGGGATATACAGTTCTGTAGTGAGTGGAGGCAGCTGCAGCAAAGGCTCGGTCCCCCAAGGTTTGGTTTAGAAATTATCATAATCAATTTGTAATGTCTTCTCGAGAAGGTCTTGTAACACTATTAAAATGTGATGTAGGAGCTGGACATTACCTGAGACCTTCAGCAGCTGCAGTCGCTCCAAATATGAGGAGTTTCTTCTGGAGCGGAGCGTGAACTGCCTCCTGAACGAACCGGACCCCAGGAGCCTGCTGTCTCCGTCTGTCTGTGGGAACGGCTTCGTGGAGGAGGGAGAGGACTGCGACTGTGGTTCTGTGGAGGTAAGGACCAAACCAAACTCGACCTCTCCTGTCTCAGTATACATACAGACTCAGACCTCTGTCTCAGTATACATACAGACCAGTGGCGGCTGGTGAAATTTTCTACTGGGGGGGCTATGAATATGATGACTAGATATATACCAGCAGGGTAGGGATGCTTTCTGATCCCTACCCTGTAGCTTTCATCCAGCTGGGATGAAATATTTATCTTCCCAAACATAGCTAATTTGAGGGCATTTTGCATGTGGATACCAGTCTGCTCATGCTTCTTTGCCTTTTCTAAAAAGTGCTTCAGATCAGTCATACCTGTCTTGATCCATGCTGGGTCAGATCCTGATGTTTGAAACAAGAGGCATGGAAAGCAAAATAAAGCATTAGCCTCGCTACATGCTGCTAGCCAAGATTTGGCGCTGAACCAGGTCCTGGACTGCTGACTAATGGTAATATTTGGCTGATCAGGTCCAAGCTCTTTAACCTCAACCTTCTCCTGGTATGATCTTCTCTCAAACGGTATTGTTTTGAGTGATCTAACTGAATTATTCTTTTTCTCGTTCTCCATTTTGCGTCTCTTTACGTTCGTCTCAAACTCCCACAGCTTGACCTGTCAATCACTGTAAACGGACGTCACAGACAGTGACAGTACAGGTCGCGGGCGATCCCGCCCCCTCAGGGCGCACTTCTCCTGCGCCCCCAAATCGTCTTATCTCTTGCATTGAAGAGGAGCTACTGCGCATGTACAACTTTTAACGAGAGTCCATAGACGGCTCAGGGCGCAATCTTTTGCGCCCTGAGGCGGAAATACGTCCTCAGTCCGACACAGACAACGCTGATGGGCTTAATCAATCCAACTCAGCATAAACTATAAAGTATTTCTTCCACATCTGAAATAAAACACACATACATTTCGAAATATTTTAATGTTATTATTTTTTTTAACGTTTTATTCAAGGTAACATGGCAAGTTGTGAGTGGTGGGGCGGCGCCCTAGCGCCCTCTATTGGCCGGCCGCCACTGATACAGACTCAGACCTCTCCTGTCTCAGTATACATGCAGACTCAGACCTCTCTGTCTCAGTATACATACAGACTCAGACCTCTCCTGTCTCAGTATACATGCAGACTCAGACCTCTCTGTCTCAGTATACATGCAGACTCAGACCTCTCTGTCTCAGTATACATGCAGACTCAGACCTCTCTGTCTCAGTATACATGCAGACTCAGACCTCTCTGTCTCAGTATACATGCAGACTCAGACCTCTCTTGTCTCAGTATACATACAGACTCAGACCTCTCTGTCTCAGTGTGACATCTTTCTAATGATAAAAATGCATTCCTTTAAACTGACTTGTTTTTGGATTACTGAGGACATCAGAGCATGAGTGTGTTTGGACCTGCATTGCATCTGCCTCCAAGCTATGCTTTTATGTGTGTGTGTGTGTGTGTGTGTGTGTGTGTGTGTGTGTGTGTGTGTGTGTGTGTGTGTGTGTGTGTGTCTCCACCCACACTTGTACCAATCTTGATGAAGTATTTAGACTTTCTCAACATGTTATTAAAGGCGCTATACCCGTTTTTGCAATGTTTGAATGTTTAGCACCGCCCCCCAACTCGCTCACAGGCTTCTCATTTCCCCTACGCTCTCATAACACAGAGCCACCTAGTTTTATTTGCGATCTGATACATATGCTAACATTAGCATTAGCGCAACTTCTTGTAAGCTGTGCAACAATCACTGATGAAATGGCACTAAAGCAACGCATTGCTAACACAATATATAAGTAAAAGAATACCGCTAGTTTCGCGTCCTAATGTATTAATTTAAAATCTTAGAATGTATTCTAACATTTAATTATATTTTGTTATAGAGCTCCTCAAAGCAGCAGCAGCAATTCTTCCGATCATGTTTTCTTGATAACAGAACTCTCAAACCAATAATGACCGAAGCCCCAATGCAACCTCTGTTTGTAATTCAGGTGTGTAAAATACTGCCATTACTCTGCAAGTACAACAAGCTATCAGCACCTGTCACTATCACTCGTCTGTGTAGAGAAGCCAACGGAGCTAGCCACGCTCAATGATACTACATATCTATCAATCAACACCATTAAACGTCAATCGGACAATACAGTACACATATACATCCTTAACACACATGCACGGATGATTTCAGAATTTGCTGTTAACGTTTTCATGATAAAAATACTGTTTCAATGTGACAAAAAGCGATTGCGAAAAACCCGGAAGTTACCATGAAACAAACTAGCTAGCTTAGCTGTTACCTGCCTAGCACGGCCACGTCCCGGTGAAACCTTTGGGAGCTAACTATTTTATTTGCAGTCATTAAATACATTTCGAATTACAAGGGTTGTCTAATATTTGTTCATATTTTTTTATTCAATTATTTTGTTCATCATTTTTTATTTTAGAATTATATTTGAATTTTGAAGTCGAAGCCCTGGTGTTGAGCAGCGCTGTAGGGGCTAGAGGACGCAGGCTGTTCGCTGCTCGATCTGTGAGCGGAGGAGAAAGAGCGGCCCGCTCAGACTCTACTCAGCACTTTTCACTGCTTGTAATTCTTACACAGCTGAATCAATTACCTCAAGTTTTCAATTAAATGATGTATTATGATACAACTTGTATGTAGTAAAAAGCATTTTTATGAACTACTTAGAAAAAAAATCGGGTATAGCTTCTTTAAGAGATTACGGGATCTTTTTACAAGTCCCGCAGTGGGGAAATGTCAGTGTTGCATCACAAAATAAGTGAACACTAACTCTATACTAAATAAAATTAAATTAAATCTCTTAACTCTAGTATAAAAAGAAACAAGTATAAAATCTCTTTCTATTCCATAGTTTAGTATGATAAGAAGCAAGTATAAAACACTATAATCTAGTGCAAGAAGTATACAGTTGTTTCTGTACATGTTAGCAGCTGTATGTTTACATCTGTACATGTTAGCAGCTGTATGTTTACATCTGTACATGTTAGCAGCTGTATGTTTACATCTGTACATGTTAGCAGCTGTATGTTTACATGTGTACATGTTAGCAGCTATATGGTTTGAAGTCAATAATTCCCTTGACTGACGTGTTCGAGTTGATGCAGAGGCATGACAACAGATCTCCAAGTTTAACATCTGCATTTAATTATCTTTACAATCAGATACAGAATATTCAACAAAGAGGGCTCCTAAAACTATGCATGTCCCTCTCTGGCCCTCGGCTGATTCTTCTGTTTCTGCCCAAGCCAGAGCCTTATTAGTCGATGTTCAGGGAGCAGGGGGCGTGTCGTATCAGGGAGGTCTTGGGCCCAGGGTCCGATGACGTCACAGGTCTGGGACTGGTCTGGCCCCTGGTCCTGGTCTGGACCCGGTCTTGGTCTTCCATCTCCACCTGAGCAAACAATGGCCCCACCCCTGCGGCGCCTGATTGTGTTGGACTTTGCTCTCGCCCAAAGTGAGAGAGAGAGCCCTGCTTATACTTGGAGTCAATAATTGTCTAGTTTGTATACTATCTTGTGTCCTTGGGGTTTTTCCTGAGTGCACAGAGGTCTTTTTTGGCTATGATGTCCAAATGGTCAAATATTAAAATATACAACATTCAATCAATCAATTAGTTTATTTCAAAACCTGCACAAACATTTTTTACAACGGTTCATCTTGTAAAGCACATGCATGGTTTGAAAAGGGGGTTGGCAGAAGCAGAAGCTTATTTATATCCAACCACCTCTCACACACTCTCTACAACGCAACCACAATGCAAAAACAAGAAATCACAAAAACAAAAAACAAAACAAGCAAAACAAAAAACAAATCTATATCCCCTTGGACTACCCCCACCGGTCAGGTAAAGTAGAGCATATACAATACTGTAGCGATACAACACACAACAAAACCAGACAGGACAACCAGGACAGGACAACCAGGACAGGACAACCAGGACAGGACAGACAGGACAGGACAGACAGACAGGACAGGACAGGACAGGACAGAACAGGACAAGACTCACTCACTCAGACACTGGCCCCGGACGTTCTCCGACCACACACCACTCGCTCAATGCTCAGCTACTGCTCAGGGAATCATGCTCCCTCTTCTGCGTATTTCTGCAGTAATTCTTTTTTAAAGTATTTTTTAAACTTGGTCATGTTGGAGCATGATTTTAATGCTTCCGTTAAATCTTTCCAGATCTTCACTCCTCTGACTGAGACACACATTGATTTCAATGTTGTTCTCACTTTAGGGACATAAAATTGTTTGTTTCCTCTAAGCCTGTATCTATGATGGGCGTCTCTATCATGAAAAAGGTTTTGTATGTTTGCTGGCAGAGAGCTTTCAGATGCCCTGAACATTATCTGAGCAGTTCTTAGGCTAACCAAGTCATGTAGTTTAAGTTGATTCGTTTTGATGAACAAGGGATTAGAAGGATGTCTGTAGTGAACATTAGACACAATCCTTATGGCCTTTTTTTGTAAAATGAATAAGGGCTGCAAATGAGACTTATAGCAGTTTCCCCACACTTCAACACAATAATTCAGATATGACATTATGAAAGAATGGTATAATAACATAAGCGCATTGGTATTAATTAAATGACAGGATCTCTTCATCATTCCCACACATTTTGCAACTTTTGTCCGCAGGTAACTTATGTGAGGTTTCCATGTAATTTTGTCGTCTATAATAACTCCCAAAAATACATTTTGTTTGACATTCTCAATAGGTGTATCATCAAGTACTATTCTGACTGGTATTTTACTTTTACGATTACTGAAAAGCATAATTTTAGTCTTTTTTAAGTTGAGTGACAATTTGTTATTATTAAACCACCTCATTAATCTGGTCATCTCCACTGTTACGAGGGACAAGAGTTGCTCCAAGTTATTTCCTGAGCATGTAATTGTGGTGTCATCCGCAAATAGTATAAGTTTCATTAATGTTGATACTTTACATACATCATTGATATACATGAGAAACAGTGTGGGTCCCAGAATTGACCCTTGGGGAACACCACAGGTGATGTCTCTGAAACCAGACCTCTGTTGTTCAAACTGTACAAGTTGCTTCCTACCATTCAAATAGCTCACCAACCAGTTTAGGGCCGGCCCCCTTATGCCATAAGCCTCCATTTTGTTTATTAAAATATGATGATCGATCGTATCAAAAGCTTTTTGGAGGTCAATGAATATTCCTAGCACAAAATATTTTTTTTCTATACCGTTTGAAATGTCCTCCATCAGGTCTATCAGAGCAAGAGATGTTGATAGTTGTTTTCTGAATCCATATTGAGCGACAGACAGTAAATTGCACTTGTGAATGAAATCACGTAATCTAGTGTCAAACAATTTTTCCAGTATTTTGGAGAACTGTGGCAGAAGGGAGATAGGCCGATAGTTATTGAAGCTGTTTTTATTTCCTGATTTGAATATTGGGATGACTTTTGCCCTCTTCATTTGGGAGGGGAAGTCGCCAAGTTGAAATGACAAATTGCAGATGTATGTGAATGGTTTAATAATCTCTGTTGCTATCTTACGTACGGTTCTCATATCAATGTCGTCGATATCTCTAGATGTTTTGTTCTTAAATGTCCTTATAATGCTATGGACTTCCTCCTCATATGTGGGAGTGAGAAACATTGATCTGTGATTTTTTTCAATCAATCCTTTCCCAGGGTCACTTTCCGATGGGATCTTTTTTGCAAGTTCCGGGCCTATACTGACAAAGAAATTATTAAAACCATCTGCAATACTCTTTTTATCAGTTATGATAGTTTCGTTCTCTACAAAAAACCCTGGATAACACAGGCTGAAGCTTCGACCGATCATATTATTCAATATGTTCCAAATTGCTTTGATATCGTTTTTTTTAGTTAATAGTAAATTTGTATAATATTCTTTTTTTCTTACTCGCAATATACTAGTTAATTTGTTTTTGTAATTTTTATATCTCATTTCATTTTCACTCGTTCTAACTCTAAGAAATTGCATATATAGGTGTTTTTTCTTTTTGCAAGCATTCGAAAGCCCTTTTGTCATCCATGGTGTCTTTGTGTGATTCTTTTTGTTGCATTTTTTGACTGGATAATGTTTATCATAAAGGGTGGTGAGTATCTGAATGAAGGCATTGTAAGCTGTGTTTACATCTGGCGAATGGTAGATGAACTCCCAGGTTTGATTTGCCAATTCGTTTTTTAGAGCTATTGTTGCTTGATCGGTGATTACTCTATAATGGTGTTCGCTTTGGGCAGGCGTGGTTATTTTACAGTTTGTGTCATAGAACAGGAAGACTGGTAGGTGGTCACTCACATCATTTACTAGAAGGCCACTGGTTAGGTTTTTGTCCAAAGTATTACAGAAAATATTGTCTATTAGGGTAGCGCTATGTGAAGTGATTCTTGTTGGTTTGGTAATAAGTGGATATAGGCTCATTGAGAACATGGTATCTAGGAATTCTTCAGTGGGTTTATGTTTTTTAGGATTTAATAAATCAATATTAAAGTCTCC
Organism: Knipowitschia caucasica; assembly: GCA_964034765.1. NCBI lineage: Eukaryota > Metazoa > Chordata > Actinopteri > Gobiiformes > Gobiidae > Knipowitschia > Knipowitschia caucasica. Next base: position 11,460,606 of record OZ035831.1, read on the forward strand.
ACATATAATAACATCTTTTTTACTTTTGTTCATAAATATTTTTTCCATCCATTCATTGAAAGCCTTAATATCAGCTCCCGGTGCCCTGTAAACACAACTTACAATAATTGGTTTGGTTTTTGGAATAGTTAATTCCACCGTTATGCATTCAAAAAGTTCTTCGACCGCAAAAGACATATTTTCAACAATAGAGCCATTGATATGGTTGTCAATATATAACGCCACACCTCCTCCACGTTTGTGTTCTCTGTTTGTACAATGCATTTCGTATCCGTTCATTTCGAATTGTTTATCCATATCCTTGTGTATCCATGTCTCAGAGAAAGCAATGATGTTAAAGGGGGAGTTAAGTTGTTTTAAGAAGTCTTGGATAGAATCAAAGTTTGTATACAAGCTTCTGGTGTTAAAATGCACTAAAGAAATGTAATTATTTAATGTGAATTCTTTGTTAAATGTTACGTCTGTATAATACAAACAGTCGTTCTGTTGTAACATATTATTATCTGGATCAACTTCGTTCATTCTACTTTGTAATTTATAATGAACGTGGTCAGAGAAGGCAATCATTTGTTCAGAGTTGTGATCATTTAAACCCACGTCCTCATCCTCAACTTCCGAGGAATCGCTACCAAGACTATGCATCTATCAATATGTGAATATATATTTTCTCAGAGACATGAACAAGGGATGGGGGCAAGTGGTCAGGGACCGTGGGCCAAACATAAACAGAGGCATACATACAACAACATGAACAAATGTGAAAACACATAAACAATCTCTCACACCCATACAAAAAAAAAACATGCACACACTCTCACAAGAAATGTGGGAAAACATTTTAATTATACAACAGTTTCCCTCTTTTGACCTGATTAAAAATTAGGTCACAATCCACATCGTCGTTTATCATCCATACTTGTGCTTAGTTCAGGCTTGATATCTGTGAAGAGTTAATACAGGGAAAACAAACAACACACAACCACATTCGAAACATTCCTTCACAAAACTCTTTGATGACCACCGCTGTGTCATTCTGATTCTTCATCATTAATCAAATTGGTATTATCGTTACAGGAGCTAATCTATTTTAGCAGGTTTCTCTGGGGTCAGTCCCTATACAACGGTATTTTGATTCTCTAATCTGTTGCTGACAAATCGACAGCTCTTAAAATTCTCAAAAATACCTAAATATCTACTTTTGTGCTATATTCAAATTAACCAAAATGCTTTTAAATGTTTTTGAATCTCTGTTGGTTCTAATCTATCTCATTAATCTAAGCTACATTAATCTAGGCTACACTCATGAACTTTATCTACTTTTGAAGTAACTACTTTTGGACATAATATGAAGGAAATGGTCTTTTTACCGTTTGATATTAGCCCCGTCTAAAAATAATCTCTATTTTTGAAAGCATCTATGGTTGATGCATTTATCTATTCCTATTTTTACTCTATTGTGACTCTAAAGCTCGGTTGCAGCTTGAGCAAAGGCATATTCCTTGTTTGTAACTTCTGTCACTTTTAATATCTCTAACATTATTCTGATTCTAATATTATCTGCTCTGTCAGAAGGATCACAATGTATGGTACCATGTTAACTCTTACTCCGAAGTTTGTTTATGACCAATGATCAAATACTATATACTATTTAACATTTATTGCATTTGGTCACAGTTGTGGTTCTAATTGTAACAATTGCATTGGCAATGGACGATTTTTCATTGGCTGGTTCTTGTTCTGCAAATCACTATTCTATGTATTGTATTTCAGACAATTCCAAAAACAACACAGTCGTTCTCCAATATTAAAGACATACATCTAAATCAAGTTGCCTGAAAGGGATTTTAACTATTTTAAAACGTTCTCTACGATTATAAGGCTATGCATTTAATTATTTAATAAACAAAAGCACATTCATGGCTTCTGTCCGCTGCTTATAACTGTTTAAAGAGTTGTCCCAAACTTAATATGTGTAAATACATCAGCTGTTTGTAATAAACAATAACATTTAACCTGTTCTCCAATGGAGCAGCTCAGAGGCTGCGTCAAAAGCAATGTTATATTTGAGCTATTTTTAGATTTAAAATTTTGTTAAAGCCTGTCGTTCTATGTCTGCATTTTAATACTACTCTCTATAAACACCTCTGCACCAGTTCCTACAGATGTGGAAAACAGAAACATCTAAAATCTGACTCCATTTGATTCCTTTTTACTTTAGTTATTAGAACAATTTGACCTTATTGATACTTATTTTCACAATAGAACTATTTTGATTATTCACTCCTCTAACTATTATTACTATTGTTTATTCTGACACCTCTTCTTAGCGACTTTTCAACCTATAGCTCCTCGAATCCAATGACATTGTAGCTCCAGACTATTTCATTCTATTCTATTATTATTATTGTATGATCTATTATCTTAAAGAGTAGATCTGTTTGATGTTATAAGCGCTATTATTTCTCCTTTTGAATTTGCACAACACTAAATTTAGAATGACCCCCTATGGGACAAATATAGAATTTTATTTCATTTTGGCAACTCTGAAAATTACTTAATAATTTTCCCATTTTGCTTTTTTAGGCTGCCCTTTCTATTATTTATTTGTTCTTGTAAATATATGTTTTACACTTCTTTCTAATGATTTAGAAGGTTAAGGACCATGACCATCTATGACAATACAATACTCTACTCCCCTCTGTTGGTCGTGGTCCAAAGTATAAAACATGCATCTGTATGTGTGTGTAGATTACTGTTCCCATCATTCTCCAGTTGTTCCTCCCGGATCGTCCTCAATTCATATTGTGGGCTTTGGTGCCAAAGTAGAGGCTCATTTTCCTTATGATCCATACTACTGTGTTATCCCTGAAGCAGGTGCAGTTTATCTTTCATCTGAAAAACAAACATTAGAACACAAGAAACGCCCACTTCCCTCTCTTCGCATGGTGCAGCCTGTCAATCAATCCAATTGGGCAAAACATAACTGCATTGACAGACGGTCGTGTGACATCAGGGCAGAGGCTGTAGCCAAATACAGACTTAACAATATGTATGTTTCTAATTTTATACTCCCCTAAATGTGAGTTACAAACCAAAGTTGTCCTCCGCCCAATGACCGCTCACTGCGGTTGGACCGAATCACTGTCAGGACAAACAGCAGAGGGGGGGCTCCCAGTACCTTCAGCAAGGTATTCATCTCAGAGTACTTTCTCAGAGTACTTTTCTCAGAGTACTCATCCCAGAGTACTCTCACTTTTACACCTGTTCAATAAAGCTTGTTATCTTTGAATCTCTAGTACTTACACCGTATGCTGTTGACAAAAAATAATTATTCCATGATCACATTAAAACATTACAGAAAACATTTGTTATTCCATGATCCGTTCAGCACTCCTCGTTCACTCCTCATTTCACACCACACTCGCATCACACTCACACAGGCCGACTCCCCACGTTAGTATATTGGTCCAGAGTTTGTTAAGGTCAACGTAGTGTACTTGACATGACGCACAAACATATAACATACACAAACATATAACACACACAAACATATAGCACACACAAACATATAACACACACAAACATATAGCACACACAAACATATAACACAGGAGGCCTGTAATTTTAACTTTGTTATATTCTTCCATGTCCAATTACAATTGTCTCATGAGCTATTTCTCTTGTTGCAACTTTCAGAGCCTGCAGAACATGCAGAGCTTTAAGAGATTTTTCTTAAAAGGATCCATTTCAAACTTTTAGTGTTTAAACCACGTGGTCTGTACTCGGGCTTGTCACAAACTGTGTCCCCTATATTTTTAATGAGCTCTTGTTACTTAAAAAAAAACTCATGCACGTGCAATAAATGTTTTTCCCTTCTTTTTTTAAAGCCAGTTCGGATTCCTTAAAAATGTAAATTAGTTTCAAACTTTAATACTTCACCTTTGTTTCACGTTCATGTGGAGAAAAGACCATTGTTTTATGTGTGTGTACTTGCACCAATCATGTCTCAGATAAACTGCCAACAGTTGTATCAAAGACATAATTGTCCTAATTGTTTCTAATTTAGCTATTTGGAAGAGAAACATGTCATAAAAGATTTCATAAAATGTCCCTACATCCGTGTTTTCAACCAATGAACAGTGTTGCGTCAATGTGTTATCAGAAATGATCCAATATCACCTTTTAGCCAAAATTTAGAAATGCTTTAAATCATTTTTCAAACTTTAATTGTCTGAACAAACCATTTTGTACTAAATGCAGCGTCCATTAAAAGCTGCAGTTCTCTTTCTAGCACCAGTATCAACTGTGCATGTGACTGTTCTTAAATGATTAACGAGCCACGGTTCAGAGGTTGAAAACACTGCTTTAAATATCCGTATTACCAAGATCATGCAGTCAAAATCAATAATTCTAAACTTCTCCGCGTCTATAACTTTAAATAATAATAATAATACTAGTTTCAATAATAGAGCTCCTCTACCTTAAATATACTGCTGTTCTAATCTCCTTGTGTCTCATGCTAAAGAGTCGAATTAATTTTAACGATTGTCCTGTATTCTTTCATGCAGCTAAATGTGGTGTTATGAACGAATGACCTAGCTAAATGTGTAAATATGACTTAATATGTCTCTGTGCGTTTGTTGCCTGTCTGTATATTTACCTTCTGTCTGTCTCATTTGCCCGGCCACGTCCTCCTCAAATGTCTGTTAATTGTCTCTTTATTTTACTCATGGCGTCTTTCAATGTCTTTTGTCTCAAAGTGTTCAATGTCTTTGTCTCAAAGTGTCCAATGTCTTTGCCTCAATGCCTTTTTTCTTCTTCTTTCAACAATCACTTTCTTTCTTCTTCCGATAACTCTTTCTCACAATGTCTTTCTTCTTCTTTCAACAATCACTTTCTTTCTTCTTCCGATAACTTTTCCTCATAATGTCTTTCTTCTTCTTTCATATCTGACGCACCCAAATGTGTCGTGTCCTTCTTCTTCTTGTTTGGTTTTCCGGCGGTCGGCGGCCTATTTTTCGCATTACCGCCACCTTCTGTTCCGCAGATGGGACAACACTCAGTTTGTGAACAAGTCTGCGGTTTTTTCTTTGGCCCAGTCCCAATACCCACACTGCACCCTACGCCCTTCTATGAAGTGTGCATTTGTTTGAAGTGCGCGCAAGGGTTGGAGTGCGCAGGTTACAAGTGTGCAAAAAAGGCAGAATTGGGACAGTGCACAGTGAGTGCAGGTTACGTCATCGACTCGTCAAGAGATAGTCATTTTCAGACCTAAACTTTATAAACATTAAAGGTAACTTTGTCTGACCCTTTGGGAAACAAATTGAATTGCTTCACACATGTTAAAATGCATGTATATTAGTTGTTTTTAATTAGAGATAGCTGTATAATTTTAAGTTAAAAGTGGGTAACTAACTATCTGGTCAGTTTTTATACATTCTAAGATTATTGTACTAAGAGTAAAGTTTAAATTGAATGTTATATAAACGCTTGGTTTAAAAAGTTATTAAATTGTTAAAACACAATGTCCGTAATTCTTCATCAGACGTTTATGCTTCTTTCCAAGTAACATAGCAAAACTTATTTACACACATACTGCATATATATTTCAAAATGTATATTTAAATGCATTTTTCCGACGTTTTGGTGTGTACCGCAAAGAATTATGGGCAATATCCTTCGCCAGAGTGCGCATAGATGCAGGCTACGGCGAAGTGTGGATCAGGGGCGCAAAGGGGGACCTCCCTGGAGAATTGGGACACCCTACGCACTCGCACCCTTTATCGGGAACGCGCAAATGAGGGGCGCAAGGGTGGAAGTGCGAGTATTGGGACGGGGCCTTTGTCAATGCTGTTAGAAATGGGGCTGGAGGAGTCTTCTTCGAGAGTTCCTGTTAGCTGCTGCAGCCGATGCTGCTGTCTTTGCTGCCCCCTGTGGGTCTGGGGAGGTCTTGTGGCAGACGATTTTGGCCAATGAAACAGACAGAAGTTTTCTCAGGAAAAACAGACAAACAAGAAACACAAACAAGTGTGTTAATTACCATACAAAACCAATGATTAATTACAAATCAAAATAGACCTATGAAATAATTAATATTGCATTCAACTGCTATCCTAAGCCCTATTTTTCCAAAACATGCTTTAAACATTAAATTTGAAAAAAAACCAAATCTGCATTTCAAACTGCTATCTCTAAGCCCTATTTGACAAAAAGCTTTGGTAATAATGCTCTTCATCTAACTTTTGGTAAACCAAAATGTAGTTTTTCTCACGTCAAACGACACTTTACATTTTATCCTTAAATACGTCTGTAATGGAAAACATTACCATTTGCTACCTGATCAATGTATCGAGGGTTTTTTTTTTCCTGATTCTCTGTAACTATCAAAACATTACATCACAATACAAGAGAAAAACTCCCAGACTGATCTTTTGTCATTTCTTCACATGAAACTCGTATACTACAGCCAAGTGGCTCTCTTTTTTTCTCATTAATCAGATCGTTAGTATCAGAATCCACATTTTAAATACTTGGCTTTTTTCTGTTTAAATTAATTGTACCCTTTTCCCGCCCCCCGGGGGATATGGAGTTTTTATTATCCTATAACTTCTGACCCTAACTGTCCCTATTTTCTAATCCTATTTCTCTAAACACTTGTGCCTCTTTTGCACTTATAAATCCTGTGGCTCTTTTCCCGTATATTCTTTTTTAGAGAGAGACCAGCATCCCTCAAGGTTCAAAAACGTCGAAAAACCTGACTATTGTTCTATCGCGTCCGATAGAATCGCCCATCACGGCGGTCTTGTCCACACTGCAATCTGTCGAGCCAAAATCTCTCTCTCTTCTATTTAAAACAATGTGCAGATTTTCAAAACTGTGATCCGCTTACCTTAGAAGCGACCTTTTTGAAGAGCAGAGAGATTTTTCCAAACCCACAAATCCAGTCTCTATAACTGAGCTCATCTCTGTCTTGCCCCTGCACCATCACGTCGGGGGTCTCCAAATGAAGTCAATAATTCCCTTGACTGACGTGTTCGAGTTGATGCAGAGGCATGACAACAGATCTCCAAGTTTAACATCTGCATTTAATTATCTTTACAATCAGATACAGAATATTCAACAAAGAGGGCTCCTAAAACTATGCATGTCCCTCTCTGGCCCTCGGCTGATTCTTCTGTTTCTGCCCAAGCCAGAGCCTTATCAGTCGATGTTCAGGGAGCAGGGGGCGTGTCGTATCAGGGAGGTCTTGGGCCCAGGGTCCGATGACGTCACAGGTCTGGGACTGGTCTGGCCCCTGGTCCTGGTCTGGACCCGGTCTTGGTCTTCCATCTCCACCTGAGCAAACAATGGCCCCCCCCCTGCGGCGCCTGATTGTGTTGGACTTTGCTCTCGCCCAAAGTGAGAGAGAGAGCCCTGCTTATACTTGGAGTCAATAATTGTCTAGTTTGTATACTATCTTGTGTCCTTGGGGTTTTTCCTGAGTGCACAGAGGTCTTTTTTGGCTATGATGTCCAAATGGTCAAATATTAAAATATACAACATTTTAATTATACAACAGGCTAAATCTGGACAGATGAGTAAGTAAAAGAAAGTGACAAAGACAGCATCGACGCCCCTAATACAATTTCTCTTATTAAAGCTGGATACTGGAGTCATTTTCAAACCTCAAACAAATCCCTTGAAAATAATAAGAAAAACATATATGAAAATAAGTAAAATACTGCTTAAAATAATAAAAATGATCTGCAATGGAACAAGAAAATATGACTGGACAAGAATTTTTGAAATAAGAAAATAATACTTGCCCCAAATGACTCGGTTCTACATTAAAAACATACATTTCAAGAAAAGTTAAGTTGAAGTAACAAAAAATACTTAAAAACTCACTGCTCATACTTTTTTCTAAAATAAGATTATGTAGTATTATTATCTTAAAACTAGTAAAATAATCTTACACAACAAACTACATTCAAGAAAAATATACTTACCATTAAAATATAAGCCTAATTTATGTTATTTGTTCCAAATAAATCTTACCAAGATGTAACTTTTTTTCAGTGATATGAGCTAAAATCCCTCAAAACATCACTAGTTTTCAGATGTGCTTTTGCCTCGGATCAGTTTTTCAGACAGAAAAGTGAAGAGAGTCTGACTCAGACCAAAGAGGAGGTTCTCACGGGTTTGTGTTTGTGACAGGAGTGCTCCGACCGCTGCTGCAACGCCTCCTCCTGCTCCTTCAGCGAGGGCTCCCAGTGTGCGGAGGGAGAGTGCTGCCAGGACTGCAAGGTGAGGAGGAGGAGGAGGGAGGAGGAGGAGGAGGAGGGAGGAGGAGGAGGAGGGAGGAGGAGGAGGGAGGAGGAGGAGGAGGGAGGAGGAGGAGGAGGAGGGGGAGTGCTGTCAGGACTGCAAGGTGAGGAGGAGGATGGAGGAGGAGGGGGAGTGCTATCAGGACTGCAAGGTGAGGGGGGGGGGGGGGGAGGAGGAGGAGGAGAAGGAGGAGGAGGAGGGGGAGTGCTGTCAGGACTGCAAGGTGAGGAGGAGGAGGGAGGAGGAGGAGGAGGAGGGAGGAGTGCTGTCAGGATTGCAAAATGAGGGGGAGTAGGGAGGAGGAGGAGGAGGGAGGAGGAGAAGGGAGGAAGAGGGAGGAGGGGGAGGGATGGGGAGGAGGAGGGGGAGTGCTGTCAGGACTGCAAGGTGAGGGGGCGGTCCTGTTCAGGTCCTGTGAGTGTGTTCTTAAGATGTTTGTGTGTCTGTTGTTTTTATGTCTGTTGTGTGTCTGTTGCGTGTGTCAGGTCCTGGGTCGGTCCCGTCAGTGCCGGCCGCAGCAGGACGAGTGTGACCTGCCTGAGTTCTGTGATGGCAAGAGTGCGTTCTGTCCTGAGGATGTGTTTAGCGCCAACGGAGCTCCGTGCGACAGCGCTCGAGGATTCTGCTTCAACGGACAGTGTCCCCAGAGACTGAGCCAGTGCAACAACATGTACGGCCCAGGTACATGTGCAACAATGTGCAATACAGATTCAGTTTATTTGCCATTTGCAGTACAAAACACCACATTGGAATACATTAGCAAAAAGTCTCCAGTGTGCACAGACAAATACAGACATAAAACAACATTAAAAGACAGAAATAAAACAAATAAAACAGTAAACAAATGTCACTGTGAAATCGATCGACTAAAACAGTTTCAAAACAAGTGCAAATCATTAAAGTGCTCTGTTCACACTGATAACAACTTGTGGATCAAAACTGTTAGCGTAACGAGATGTCCTGGATCTCAGAGAGCGATATCTTCGGCCAGAGGGAAGAAGCTGGAACATGGCTTTTCCAGGGTGGCCAGAGGAGTATACAGAAACACATGTGTCACCTGTCACCTTGTGCAGACGTAAACATACAAATAAATAGTACTCAATAATAATAATAATAATAATAATAATAATAATAATACACAATCATAATCATAATCATGCATTGGTTTTATACAGCGCTTTTCAGGACATTCAAAGAAGCTTCACGTCATTATTCTTTCACTCCTTACACAGTGGTCATAAACTATTAAATGTAGCCACAGCTGCCCTGGGGCTCACTGACAGAAGCGAGGCAACCAGTATGTGCCATTGGCCCCTCCGACCACCACTAACCATTCACACACACACCAGATGCTTTCTGGGCAATGTGGGTGAAATGTCTTGCCTAAGGACACAACGGCAGTTTTGCACTTTACAGACGCAGCTGCCCCACTGTGGCACCTGGTGTTCCCAGAGGTTTCCCATCACAGTATTACCAGGCCCTGCTTTGGGTGACCTTGGTCTGTAAAATGTGCTATATAGATAAACATTACTTACTTACTTAAGTGTGCTAAAGTGTTGTTTTTGTATATAATTGACCAATCCGATGCCTTTATTTGCGGGGAAGCTCCAGCTTGCCTTAGCAACCGTCTTAGCAACACGTCAGCTTCGTGCCATAACAGGGGCAAACGCCACAGATCAAAGTGACTTCTTCCACATTGAAGCTCACACTGTGGTAATGTCACACTGTGGTGATGTCACACTGTGGTGATGTCACACTCAGTCCTGTCCTAAAATGCGCTCTGTGGTTCCAGAAGCCATCGAGGGCCGAGCGAGCTGCTTCCAGTACAACACGGCGGGAAAGTACTACGGCTACTGCAGACGGCCCACGAGTGACCAGTACATCGCCTGCTCCAAACAGTCCGTCTGCAGCTGAAGCCTCCTCCAGTCCAACCAGTGTCACATTTTCACTTTCACTTTCACAGGGACATCTACTGTGGGAAGCTCTTCTGCCACTACGGAAAGGACTCTCCCACGTACGGAGGAAGGCTGAGAATCGGAGACTGCAAAGCTGCGTACTTCAGTGACGTCACCAAAGATTACGGACAAGTCCAAACTGGAACCAAGTGCGGAGAGGGAAAGGTACAGCAGCAGTAGCAGTAGCAGTAGCAACAGTGGCAGCAGTAGCATTATTATCAGCAGCAGCAGCAGTAGCAGCAGTGTGGTAGCAGTAGCAGCAGTAGTGGCAGCGGCAGCAGTCGCAGCAGTAGTGGCAGTAGCAGCAGTAGTGGTGGCAGCAGCAGCAGCAGTAGCAGTAGTAGTGGTGGCAGCAGCAACAGCAGTAGCAGCAGTAGTGGCAGCAGTAGCAGCAGCAGTAGCAGCAGCAGTAGCAGCAGTAGTGGCAGCAGCAGCAGTAGCAGCAGTAGTGGCAGCAGCAGCAGTAGCAGCAGTAGTGGCAGCAGCAGCAGCAGTAGTAGTATCAGCAGTAGTGGCAGCAGCAGTAGTGGCAGCAGCAGCAGCAGTAGTAGTATCAGCAGTAGTGGCAGCAGCAGTAGCAGCAGCAGTAGTGGCAGCAGCAGCAGCAGTAGTAGTATCAGCAGTAGTGGCAGCAGCAGTAGCAGCAGCAGTAGTGGCAGCAGCAGCAGCAGTAGTAGTATCAGCAGTAGTAGCAGTAGCAGCAGCAGGAGTAGGAGTTGTATCAGCAGTAGTAGCAGCAGCACTCTAGATCTCCACACCTCCTGGTCCCTACTGCCTCCCCCTCTCTCCTGCTCCTGGTCCCTACTGCCTCCTCTCTCCTGCTCCTGGTCCCTACTGCCTCCTCTCTCCTGCTCCTGGTCCCTACTGCCTCCCCCTCTCTCCTGCTCCTGGTCCCTACTGCCTCCCCCTCTCTCCTGCTCCTGGTCCCTACTGCCTCCTCCTCTCTCCTGCTCCTGGTCCCTACTGCCTCCTCCTCTCTCCTGCTCCTGGTCCCTACTGCCTCCCCCTCTCTCCTGCTCCTGGTCCCTACTGCCTCCCCCTCTCTCCTGCTCCTGGTCCCTACTGCCTCCTCCTCTCTCCTGCTCCTGGTCCCTACTGCCTCCTCCTCTCTCCTGCTCCTGGTCCCTACTGCCTCCTCTCTCCTGCTCCTGGTCCCTACTGCCTCCCCCTCTCTCCTGCTCCTGGTCCCTACTGCCTCCTCCTCTCTCCTGCTCCTGGTCCCTCCTGATTTTGTGTGAATAAAGTTATTAATTAAATGGAAAATAGTTTTTGTAAAATCATCGCTCCAATCAAACCTGCTCCAAAGGTTTTTTTTTTTTTTTTTTTTACAATTCTTCATGTTCGGCTAAAGTATTATTGATGAAACACTGAAGTTAGGTCGCCCAGCTTTAATCAGCTCGTGATAATCTCTGAGGTTTTCATTTCAGCAACACAAGGACGTCCTGACAATGTGTTTATAGTGTTGCTGTTTGATTGACAGGTGTGTAGCCAGGGCCAGTGCATGGACCTGAGGATGGCGTACAAGACCTCGGACTGCTCCGCCCAGTGTCCAGGACGCTCCGTCAGTACACACACATATATACACATATACACACATATACATACATATTCATACACACATATATACACACATACACACATATTCATACACACATATATACACACATACACACATATTCATACACACATATTCATACACACATATATACACATACACATATACACATACACTTATACGGACACATACACATACGCACACGTGCACACATATACACACTCACATACACATACACATGTACATATACACACACATATACACATACACATATACACACACACATATACACACACATATACGCACACATACACATGTGCATGTGCATGAATGCACACATACACATACACACACGTACATGCATATATACACCCACATACAAACGCACATACATGCACATGAATGCACACACACACACACATACAGTACATATGCACACACAATCAAATACTCTGTACATAGTCTGAATAGTGTGTGATGTGTGTGTTGTAGGTGTGTAACCACTTGGGGGAGTGTCAGTGCGAGCCCGGCTGGCTACCTCCACACTGCGACAAAGAGGACAAAGACTTCAGCTCAGTCACAGCCCAGAGTCTGAGTCCAGGTCTGTCAACTTTACAACCATAAATATACAGTGTATTTGAGAGAGATTTTATTTACAATCACGCATTTGATCGGTTCACTCCAGCACACATGCACATTCTCTCTGTAACGTACATGTTTTTTATTAATTTATTTATTACAGGGACAGTGCATATTAATGAACATTTCTGCTACCATTAGCAAGCGGCTATTTTCCATCTGTAGTCCCATGTCTCCTGAAAGATAAAAACATGTTTGCTACACAGACAGTTAAAATAATGTGAGCTATTTTACAATATTTAAAAGAAAACACATCAATCTGTCAGGGATGAAGCAGACAGAGACGGACCATGGTGCGCCAAACTCTGGAAGTTTATTTTAGTTTCTCTCAAGTTCCAGTGATTTCCCTTGTTTCTTTCTCTCAGACAGAATAAAGGCAGTACACAGTTTATATAGTCATTGTCACGTCACACATGGAAAGACGTACGTGTCACACAGAGACAGTCTGTCAAAATAATCAGAGTCCTTGTACAGTCCTGCACGTAGGCCATATTGCTATCTAATACTAACACTCACCCCTTTGATCACATAATCACATGTGATCACTCAATTTGATCAATCAATAAAGTGGAAAAAGAAAAATATATATATATTCTACAAAAAAACTTTAAAAAATATTAAAAAACAAAGAAAATGTATGCATTAAACTCATAATCATTAAAATCAATATCAGTGAATTTTATCCTCTATCCTGGGGAACAAAAAAACAAAAATAAACAAATAAACAAAAAACAAAAACAAATCAAAAATAAAAACAAACAAACACTATTGGACACATAAGAACTCAGCAGATTCAGTCAAAACACAGACAAAAACGAGCTGAGTCTCAAATTAGAAGCTAATTTCACTTTTATTACTCTATACTTTTATTCTAATGTCAATTGTTTACACTTCACTTATTTCACTGTATTATTATCACTTTTTAATCTTAGACTGTGTACTTTACTTTCATGATTCACTATAGTTTAAAACTATTCTAATCTATTTACAAATATGTTTGCATATTTGCTTTTATTGAGCCATATTCTTAAACATATATTTTAATCTAATAAATCTCTCTGTACTTTATTTTCATTATCAGTGGCTTTGTGCCGGTGGGATTTTGCTCTATGTGGAACTATTCTACATTCTCAGGAATAAAACTGTGAACACAGTAAGACAAATGGTTAATATGAACATTATTATGGCGGTCAGTTTTCCAAATATATTTGTTGAACCAGGAAGTGCTGTCACTTCCTCCTCTCAGGAAGTTTTTATACTCAAATTAGTATTATTCTTACAAGAGCTAATCTATTTTAGCAGGTTTGGGGTTGGGGTCAGTTATTCTACAATGGTGTTTGATTCTCTAATCTGTGCTGGCAAATCGACAGTGGGCTATACCCAAATGCATCAAAATGCTTTTAAATGTAATCTATCTCATTAATCTAGGCATTAATCTCGGCTACACTCAAACTTTTTGCATTGTCAACATTCACAGATGTTTGAACACAAGTGAATTTGACAAGTATTTAATAAAACTGTACATAACACTGTAATTAACTTTATCTACTTTTGAAGTAAATGTTTGTGAAATGGTCCCTTTACTGTTTGATATTAGCTCTGGCTAGAAATATTCTCTATTTTTGAAAGCATCTATGGTTGACGCATTTATCTATTTCTATTTCTCTATTGTGACTCTAAAGCTTGGTTGCAGCTTGAGCCAAGTCATATTTCTAGTTTGTGACTTCTGTCACTTTCAACATCTACTAAAACGCTACAATACTCATACTTTATCATTTTAACACATTTTAACAGTTGCTCAGTCTCCCAGACTAAAAAGTCAAAGTTTTTGTCTATCAGATGTCTGAATACTTTACATGTATTGCATTTGTCACAGTTGTGGTTCTGGTTGTAGCAATAGCATCGGCAATAGACGATTTTTCATTGGCTGGTTCTTGTTCGCAAATGTCTGTGTCCAATAGATCACCAGATGTCCAGAAGCTAGGGACAAACAAAAACAAAAGAAAGAATCATGAGTATCTCTCTCATTTAGCACTCATCAATGTATGATTTTAAAAATATAAACATCACTCCCCAGTTTTTTCTCTCTCAGATCCTCAGGTCCTCAGGGTCCCCTGAGGGTGAGGTTAGGTCTCAGTCGTCATCAGGTCAGGTCATATTTCGAGAGATGTCATCTTGGACATCAGTAGGGTCCAAGCCATGGTTTTGGTCTCTCCAGATGCACATCAGGATCTCCAGATACAGTCTTTTCACTTGAAGCACATCAGGTCATTTGCGATGCACTTCTGGTCAATGGTGCAGTGTCTCAGTTCCTGTACACAGCTTGTTATGCAATAGTTACTTTCTATGGTTAAGTCATTTTGATTCTACTTTAAAGACAATTTCTATTCATGCTGTTGCTAATGTCCCTCAGAGAAAAGCAAGCGCAATGATTCAGTTCACTTCTCTAATTTGTGTTTTTATCAGATCAAATCCTAATCAATGTAATTACGTCACACAGTACAAAATCCACAAATCAAAACAAAAAATGTCAAGACAGGCCAATTAAGTCCATGACAATATTGAATTCAAATGAACATTTCTGGTCTCAAAAAATACTGATTCAAATAAAGATTCAAGTTATAGACAATTAAAAATATTTGTTTACATTGGAGTAAACTTTTAATGCTTATTTCTCATGTTCTGCTTTTTCATGTATCTATATGTAAATGTGAATGTGTGAGTGTATGATTGTGTGTGTGTGTGTAGGGTGTGAATTTTGGGGTTGTGTCTCCAGACTCCTCGAACCACCTGTAGGTGTCAAAGGTCATACTGTGGTGATGTAAACCAACTGGACACACTCTCAACTCTCATCCAGGTCTCTCCCTGATGCTCCACCCATCACATCTCCAGAAACCTCTCACTACGTACCACCTCCTTGCCCTTCCCAGTGGCGTGGGGAGGGGCAAGGAGGTGGCATTTTCCTTTGCTCTTTGATCTGTGACCTGTGCCTGGGTGGGCTTTGCTGGGCTCCTGTGGTCTGAGCCCTCAGTGTCCACTCCATAATCAGTCCAGTGACCCTGTACAGCCTTGGTTCTGGAACACAACCTTATAGTCAAATTCAAAACAACAGATATCAGTATGTGAATGAGATTGTTTTTCTCTCTAAAGTCTAAACAATTTTGGAGCGCTCTGGGTTGTTCAACATGCGCTATATAAATAAAGATTACTTATTATCTTACTAATGATGACATTTTAAGACCAGAAACTCTCTTAATAAAAAACAAGACTCAAATCTCAAAAAACCTTCAAACTTTAAAATATGTATTTTGTACTTTTGTACTGTGTGTTTAATTATCTATGCTTCCTTGGGTTTCACTTTATGGACTTTTCCTTTTACACTTGAACATTTATCTCAGCATATATTCTACTAAAAATAATTGCAGCCTTTTCAAATGAAGTCAATATGAATTGGAGCACATTTCATAGCAGTCTCCTCTGCTGCGGAGCAAGGTCAGGTGCATAGTCAAAACAAAAAAGTCACTGCTTGCAATGTGAATTGGGTGAATTGGGTAGAGTTTAACTTAATAGTATAATACTTTTACAGCTAATCCTAATTCCCTCTTTCTTTTTAGACGAAGTCTATGATCAATAATCACTTTTAACACAGATTCTAATTTAAATGTTTGAAAAACGGCTTTTGTAACTAAAATAAAAAAAATACATGAAAAAAATTCTCACAAACAGCTGTGAAATATATCAGAGATACAATAATGGACTCAAAAAATAAGCAGCAGATTTAGTTTAAGTTTAGATTAAGTTTTTTTTTTTTTAACTAATCTTTGGATTTAGAAAAAACATAATAATTCAAAACTTCTATTCCCTAAATTTGTTTAAAAACGTTTAACTGTGTCATAACACAATGTTCAATCGCAAATTTAGCAAATTAAAAAACTTAATAAAAGCCAAAATCCTAAAAGCAGGTTTGTTCTGATGCAGAGCCGGAGTAGCGAAGGAGGGGGCCGTTTCCCCTGACAACGGCAGCAAGATAGAGATGTGCACACACACAGGCAGAAAGTAGTGTTTTAGAAAAAATGCAAAAACAGAAAGAAGAACTTTCAAGATTACTTTTTTAAGCGAATATAACTGATGTTGTAGTTTATACTTTTGTCATCCAAATATAGAAATGGCCACTTTCCACACTAGTAACAAAAGGCACTCTTAGTGTTTAACGTTTCCTTCTATTTTATTGAGGTTGCGAACTAGTTTAAACTCAAAATCTCTTTCTACAAAACAAAAACAAAAAACAACTGTTGGATACAACCCTCTCATAGCTCAACTGTAGATAAAACTCGGCAAAAAATGTAAATAACTCACGAAAGCTAAGAGCTCAACTGTAGATAAAACTCTGCAATCTCCGGTGAACTCTGTTCACGCCGAAAACAAACTAAAAAACAAAAACTCCCTTTTTTTGTATGTAATTTAAACCGTGATCACTGAAATATTGTTGCTTCTTTACTTTTGTCATTTATCAGCCTGAAATTTGTCAATTTCAAAGCTTTTGTAACAAAGGTCTCTTTAACACATTTCCCTTTTTATTGCTTTTATGGTTACACCATGGTTTCACTAAGGATTATGGCCAACACTTTATGGATCCTATACACTTTATGGCCTTTACACTTATGGATCCTATACACTTTATTTGAACACAATTTAGAGAGTTCGACAGACCTCAAAAACAGACCAAAATTTAGCTAGTATCCAATTATGCAGACTTTACATATAAAAAGGTGTCTGCTTACCTTATTCTTGTCAAACCGGTTCCAAGGACTGTCCAAGAGGTCTGCCAACTCTTTTCCGCGTCGGAAAATTCAATTTAAAAAACAAAAGTGACAGAAGCGACAAGAAGCATCCAGGAACAGCTCTTCCAGTCTGCTGGAATCTCCGCTCCCAGACGCAGCATGCCGATCTCTCACGCAGAGGAAAAGAAAACAAAGGAAACTCCCTCAAAACAACCAGAGAATGGCACACACTGAGCCGCTCACTCTCCACCAAATCTGTCAGGATTTAAGCAGACAGAGACGGATCGTGGTGCGCCAAACTCTGGAAGTTTATTTAAGTTTCTCTCAAGTTCCAGTGGTTTCCTTTGTTTCTTTCTCTCAGACAGAATAAAGGCAGTACACAGTTTATATAGTCATTGTCACATCACACATGGAAAGACGTGCGTGTCACACAGAGACAGTCATAGTCATCATAGTCAAAATAATCAGAGTCATAATCAGAGTCCTTGTACAGGCCTGCATGTAGGCCATATTGCTATCTAATACTAACAAATCAACAAACTACACGCAATCATAAGGACACACACAGAGAACACACACAGGCGCACGCAGAGCAAGAGACCAGTAGGGGGCAGCAGTATGGTATGGAGTAGTTTGCTTTTGTGTGAAACAGTAAAGGTAGAATGTGGATTTCTTCTCCTCAGGTGCAATCTTCGGGATCTCCGCAGCTGTGATCGTCGCTGTGTGCGCTGTCATTACTGGAGTTTTTTTCCTTTTGAAGAAAAAGCAAAACTCTGGATAGCCGACATAAGTCTTGCAGCCACACAGGCCCCCAGAAAAGACCTGCCACACTGCCCACATATTCAGGT
The DNA here is from genome assembly GCA_964034765.1 of Knipowitschia caucasica. Taxonomy (NCBI): domain Eukaryota; kingdom Metazoa; phylum Chordata; class Actinopteri; order Gobiiformes; family Gobiidae; genus Knipowitschia; species Knipowitschia caucasica. The sequence goes on from OZ035831.1 coordinate 11,478,691, forward strand.
GGTAGCAGCAGGGTCGGCACTAGATCATAAACGGAATCGGGACGAAAGCGGAAGTAAATATAACCAACTACCTAAACTAGTAGATCCATGCCTAAACTTAACCAGCCATTCTCAAAGAATAACCCCAACCCAGCCTTAGCCCTAACCTTAACCATCTCACTCAGAGACCTATAACTTAACCAGTCACCACTAAAGGACTTTAGTCTAAAACTAATTCGAAAGTGGAATTGTAACTTTTGTTTTTGTCCCAATTCCATAAATGAACCAATGCCAACTGTAGCAACAGCAGCAGCAGTTGTTGTGGTTCTTCTGAAGATAAGCATGGCAGGGCCTGGGTAGAAGTGTGATGAGAGATCTGAGGGAACACCTGGGGCCAGTAGGGCAGCTGTGGCTACAGTTTATCACCACTATGTATGAAGATTTTTGAAAACAAACCATTTGTGTGATTATTAATGAGTTGGAGGACACCTGCTTTTGCATAATTTGCATATTATAATGTAAAAAAAGAATGGTTCCCACACATTACTGTCCATGCAAAAAAGATATTTTTTTGGGAATATGTTACGTTTTGGTCTGGAGATCTTTGTGTAAAATGTTTTTTTAATTGTGTTAAAAGCTCTCCTAGGAACGGACATTTCGAATTAGCCTTGGTTATAAATGTTGTAGTGTTTGTGTTTGATTGTGTACACTTGTCTCTATCAAAAAATCAATAAATACAAATTAAGGGTCTGAGAAAAATAAATACTATTAAAAAAGATGTTTTATTAGCAGCAGTAGCAGTAAAATATAAATAATACATGATTTTGCCGCTCCACAACTGCTGTAGCACTGCCACCTCCTGGACATCATTAGAAACTGCATATTTTTTATACACAAATGATTTTATTTCTTGGAATTAAATTGGACACTGTATTGTTGGTTTAAAAAAATAACAAAAACAAAAGGTACAGCCCAATAGGGAAACATTGGGAACTGCACTGGAACAAAACCCATACCACAATAAAATGACTCCACACATTCAATTAAAACACTGTAGATCATTTTTATTCCTTCAAGTGATACATCTAGAGCTCATGGCGTCGCATGACAAACACAGTTCAACTCTTGTTCACAACTAAAAACAATAACAATACATTCATAAAGAAGAGTCTCCAGGATGGCACGGAGACAGAGTCAGTACCAAAAGTGTTCAACTGGCAAATGTTCAAACTTGGGCAAATTTAAAACAGGTTTTGAGCAAATGTTTTAAGAAAATAATAAATGAACATAGATCGACAGTTAAAGGAGACGTTTGACACTTCTGCAATGTTACTGGTAATTATTCAAGAGATGTGTGTTTATTTAACTGAGCGATGGTTTCCTTGATGCCAAAGTGCCTGTGCCTTTGTTCCTGCATAAATCACCTTTCACAGAGTCACAAAGCGCTTTACATTTGTCTCTCACTCCACACACAGACGTCAGATGGAAACGGGAGCCTTTGGACAGAGGCAGAGAACCAACACGACCATTTGCATGTGTCTCAGAGCTCTTAATTTACAATAAAAGTTTAGACATGATTTAATCTCCAAAAGATTAAATTATAACTAAATATACTGCCCCGGCTGGTTCACGTTATGCCCCTCCCCTCTCTTCAATGTGCAGCCAAAACAAAAAAACTCAGTTATAAGTTAAACTCATATACAGTAGTTTTAGATCATACAGTGCCAGTAGTAGTATAGTTGTAGAAGTAGTAGTTGTAGTAGTAGTAAAAATGTCCTCTCTCTGGCGCTCTTGGCCTAAAGTTTGATTGTGTGCGATTATGAGAATATGGGAAATGAACACTATACAAATACATAAGTTATAAAACTGTATAAATGTTCACTTTCTAAAAGCGGTGGAGCTGCCAGAGTACGCCACCTACTGGCTGTGCTCCACGTATTTCCTGTTTTAAAAAGTACTTTCCATATGAATGGAAAGGGCGCTCTAACCAAATTCAAACACTCGCATTGCTATAAAAGCCGTAGGGTCCAAAGAACTTGAAAAACTAGCAATTTATGGCCCTGCGCTTACTGTAATCAAACCCCGTTTTGATTCATGTCTAAAAAATACATTTTGGAATTAATTCAAATAAATACATACACAGTAATCTGTGGCTCTCCCTGACTTAGAAAAGTAAAAAATGCACAAAACAAAGTCACCTTTCTGAGAGATTGTATAACACCGCATCAGCAAACAAAAACTCAAAATGTTTGAACATGTTTTAAAAATTATTAAATTAATTTAAAGTAGCAATATGTAAGATTTTCATGTTAAAATCATTATTAAATGGCCCTAATCTGTCCAAAGGCATTAATCAGGGTTGCCAGAACTCACCGCGTCGAGCTAATCTCACTGGTGAAGTAACATGTGGCCGCAGAACTAAAAAAAGGTCTCCTTATGATTCTCAAATTATTAATGACTAAACTCTTGAGTCAGGGAGATTGCAACTTTTGGCCAGATTTTTACACACTGCTCCTTTAACATTAATTTGTTTCGGCAGCTCTCTCTCCTCTCCGTACATACTCTGTGCCGAGTTCATAAATCGACTACATTTTTGTTTTTGGAGCCGACTTTTTTTGTGTGTTATTTATTTTTGTACGTTTTTAATTGTGAGGCGCTTTGTGAACCTGGTCTGTGAAAGGAGCTATGAAAATAACCTAACTTAGATACTCCACAGAGCAGATACATGAAGCTGCCGCGTGCACTTCCACTGCAGGAAATGTCAATGATGCACACGGTCCGAGCACCAGTTTGAGTCTTTAAAGGGTTTTTCAGCTTTTTCAGAGAAACGACTAAATAAATACATGTATATTCAGACCTATTGCACCAAAATAATGATGAAACACCTTCAAACCAGTGACAGTTCCTGGCTCTACCGAGATACGGATACAAAGATGGAGCAACATGTTGATGAAAACCTGGATTCAAGTCTTTTTACAGAGTTTTTATAGTGACAAATTCAAACCCAAAACGTGTGCGCTGTAAACAATATCCTTACAGATATTTTTTCAATCTCTTCTCACTGTCAACATTTAGTGACTTTTCAATAAAATACCGTAATTCTCGTTCTTTATGACGCTGCTTTTGTCATGTGTTTTGAACCTGGCAGCTAACATAGAGCGCCCTCTGGAGGCACAGAAGCTAACGGCTAAAGAGAGCTATTGTGAGCTAACGTGAGCTAATATTGGCCTCCTCAATGTTTCTGCTGCCATTTACCTTGACATGTAACGGTTTGTGTGGGAATGAAGACCTGCTGTGGCTGCTAAATAGTGCTCTGTAGGAATCAGGCCATGTCGTTTCTGTTGCTAAATAGTGAGCAGAGTCCAAATGTTGGCGTTCGTCATACTTACAACATGAACATCATATTTAAGGACTTCTAGAGTATATGTCAGTGGTGGGTAAATGTCTGTTCAGTATCGCGATATTTTACTGTGATATTTAATTCAAGCTTTATCTATTTAACTTTAAGGTATTGTTTTTTTAAATTACCCCTCTGTGGGACGAATACAGGAATTATCTGTTTGCTCCGGTCATTTACATTTAGTTTTTGTGACTCTAGTCTGTTGTAATTAAATAACATAAAGGAGGGGGTTGGAAGCTCACCTTTAATGTGAGAGAATGTGTCCTTGAATGTGTTTGCACAGTTTATTTGCCAACCATAATGGGATATTTGTCTTATTGTCATGAATCGCAATATATCTCAGAATTTAATGACGATACTCACTGTTTTGCGATATATTAAGAATCGCAATAATAATGAACTAGCCAAAACATCGCAATACTATCGAATTGTGACGTTTTTGCCAATTCCCACCACTAACATATGTGTAATTTTAAATATTGGTGGTCCTGTTTATACACAGATGCGTTCAAGAAGTCTGAGAATTACGCTAGTTTAATCTCAAATGGGAACCTGTGCTAAGAAAGTAGTCTATCAAACTAATTTTCATTTTGCTTTAATACTTCATCATCCACAGGTTTGAATCTCTCAACTTGTCGAGAAGTACATTTTATTCCAAAAGCAGAACAAAGTCATTGATTAAGTCCGTTTTGTGACGCTGTAAGAAGATCATATGAAGTTGTGCTGTTTCCTTTTTGTGCAGAGCTGAAAGTGAACAAAAAGCCAAATCCAAAATCGGTTCAAAAAATTATCAATTATCGTCTAATAAAACACATTTTCCCTTTATTCCCTGGATTTGGTTTCCTCCTCCAATAGCTGCCTCCTCTTTGAACCCGGGCTGCACAATAGTTACATCTCAATACTATTTTTAACAGAAATTTTATCCAACAAATATATTCCTGACCCCAGAAAGTTGCATATTTTGATTTGTAACACTTCATTTGAGGGTACATTTGTGAACATTTAAAGTTGTGTATTGTGCAACCCAGAAAATACTGAACAAAGGTTCCTCAGTAATCTTTGGAAAAGGTGAGGAATTGCTGAAAATGCTGAAAATGATAACAATGCTAACAACGCTAACAATGCTAACAATGCTAGTATGATAACTACGCTTTCCCTTTTTCGTTTAATACATGAATAATGGTACAAAGCATCGCCGAAAGCCATGTTTACAGCCAGTATCTGTAACGACACGAATCATTTTACAAAAGAAAATAAGATCGAGTGAAGTCCGTGAGAAAGTTTGAAGGATTTGACATTTTGTTTGATCTGATTGTCCTTTAGTTTGGTCATAGAGCTCAACATAAGTTATGATTCTATACTTGAATACTTTAAATGAACATTTAAATTTGGATTTTAGATTCGAACCGATTTGATGTAACAGGAAAATGTATTAACTAAAGGAGAAAAAAAATCAGAAAAATAACGGACAAAAAAGTGAATAAATTGCCTGAATAAATAAGAACACATCCGTTCACTTTACAGAAAGGTTTATAGGAGGATTTTTTTGAACAAAACTCTCTGGTCTTATTTGACGAGCACGTATCACCAGAATGATTGACAGTTAGGAGGACCAATAGTCTTGATGAACCACCCGGAAGAAGAAAATCCTCCTTTATACCTTTAAGTTCAACTGACTAAATAAAACAGTTTCTTTTTTTTTTAGGTTGAGTGCAACAATTTCTTATTATTCTATACTTTCAAACACATGTCTTGAGAAATTTCAAAATTTGATTCAATTGTCATGTCAAGTCATCATTAAAGGGCCCTAATCTGTCAAAAGGCATTAATAAAACATGCTCTTTTCCAATACTTCTTTGACTAATAACAGAAGTTCAGAGATATTTGGATTTCAAAATCAGTTTTTCAGCCCCTAAATCTTGTTAATGTTTTCATTTCGATGTCCCGCCCAAAGATTTGTTGTTGAAAAAACTATAGTCTATTCAGCTGTTATGGTCCCGGATGGATTCGTCTGCATATCTGGCAACCTGAGTCAGGGAGAGTGGGAGAGGGTGCAGTACCACTCTTGGACTGAAAAGTGAATTTTACATACTGCTTCTTCAAGTTTTCATTTGAAGATTGGAAAAATCTGTTCATGAAACCTCATTTTTGCTAAACCCAGTGAAGTCAATGATTTTCCTGAACTGACAAACAGTGCAATAAAAGTGAATAAAACGCAAAGTTTCTTCCATGTTTTCTTTTCCGATTGTTGTTATTTTAGCGTAACACTTGTTGTAAACGTGGCTTTAGACATAAGATCCTGGCCAAGTGAGGCTAAAATATAGAAAATATCTCATACATAATAAGTTACATGACAATTGAAAAACAACTAGCGTCTTAATCTAAACTTTTTTTTATAAAATGTCCCTTTACTTAATTGAACCGAATACATTTGAACAAAGCAACAACGCAACAAAGTTCTTCTAGAACACATAAAATCTAATACAACTCCTCCAATAAATATTAATTTCTTCGCCTCTTATATATAAAGTCATTTTTTTGAAAAGCAGATTTTTTTTGTCTTTTTTTGGGACATTTTTCCGTCAAAACTTCTAAGCGTGTCCGACGGCAAGTTCGTTTTTTATCCATTGAAGCGAAAAAGAAGAGAAAAGGCGGACCAGTTTGGGACGAGAGGAGAGTATAACCGGAACCGAGGAGATGTGAGATGTAGAGGTCTTTCGTAAGTGTACGTGTGGCCTCCCGTACGTGTGGCCTCCAGTACGTGTGGCCTCCAGTACGTGTGGCCTCCCGTACGTGTGGCCTCCAGTACGTGTGGCCTCCCGTACGTGTGGCCTCCAGTACGTGTGGCCTCCCGTACGTGTGGCCTCCAGTACGTGTGGCCTCCCGTACGTGTGGCCTCCAGTACGTGTGGCCTCCAGTACGTGTGGCCTCCAGTACGTGTGGCCTCCAGTACGTGTGGCCTCCAGTACGTGTGGCCTCCCGTACGTGTGGCCTCCAGTACGTGTGGCCTCCCGTACGTGTGGCCTTCCTTACATGTCTAACTCTAACAGAATGGAAATGATTAATTGGTCCCTCAACGCAATTGATTCTATCTTTTCAACTCGTAAGCGTGGGTCTGGAGAGCCCGTGTGTCCGGACGGGACTTCACCAGCGGGGTATACACTTGACAGCTGGAACAAGTGGCAGCCCCTCTGTCTGTCGACCCTGTCCATTGAAGATTCGGAAGACGTATATATCTTTGGCATTTTGGTGGCGGGAATCCTCCTGTTTGGGTTTGGAGCGATCCTCTTCTACCACAAATTCGGAGGCATGGCAGTTCGCAAGATTCACGACCTGCTGGCCGATAAAATTGATGGGGATGTACAAGGAGCTTAGCCGTGTCGTGGTTGAGAGTGCCGTGTCTGGACAACGGAGAGTGGTGTTGGTGGAACAGTTGATCAAAGACCTCGCAGCTCGTTCACTTGATGGACATAAGACCTTAGAATTGAGATTGAATGACATTGTTTGTCAGGCTTGATCTCTCTGACCCGGCTTGGATTTGCCCCTGTGTACGGAGGTCTGAGGGCACCGGAATTCGGTTTAATTGGAATTAATAGAATATCTGCCTGATTTTGACTGCGACATTGCAGGCGATGTGTTTTTCTCCTCCTGTGGCTTCTCTCTCCACTCTTATCTCACATTCCTCAGCCAAGGCCATAAACAAGGTCCCACAATCTACAACAACTCACACTATTTCAGTCTTCAGCAAGGATCCCCCACCCCCGCCTCCCTCTACCTATCCATCTTGCTCCCTCCCTCCCCTCCATTCCTTATTGTTTTCCTACTCACCCCCTCCCTGATCCCGCCCCCCTCTGACAGCTACATTGGGCCGGCCGAAGAGGTGCTCTTCCCGAGAAAAAAATCCGTGGTTTATAAAAAGCACAATGTGTCTATCCAATTGTTTGTGAACTGTATGTTATTGCTCTCTGCTGTTTCTTGCTGCACACAGCGCCGCAAATGGCGAAGTGGCACGCTCTCTGCCAAAACAATTTCCAAGTGATAACTTTGTTACTCACGTGGCAATAAAAATGATTCTGATTCTGATGTGGCCTCCCGTACGTGTGGCCTCCCGTACGTGTGGCCTCCCGTACGTGTGGCCTCCCGTACGTGTGGCCTCCAGTACGTGTGGCCTCCAGTACGTGTGGCCTCCAGTACGTGTGGCCTCCCGTACGTGTGGCCTCCCGTACGTGTGGCCTCCCGTACGTGTGGCCTCCAGTACGTGTGGCCTCCAGTACGTGTGGCCTCCCGTACGTGTGGCCTCCCGTACGTGTGGCCTCCCGTACGTGTGGCCTCCAGTACGTGTGGCCTCCAGTACGTGTGGCCTCCAGTACGTGTGGCCTCCAGTACGTGTGGCCTCCCGTACGTGTGGCCTCCCGTACGTGCTCCAGTACGTGTGGCCTCCAGTACTGTGCCTCCAGTACGTGTGGCCTCCAGTACGTGTGGCCTCCCGTACGTGTGGCCTCCCGTACGTGTGGCCTCCAGTACGTGTGGCCTCCAGTACGTGTGGCCTCCAGTACGTGTGGCCTTCCTTACATGTGGACTCCCGTACGTGTGGCCTCCAGTACGTGTGGCCTCCCGTACGTGTGGCCTCCCGTACTTGTGGCTTCCCGTACTTGTGGCTTCCCGTACTTGTGGCCCCCCGTAATTGTGGCCCCCCGTAATTGTGGCCCCCCGTACTTGTGGCCCCCCGTACTTGTGGCCCCCCGTACTTGTGGCCTTCCATACGTTTGGCCTTCCTTACGTGTGGCCTCCAGTACGTGTGGCTTCCCGTACGTGTGGCTTCCCGTACGTGTGGCTTCCCGTACGTGTGGCTTCCCGTACTTGTGGCCCCCCGTACTTGTGGCCCCCCGTACTTGTGGCCCCCCGTACTTGTGGCCCCCCGTACTTGTGGCCCCCTGTACTTGTGGCCCCCCGTACTTGTGGCCCCCCGTACTTGTGGCCCCCCGTACTTGTGGCCTCCTCTACGTGTGGCCTCCTATGCGTCTGTGCCGTTCTTGCTGGTTGAGTTGATGATGTTTGGCTCTGGCTGCTTGCCGTCCTTCCGCGGCGGCATCCTCTCGTTGATCAGGTCCAGACCGCGAGCCTCTTCGAAGTTGCGGATTTTTCTCGTTGGGGAAAAACCTTGAATAGCTGCGGGCCACACACAGAAAGATGAGGTTAATGTTGTTTTTTTTTAATTATTTTAGTAGAATGACAATCAAATGTACAGAAATAACTATAATGGTCGGGTTTTTCGGAGCTACTCAATCCAATTACATTTATATTGGTAGTTATCGCAGAGGACTTTCCAAAACTGTTTAAGTCGCCACAACAGATCAGAGAATCAAACAGTTCAAACACAAGAAATGCAATGATAAAAACACCATGTCCATGAATGTTGTTGAATGTGGATCATCACCACTGCCCCCTGCACAGAATGCTTATAAGAGGCAGAGGTGAGGAAAGTTTACGCATTGATAACTGGGGAGATTCATTCAATCGTATTTTGGCATTCCTGCAGTTTGGGTCCTTCCTTGTTTATCGCCACGTGACACGTTTAGCGTCAGTACAGATCGGTAAAAATACAATACTCCAGTCTTGAATCATGGGATTTTGTCTCCTGCACATGGAACTATATTCACGTAAAACACACAATTAAAAGAAAGTTTGGGGAAGGCGCCTTAAATATAATTGGGAAAAGTGAGGGTTAGGGTTTTAGTATTAAAAAATGTTAAATGTTAAATGTTAGCGTCTTTACAACATGAACATGGGGTTTGCATTCAATTGCTTTCCATTTATATTCAACTTTTTTTGGTGTATATAAATAGTGAGGCAATTAAACAGGGGCATTGGAACACCAGAGAAGTACGGTAAAGATGCCGTTTGTGAAGAAAAATGGAAATTATATTATAATCTACGGGAAGAAAAGCAGAGATCTTGAACTGATGACATCACGATCTAGAGACTGAATCATGCTCAACATTTTCAACAAACACTCCAATAATTGACATGATTGACATGTATTCTATTTTAATTTCTAAAACAAAACATGAGTGTGATGCCAACCTCAACCACTCGTTTGTGACTTGTGGCACAACAGAAAAAATAAATAAAAAATAACTGAGAAAAACTTGAACACATGATTCTGATGCTGTCACCAACTCAACCACGTCTTGGCAGAAGAAGTGAAAGTACTTTTAATAAATACAACGAGCAACACGGCTGAAAACCCCACAGAAGAAACTATAAACTAAATTCTATTCAGGCCTAGAGGCAGACGACAAAAAAAAAGCTAAAATCACCAGATCGGTTTTGTCTCGCGTGACATCACTGACAATAAAAACGTTGTAGAAGTCATTTTGGAAACACAATACATGTCTCCGGAGGTAAAACATTACTGCGGTCCGTAAACTCAGCTTTTTGATAGGAGACAGGTCTTTCCTTCCTGCTGCTGTCAGACTGTACAATGAGAACTGCTGAGTCTGTGTCAGTCACCTGTTCTGATAATCCACTATAGTCACGTCACCTGCTGCTATTGATACTATTGTTTATTCTGCTCATATTCTCTGCTGCTAAAGTACAAAAACACATCTGTAAAAACCTCCAGATGCTTCAGTATAAACTCCACATGTGACTTCTCCTTTAACCAAGTGCAAATATAGAGTTTTATTATTCTATTATTTCTCATCTTAAACAATAGATCCTGTTTGATCTATGCAAAACCTGAGTTTCCATATTTTCTCCTTTTATTCTGCTGCAATGTGAGACGACGACGGTGACATTTGATTTTTTTCTTAAATAAAGTGCTCCTCAGATGTAACACTTTACGACACAAACACAGACGGATGAAGGGAAAGTGGCAACAGCACAAATCACGGCACAGGATCAACACCACAGGACACTCAGAAACTTACGGTGAAGTCCAGAGAGGCCGAGGAGACAGAGAGGAGAACAAAACAAATCAACAACTTTAGCATTTTCCTTTGATGAATATAGGGGTGTCCAAACTATGGCCACATGGTTTCAAATCCTTAACGAATATGATTATAAAACTTCAGGTTTAAGGCTTTGGACGTACAACAAAGACAGAATGAAACTAAAAGGGTGTTTGAAGATGGAGGCCTGCTGTAGTTCTTTCTAGGAGTGTTATTACTCCACTTATATATGTTCTTTAGTCTTCATAACTTTTTCTGTATCTGTATGTAGTTTATTTCAATTATATTCTGTTTATGAAATTAACTCAATCCTGGACTGGTTCACAGGAATCTCAGCTAGGAGCAACTGCTAGTTACCATAGCAACGTGTTTTGCTAGCATCAGTAAGTATTTAGGTTTGCTGTATTTCATTTATATTAAACATTTTTAGAATGCATTAAAGATAAAAAATAATATGAAAAACATATATACATACATATATTAATTATTTTATATAAAACTAGTGAAAAACAAAAGCAGACTTTTCTTCAGAAAATTCCATAATTTGAGGGGGATCAAAATGACTGCTTTGGGAGTTCTAGTAGTTTCAGAATTACAAGAGTCCTATACAGTAGCTTCTGTCACACAGTCGTGACAGAAGCGATACCTCAAACTCCAGGTGCAGCGGACCCTCCGGATTAAACACACTCTTACAATCAGAGCAAGTTTTAAGAGATGGGGAAAAAGTGGAGGTAGAACTCAGGACCTTCTTGCTGAGAACCACGAGCGCTAACTGTTGTGCACCCATCTCGCCCATCTCTTTGACAAAACTAGGGCTAAGTTAAAAGAGTCGGGCAGGTTATTCTACTATATTTATGTTTATATACATAAAATACTAGTTACTGGGATAATGCATTTGTTTTATAATCTCGGTTACACCACCGGGTTACTTTTCTGTCATAAACACTATTAATATTGAGGCTAAATGTGAAATATTATCAGAACTACATAAAAAGAGCAGTCTCTCTTGTTCACTGGGACATGGAAGAGAGAGCACATTACCCTGTCTCTACATGGAAGAGAGAGCACATTACCCTGTCTCTACATGGAAGAGAGAGCACATTACCCTGTCTCTACATGGAAGAGAGAGCACATTACCCTGTCTCTACATGAAAGAGAGAGCACATTACCCTGTCTCTACATGGAAGAGAGAGCACATTACCCTGTCTCTACATGAAAGAGAGAGCACATTACCCTGTCTCTACATGGAAGAGAGAGCACATTACCCTGTCTCTACATGGAAGAGAGAGAACATTACCCTGTCTCTACATGGAAGAGAGAGCACATTACCCTGTCTCTACATGGAAGAGAGAGCACATTACCCTGTCTCTACATGGAAGAGAGAGCACATTACCCCCGTCTCTTCACTGGCTTCCTGTCACATTCAGGGTTAATTAAAAGATTCTGATTCTTGTTTGTAAATGTTTCCCGCTGGTCCGTGTAACGCAAGGCCTGGTGATCCAAGATGGTGCCCTATTCAAATGAATGGCTTGTGCTCAGTAGCGCATGGGACTTCACAGGGACCAGGAGATTAGCGGAACTATTAGCTATATTTGGGCATCGTCTGGTCCTCCCGGTTCTGCGCAGTGGACGCATGATGCGTTGCGCCAAATATGCGTGTGTGGCTCTCATGCACGTGCACAGAGGGGCTCGGCCACGCTCTGACCAATCAAAGCTGCTTATCAGAGCAGCAGTAGAGCGGAGTCAGAGCAGGAAGGAAACGAGCAGAGTTTGTGGCAGTAAAGAAGAAAAAAAGTTCATGACAAGGGACACTAAAATCGCCACAAAATCTGATCTTTATGAAAGCTGTAGGTTCTCTGTCAGCTGAGGTCGAGCTGTTTTAGTTTACATTGAGTTATATGGGACTTTTTTATGGGTAGCCCACATGAATTTAGTTTGCAGTACCACTGGCGCCCCCTGTGCCCATGGGTGGGACAGCTAGAAGCTAGTAATACCCTATCCAGTTATTATTATAGATCCATGGTGTAACAATAGACTGGTCCGTGACTTTAAACAGGTTGGGGAGGGCCGTTGTAGTGGAGTGTGAAAAGCGCAGAAGTCCAGGGACTCTCCCCTGAGGAACGCCCACGGCAGCAGAACACGGGAGCCTCAGTAAATGCAGTAACAGGATTAGGCCGTAAATATCCTCAGAGGGATGTCCCGGCTCCTGTCCCGGCTCCAGAGGCTTTTCTCAGAGAGATGGGGGAGGGTTATGTGACTGCCTCCCACACGGACCATGAGTGGAGCTGCAGCTGTGCACATCAAGCCATTATGAACCCTCTCCCAAAGGACTAAATGGGACAGTTTTTAGTTTTGGAAGTGTAAATACTGAAATCAAGAAAATGTTTGGTCTTCATGACTTTGTTAATTTGTCTGTGTCTATATGTACTTGATTTCTATGTCATTATTGCCAAGACAATTTCCAAGTGGTAACTTTGTTACTTACGTGGCAATAAAAATGATTCTGATTCTGATCTATGAAATTACTGTTTATTTTTTAAATGTGAATTCTATCTTTCACTATAATTTAAATTTAGCACTTTTCGTGGCTTTCTCATGGCAGGTAAAGCACGAGTCCTGGACTGGTTTTGTCCTGGACTGGTTTAGTCCACACTGTTTACTTTCAGGAGTTAGCATTTGGTCTTTAGCATTAGCCTTTTTCAACAAACGTTTTTGGCTGTATTTAAAGTTATATGAACAGTTTTAGGTCCCACTGAAAGTGAGAAAAAGTAAAAACATATAATGCATATATGGAGGATTACAAAAGAAACTGTATGTGTTAGAATCTGGTTCAAATAGATTATTATTAATATTCACTACATTTAGGAAGAAATTACAAAATAAAATACAATAAATACACCCAAAACAAATCATTTTGAATGTTATTTCGATATGAATAATAACTATTTTTTGTCTCTCAAACTTAAACTTAAGAGGTCTTTTTTTTAATCAGGAAGTAAAATATCAGGAAGGATTAATAAAACTTAAATTCCAACTTTAGAATATTTAGTGTAGTTTTACTGGATTTGAGACTATTTCGACTGTGTGGCTCCCACAGCATAGACACACACACATAGACATACACCTAGACTCACAGACACACGCACACAAAGACACACACAGACAGAAACACACACACACGCACAAACATAGACACACAGGCTCACATACACCCAGACTCTCAGACACACACACACACTCACATGGACGCACACGCACACAAACACACAAACACACACAGCGACAACAGCACTAGATAAATGAACATATGTATGTGAACATATAGACAGTAACACCACAGCACAGACAGGGGGCGCCACTGCGTACCTTGGGCTTCGGCTGCTTCAATGGTTGCTTTGTTCAATAAAGGAGAGAAAGCAGTCAGCAATAATCCATCAGAACGATCACAAAGTCCTAAACTAAAGTCATGAGAGATGATACAACGAACCACAAACACAAAGAGATGATAGTGACAAGAAATAAACTTTAAAATTATGGTTAAAAATATAAATTAATAGATCAAAATGGCTATTAATCTAGAACTTCTGGAATGGGTCCAGCACCAAAGAGAGAATCACTGTGACTGTGTGGAGTGTGAATCTGAACAACCACGACACACAACCACGGAGCCGCGTCTGCCCCGTACGCCCCCGTGTGTTTGAGTTTGGGCTCCCGAAATGTAAAACCTGCCCCGGAGAGGATTGTGCTCAGACCAGACCCTGACAACTTCCTCTGAGCCCGAATCAGACTATAAAACCCATGAATCTTTCCATGAGTTCCCATTCACCTCGTTTATCGTGGAGGAGAAAGATTTGAACATATAACATGTCTGCAGCTCGACAAACAGAGCCTGAAGTGACAAAGTTCGGCCCGTCACCGTGACAGAGGGGGCGGGGCTTATGAAGTATTTACACTATTTACATGCCTTAGTTTATGGAGACCTTTTGTACAGTGTTCTGTCGCCTACTGCCCTTACAGTTTACAAACACATGCACATATATATACTATCAAGCAACAGTATTTGCTTTTGTTTCACCTTGTGTTATATATTATTATATATTTACAACTTCAATATGTATCTACAAATGTATTTATATTTATATTGTCAGCTCTGAATGGACTCAAACTAATGAACATTTTAATGCATTTAGTTTTTTAGCATTTAATAATAACAATTTGTCGTGCAGTTTAACAATATCATAAAGATCAATCTGAAACAATGAGCAAGACCCAGAAAGGCCCAGCAAGAGCCAGCGAGAGCCAGCGAGAGCTAGCGAGACCCAGCGAGGTCCAGCGAGACCCAGCGAGGTCCAGCGAGACCCAGCGAGGTCCAGCGAGACCCAGCGAGACCCAGCGAGGCCCAGCAAGACCCAGCATGGCCCAGCAAGACCCAGCAAGACACTGCAAGACCCAGCAAGGCCCGGAAAGACACAGCAAGACCCTGCAAGACCCTGCAAGACCCAGCATGGCCCGGCAAGACCCAGCGAGGTCCAGCAAGACCCAGCGAGACACAGCGAGGCCCAACAAGACCCTGCGAGACTCAGCAAGACCAAGCGAGACCTAGTAATGCCCAGCAAGACCAAGCGAGACCCAGCGAGGCTTTGTTGTTATCAGGAAAACATTTAAAAGTCCATTCGTCATTGATCCTGACCCAGAGGTGCGGCACATCACTCTCTGATCATAAATAATGCATAATATAAATCATGTAAACATATGTTATTTTTCGCAGACTTGAGTCAGAACCCTTTGGTCTGAGTGAGGGCTCCTTTTACACTTTTCTGTCTGAAAAAATGGGACAGAAACACATGGGATAGAAACAAACTAATGCCTGAAGCAACAACACAAGTTCAAACTGATCTCAGACCACACGTGTGTGTGTGTGTGTTCCCGTCTCTGTATGTGTGTATGTGTGTGTGTGTGTGTGTCTGTCTCTCTCTGTGTGTGTGTGTGTGTGTGGGTGTGTGTATGTGTGTGTGTGTCTTTATGTAGATGTGTGTGTGTGTAGTTTTTGAAAATAGTCCAGGGTTTTCCAGCTGAATTAGACTAATTGTGATGCTCTGAGTCCGAAAATGACCTTGGTTTTGCTCAATCAGGTCAGGATTTGTTGCCACAGAATTTTTTTTAAAAATCAATTTTGCGTAAAAAACAAATTTCTGCGGATCATCAGCTGAGAAACCCTTGACGTTTTTTCCGTTTTCCTCAAGAAATAAAAGTCAACGTATCCAAAGTAATTCAGTTTTTATTTACTCTATCAAATTTGATAAGCAGAATTCATAATAACGTAGACGTACATAATCCGTAACACTATGGCTGTATCTCAAAAAGTTGACCTGATAGAGCAAAATGCATGTGATATTCGGACTCAGAACACCAAAATTAGTCTAAATCAGTTGAGAAACCCCTGACCATTTTTTTGGCTGTCAACTTGTGTCATAGATTGGTGGAAGGTGATGGGGTAAAAATGATGTGGACAAACACATACATAATAAAATAACATGTAAGCTTTACACATGAGGACGCAGGTTTGAAAAGACAAACACTCCTCTTCCCCCACCTCCTCCTCCGTATGTGTGTGTCTTAATGTGTGAGTGTGTATGTCTTAATGTGTGAGTGTGTATGTCTTAATGTGTGAGTGTGTGTGTCTGTATGTCTTAATGTGTGTATATGTCTTAATGTGTGTGTATGTGTGTGTATGTGTGTGTATGTGTGTGTATGTGTGTGTATGTATGTGTGTGTATGTGTGTGTATGTGTGTGTATGTGTGTGTCTTAATGTCTGTATGTCCTCCTCCTCCTCCTCCTCCTCCTCCTCCTCCTCCTCCTCCTCCTCCTCCTCCTCCTCCTCCTCCTCCTCCTCCTCCTCCTCCTCCTCCTCCTCTCACCTGTTTGTAGAGTCTGCTTCCCTCCGGACAGGACGCCCACAGGGAGAGTGCCGGTGGGGGTCAGGCCTTTGAGGGTCAGCACGCTCTCACTCTCCTCCCTGGACAAGACCAAAACACACAAAGATCCTGTCACAAACTCATGAGCAGCGGTTTGACTTCATAACCCACGCCGTGTTCCAGCTTATTCCCTCTGGCAGAAGAGATTGCAGGACAGCTTCTTTCCACAAAGTGTTGTAACGATTGTGCACACATGTTTGTCGATCAATTTGGATAGTGACAATTGTTTCCTGAACTTTTAGCTTGTTTTAGTAGAGAGAGAGACCAGAGAGAGAGACAAGAGAGAGACCAAAGAGATACCAGAGAGAGACAAGAGAGAGACAAGAGAGAGACCAAAGAGATACCAGAGAGAGACAAGAGAGAGACCAGAGAGAGGCCAGAGAGAGACCAGAGAGAGACCAGAGAGAGACCAGAGAGAGACCAGAGAGAGACCAGAGAGAGGCCAGAGAGAGACCAGAGAGAGACCAGAGAGAGACCAGAGAGAGACCAGAGAGAGACCAGAGAGAGGCCAGAGAGAGGCCAGAGAGAGACCAGAGAGAGACCAGAGAGAGACAAGAGAGAGACCAGAGAGAGGCCAGAGAGAGACCAGAGAGA
This sequence comes from Knipowitschia caucasica, assembly GCA_964034765.1. NCBI lineage: Eukaryota > Metazoa > Chordata > Actinopteri > Gobiiformes > Gobiidae > Knipowitschia > Knipowitschia caucasica. Next base: position 11,495,593 of record OZ035831.1, read on the forward strand.
GACCAGAGAGAGACCAGAGAGAGACCAGAGAGAGACCAGAGAGAGACAAGAGAGAGACCAGAGAGAGGCCAGAGAGAGGCCAGAGAGAGGCCAGAGAGAGACCAGAGAGAGCAACCAGAGAGAGACCAGAGAGAGACCAGAGAGAGAAATACCAGAGAGAGAATCAAGAGAGAGATCAGAGAGAAACCAGAGACGGAGACAAGAGAGAGAAACTATAGAGAGACAGAAAAGAGGCTAGAGAGAGAGACCAGTGAGAGACTAGAGAGAGAGACCAGAGACAGAGACCAGAGAGAGAAACCAGAAAGAGACCGGAGAGAGAGACAAAAGAGAGGCCAGAGAAAAAGTAAGTAAGTAAGTAAGTAAGTAATCTTTATTTATATACCGCCTTTCACAGACCAGAGTCACAAAGCGGTTTACAATTGTTATTTTTGGGCATTTTCTTTCACTCCACACAGAGATAGGAGCGGGAAAGGCCCTGGTCCGCCTGGGATTCTAACCCAGGACCTTCTTGCTGAAAGGCGAGAGTGCCGCCCATGTTCTATGTTTTGTTTACTAAAAGTAAAAAAATACTTCATAATTTGATAAATATATTCAGTAAGGAAAAACATATCTCTAACTTTTAACTAACAAAACCACTTGAATATCTTCTTTCCAGGTCAGATATTACTTTGGCCCTGAACTAAAACGAGTCAAATCTGGTTTCACACATTGTAGGTTTAATTACAAAAGTAAATGAACTTTTTGAACAATATTCTAACTAGTTTCTGCTTTTCATAAATGACTTTGGTTCAATTTCTTCATTCCAACTTTTCCTGAAGAAAAAGTTGGAATGATTCAATTCTTAACCTCGTCCCTACAAATTGGTTATTACATTTGTGGGAAATTATTACATTTGGGACAAATTATTAGATTTGTGGGAAATTATTACATTTGTGGGAAATGAGTGTCCAGGAAAAGGCCGTGAGCAGGTTTGTTCCATGGAAATGTCACTTTAACATCACTAAAAGACTAAAAACATCTTTGAGACTTTAGGGCAAAGATGGCGAAAAAGTGAGACCAGAGAGACAAGAGAGAGAGACAAGAAAGACCAGAGAGAGAGACCAAAGAGAGAGACAGAGGTAGAGAAGAGAGATAAGAGAGATAAGAGAGACCAGAGAGAGAGACTAGAGAGAGAGAGACTAGAGAGACCAGAGAGAGACCAGGGAGAGAGAGACCAGAGAGAGAAAAGAGAGACAAAAGAGACCAGAGAGAGACCAAAGAAAGACCAAAGAAAGACCAGAGAGAGACCAGAGAGACCAGAGAGAGAGACTAGAGAGAGAGATCAGAGAGACTAGAGAGACCAGAGAGACTAGAGAGACCAGAGAGACCAGAGAGACCAGAGAGAGAGACTAGAGAGAGAGATCAGAGAGACTAGAGAGATCAGAGAGACTAGAGAGACCAGAGAGACTAGAGAGACCAGAGAGAGAGACTAGAGAGACCAGAGAGAGACCAGGGAGAGAAAAGAGAGACAAAAGAGACCAGAGAGAGACCAAAGAAAGACCAGAGAGAAACTAGAGAGACCAGAGAGAGACCAGAGATAGACCAGTGAGAGAGAGAGACATCAGACAGAGACCACAGCAGAGAGACCAAACTTGCATGGGAAAGCCAGATCCCCTTAGGCAAGACACTTCACAAACTTTGCCTAGAATGAGTCTGGTGTGTGTGTGAATGGTTGGTGGTCGGAGGGGCCGAGAGCACATACTGGTGGCCTCGCTTCTGTCAGTGTGCCCCAGGGCAGCTGCGGCTACAGTAGTAGTTTATCACCACCGTGTATGGAGTGAAAGAATGATGACATGAGAAGCTTTGAGTGTGCTGAAAAGCGCTGTAAAAACCGATGCATTATTTCATCTTCAGAAATATTTACTTTTTGGTGCCATTTGTAATTTTTAAAACACACATTTGGGTGACAAATAATTAAAATCCTACACATTCGGGGATTTTATTTTTCCCCAATTGTAAGGAGCATACAACTGAAAGTCATCCTCAGTGCTGCTGGAGTTGGATGAGCCAAATATAGAAATGAAAGTAAACAAACTTCAACCGTATGTTGCTTCCAAAGACATTTTCCTTCTGCTCTTGCGCATATTTAACCAGATCAAATATGTTTTGCTCCACTTTCCTCTTTCTTATGTGATGTCAGCTCCGAGGCCCCCGGACACAGCGCCTCTTGTCCTGGATTCTAATTGGGTCACTTTCCCTTTCAGCAGCAGATGTTGTCATATTTTTACGCACGAATAAACGCGGCCAACATGTCAACACTCCGCAACATCCACTCTCTGGCCTCACAACCATTTGAAACGTGAAATTAAATGTGCATTTGACCCATCCTGATGCCACTTGGGCGTCTGTCAGGAGCAGTGGTCGCCATAGTAACAGTGCCAGATGTTGATGTTCGGCTGGGTCAGGACCAGAGCTGCAGGATTATACCGAGTGTACATGTTTTTAGTGGTAGAGGGAAACCGGAGCCCCCGGAGGAAACCTACGCAAACACCGGGAGAACCCAGGACCTTCTTGCTAACCACTCAGCCACTCCCTATACTAGCAGTTTTATGATGGAAAGCAAAATTGCACACAAAAAAATCTGTGAAACATCAAAGTCGTGAAAGGTGAACCACGTTATAGCGAGGGACTACAGGGACTACAGGGAATTCAGGGACTTCAGGGACTTCAGCGACTTCAGGGATTTCAGGGATTTCAGGGATTTCAGGGACTATAGGGACTATAGGGACTTCAGGGATCCAATTACAAAACAGCCTCAAACCATGAGGAACAGTAGCAGAGAAGCTGCAGGGAAATACCGTCACCTCCACAGACACTAGACATTTATTTGAACGTGTCTTAATTTCAATGGGAAAGACATTATTTTCAATGATGCGACTGAAGCCAACTAGAAATGGTAAAACTGCTGTATTGCGTATGACTGCTTATTTTTCCATGTGCTTTCATTGAAACAAATAATGCTATTCTTTCTGATGAATGTTGTTGTGTTTTTTTTTCCTCGTTACAAACTGGCAACCCAAATGTTCCTTCTGTTCTCTGATTGGACAAGCCGCTTGAAAATGGTAAACTTAAATATCATGGACGTTGTGTCCGATGTATCTTTAAGAAGACTGACCCCAGATTAAACCTTTCAGGAAAGGTCAGTTGATGTAGGTGTGACCTGTTATCTTGAGACTCATATAAAAGACGTTTAGATGTAATTTAAAATGAAAATATTACATATAGTTCACTGATACTAGGACACAAACCTGAGGACGGCAAAGACACGCGCCATTTTCCCCACGGCGCGGATCTTGTTGCGGATGACTTCTTTGCGGACAGCACTGGTGCCTCCTGGGAAATAAAAGCAGAGTTAGACACATCCACATCTGTCAGAACACGACGTAGACTCAGAGAGCACAGGAAACAGACCACGACACAAAAACATCATTTACTCGGATTAAGAATCATCTTCATTTTACTGGGATCTCAGTGTTTCACCATTTTCAAATATCTTATCTATATCAAAAATCTTTTTTCTAGGTGAACATGTCCCAGCTGTCAGTGTCAGCCTTTTTACATGACTCTATGTCACTCACAGGTGTGATATCCGGAGATAGAAGTGAAGAAATTAATCTTGTTCAAAATACAACAGCCAGACGTGGTTGTCCCTATGGTTTCAAAAAGCACTGTTGGCAAAAGAGCATTTAGCAACCAAGCTCCTTTACTGTGGAATCAGCTCCACACGCACGTTAAGGAAGCAGACACTGTCTCTACATTTAATGCCAGGCTTAAAACACTCTTTTTCAACTTAGCATTTGGTAATTGTTTTTCCGGTCAGGTTTCGTCAGGTCTTGGAGTCTGCCTATGTGGGACCCGGTCCGCTGAATCTTCAACCCTACGTTCTAGGCTAGACTAAAACAGTCCTCTTTATTTAGCATATGGCTAGGAAGGTAAGACTCAGGGAAGGCTAAACTCCTCAGACTGTCAGTCAAGCTGCATAGGGAGTCAGTTTGCTGGGAGAAGTATGTCAACTTGAGCACTATCCTCTCCTCCTTCCTACTTTATCTGTTTAGCATTATTAGGATTTTGACTGTAGTTTATTCATTGCTATTCACCCGTTGTCCCATTGTCTGTTTCATGGCACAATGACATGACCTCTGAGCCTGGCCTCCTCCATCTACACCTGCGGACTGCCTTGCCCGACCCGCCTGGGAGTTCTTCAGTCCTGTACCGGACCTGTCCACGTTCAGCAGCCGCTGGTCCACGTTCTGTAGCTTAGGTCCTGGATCTATAGCCCGTCCGTCCGTGGGAGCGGATCCCTTTCTCAACTTGTGGGTCTCCCCGAGGTTTCTCACTTTTTTCCCACTGGATTTTTGTGAGTATTTCCTTGCAGTTAGTGTCCAACTAGAAGGACTGTGGTGATGATCCAGGACACTTTAACATTCTGTGTGTTAAAGTGTTCTATAAAGTGTTCTATATTCTTTATGTGTTTTAACTGTTGATTCTCTGATCTGTGTTGGTGATTTCAATGGTTTTTTTAAGTCCTCTGAGATGACTTCTGAATAAATTGTATTGTATCGTATTGTAATCTTATTTTATAAACAAAAGGCAGAGGTTAAAACAATCTGGTGCTGTGTGTACCTTTAGTACTACAGTACAAGTAACAGTACTTTAGTACCTTTGTAAATAAAGTACAAGTACCTTTAATACAATAGAACTAGTTCCTTTAATACAACAGTACAAGTACCTTTGGCACTAAAGTACTAGTTCCTAACGTTCATCAAATCATCCATCCATCCATCCATTATCTTCCCCTTTATCCATTTCTGGGTCGGGGGGGGTGGCAGTCAGAGCTGCACCCAGTACACAGAGCACCAGCCCCTCACTGATCCTCCTGCAGATGGTGAGTCCACAGGAGCTGTGATCTTTCAGCGGGGGCTTCAGGCAAAGCGGGTTAAGTGTCTTGCCCAAGGACACAACGGCAGCAGTCATTAGTGGGAGTCTTGAAGTTGGTCTTACGGTGGGCTCGAACCCGCAACCTTCAGGCTCAAAGGCCAATGCTCTACCAACTGAGCTACTGTCGATATTTCATCAAATCAAATATATTAATTTCAAACAAAAGGGATAAAAATAATCAGAAGGATCAGACCTCTCTCCCTCATACAATACTTAAGTAAAGCAGGTGATTACGGTGAGCATGTCTGTAGAATAGTTGTGGATGAGGAGCAGAGTTTACCTTCTCCCTGGTCGTCTCCTTCTGACATCAGCTCGTCGTCGGAGCAGATGTTTAGGATGTTGACTAGCATCTCCGTCACTATGGAAACCATATAAACAATAGATTTAGAGACAATCATCTGAGGAAGTGTGCACAGAGTGTGCAGAGGCCTGCTGACCAATGAGAAGGTGTGTAGAGAGACTGACCAATGAGAATGAGTGTAGAGAAACTGACCAATGAGAATGAGTGTAGAGAGACTGACCAATGAGAATGAGTGTAGAGAGACTGACCAATGAGAATGAGTGTAGAGAGACTGACCAATGAGAATGTGTGCAGAGAGACTGACCAATGAGAATGAGTGTAGAGAGACTGACCAATGAGAATGTGTGCAGAGAGACTGACCAATGAGAATGAGTGTAGAGAGACTGACCAATGAGAATGTGTGCAGAGACTGACCAATGAGAATGTGTGCAGAGAGACTGACCAATGAGAATGTGTGCAGAGAGACTGACCAATGAGAATGTGTGCAGAGACTGACCAATGAGAACGTGTGCAGAGAGACTGACCAATCAGAGCTGAGGGTTGTACCTTTTTCTCCGACGAAAGGCAAAGACCACGTGAAGACGTCCATGAAGTTGGGTAACCAGTACGGATGAGGCGAGCAATTAAACTGACGAATATTCATGACATTGTTCTCATATTTTAATACAGCAGCTGCAAGACAACAGGCAAGAAGCAAACAGTCATAATGTGTAATCGTGGATCCCAGGTGTTGTTCTTAATTTCTAATAATGAATCATTTGAATTATTGTTTTTGTCAATAATTTAGGATTGCATTTTTGTCCACTATAGACATGCTTGGAACACACTGTTAAACTTAAAACACAGAACTCACTTCAAAACTACTCTGATAATGTTCAGGGCAATCACAAACTAAGAAGAAACAAAAAAGTCTATTAGATTTGATAGTATTTTCAGTGCTTCAGTAAAATACAACAACTGGTTAAGATTTATCCCCTTGGGTGGATGTTCTGCAGTCCAAACAGTTTAACATGGCAATAGATCAAAACCAGTCGTTTTCTTCTACCAAGATCCTAAACAGTAAAAAAGCAGACAAAAAGAGCGTTTTTGTACGAGTATGATTTTAAAGTAGATCTACGTAGGCATTGTGTATCTCACTGCGAGGAGTTAGTCTTTGGAACAACTTCTGTTTAAATGAAGACAAGGCGGAGAGAGCGAGAGGCAGGGGAGAGGTGTAGGGTCAGAGAGTGTGTGGGCCTATGTGTGTAGGCATCGGTGTGTGTTTCGACGTATGGGAGTTGGGATGCCTGTGTGTGCGTGCCTGTGTGTGCGTGCCTGTGTGTGTGTGTGTGTGTGTGCCTGTGTGTATGCATGCCTGTGTGTATGTGTGTGTATGTGTGTGTGTGCCTGTGCCTATATGTGTGCCTGTGTGTATGCGTGCCAGTGTGTGCGTGAGCCTGTGTGTGTGCGTGCCTGTGTGTGTGTTTGCATACCTGTGTGTGTGTGCCTATATGCGTGCCTGTGTGCACGTGCCTGTATGTGTGTTTGCCTGTATGTATGTGTGCGTGTGTGTGCGTGCCTGTGTGTGTGGGTGCCTGTATGTGTGTGCGTGTGTGTGTAATATTAGCATGTAGAGTAAAATTAATATATCTAGAGCAGTGTCTCCCAAAGTGGGGTCCGCGGCCCCCTGGTGGGCCGCGTGGGTACTGCAGGGGGGCCGCGGGAGGTCATAAAAAAAATAAAAAAATAATATAATTATTTAATGTTAAATTTATAATGTTTTGTTTGTAATATTAAAATATTTGTGTTCATTATTTGACTTGAATAAGCCACTGTAATCATTTTTGTATTACAATGTTTGTAGCAGAGGCTATTTCCCCAAAATAAAATAACCAGAAGAGCCTATTCTTAATGTTGTCTTCTTGGTTATTATTTTGGGGGGCCACGCAGACCCGTCAGATTTTTAAGGGGGCCTCGGTGTTACTGAGTTTGGGAATGGCTGATCTAGAGTAACCATCTTAGTTGTTATATTCAAGCTAGCCAGGTACAATTGAAAACAGATAGTTGTAAAAAGAGATACAGAGACTCCTGATGTTAGCCTGGATGTCGCTAAAAACCACTCTAGGCCTTTGACAGATCAGGGAATCGTCGGAACAGAATGACCTGAATTCAAACCATAAACAGATTTACCAACACATTAGAAAAGCAGAGAGCTGTACCTTTATTGTTGTAGACGTCTAAGTAATTGGGAGCAGAGAAAATGGTGATTAGCGAAGGGAAGCCCGTGGTTTGGCTTTTTCTGTACATACGGTAACTGCAGGAGAGAGACACAGAGTGAGCGACGACACCGATCGAAAGGTATAACAAAGGATAAGGAACGGACAAAACCAAAACGTACCCTGCGTCTTGTGCTTCGTGAGCTCTTATTACCGACAGCAAGTTGTTATTCACCAAAAAGTCACACACCGCGGAATAACTGCGAGACAAAGAAGAGGGAAAAGTAAAACACGGGGTAGAAGCATCAAACCATCCCAGCACTATAGAATATAATGTTTCAGTTGCCTCTAGTGGTGGAATAATAATAATAATAATAATTTTATTTAAAAGGACAGTGTAAAAACATGGTTAGAAACATGGGTGCAATTTAAAAAAAGATATTAACAACAGAACTGGACTAGGTGTTGAGATGACAAGTCATGTGACTGTAAGTAAGTATGTAAGTAATCTTTATTTACATAGCGCCTTTCCCAGACCAGAGCCACAAAGCACTTTACAATTGTGGGCATTTGTAGCTCACTCCACACAGAGAGAAAGGAGTGAGGTCGCCACACCAGACCTAATGGGTATGTTTTTAGTGGTAGGAGAAACCGGAGCTCCTGGAGGAAACCTACACAGACACGGGGAGAACATACAAACTCCACTCAGAAAGACCCTGTTCCGACCAGGATTTGAACCCAGGACCATCTTGCTGAGAAGCGAGAGTGCTAACCACTCAGCCGCCATGCTGCACAACTGGTCATGTGACTGGTCATGTGGGGAAAGAAAGTCTGAAAGGGTGAGTTTTGAGTCTGGATTTGAACAGAGGAAGAGTCTGTGTTGCGGAGGAGTTCCAGAGCTGGGAGCAGAGCGGCTGAATGCTTTAGTCCCCATGGTGACGAGGAGGAGAGAGGAGGACAGAAAGGAGGAGAGAGGAGCACAGAGAGGAGGAGAGAGGAGGAGATGCTAACTTTTTGCAAAGTGCTAACAAAGCGTTCAGCATTTTACTTTGGACTAGAGCAGAGAAAAAAGGTCCGAATCAAGCGGCTACTCCACCTCTGCTGCTGTGACCTAATGCACTGTTGCACTTTAATACTATTGTTAGCTACTTTTACTTTATTTCTTTTGTTTGTGAGGATGGATGTGTTTTTGCTGCTACTGGACACCTGAATTTCTCCTACGGGGATCAATAAAGTACGTATCTTTCTATCTTTCTACATAAGCCATGGTGCATCCTTGAGGTTCCTCAGTGACTATAACTGGACGTAAATCAATCGTTCTATGACCCGGTGTGACATCCTGGGTTAGCTAACGTCCACCAAAGGAAGCCGCACATGCCAGTTGTCCTCCTGTTAATTGTGCTTTTCCAATTCTTTTGAAAACACAATTGCCCCGTTATAATTTTACTATTATTCTCATTCACAAAGCACATGCAAAAACTGACCCACAAAAACAAATTAAAGTTCGCCTTTTGTCCGACGGCTTCTTTCATCACTATTATCCAGCGACATGCGGCACATTAAAACAGGGAACATGTTTTTTTTTTACCTTTATCTGAAGCTATATGAGAAAAACATGGACATTTTCAAATCCTTTCTTAGACTAAAACTATTTAAACCATGAGTAATAATGCTTTAAATTAGATTAAATTAAAATAAAATAAAAAATATGACGCACTATGAATGTTCACTTTAAACATGATCTTAAGACTATTTTGGTGGAATCTAAGGCTAACAGGCCTCATGGGTTAAACTTTGGCCAGAACGCTCACGCCTTCCTCTGCTCTGATTGGTCAGATATGGATGTAGCACGAATAGCTGTGACTGAGGGATGTAATCACCAGTGAGTGTGACTTCCTTCGTTTTTTTCCAACGCCTGCTGTACCTTGAGACCTCCACACGGTGGCATGCATAGGAGGCCGCAGAGATGATTTCAAGTACGTGCCCGTGGTAGAAGCCTGGAGCACATCGCACGCTGACACCGAGCCACGCACTGAGCCCAAACTATGACCCACACTTATTCTCACGGTGCAGTGATGAGGCTTTCAGTCCAAATACACAGGACACGTGATAATGGTCTTTGACAAGATCATCTGTATTAGTGATAGTCTGTAACTCTAAATTAATTACAAATTTTAGGAAATGTGCTAAATTGACCTCCTGGCCTTAAATGTTGATATAAAATAAGTCATTTTATTAATTCTAATATTACGGGCAAGTCCCGCCTTCCCTGCTCTTAGCTATAGTTCAGAATCCACGGTGCCGTCGAGGTTAACCAATCGAGTCATGCCAAGGGCTGTCAATCATCAGCGCTGATGCTCGCAGCTGCACGCATGCGCAGTTGTTTGTTTTCGCGGAGCCTCCGAATCAAGCCTCTATTAGGCTCTGCACTACATGAAAACTGAACAAAGAATTCTGAACATCCGTGCTGAGGTACTTATGTATATACTGAACCTATATCCATAATCAGATCCTCTGCAGATGTGTCCTATAATGTGCAATTCATGATAATAGCACTTCCTGGTTTGCCGCGATTGCTTTTTTTGTGCATAAAAACATTATTTTTTTCATTAAAACGTTCACAAATAATTCTGAAAACCTCCGTGCATGTGTATTAATAATGTATATGTATAATGTGTTCTCTGATTAACATTTCAAAGTGTTACGGAAACGTAGGTGTAGACCAATCAGAAAGGAAGGGGGGGGGGAGCTTGCGTCGTTTTTTTCAAATCAAGTACCTCTCTGTCTCTCTTTCTGACAAACTCCAGACAATCACTTTAAACATTATAAGGAGGCGCAGGTTTAACAGGGATTCTGAACATTGTTTTTTTTCTTTCAAGTCTTGTATCTGACCAAACCAGCCACGGAGACCATGAAGACAAACACATACAGTACATCTGACTGTTGCTGTACACCCTCTGGCCTGTACCGTCCTCCATAGATTCACAGCAGCAGCAGCTTTTGAGCTCGCTGCTTGTGTTTATGACGACTTTGTTTTGTTTCTGGTCCAGCTACAGCTACATGCGGAGTGGTGTAGTAGTTTTTCTAACATTACTAGTTGTTAGAAATACTACAAAGTCTGATCGGTCCAAAAGAATGTTCAACAAAACAATGACGCCATTAAAATGGGTTTGCTGGAACACTGTAAGCGCTAGTTTTTATAACTATAATGCATAAAAAACGTAGTATTTGCCACCTCTGACAAGCGTTGGTAACAGTCATAATGTTTTGGCCGCCTTATCATACATGGATCTCTGCGGTATAATGTGCTATATAAATCAAATGTCTTCTTCTACCTGAAAAAGTAGGAGCAGCCTCTCACAGAGTTGTGGTTGAAGTGCTCAGATGTCTTCTCGCTGCCGTAGTCCTCTCCGGGGTCGGCCCAGATCAGATCACACATGGGGCCAAAGGCTGGAGGCTCCTTAAACCGGTCTAACTGCCAAAACAATTCACCAGACATTAGTAATCAATCACAAAGGTAAAAGATATCCCACTACCAAATCCCACCATCAATCTGCTGTTGTGTGGGCATTTAAGTGATTACTTTTGTGTTGACTTAGTTATAGTTTTAGTAATATTCAAGTCAATTAAAATGTTCTCATACATATACAATCATGATAATAATTCACACGACACAGGTCCAAAAGATGTCTCTCAATGTGAACAGTGAAGCAAGATAAAGAGAAAGTCATGAAGTGAATGCAATGTGACACAATATTCTAACATAACTGCTATGTTGGCTCCACAGTCTGGGCCCCAGGAAGAAGTTAGCTATTAGCAGCAGCTAATGGGCTCCATGACGATAAACAAACCAACAACACTTTTGTAGATGGGGAGATTAATAAGATGAAATAAGATAAGATAGACTTTATTGATCTCACACAGGAGAAATGTACATGTCACATCTGCCATGGATAGAAACACTCAGATTGTGCAAAAGAAAGAAATGTGCAAACATGTTAAATGCAGGATATATTATGTATAATAAAAAGTGGCAATCAAAGAAACAGTGGCAATAGTAGTGCAGTTTTTTCAGTCCTAATTCAAGTGACTTAAAGTGACTTATTGTACAGTCTGACAGCGGTGGAGATAAAGGCCCTGCTGTAGCGCTCCTTCTTGCACTGAGGGTGTCTCAGTCTTCCACTGAAGGAGCTCCTCAGCCTCAATATAAGAGAAATATATAAATGCACTTTTCTGATAGACGATGTGTTTGCAGCTTCATACATATTTACAATAAACGTTTTAGTGGTGGGAGAAAAATTGGTTCTGTTCAGTATTCTGATATTTTTTGCAAACAATTAACATTTTTACAAAAAAGCTACGTTTTTGGATATTAAATTCAATAATTATCCGAGTTTGGTAACGAACATCTGGGGTTTATGTAACTCTTTTATGTCTGCTTTCTGTTACACTAGTCAATTGTGTTGAATCAATTGCAATGGATTTTCAGGAAAAGAATAAAAGCACCTGCCCTAAACACAGTGTGATCGGGGGATGTCCAAACTTTTATGCTTTGACTTACTTTCCTGATGTCGTCTAAGCAGTTGATCTCTGGGGACAGGCCTCCGTGGACGCACAAGAACTGCTGGTTCAGGAGCGCGGCCAGAGGCAGACAGTCAAAGGCCTCCATACAGGCGTCATACACACGCTCAGAGTACTTGATTTTACCTGGAGGTACACAACACAGAGTCAGAGGCGCACAACACAGAGTCAGAGGCTCAAAACACAGAGTCAGAGGCACACAGCATCTCTGGTCTCTCTCTCTCTGGTCTCTCTCTCTCTGGTCTTCTCTCTCTCTGGTCTTCTCTCTCTCTGGTCTCTCTCTCTCTGGTCTCTCTCTCTCTGGTCTCTCTCTCTCTGGTCTCTCTCTCTCTGGTCTCTCTCTCTCTGGTCTCTCTCTCTCTGGTCTCTCTCTCTCTGGTCTCTCTCTCTCTGGTCTCTCTCTCTCTGGTCTCTCTCTCTCTTCTCTCTCTCTCTCTGGTCTCTCTCTCTCTGGTCTCTCTCTCTCTGGTCTCTCTCTCTCTGGTCTCTCTCTCTCTGGTCTTTCTCTCTCTGGTCTCTCTCTCTCTGGTCTCTCTCTCTCTGGTCTCTCTCTCTCTGGTCTCTCTCTCTCTGGTCTCTCTCTCTCTGATTTCTCTCTCTCTGATCTCTCTCTCTCTGGTCTCTCCCTCTGGTCTCTCCCTCTGGTCTCTCCCTCTGGTCTCTCCCTCTGGTCTCTCCCTCTGGTCTCTCCCTCTGGTCTCTCCCTCTGGTCTCTCCCTCTGGTCTCTCTCTCTGGTCTCTCTCTCTGGTCTCTCCCTCTGATCTCTCCCTCTGGTCTCTCCCTCTGGTCTCTCCCTCTGGTCTCTCCCTCTGGTCTCTCCCTCTGGTCTCTCCCTCTGGTCTCTCTCTGGTCTCTCCCTCTGGTCTCTCCCTCTGGTCTCTCCCTCTGATCTCTCTCTGGTCTCTCTCTCTGGTCTCTCTCTCTGGTCTCTCCCTCTGGACAGTTGTCAGGTCATACCGCACATGTTTGTTCTTTGCCAGTCCCATAGATGTATCATATTGACCTATATATAATGGCCTGTCCCCATTCCACACCACAGCTATTCCACACCATGTCCACTGCAAGAGTGGGGGCCGGAGCAGGAGTAGGGGGCCAAAGCAGGAGTGGGGGGCTGGAGCAGGAGTCGGGGGCTGGAGCAGGAGTGGGGGGCTGGAGCAGGAGTGGGGGGCTGGAGCAGGAGTGGGGGGCTACAGTAAGACAGTGTAATTCCGCGGCCTTAAAGCAGCATAAGTAATCCTTGCGACACACACTATTCACAAAAGTTTTTCCTCTGACTTGAATCAAAGGTAACGGTCATCCTCTTGATTCTCTAATGTTTTTATATAATGCGCCTTGCTCGTTTAAGTAGTTAATTTTCCAAAAGTGAAGCGTTTCAAAGAGGTTTACCCATAAAATGAAAATGATAAGTTTGTGAAGGCAATTTACCACCAGGTTCAACATGTGAAGTTTGGAGATTTCTTGGAAAAATACATTTTCCGTAGACGTAAAGGTAAGGTCCTCTGCATTTGACCCATCCTTATGCCGCTAAGGCTTACGTCAGGAGCAGTGGTCGCCGTAGTAACAGCACCTGAGACCCATCTCCAGATGTTGACGCTCGGCTTGGTCAGGACCAGAGCTGGAGGATTTACCTATTATACATGTTTTTAGAGGTAGGGGAAAGCCGACCACATGGAGTAAACCTACGCAAACACGGAGAGAACATGCAAACTCCACTCAGAAAGACCTGTTCTGACTAGGATTCAATCCTTTCTTGCTGAGAACCGAGAGTGCTAACCACTCTAAAAAAAATTAAAAAAAGATCTTTCCACTACTAGAAACAATGGCACAATCTAAAAAGGCTCTGTTTAAATCACATCCTACGGCCTATGGCTGCATCTCCATTTCTTCAAGCTTTGCTCCAAGATGCACGCAGATATTGAAGATGATAATAGCCTTCTCCCTGCGCGCTGCGTGGGAGGGCTCTGACTATTTGCAGCTGGCATCGTGCTTTTCTCCGTGAGCCATTGGGAGTCTCCGTGAGCCATTGCCTCGCACAAAGACAGTGAGAAACACCACTCAAGGCGAGCCACGCTGTCACACTGACAGGGAGAGCAGGGATTTCAAAAGTAGTCATGGATTTTATAGATGATAAAGCTTATTACATAATTTTTTTCTTAGCAAGTTGTAATAAAACATCCATAGCTATGTTGTAATGAGTCAGTATTGGATTTAACGAAATTACAATTGAGTAACATAGGGCGTTATTATGAACATAAATGTATCGGAAATTCCGGACCAATTAAACGCTGCGGCTTACACTAAGGTGCGGCTTAAATTTTCAGGGTTTTTTTGAGGCACCAAAAACATTGTATGTGTGTGTGTATGTGTGTATGTATGTGTGTATGTATGCGTGTATGTATGTGTGTATGTATGCGTGTATGTATGTGTGTATGTATACGTATGTATGTATGTATACGTATGTACAGTATGTATGTGTGTTTATATGCATATGTACATAATTTTATATTTCTAATTTTTATTGTGTTTATTCTTAAAATGTTTTATTGTTTCCCATTATTCTTCCTGTGCAATGTATATTTACATTTGCCTGCCTTGAATGGAGATGCATGGTGGATTGTTGTGTGTGTTGTTTGTTGTGTGTGTTGTTTGTTGTGTGTGCTGTAGGTGTTCGACTTCCCAGAGTAGTGTGTGCCCGGATCCCCAGGTGGCGGTCACTCACATTCTTGTTTGAAGGTGAAATACTCTGTGAGATGGCGGCACTCGTGGTTCCCTCGCAGCAGGAACAGGGTGCTGGGGTGGTTGATCTTCAGAGACCAGAGGTAGAGCACACACTGCGGAGAAACAGGACATCAGGAAATCAGGAAATCAACCATCAAGACATCAAGTCATCCAGACATCAGGACATCGGGACATCGGGACATCGGGACATCGGGACATCGGGACATCGGGACATCGGGACATCGGGACATCATGACATCATGACATCATGACATCATGACATCATGACATCGGGACATCGGGACATCGGGACATCGGGACATCGGGACATCAGGACATCGGGACATCGGGACATCGGGACATCATGACATCATGACATCGGGACATCGGGACATCGGGACATCGAGACATCAGGACATCAAGACATCAACCATCCAGACATCAACCATCCAGACATCAAGACATCAGGACATCAGATTTGAAAATGTGAGACAGAAAAAAGTTCTGTTTTTCTGCAACAACTGAGGAATTTCATCTTTACTCTTTTTAATGTACTGTGATTATTTATGAATTTTAATTTTTGTTTCTATTTTCAAATCAGCTTATTTCAAATGAAGCCAAGGATCTGTTGTCAGCGGCTTGTACAGTAGCTCACGCTGTTCTTGAATAGTGACACAATAATTAATATAAGCACAATCTGGCGGCCTCAACTCAGAACACAGGGCAGACTGATGTGTTCCAAATACCACCATAATGTGAAAGAGAAAATACTGTAAAAATATAAAAATAATCCCAATCGACCTATTCCCATCAATATCCATGAATTAACCTCGGAAATGTGCTGACAAGGATAGTAGCGCTATTGTCTACCTCACATCTACTGTATTTGCCGCCTTCATTGTAAAAATCTTTCCAGCCGCTACCACTATAGAGCCCCTCTCTATCAAACCCTCACTCCATTTTCTTTATTCTTCTCTGAGAGCCGACCGTCACATACAGGCCCCACATCCAACATCAATACTCCCCAATTCATATCGATCCATTCGCATCCAAGCTGTTTCGTTTTTCTATATTATGGCTATGACATTTTTGCTTTCCTTTTTTCCTTTGCTACAACTCTTTATTACTGTTAGCAGAACATAGTCAAGTTTTCACTTCATGTCATACGTTACAGTCATTATTTTTCGTATTCCACACAAACTGTCGCCACAATCAGCACTTATTCAAACCCAACTCAATTCATAAGGTTGACGCTCGCCCTAATCCTCCCACCTCCATGTGTTTTTAATGCAATGAATTTTAAGCAGGACAAAAAACCCTACATTAAAACATGGCTAGAGAATGGGACAGATGTCTTTGGAACAGGCCATAGTGTCCTGTTTAATGCACCACCTTAGACACATGCATATTTGTAGACAAAAGGAAGGGAAAATAGGGGCAAAGATAGTAGTGGGTAGATGGATCAAATACACAAATCCTTGTTGCTATCTTATTGTATGTCTGCACTTGAGTCGTATGTCTGTAATTTCACCAGTTAAAAATATGTATCATAATTATAATTGTTTCCGGCATTGGTCAGTCAAGCTTTAAAAAAGAAATTGGGTGGATCTCTCTTGGTCATAACTGTA
Organism: Knipowitschia caucasica; assembly: GCA_964034765.1. Lineage (NCBI taxonomy): Eukaryota > Metazoa > Chordata > Actinopteri > Gobiiformes > Gobiidae > Knipowitschia > Knipowitschia caucasica. Next base: position 11,511,994 of record OZ035831.1, read on the forward strand.
AAAAGCCGCGGTTGTTGTTTTGTGCTTTACAATTTATATTTTTATTTCTTTTTTCTACCTGAGATGTTGCTACAGTACAGTGTTCATGGTTTTACGCTGGTCCAGACCGGAGCAGAGAGGATTCATGGTCCAAAAAAATCCACTGGAGGAATGCTAACAAAGTATTTAGCATTTTAGTTTGGACCAGAGCGGAGAAAATGGTCCGAACCAAGCTGCTGCTCCACCTTGTGACCTGTCCTGCTCCACCCAGAGGCTACTCCATCTCTGCTGCTGTGACCCGTCCTGTTCCACCTAGAGGTTACTCCACCACTGCTACTGTGACCCGTCCTGCTCCACCTAGAGGTTACTCCACCACTGCTACTGTGACCCGTCCTGCTCCACCTAGAGGCTACTCCACCTCTGCTACTGTGACCCGTCCTGCTCCACCCAGAGGCTACTCCATCTCTGCTACTGTGACCCGTCCTGCTCCACCTAGAGGCTACTCCACCTCTGCTACTGTGACCCGTCCTGCTCCACCTAGAGGCTACTCCACCTCTGCTACTGTGACCCGTCCTGCTCCGCCTAGAGGCTACTCCACCTCTGCTGCTGTGACCCGTCCTGCTCCACCTCGAGGCTACTCCACCTCTGCTACTGTGACCCGTCCTGCTCCACCTAGAGGTTACTCCATCTCTGCTACTGTGACCCGTCCTGCTCCACCTAGAGGTTACTCCACCTCTGCTGCTGTGACCTGAAGGGCTGTTGCTCATTATTACTATTGTTAGCTTTTTGGAATGATCAATTCTATTTTTGATTTTTGCTGCTACCGGACACCGGATTTTCTCCAACGGGATCAATAAAGTATCTATATATCTACTGTATCTATCTACCTATCTAAAAGCCAGGGACAATTCCATTTACCTGTTATATTTTTTCATGTGGAAAATTCCCGTTGGAACGCACGGATAATCAGCTGCAGACTACGATGATTAAAACAAATGGTGTTGTGTCATTTGGAGCCCCTTTCTATAAATACAGTCTGTTGTATGGGATTCTACTGAGCTGTTGTTCCCACGGCAACAGTGGATGGATTGGTGTATATGAGAGCTGCTGCTATAGGCTGCAGTCACATGGGGTCACCGACTAATGTGTGGAGACTGCTCAATGTTATTTAGAGAAACACTCTGCTTTACATGACGTCACATACATCCTCTTTTCCTCTTTTTATTCCATAAAATTGAACTGCTGTGTTGACTCATTACATATATTATTATGTTCACACATTGGCACAAAATGCACCCGCCATTTGATGTTGGTGTGCTTAGACTCATTTGCACAGGCTTCTGTTTTCCACCCGGTACACGGAAATGACTATGGCCTCATTTCAAATCAGTCCCCCTCATTTTAACCAGAGCTCGAGATGGAAAAGGCAAGAATTCCATCTTCACTAGAACTTCTTCCAGCTCATCCGGGGGAATCATTGCTGTTCCCAGGCCAGCGAGTCTGGGTCTTTACTGGGGTCTCCGCCTCCTTTATCTGGAGGGGCAGTGGCTTTAGTCAGAGCTCCTCTCGTAAAAATAAACTTTGTATTTCCATTGTTTAGCAGATGCAGCGGCCATCACTCCATCCTTCCCTCAGGTGAACGAGAGCTGAGATACCAAGATCTCACACGGCAACTTCCCCCGGCCGAGAAGCATGACGACCCCTTTTAGGCTGAGTTTACACGGAGACAATGTGGCAGTAAAACGCTATAGTTGGATGTCGGTTGCTACCAACCGTTCATACGAAGACTGTGTTCCAGGGGGGTGAAAACGCAAGTGTTCAGATCCAGCCTGCAGAGTGGGACAACTCAGATACGCTGCACAGCGGGGAGCTTTTTCACACCCGCGAGAGGGAAAAAGGTGTGAAATCCCCCTCTGCTCTGACCCCCGCCTCCGCGCTGCTCCCCGCACGTACATTTGGACATGCGCAGTAGCGGAGAACAAACATCAACAACAATGGCGCTGCCCACACAAACTAGCTACGTGGGCTTCGAGCACAGCACAGAGGATAATTCTACTCCTTCGTTCGTCCAAACGAGACCACGCGAAGCTCTAGGTTCAGTTTCCATTTTCACAGCTGCTGTTAAAAGGCAGAATGATGTTGGTACTCTCTGAGGGTCTGGCACAGGAAGTGAGTATACTGCCGAGAGGGGGGCTGGGCACGGGGCTCGGGGTCGTGTGAGTGTTGTAAAGTTTATCTGCCCACTACTGGCCGGGCGCTAGAACTACATCGTTTTTCAACCTCATGTGAACGCTGAGAAATTTCCATTAGGAGCCAGGTCGTTTCTGTTAATAGCCTGGAAACGTCTGCGCAGCGTCTCAGTATAAACAGGGCCTTAATCTGCCATGTCAGCCCCTCTCTTGCCCATGTGGTCCTAATCCGGCCCTCCTCTGGCTCCTGTGATCCTAAACCGGCTCATCTCTGGCCCCTGTAGTCCCACTGCAGATTTTCTGTAGTCCTTGGAAACAGTTTTTGTTGTTCGATTTCAGTCACTTGTTTCCTCTACTTGTTATAGCTCGTTTTGTTCCTGTACTTTTTAGCTTGTTTGAATGATGCACACATTTCATTAGTTCCGTCACTAGTTTTCATATGCATGTATTTTTGGAAAATGTAGGTACTACAGCAGCTTTTTTATGTCTTCTTTTATGTCAAGACTTAGAAGGTTCTTTTAATAAGACAAAAGAAGTGTAAAGAAGCTAGTACTGCTGAAAGATTGATCTAATGCGTCAGACTGGCAACGCCCAATCATCAGAAGGAATGCCAAATGTAATTGGTGGAGTGACCAACAAGATCAAGGAAAAATCAACAAAGGAAAACCTCAAATCCGAAATATGTGAACACTGCTAAGGAGAAAATCATGCATGGGCTGGGACAATGCATAAATAGTATAAAAAAGAAGAACATAAATACAAGAGATGAATACAAGAGGCGATTGAAATCCGGACGTGGGGGGCATGGACCATCAACAGAGACGAGGGGGCCTTCACCTTGACTCACACTTGGGACTTACTTCTCAAGAGATCGCAGCGAGGCAGGGGGCGTGGTCACTCCATGGATCTATAATAATAACTGGATAGTGTATTACTAGCTTATAGCTGTCCCACCCATGGGCACAGGGGGCGCCCATGGTACTGCAAACTAAATTCACATGGGCTACCCAGAAAAAAGTCCAATATAACTCAATGTAAACTAAAACAGCTCGACCTCAGCTGACAGAGAACCTACAGCTTTCATAAAGGTCGGATTTTGTGTGGATTTTAGTGTCCTTTTCATCCTGAACTTTTATTCTTCTTAAATCCTTCGGTTTTCTTAAAATCCACACTTTACTACCACAAACTCTGCTCTTTTCCTTCCCGCTCTAGCTCCGCTCTAGCTCCGCTCTAGCTCCGCTCTAGCTACGCTCTGATTGGTCAGAGCGCGGCCGAGACCCTCTGTGCACTTGCATGAGAGCCACAAATGCGTATTTGGCGCAACGCATCATGGGAGCTCGTCCACTGCGCAGAACCAGGAGGACCAGACGATGCCCAATTATAGGCGAGTTCCGCTAATCTTTCAGTCCCCGTGAAGTCACGTGCGCTACTGAGCACAAGCCATTCATTTGAAAAGGGCGCCATCTTGGATCTAGGGGCTTGGGTCAGTCTGATCCGCATACGTGTGGTACTGAAACAAAACTAGCTTCTTTACACTTTTGTCAACCTTCAACAACCTTCTAAGCCTCTATCAAAGTGGGACATACTGTGATAGACTTGAGAATCAAAGACAAAGCTAGGGCGTCCTATCCGTGCCGCGGAGCATTTCTGAGTTGAGTTTACATGTTCTCCCCGTGTCTGCTGCTCCATGTGCTCCAGTTTTCAGTCTCAACGGGACGACTGCCCTCAAGAGAGCCCTCGCGCCTCTGAAACAACTGCCTTGGTGCTTCTGTTCGTAGTAACACAATCAGCCAGAGCACTACCCTGGTTTGACCCTGGCCCAGACCCCAGAAGAAGGTCTTGTATATCCACGCGGCCATTTGAAAAGCTCACTCTTATTTTTAACTGTTCCAATCAGTATGCATGAAATTTGCCCTTTGGAGATGTCATTGCAAAGGCCTGAGAGGCAAGGAGCAGGGCAGAGCGGCTCGAGTTTCAGCCCAGATCTGCACTTCAATCAGCAGTAAAACAGAGAGCGGAAATTGGGATTTTCATTGTATATGTAAGAGATTGGGTGTAAAATATTTCATAATAGGTGTATTTCTTCTATAAACAGGCCGATGAATCGATTGAGTGATTTTGACGTGTTGTGGGACATCAGTAATCGGCCGAAATTTTGTAGACTTAAACATTATCAACAACATTATCTCACCTTTATTATAATTATTTTAAATTATTCCACTGATACGTCTCGGAAACATGGGGCTTGATGTGCATTTTTATCTTACTTTTTAAAGTACTGTGATTATTTATTATTATAATGCCTTGTGTGACACAGTGACGCAGTGACATAGGCACATTAGGGCCAGGGTGGGCCAAGGCCCGCCCACTTTTTTGATTGCCCAGGACCTGGCCCGCCCTGAGAAGGGCATGATTTTTCTCACCATTTTTTTATGATTGATACTTTTATTTACTCTTAAAAAAATGCTTAACATTGACATTCAAACCAAAGCCTTTAAATATGTATTAATAAATGTTCACACGCCGCGCCTCCTCCTCGCCTCCACGGCAGCTGCACGTGACCCTCATCTCTCTGCTGTGATTGGCTGTCTTCCTCCTGCACTTAAAATAGCGAGGCGCCAAACTCTACGAGTAGCTGCTGTTTACTTTCAGTAAAGTCCGTCTGGGAGCGCTCTCTGAAAAGTGATCAGTGAAGCCGTGTAGCCAGTGTCAAGAAACGCGTTTCCCCTGAGCCTGTAAAATGTGAGTAATCAGAGAAATTTATTATGGATCCATCTCCATTCAACAAATTTACAAAAGTCCTAATCAGTCACTGCACTGAAACTCAGGCTGCACACAGAGATAGAGACAGAACCGACTCCATTTGAAAAACAGGAGGTTTAAAGGCTGAAACAATACTTCCAGTGCTCCTCCACTCTGTGTGGCAGTCAGACTCTTGCCTTCTATATTGAATATTTTTTTTGCTTCTTCAATGTCACTGATGGGCTGTTCCCTCTTAGATGTGCGTGGCCAATCGCGCTGTTCTTTTGGGGTCTTATTATAAAACATCCATGGTCTCAACGCACAGAAAACTCTGTCCTGCACAAAATAATAACAGCGTCCTGTGCCGCACGAGCGAAGCAGCCGCATGTTTCTACAGTGTATGGACTGCGGTGGATCTGTGCGGTCAGGCCCCATTCAGAGTCAGAGTCATAGCTCTCTTTCTGTGACGATGAGGTTCACTGTCCGCGAGTGCGGGAGAAGTGCCCAATGCAGAAGTTTAAAGTTGCGTTTGATCCAGAACAGGGCTAGGACCAACCTCACCCTGCACACCGTGAACCACACATGCTGACCCGGTCTGGCCGTGGACTCGCGAGCAGTGTCTCACAAGCGCTACACCACACACACGCACACACATGCGGGGACACTTGAGTCTGAAGAACAGGAGTCCTGCTTACGTCTCTCTTTGTCCAAAGTGCCTCCATCACTTTGCTGTGGTTTTATTGTTAGAGATGATCTTTTCAATGATGTTAAGATTCAGTTCAGCTCAAAGGCCTGGAGTAAAGTTGGTTTGTGGCAATTTGACTATTAAGATAATAAATGTATGTGATTTGTTTTATGATGCGATATATATATTATTATGACTAAATATAATAATGTATACCATTTATTAAGACTCTAAAAGGTTAAATCCTCTACTGCCAAATATATTCCTAAATCTACTTTAATTCACCATCGTTTATACTGTAGCTAATAGCGCCTATCCACTACAGTCTATGCTGTTCGCTAAAAGCTGTCAAACCGAGGAGGCACGTCAGCTAGGTATTATTGATTATCATATATTGATCTTTCCTCAGGCAAAAGTTGGCCCGCCCACTTTTCTCCAGGCCCGCCCTATTCAACATTTCATTCAAACCAGGAAGTACATACACTGGCAAAATGATCTCTCACTGCCAGCCCATTTCAGAACAGGTACTCCCATATTGCCAGCAGTTTACAGTCTACTTTCATCAGCAAAAAGAATTTTGTTTCAAGCTTGTTTCGTTCCACTGTAATCCCCAGTCAATTAGAAGGAAGTTTTACTGAAATCACCAGTCTCAGACAAAAAGCTGAGAAAAAAAATTGTGTTTTCAAAACTTCAAGAGGCAGTGCAGCGCTGGTGCCACCTGGTGGCTCAATAAAATATGCTCTAAAGCTAATCCCCATACACATTAGATATAATAGACATCTGGGAACATGAAAATAGTGAAAAAAGCATTTGATGTTTTAAGACGTCAATGGCAGACAATCCACTATAACATAATTACTGGTTTTGTTTGATTTTGCACCTGTTTACAACCATGAGAGCCGAAGTTTATATCCACATGGAGTAATAGAGGCAATTTCTAGCATATTTTTTTACATGGACAACTTTATAAAGGAAAGAGCAGCCCAAACTCTGATGACAAGAGCTTCATTCACGGCTCCACGGCTTGTTGCAATGTCATTATGTAAAGTATTTTTCCTTGTGTGTGTATCTTTACAACCTTCTTCAATTGATACAAGCAACAGCATAGAAAACACTTTGCTTTTGTTTTAATTGTTGCAGACCTCTAAAGCTAAGAAAGAGCGGGCCTGGTTAGGACTGTGATGGGGGACCTCTCGGAACACCAGGTGCCACAGTGGGGCGGCTGTATAGTGCTTAACTGTTGTTGTGTCCTGAGGCAAGACACTTGACCCACATTGCCTAGAATGAGTTGGGTGTGTGTGTGAATGGTTGGTGGTGGTGGGCGGAGCTGATGGCACATACTCGTGGCTTCGCCTCTGTTAGTGTGCCCCTGGGCCGCTATGGCTATAGTAGTCGTTTATCACCATGTAGGGAGTGGGTAAAAAGCACTATATAAAACCGATGTATTATTATTATTATTATTATTATCATTATTATTATCATTATTATCATTATAATAGTGACAAGTGATCTGAAAAGTGGTTCCATTTGACAGAAGCTGGAGCGCTGGGTAGTTTTACCTCAATACTGAAGTATCCTCGGTCGACGTAGTCCCCGAGGAACAGGTAGCGAGTGTTACTGGGTGAACCTCCAACTTCAAACAACTTCATGAGGTCAAAGAACTGACCGTGCACATCACCGCACACTGTCGAGACAAACAGCGTTAACGTTAGAAACTTTAATTTTATTTTTTCAGACAACACAGACACCGAACATACACTCACAATATGTACATACAAAACAACAATGTAAAAAACCCACATACCATGCAATAGTAAAATAAAATATGCAAGCCTGCAGACGGGACAAATGCACAGTAAACAGGTAAGACAAAAGACAAAACAAAAAAGTACAGACAGAACACCTACAAGTCCTTGAAGTTTTTTCTTTTTTTTTTTTTTTTTACAGCCCATCTTATCAGAAAACCCACTATTACTCCTATTTAAAAGAAGACCATTTATGCAAAATTATATTGTTTTAAACCAAGATGTAACCTTGAGTGAAAATTTTACAAAGCATAAGATCACAGAGTACATTCCATTTTTTTTGGAGCAGTCTGGTTTAGCTGCTGTGGACTTCAGAATGCACTTGTTAAATGAATGGGGCTGGTGCCGGCTAGCGCATGCGCAAATGCGTTTTTGGACATTTCTTGCGGGAGGGACTGCTTGTGGCCATTTTGAAAACGCCCCATAGAAGCCAAAAGTCATCACACATTTCAACGGCACAGATAAGCGTGTCTACGTCTGTTCATATTTACAGTCTATGATATAGTTGCTGTTCTGGCACAGTGCCTGCGTGGTACTGAACGTTTCATTGAATGGAGGTGTTGTACTTATGTCAGACAAGTCTCAGATCTGCACCTGTGATGGGCGCGTCCACCTCCAGCATGCACTTCTCCTGCCGCAGGATGTTGGCTCCGTCGTTGATGATCTTCAGAGCCACGTCCTCCTCCACACGGCCCTCCTTCACCAAATGGTTCCTCAGCACCTCGGGGTTGGGCTTGCCATTCTCAAACAGCTCTTTGATGGTCAGCTTATGTTGGGGAGGGTATGGCACAGCTGGGAACACAAACACAGTGTTAGAAAGAGCCAAAGAGGAGAATTGTTGGTCATGAGTTGCCTTCATGCTGTGGTACAGTGGGGCAAAAAAGTATTTAGTCAGCCACCAATTGTGCAAGTTCTTCCACTTAAAATAATGACAGAGGTCTGTAATTTTCATCATAGGTACACTTCAACTGTGAGAGACAGAATGTGAAAAAAAAATCCAGGAATTCACATTGTAGGATTTTTTAAGAATTTATTTGTAAATTATGGTGGAAAATAAGTATTTGGTCAATAACACATTCAACTCAATGGAAGGAGGTTTTGGCTCAAAATCTCACGATACATGGCCCCATTCATTCTTTCCTTAATACGGATCAGTCGTCCTGTCCACTTAGCAGAAAAACAGCCCCAAAGCATGTTGTTTCCACCCCCATGCTTCACAGTAGGTATGGTGTTCTTGGGATGCAACTCAGTATTCTTCTTCATCCAAACACGACGAGTTGAGTTTATACCAAACAGTTCTACTTTGGTTTCATCTGACCACATGACATTCTCCCAATCCTCTGCTGTATCATCCATGTGCTCTCTGGCAAACTTCAGACGGGCCTGGACATGCACTAGCTTCAGCAGGGGGACACGTCTGGCACTGCAGGATTTGATTCCCTGTCGTCGTAGAGTGTTACTGATGGTAACCTTTGTTACTTTGGTCCCAGCTCTCTGCAGGTCATTCACCAGATCCCCCCCGTGTGGTTCTGGGATTTTTGATCACCGTTCTCATGATCATTTTGACCCCACGGGATGAGATCTTGCATGGAGCCCCATATCAAGGGAGATTATCAGTGGTTGAAATATCGTTTCAATTTGGGCTGTCTTTTATACAGATAACGAGTAACGAGTGAAGGACAGAAGAGCTTCTTAAAGAAGAAGTTACAGGTCTGTGAGAGCCAGAGATCTTCCTTGTTTTTAATTGACCAAATACTTATTTTCCACCATAATTTACAAATAAATTATTTAAAAATCCTACAATGTGAATTCCTGGATTTTTTTTTGTATTCTGTCTCTCACAGTTGAAGTGTACCTATGATGAAAATTACAGACCTCTGTCATTATTTTAAGTGGGAGAACTTGCACAATCGGTGGCTGACTAAATACTTTTTTGCCCCACTGTATATGTTGGTGCACCAATATATAAGTCACGTGACAAAATAACAACAAAATAAACCCAAAACGCAGAACCGCAAAAATGAAGGATTTAATATCATGTAAAGCAAAACAAAAACGAGAGAAAAAGATACCAAAGTTACATAAGAGGGCTTAAGGACAAGAACTAAAACTGACTTGGGAACGACAATGACGGAACAGGGTTTAAAACGACAGGAGAGACACATGAAGGAAGCGCTGGTAATCAGGAAACAGGAAGTAACACTAAGGAAGACGCAGGGGTTAATAAAATACAAAATAAAACACAAAATAAACCTAAACCATGACAATATAAGCATCAGGGAGTTTTGTCATATGGAATCTGCCAAGGCACTGGGATCAGGGCAGTCATCTCTCCGTCTGACGAGGCTTGGGGCTCAGGGTGATTCAAAAGTATTCAAAAGGTATTGAAAAGCTAGTATAAAACCTACATGCTAATTATGTGATAAAGAAGACAACATTTAGACAGATATCAGAAGAACTTGTATAAAACCTTTTGGCCTCATACAAAGTTATTACTATTTCAGCGGCGTTTCGAGTGCAGGCCACTCAAATGAAATGCAGTAATTTCTTGTTATTTTTTCCAAATATGCCCAAAATCAAGACTCTTGAGAAATATTTGTTAGTACTCCCTTAAAATTGAGTGTCCCCCTCCCGATAAAGACTGTTACAACAACGGTACATGTATCCATCTACATTATAGTCAGTTTAAATGAATTTAGCCTGCCCAGGGACTACAGGTGAAAATTAGCAGCTTTGCTATAACCTGGTACATGCATCTCTCCTTTGTGTTAATGTTTAATTGTACACTGTCCCTGCTCAAATAAAGTACATACCATTTCACAAGGCAACTCAACGTGCTGAACAAAACAAGGTAGGATTAAAATCATAAAAAATCCCATCATAAAACTGTTTTTAACCTGGTTTTAAACATTGTCAGACAGGAGGCCTGTCTCACATCTTCAGGAAGATTGTTCCAGATTTTAGCAGCATGAATCTGAAAAGCAGCCTCCCCATGTTTAGTCCTGACTCTGGGCACTAACAGGAGTCCAGTCCCTGTGCTCCTCAGAGTCCGGGCTGGTTCACATGTCACTAAAATATTTTGGAGCGAGGCCATGGAGAGACTTGTAACGAATAGAGCAGTTTTAAAGTCTATTCTCTGAGCCACAGGAAGCCAGTGCGGAGACCTGAGAACTGGACTAATGTGATGGTACTTCCTGGTTCTAGTCAGGACTCCAGCTGCTGCATTTTGAATGTACTGTAGCTCTAATGTGTTGTGCGTTCCTCATTCTTACAGTTCTGAAACTTGTGACGTAACCATGACACTTCTGGATCTCTTAATCCCATGCTTCTTCGCACAAACTGTTATCATTTTAAACAAAGTATACTTTAAAGATCTTGCACTTGTTTTATTCATGTACTGACATGGTGCACACTGGGGACTTTTGCGCATGTATTCCAATGGGGTTTTACTGCAAATGGTAATTAAAAGGAATCAGACTCTACATTTGTTTCAGCCTTCTTACATCCTGTACACCGCCTCTTTACAAGTTGACAAAACACTTTTATTGTGATACTCATTCAGCTCCAATAGGCGCGGAGGTAAGAGTTGTCACCGGGACAATCTGGCTGCGACTTTGGCCTGATGACCGCATCTTTAGAGGCGTTGAAGCGTTTTGTGCGATTAAGACAGAAAGCCTCAAAGAAACACGTTGCTGGGAGCGTGTCATGGCGCCCACACACAGCCAATCAAGGCGTCATAAAAGCAGATGACACGAGCGAGTGGGAGCCGCAGGAGGAGTGTGGCGGGGAGCTGAGGCCACGGAGCGCTCCACACAAACATACATCATGTGTCGCTGCAATAGTCAGAGGTTATTAACCAATCACAGGATGTCATTATCGAGGCCATTCGTGTCACTAGATAAGTTCTTTAGGGCTGGGAACTGGCAAAAATGTGATGATTCGACAGTATTGCGATATTCGGGTCAATATTATTGCGATAAGTATTGTGATTTGATTGTGCGATGTATTGTGATTAATGTCTCTCATATTATTCAAAGGCATTACAAAAATTGAGGAGAATTCAATGTCAAATTTATTATGGTTGGCATTAGTTAGTTCAGTGTTCCCCTTTTGTCATTGCAAAAAATCATATTGCATATATACTGAATTTGATACACAATAGAAACTCTACAGACTTTATTAACAAAGCAAAATCATTTTTATCTACTGTATGTGTTTTATGTAGCAAATCATTATTTTATTGACCAAATAAGTGGACTATTTCCAACACTAATAAACATCTCAAGGCACACAAACATGCCACGGCCCACTGGTTGAAAAACACAGAGTTAGTGTGAGATTTCATAACACTTTGAAGCAACTTTTGTTAAAGTTAAACTCATCATTCTATCAATGTGCAGAAGCCAGTAATTTTCCCTTGTTTTGTCTATCTGAAGGCCAAGCTACAAGCACACTGTAGCAGCTGCTGATTGGAGGTCTCCATGTCTCCGCTCTGTATAATACACTTGCATTCTCTGTCCGTGTTGTTCGTGCTGTCTCTACCATTGACAATAAAACATGTCTTCTGTCTGAATGAAAGACGCGATCCCAGACTTTGTCATCTTCTTCATTAGTTTTATTGTTTATTTTGTTCAGACAGTACTAGCTTGGTTGTACCACACCATAGTACAAATTACGTTTCGTACTAAGGTCTGGATTTGCTCAATTGAGCTCCTTTAACAGGTGGGAGGGGTTAACTTTTGCAGATTGAAACGATTGGATCGGAGTTTAGTATGTAATGCGCCCGAGTGAGTCGTCAGCATTTAGCCTAGCCAACTTCTTTGTTGCTAACGGAGCCCGTGGGGAGTAGCGCCACAATCTTCACCAGCGATTACATTTGCTAAACATTCCTCTTGCTCCGGCTTCAATTTCTTGATAGAACCAGACCGTATTACTTTACTATCGCATTCTTCGCCATTGCCAAACTACAACCTGCCCGTTCGCCGCAAACTCTTGACGTCACCCACAGCTAACTACAACACCCGCCTCTCACGCTCGCTGATTGGTCGGAAAGAATTCAACAGATTGTAATCGCAAACACAGAGACCAGACCCAGACGTTACATGCAGGGAAATCATGATTGAGCGGAGTGTACGGATGGATAAGGCCAGGCTAGGACAGTCCACGTTATTGAACACATCGCTCAGGATTGTACCCTGATTTCCATTCGTTGTCCCACAGTCGCACTCATAAAAAACACACTCATTCGCCCTGAACTATTGTATATATTTTTACTGATAGGGGAAACCGGAGCACCCAGAGGACACATACGCAGACACAGGGAGAACCTTCAAATTCCACGCAGAAAGGCCCTGTTCCGCCTGGGATTTGAGCCCAGGACCTTCTTGCTTCTTGCCTTCTTGCTACTGTGTGTACACCGTGACGTGTACAGGAACTGAAGCAAACGCTAAATATAACACTACTTTGCTCTACTGTATCGATTTAATTGTCTCTGCAAAATATCGCAATACTGAACGGAATTGATTTTTTCCCCCACAATTTTAATTATATGTATTTATTGTTCATCAAGTTTCCTGGAAAAAAACGTACGCAGACACGGGGAGAACATGCAAACTCCATACAGAAAGGCCAGGAGGTGGAATCGAACCCAATAATTACATTTCATCAAATTGTATATATCTTGAAGTTATGACCCAAACTTAGTATATAAAAACAAAAAAATACCATGTCAAAAATACAGTATATGCTAATCATCTACAGCTTCAACCGAGTATTGTATGTTTTTTTTTTTTTTACAGGGACAATGTACAATAAACATTAGCCAAAAGGAGAGATGCATTGTACCGGGTTGTGGCAGCAGTGCTAATTTACACCTGTAGTCCCTGAGCAGGTTGTTGTAAAACAGTAAAATAAAAGTAAGTAAGCTTTATTTATTTATATACCGCCTTTTCACTGCACATCGGAGTCTCAAAGCGGTTTACAATTGTTAATTTTGGGAGTGAGAGTGCCAGTACAGGAGGCACATGCCAGACCTATTGTACATATTTTTAGTGGTAGGGGAAACCGGAGCACCCGGAGGAAACCTACGCAGACACAGGGAGAACATGCAAACTCCACTCAGAAAGGCCCCGGTCCAAAGTAGATGGGACATTACCATACACTATCAGACAGAAATGACAAAATAATTTACCACAAGTTATGATAAAATAAACCCACCCAGCCCCCATTCTTTACTTTCTCTAAATACATACAGTACATTTCTATACTGAACATAACAATACAGATATCAGCTTTGTTTGGTCTTTTCACATCAATCCAGAGACTTGAAATAACAATATGTCGGCCTGATAAGCAGGCATCTTATTCTTCAGGAGTCTCCGGTGATCCCCGTCCACAGCTAAGGGCAAGCGTCATGTGTTCGGCCTGTTGTGGTATAAATACACAGCAGAGGGAGGGGGGTAAGTAAGGCAGGGGGAGAGGAGGGGGGTGAGAGAGACCTAAGCCACGGGACTGCCTTAAGCAAGATTAGCAAAAGCCTTTATTAGCCGAGCTTCGAATTCAGGCGCTGTTTACTTAAAAGCACCGTCACACAAGAGCGGTGGGGCACAAGCAGGAGAGGAAACCCCAGATGATGGCACAGAAAAGCATCTACAGCCACCCAATGAAAACGTGCTTCCTGACAAGGGGGGGGGACATCATTCCAAGAGCACATTTTTACGACTAAAATGAACCGGTTTCTATCAAATCAGTTCTCAAACTGCATTTAAAATACATTTTTATCGCATTCACTTCAATTCAATGTATTTATAGCCTTAAATCCCAGCAGTGGTGATCTTGGAGGACTTTACAAAACTATCAAATTGGCCAACATATATCAGAGAATCAAAGTCCATAAATGCCGTTAACGTCGAGTGTCCTGGATTTTTAGGACACTCGACATCCCTTGGAACCTCCTGCATCAACTTTACCCTCCACAAAGTTGGATTGTATATTTATTAGTTGAAATAGTTAACTAGTTTCTTGCCTCACAGCAGAAAGGTCACACATTTGATCTTGTGTCACAACAGAAAGGCTTCTGTGTTCTCCCCAAGTCTGAATGGGTTTTCTCTGGGCGCTCCGGTTTCCCCGAACAGCCTCCTCCAGCTCCAGACAGAGGCCCAAGTGGCAAAGCAGACTTATTGACACTTCTCTGTGTTGTAAGGAGAGCGAGGAGGCCTGAGGTCCTGTGTGAAAGATGTTTTAAACTGTCTCCTCTGAAGGAAATCAAAGACGACAAGGTCCTTTAATAAACATTGGGCGGCAGTAGCTCAGTTGGTAGAGCGTTGGCCTTTGAGCCAGAAGGTCGTGGGTTCAAGCCCCGCTCAAGACTTTCACCATCGACTCCCACTGACTACTGTCGTTGTGTCCTTGGCAAGACACTTAACCTCTGGGAACACCAGCCACAGTGGGGCGGCTGCGGCTGTAAAGTGCCAAACTGCCGTTGTGTCCTTAGGCAAGACACTTCACCCCCACTGCCTAGAATGAGTCTGGTGTGTGTGTGAATGGTTGGTGATGGTCGGAGGGGCCGATGGCACATACTGGTTGCCTCGCTTCTGTCAGTGTGCCCCAGGGCAGCTGTGGCTACATTAGTAGTTTATCACCACCGTGTATGGAGTGAATGAATAATGACACATGTGAAGCGTCTTTGAGTGTCCAAAAAAGCGCTATATAAAACCGATGCATTATTATTATTATTATTGGTTTCCAGAATTACTTTTCTGATTACTCTACCATGTTGTTCCGATACGATATTGAAATATCAGTTAAAGATCCGCAACCATAAACTGCAGCTAAATCTACGGCTAACGGGGCTACGATAACACCGCAGCTCCTAAATATCAGGATCAGATCAGAATCAGTATCGAATCAGGAGCCAAAAACAAAGGATTGGGACATCCCTACGCAAATTTTTTCAGAAGAATTTGCAATAAATCCCAGAACGTCCAGCCAAAGAGGTCTTTCATGTCTCCTTTTGTGACTTGGAAGCAGATACAAAGTAAAAGTGACTTCTCTCCCCGACACGATTGCTCACTTTAACCAAAAGGCACAACAACAAAGAGGGGCCCGGAGGCTGGAACACGATAGACGAAGGGAATGCCAGTACTGGTATCGGGTCAATACCATAATCTTGTACTCGCACTTGTACTCATACCATAGCACCCGATGCGGACAACTGAAGACGGCAGTGTTTTAAATGAAACGAGTGACAATAGGAAATCAGACTGTACGTTGTGGCAAAACTGTCACGAGGTGAGTCCAAAACAAACACATATAACACCAGCAACTGTGTCAAACATATGGAAAAATGTCCAGTATCACACCTTTGCTAGCACCGGAGCTATTTATTTTTGTGAGTGGAATATAACAGTGGCTCTTATCGATGACTGTTAAAACAATTGCTGAAATGTTTAATTGTTAAAGCATTATCCTTTTGTTGAAATGAGACCTAAAACATTTAAATTTCAGTCGTATTGGTTTTATGAATTCCCAGGAGTAACACAATGCAATGCTCGTATCAGTACTCGGTATCAAGTACTCAAATTGAGGTATCGGTTTTGGAAAAAGTGGTATCGGAACATCCCCAGTAAACAAGATTTATTAGAACTGTTGAGCTTCTATGCTCTCTTGTGCATTTGTAATCATACTCCAATCAATCACACACAAACTGAAAACCATTTTGCACGTCGAGTCCAGTTCCTCGTTACTTGAGCCTGTAGCCGCACTAAGCTAGCCGCGCAAAGCTTGTCGCAGTGTGTGGTTGGCAGAGATAAGTGGTGCGGGACAATAATAGTGTGTCCTGATGCCGTCCAAAGTCTTCCAAGTCAGAACGAGCACAATGCCAATGTAAAAGCACCAAGACACCGCTGACAGCTAATAACCGGCGCAGTGTTGATAAAATGTGTGAATTATGCAACATCACAGAGAAAGAATCAAAAGCATTCCAATAGAGCGGTTAAATGTGGTGTTATAAAAATCAGCTTTGCCCCGTCCTTTGTGCACATCTGCTGCGGCGTTATTGTAGAATATTTGCTGATGTAAACAAAGAGAGCACTGTGGAAATAAGCCTGTCCTATAATCTTCTTATATTACGCACAGAAGCATTTGAAGAGATGGTAACATGAGTAGTTTGAAGGAGATCTTATGCTAAATTGTCTATTTGGAGCTAGGGCTGTCACAGATTTTCTTATGCGGTGGATTCAAGGCTCTCCACACCACTATAAGTGCAGTATATGCAGAATTTAAGAACTTAGCAATTGAGGTAAAAAGCTACAATGAGCTTCGGAGAACAAACCAATGGATAGTGACCGGGCAATTCCTGAGAGATGAGGAGAGGAGCTCTGAGTAGAACTGCTGCTCCTCCACGTCAAGAGGAACCAATAGATGAATCAATGCGTGAAAATAAATAAACACTACATTTATAGATTAGCAAAAAGTAAACCGTGAATTCAATACAATTAATTTTATTCTTGTACAGCCCTAAATCACAGCAGTTGTCTCAATACTCTGCAAAAGTGGTTAATTCCTCCACAACAGATCAGATTTTCAAATTTTCACTGCTACAGCCACTTTGTATTGTACATAATATATCCTGGACAGACTATATATGTTTGCGCACTTCCTGTCTTCTTGCACAATCTGAGTGTTACTATCTATTCCAAATGTGACATGTAAATATCCCCATTGTGAGACCAATATAGTTTATCTTTACCTTAAATCGTTCAATAATAACAATAATAACAAACACATAGAAGCCATACATTTCCATAAATGTCCTGGATTGTCACTGTCCTTAGACCTTCCTGCGTCGGCAAGAAACAACAAATAAGAGCAGATTTGTCATAAAACCTCTTCTCAGCATAAGTCCATGTACGTTTCAAAAACCATTTGATTACTAAATTAGTTTAGTACGATTTGAATAAATGGATGACCCCACAGCCCAGTTGTCACGTGGTGGGAAGGAGGAGGACTCAAAATACAAGAAAGCAAAATAATGATTTAATGACAAAGATGAAAATAATGTCCAAGGTAAAATTTAACACAGGAACAAGGAACCAGGAACACAGACAAAGACCGAAAGAATACAACGGACCAGCAACAAGGGAAGCGGATCACAGGGTACAGACAGACACAGGGGAAACACATCAGGGCGGGGCAGACAATCAAGACAGGGGAACAAGAAAGGAAGTACAACTAGAACCAAACCACAGAGAAGGATTTTCCAAATAAAAAAAATAAAAAATCCACACCATGACACCAGTCTGTGCAGTCACCCTGGGAAAAGTCAAGATATGAACAAATAAAAACGAAATGATGTACAGGGTGTAAGGAAAATAAAAATAAAAACATAATTTATATTTATAGATAGATATTTATCCAAATAAAGATGTACAATACAGGTCTGTTAAACCTCATGTAGAGCTCAGGATTGTGGGCCGAGAGGACATTTATTGTGGCACGTATGGGGATAATGTAGCAAAGTGAGAAAGTAAACAATTGTCATTCAGCCAACTTCAGCTTGATCACTTTTATGCTCAGAGCAGCTTTGCGTCCAGTCAAAACAGTTTTAAATGGTAGGACTTACTATAACCATCTTAACTCTGCAAC
Organism: Knipowitschia caucasica; assembly: GCA_964034765.1. Taxonomy (NCBI): domain Eukaryota; kingdom Metazoa; phylum Chordata; class Actinopteri; order Gobiiformes; family Gobiidae; genus Knipowitschia; species Knipowitschia caucasica. Next base: position 11,530,038 of record OZ035831.1, read on the forward strand.
ATGTTTTATTGTCACAACTGAGACTGTCATCCTGAAATATTTTTCTGATGAAATCCATCATTTATCAATAAATTCACACTTTAATGTGAACTCGGCTCTCTCTTGTGGGGGGTTTATCTAAAAGTTTATCCAACCGTATCTTATCTTAGTTACACAGTCAGAAGTGTATTGACTCTAATTCCTCATATTCCAATGCAATTACTTCCCTGTTAGCGTGTGAAAGGTTTATAGGAGGATTTCCCCAAATTTTAGGAAAGAACCGCTCCACTAAAACTGGTCTTACTTGACGAGCATGTATCTCAAGAATGATTGACAATTAGGAGGACCAATAGTCTTGATGATCCACCCGGAAGTAAGAAAATCATCTTAGTTACCTTTAAATAACATCTCTCAAGTTGAACATTCAAAAAACATGATTAGTTGTGATCAAGTGTTACAGCCCTTGAGCATATTTACGTGAATTGGTCTGGTGGAAGATATTGATACAAATATTTGATAAGTCGTCAAATGAGTGCTATAACATGATTATATACAGTGGGGAAAAAAAGTATTTAGTCAGCCACCAGTTGTGCAAGTTCTCCCACTTAAAAAGATTTCTCTTTTTAAGTGGGAGCGTAAAGATGGCGCCGTGGCAAGAGCTCTGGTGTGTGTCTGGTGCACACTGGGGTAGTCTTGCACAGTTTTTCCAATGTGGTTTTACTGCAAATGGCAAATAAATGAATCTGAATCTGAATCTGTTCTTCACACCAAGCTGCGTACCTATTGCAGATTCAGTCAACATAAGGTTTTGTGATGTTATTTCCTTGACAAAAATGTCAAAGTAATAACATCACAACACCTTATATCGTCCGGTATAGAAGAACCGAATACTCTTAGATGCAGTCTTCCCAGCCTGGTGCAGGTCTACAATTTTGTTTCTGGTGTCCTTTGACAGCTGGTCTTGGTCGTAGTGGAGTTTGATTCACCATGATTGGCAAATAAAATCTACAAAAATCAGTGATCTTCTGGATTTTTTTTCTCATTCGGTCTCTCATAGTTGAGGCTACGTATGATGGAAAGTACAGGACCTCCTCATCTTTTTAAGCAGGAGAACTTTCACAATTGGCTGACTAAATTCTTTTTTTTGCCCCATTGTATATTGTTTGGAGTGGAGTATTGCACCACAAATCTCCAAAAAAAACCTATTATCCATTGTTCAACGTATTTCCCACCTCAGAGAAAGTTCTGTAAAACTTTTTTTTATCGCAACTTTTGTCAAATCAATCATCACTTCTTCACAGAAGCTCCATCAATCTGAATCTGGCCAAAAAAAAATTATTTGGCTAAAAACGGCATCTTCCATTGCGAATACAAAAGTGGCGTCTTCTCGTTAGCTTCCCTCCGCTTCCTGATTAGCATAAATGTTTGATGAAGTCCTCAAACCGGCTGCTTCGCTTCGACACCTCGGCCAATCCCCTCGTCTGCCACCACAAAACAAAACGCCTGGCTCTGCCCCGGGACAAAGCCGCGACCGTCCCCTGTGCACGGACGCCGCTCTGGCACATGTCGGCCATTGTTTCAGCCGGCCGCACAATGGAGGCAGATTGAATTGCAAAGTTGCGCCCGGCTAGAGATGAATGGGGAGCAGTGTGCCACTTCAGATTGCTCTCATTATCAGTGAATGTATTAGCTCCCCTGAGCCAGATAACCAGGGGTTTATGAGATCTAAGACTGGGACACGAACCGAGTGGCATTGAACGATCTAGAGCTGAGGATTTATGGATTCATCAAGTGTTGACTATTTCCAGGTGTTTAAAGGACACGTATTGTCAGTTACACGCTCACAACGACTTCTTATTATGACCATTGTTCCCTCATCCAAAGACTCTGGCTCTAATATCAGAGGCTGCTGGCACAAACACCTTTCTCACAGTGAGTGGGTGTGATCAAAGTGCAAAATGAAGCCGGTCTTCAAAGGAATGAAAAGTGCCATTAGATGGACAAATGTTTTACTCCATTAACTGAATAATCATGAAAAGTCCTGCAAAAATGTGATTGTTAAATAGATTTGACAAAAACAAAGTATAATACAGGCCAAACTAAGGCCCGCAGGATCTCTTAAAACCCTAAAGGAACATTTTAAGAGATTCTTTGTTCTTTTGACTGTCAGACTGTACAACAAACCAGGATGAGTCTTCTGCTGCAGGACACCTGAATTTCTCCTACCGGGATCAATAAAGACTATCTCTCTATCAATCTATCTCTGTCACTTCTGTGGCCTTCTGCCGCTGACCCAAAGTTTCCACTGTACAACATCCAGCCAACTTCAGCTCCATCAATACAAACATGAGATACCCTGTGGTAAAACTCAGAACCGCTATTTAAATATATGACCATTTATTTTTGATCCGTTTGTGGCACTATGAGATGTGAGAAAGTAAACATTCAATTCAATTAAATGTATTTTTGTTTAGCCATAAATCATACATTAGTCGTGTATGGAGGAGTTTACAAACTTCTTTCGTTATTCTGCCAATTTCATTTCTGTCAAATGTGAACCAAAAATGGCCGATAACGTCATACCTCTTTTTTTAGTCAAAAACACCTGGGTTGTCGGCCCTGAACATTTCTGGTGAAATCCATTGACCCTCTTACTAAGTTTGTACACCCTGGTATGATACTAGAAAATTAATACTGACAAAGGCTATAAAAACGTAATATTGTAATAGTAGGGTGGGCCCCTGGCTGAAAGCCAATGGGTAAGGCCCACAGAGGTGGTTCCGGGCGGCAGCGCTGCTGAGGGCCCCAGAAGTGTGGATGAATGAGCCTGTGATCAGAACGTCTTCCTGTGGTAAACCTCCCTCCTAAAGGAGGAAATGGTTTACAGCTATAGATAGAGTATTCTCATATAATACAGAAAAATAGCATGTCTATTATATGGGGACGGGGAGTTACTTTGTTCTTTTATCTACAGATTTTTTATAGCAAACCTTATTTTAATAGCAAACATTAAGACTTGGACTTGACTAGAGACTTATCGGCTTTGACTTTGTTCTAGACTCAGGATTCGAAGGCCAAGACTTGAGACTTGTGACTAGCAAAACAATGACTGGTATCTAATACAAGTTAGAGCACACATCTAGAGGCATGACATTTGATGACCCTTCGAGGCCGGGATCTATCACTATTTATCACTAAATTTCATCCAAATCAGAGACGGTGGAGCTGGAAACTTTGTGGAAACCGGTCCATGTGAAATGGACTGGGCCAACTTTAATACGGGCAGCATATCCACTACCCTCCATTTAGAATTTGACACATGGGACGTTCAATACATTTTTATGAGAAGATAGCTAACGAGGATAGCTTTGAGAGCCCCAGAGCTCCATCGCTGCAGTGAGCTGAAAGCAGTTTGTATCCGCACGACTTATGCACGCACAACAACTGCAGCCGACAATAGTGTGTGAAGGAATCCATCCTGTCAGAGTGTGTAACCCGAGCAGTCCTTGTGTATTCTTGTGCACCAATTAGGATTTCAACTGCTCCTGTCACAAGGCCTGACGCTCCCATGCACAAGGCTCCTACTGGAAAAGACTGCAGCACGGAAGGATTGAAAGAGTTTATTACATTTGTAATAAACTCTTTCAATCTTTCATTACAACTGCTACGACTTTAGTCGGAGCAGTTTTCACATGTTATTATTGATCACTCCCAGGTGCAGAAGTTTCTGGGTTTAACTCTGTCTGTATTAATCCAGACTTTACAACGAAGATTCTGCTTAACTTTTATTGCAGCACCATTGAAAGACCAGAAAGAGACCTGAGAGAGACCAGAGAGAGACCGGGGAGAAACCAGAGAGAGACCAGAGAAAGACCAGAGAGAGACCAGAGAAAGACCAGAGAGAGAAACTGGGAGAAACCAGAGAGAGACCGGGGGGAAACCAGAGAGAGACCAGAGAGAGACCAGAGAAAGATCAAAGAGAGACCAGAGAAATACCAGAGAGAGAAACCGGGAGAAACCAGAGAGAGACCAAAGAAAGACCAGAGAGACCAGAGAGAGACCAGAGAGAAACCAGAAAGAGACCAGAGAGAGACCAGAGAGAGACCAGAGAGAGACCAGAGAGAGACCAGAGAGAGACCAGAGAGAGACCAGAGAGAGACTAGAGAGAGACTAGAGAGAGACTGTGAGCTCCCTGTTCTGGAAGTTCTTTATAAATCCAGACTTTTAAACTGAGCTCTTAGTATTCTCAATAACTCTTCTGTCCCTTGGAAAAGCCTTGTTCCAGCTTCTTCACTCTGGCAGAAGATATCGTTCTCTGAGATGCAGGACATCTCGTTTTGCTAACAGCTTCTTTCAGTTTAAACATAGCACTTCAATGATCTTGCACTTGTATTGAAACTGTTTTAGTTTGTTTAATTTTTGTACTTTTAACCTTGTTCTTTACATTATTCCCATGTCTCACTGTTTTAAAACCAATGTCACAGAAAAACACAACACAAATAAACAGCCACCGTGTCACAGCTGTTTAGTTTCATTATCAGATAGCACAAATAAGTGTAACAGGCTTCAAGATGATTATCACAAGAACATGATCTTGTTTTTAATGATCAATATTTCATAAACGCCTCAAGCATAAACGCATGTTGTTATTTCCCTACATCCCTGAGACCAAACTTGCAATTTGCCAAATACAGACAAAATTCTAATGTTTTTCAGGCATTACACCAATGTTTAAAACTCAATTTCACTCAATTCCATTTGGACTAAACTCTTTCACGCATGGATTTTATGAAGCAGAAAAGTTCTTCCTGTGCGTGACCATGGAAACCAGACACTGTGGGCGGGGCTAAGAACACTGCTCTTTGGGACAAGGGGAGAGATGGTGATGTGCGGTGGCATTGATGTGTGAGGATATGTAATTTTAGCGGAGACATGTGAGCAAACAAATAGAAATATATATATGGGGGCGACAGTGGCTCAGTTGGTAGAACATTGGCCCTAGAGCCTGAAGGTCGTGGGTTCGAGCCCACCACAAGACCTACTTCACGAATCCCACTGATGACTGCTGTCGTTGTGTCCTTGGGCAAGACACTGAACCCCCCTTTGCCTGAAGCCCCCACTGAATAGTCAAGGCTCCTGTGGACTCACCACCTGCAGGAGGATCAGTGAGGGGCTGGTGCTCTGTGGACTGGGAGCCGCTCTGACTGCCACCCCCCCCCCCCCCGACCCAGAAATGGATTAAGGAGAAGAAAATAGATGGATATATTGATTAGAATATAGAGTAAATATACAGGGTTTCCCCAAAAGATGTGTTGGCTAATGTGTCTTTCCAGGGTCAGGGGAGTAATACTAATTGTAGTAATATAATAATGCCGAACGAGAACAAACTAAACAAACCGGATGGAGAGATTTCAGAACGTTACATCTCTAACATGACAAACCCTCTGTGTTTAAACCAGTCTCTCCTCCAGTGAAGTTCCAGAAGTCTTTGTAAACACATCTCAATGGAGGAGTGATCAAAATCAATCAAAATTACGGTCTCGAGCATCAAAGTCAAAGAGGATTGACGATCACCTCCCTCCAGATTTCCATACAGCAGCACCGGAGCTTGAAGCCGCTCCCGCTTCTCTTAAATCACCGGTGAGTTATGTCTGTATCACACCCGGCCACAGAAACACTACGAACGGCAGGACCACAGACACATTCGCCGCCACCACAAAGATGTAGATTTGACAACTGGGAAAACACCATCACTGGTCCATGACGATTCCATCCTCATTTGTAATAAAACTTCTACAGACCTCAGCTCACGCCAAAGCGATCACTAAATCTATAACTAAAGCTATAGTGTTTTTATTTACAGCCGTCGATCTGCAGCCTTATTGTGTGGTGGAAAACGCTGGATTTAAACATTTAATTCTCTTACTTGTGCCACGCTACAGTGTGCTGTAAGGAAAATAAATTCAGAATCGCATTGAATCGTGAACCTTAAAATCAAAAATCAAATCGAAACGAGGATTTGGAGAATTGTGACACCCTGACTAATCAAGAACTGTTTTTACATCGCCATTGTTCCAATTTAGTTTCAATCCAAGCAGCTGTTATAAGCCGATGTTGTCCATAAATATATCTATGTTAATTCAAAATGTAGGTAATTATTTGGTCAAAACACCTTCATGACAAGAAAAAGTCACAGAAAACCCATTTTCCCTAAACACTTGATTCTTGGTTTTCCCGTTTTGTTTGTTCTACATGTACGAATGTTTAATAATAACAGTAGAGAAAGTAAAGAATGAGAAGATGGGACTGTTGGCACACGCTAATTTACTTAGCATTTGGATTGATAAATATACCTCTAGCTAGCTACAATGCTATCATTTCGTCAGGCAGCCTCACCCAGACTCAACCTCCAGCTAAACCCGAGTCTGCTGCTTTAAAAGATGTGATGTGTCTTATGTCCAGACCCTGAGTGAGGAGGAGGACGGTGGAGGAGGAGGAAGACAGTGGAGGAGGAGGGTGGAGTGGGCGACAGGAGCGTAGGAGAAGAGCAGGGCCACCCCTCCTACACACACACTCTCCTTCAGACTTCATGCACACAGCGTTTCCGTCCTCTGACCTTCCTCACGTATTCTAAATCTTATATTATACAATGTGCTGAACAAATAAATGTTGATTGATTGATTTTGCAGCTGTAGATTGATCTGATCTTGGTTCATTTCTGCTTTAGACCTGTTCTGTCCTGAATAAGTCCTGGTTTAACGCTGGGGATGGTTTTCTGTGAACTTATATCCAGAACTATTGTTACATTTTAGCAGAATTGGACTGTGTTATAAACAAACACCGTATATTAGGGAAGTATTGGTGGGAATTGACAAAAATGTGACAATTTTATAGTATTACAATATTTGGGCCACGATAGAAAAATTATTGCATTTCTATTGGATTGGATTTGATTCTGCAATATATTCTGATTTGTGTCCCTCATCATTCAAATGTGTACAAAGGTTGAGGAAAATAAGACTGAGAAGTCAAATATCACATGTATTATGGTCTGCACACTAACTGTAACACATTAACTTATTCTCTGAAGGCGACTCTCACATGAAGCAGAGCTCCCAGCACTGAACTTCTACAATAGACTAGAGCAGTGATCATCAACTGGCGGCACACGGGCCAAATCCGGGCCGCCAAGCCATTTGATCCGGCCCGCGACTGTATTCCAAAAATGTGAGGATCAAAAAAATGATATTTAAAATAAAAAGATTAGTATTGGTTAGTGCTCTGATGGGAGACCTCTGGAACACCAGGTGCTACAGTAGGGCGGCTGTGGCTGTAAAGTGCCAATCTGTGGTGGTGTCCTTAGGCAAGACACTTCCCCCACATTAGAATGAGTCTGGTGTGTGTGTGAATGGTTGGTGGTGGTGGGAGAGGCTGATGGCACAGACTTTGAACCATGTTTTATTCATGTACTTGTCTGGTGCACACTGGGGACCTTTGCGGATGTATTCCAATGTGGCTTTACTGCAAATGGCTAATAAATTAATCTGATTTAATTTTCTTAATTCTATTTTTGAGGAGACTGTCTGGTAAAACTCTGGCCCTCTGACAAATATAGGTGATGACGCCTGGACTAGAGTAACAAAACTTCAGGTGTAAATTACCAGAAAAAACACAAAATTGAAACGGATAAGTATTTAATTAAATATCGCAATACTGCTCTACTATATCGATTTCATAGTGTAGAATTTCACAATGCAGAATTTGTCTTAACTCTGAGTTCCTTAACCCACCCACAGACAGTTGTAGCATACATGCTTTTCAAAGCCGTCATTTGTTTAGCAGTGCAAAAGCTTGATTGTAACACTAGATATTTTGAGATATCCGGGAACTGAACTGGCGGATACTTGTCCAACTCATAACTCAAATCATTCTTGGATAACGCATTAGGATCTATACCCGTATACAATTTGACTTTTTCGATGTATGGATATTAGGGGTGGGAACCTAAGGGTACCTCACGATACGATACGATACACGATACAAAGCTCACGATAACAATGTTATCACAATATGACGATTATCGATATATTGGTCAGAAATATACCATATGCCAATTTATGGCATAAATCAAAGAAAAAATACACTTTATTTCATGATAAATGGAATGTAGATGTGTATTGTAGCCATATATTAAGTATTGATACCAATTTAAAAAAACAAATTTGTAAAAAAAAAAGAACAAAAAATATTTCCTTTTTTTTTTTTTTTTTTTTTTTTAAATCGATTTCAAAATTGATACTTGGCAAATGCATATCGATAATCAAATCGCGGGAGAAAGTATCGGCAGAAAGTATCGTCACACCCCTAATGGATATTGAGAATTAGAATCTAAATGACAATCTAGGATTGTGTCTTTAATTCAGACATGTTTTATTGTGGATGGTAGAGACAGAACAAAGTCGTTACAGAATGTAAGAGATATTATACAGAGGAGGAATAGAGTCCTCCGATCATGATTCGTTACGGTGCCAGAAGCTTCAACCTTGATACTTGTACTCCTGACTCTTTGGTGTACCTGGTGAAATTCATTCAATCACATTTATTTTGGTAGAGTCCTTAATCTAGGGCTGGGCGATATGCCAAAAAAGTAAAATCTCGATTTTATTTCCTGCTTTGGACGATTTTGAATCGATTTTCATTAAAAGTCACCGAAGACAGACTTTGCACTTGAATATTGAGCGGAAAGATCAAAACATATTCTCAAGTATTTGTCTCATTCATTAAAGACCTTATGACGGGTTTGATTTATTTAGAAATACAGTTTTAATACCATTTTATATTAGAAGAGAACTACTAAAGGTTTCAAAATCAGTTGTTGTTTTTTTTGTCTGATCCCCCCAAATCGAAATAACCCCATAGCAACGCCCTTAGAAACGAAAAAACTTCACAGCCCTTGGTGACGTCAGAACGGGTACGTTTCAATGCTGTAAGTTGTTTACAATTTGATATTCGTTCTTTTTTCGCGGATATTCAAGATGACAAGGCCGTGTACAGCGAGTCTAAAATAACTACTAGAATTTAACATGTCGTTGTTACTGAGATAGTCCAGTGGTTGTGTTTATGGACTGCCGATCCAGATACTGGAGTTCAAATCCCACCTCGGACATTTTTTCACACTCAAAACGGCAATTTATGTGTAGTGAGCAATTGTCACCTGTAGAGTGCAGTATTGTGTTGGGCATCAGTGGAGAGAAGAGAGAAAAGGCAGTCCTGTGGCATAGATCCATGGTTTTCAATGCATGGGCGTAACCCGCTATGACGTCACACACAGGTTAGAGCATAGACAACTTAAATTCATGAAAAACACGTTCTTTTTTTAAAATATAGGATTTTTTTTGCCGGAATCTCTTTCAAATTGACATTGTCATGCAATTTTGATATCCACTATTTTTTTTTTATTAAAAACCCGTCATAAGGTCTTTAAGTATTAAAAAGTGCTGTTCACACTGTGCTGATATAAGCATGAGTATAATTCATGTGCTGCTGGAACTCTCACAATATCCTTCATTCCATTTCACAAGTTTCACATTTTTCACAAATTCGATTTTTTCAAAAGCCGATTAGTTGGCTAAATTTGATTTATTGCCCAGCCCTACCTTAATCACAACAGCAGTGGTCTCTGGGGACTTTAAAAAGTTGTCAATTCACCACCACAGATCAGAGAATCAAATTGTTCAAGCACAGGAAATGCAGCAATAACAAACACAGAGCCATGGGTTCATAAAGGGCCCAGATGTTGATGCTCGGCTTGGTCAGCACCAGACCTGGAGGATTTGCCTATTGTAGGGGAAACCGGAGCACCCGGAGGAAATCTATGCAAACACACGGAGAACATGCCCTCCACACAGAAAGACCCTGTACTTTATTGTCCCCGTAGAAAATTGATCAGTTAATTATTTATTATTATGTCGGGGGCGACAGTAGCTCAGTTGGTAGAGCATTGGCCTTTGGGCCTGAAGGTCGTGGGTTCAAGCCCACCATAAGATCTACTTCACGACTCCCACTGATGACTGCTGTCGTTGTGTCCTTGGGCAAGACACTTAACTCCACTTTGCCTGAAGCTCCCACTGAAAGATCTCAGCTCCTGTGGACTCACCACCTGCAGGAGGATCAGTGAGGGGCTGGTGCTGTGTGTACTGGGTGCAGCTCTGACTGCCACCCCCCCAACCCAGAAATGGATTAAGGGGAAGAAAATGGATGGATGGATGGATTATTTATTTCAGCCCAAAAAGATGGTCCATTGTCCAAAAGGTGCCTTGCAGCAAGTGTAGCCATCTACAGGTAAAACGCAGATCCCCTCAGACCTCTGAAGCTCAGCACGGCAGTGCCTGGTTAGTGCTGTGATGGGAGACCTCTGGGTGTGTCCAAAAAGAGCTATGTAAGCAAGCAATATGTAATTATTTATTAGCCTCTGTACATGTAGCAGCAGTATGTTTACATCTGTACATGTAGCACCAGTATGTTTACATCAGTACATGTAGCACCAGTATGTTTACATCTGTACATGTAGCACCAGTATGTTTACATCTGTACATTAGCAGCAGTATGTTTATATCTGTACATGTTAGCAGCTGGATATTTACATCTGTACATTAGCAGCAGTATGTTTACATCTGTACAATAGCATTAGCATGAGAACACAGTGACACATGTATGTGGTCTTCCTTATGGACCAATGTGTTTGTTTTGTGTTCGGACTGTTTGATTTTCAGATTTGTTGTCGACAAATCAACTTGATGACTGCTGTTGTGATTTACGGCAATACACAAATACATTTTATTAAATTATAACAATAACGCAAGGAGTATTTACTGAAAGAGTTTGGCCGTCATGAGCCATTAATAACAACTGTAAATCATGTAAAACTGCACTGTACAAAATGTGCTTTATAAAAATGTCTCTGATTGTGCGCTGATGACAGAACTGAATAGAATTATATATATTATTATTTTTTTGGTTTGACTTACAGTGCTGGTAGACACTGAACTCACTCCATTCTAAACCATTCTGCCCCCAATCCATTGCAAACTATTCCTATTTTACACCTGGGAATTCTGTCACGATTTAAAGGCGACCATTCCACGTAATGTCCTGATTTTATTGCACACTTTGCCTGCTCTGGCTTCAAACACAAATGACCACATAGGCTCAATTATAGCAGAGGCTAAGCTGTGCAAGAGCCAGGCTGGGGGTCAGGGAAAGTCAATGGAAGACGCTCTACAAGTGGCTGGAGCCTCAGAGACAAGAATGAGGGTTTAAAAAGCAGAGATCTGGAGGAGAATGTACCTTTGACGAGGCGTTCCGTGGTGGATTGCTTCTCTGGCTTGTCTTTATCCTTCCCTGACATCTTGGCTCCTTGTTCAAAGCTAAATGTGACTTGCGCGGTCAGATGTGGTCTTGTCAGGGTCCGTCTTCGCTCGCTGGTCCGGGGGGGTCTCTCTGGCTACCGCATCTGCACTTTTTCCCTTTTCTGCGAAGATTTCTGCGTGCAAAAGCGAGCACAACACCACCAGATTACTACTAAATCTTGCTAGCTCTGGACAACATTTAAAGATGCAGGGGTTTGTGTTGTTGGGAGTGCAGAGCTTTGGAAACAGGCTTCGGAAAAGAGAATAATACCTGGTTATTACCCCGTGGGAGGATGTCGTCTGTGGATAATCCGATTTACGAACTCTTATGAAGCTAGTTAGCCGGCTAACATGTTTGGGATTGGCGAGCGAGCAGCAGCAGCAGCAGGGCAAGACTTGTGGATCATCTTCAATGGAAAAAGGTGCAGAGTGAATGAGGGGGGTCCGTGGGGGGCAGCCGTGGGAGTGTACCCGGAGACAGCGCGCAGAGATGGGGCTATGGGCAGCGTCTTGACTGCCCTCCTCCAGGATTAAGTCTAATCTGAGTGTGACAGAGGCAGAGACGGCGGCGGGAGGCGCACAGAACAGCCGCAGAGGGAACAGCCCGAAGCAGTCTGGGGGGCGTGGTCTCCGGCGCAACACGTCGCTCATTTGCATATCTACTGGAGCTCTTTGATCTGGATGATTATTATTTATGACAAAAATTAGATTTCATTCAGCAACAATCATTTCAAAGCGACCCAGTGCCGAATTCAAGGCTCGCAAACACACGCACGTACCCACACGCACGTACACTCTCACACGTGTTAACACAGACTCCCACGCACACACCCACACGCGCACACAGACACGCACACACACAGAGAGACACAGACACTCACGCACCAAGGCACACACACACATAAACATAGACACACACGCTCACTCACAAACACACACTTAGAAACAAACATTCCTATGTTTCTAAATATTTCCAGAAGGACGTTTTTTATTTTTTTTATTCAATTTGCTTTTGAAATACATGCTTAAAAATATATGATAAATATAAATAAGTCTACTGTAACTCACGTTGAAGAAGTTCTATTGTCTGTGAGTCTGATTTTCTATATTCAGGAGCTACAGTGGTCAATGTCATTCATCTCTAGAAAAAAGACAATGACAATGCACCACATATAGCCCTATGTCCTCGATCCAGAATCAGACTTGTTCATTTTGTTCACTGTACGGTGAGTTAGTAACATCCTTCTTACTGATCTTACAGATCTATGCTCCTCGTAGATCTTTTATTGTGGGAATAAAACCACGTTTCAAGAAAAGATTTTGAGTAAGTTCAGTTTCATGGTTTGCGAATTTTAAAGACGGCTCATGTGAAGAGAAAGTCCAGCTACATTCGCCTCATTCTTTGTGTCGTCACATATTTACACCCAAAAAAAAACACACGCTTTTAGGCGCTGACAACAGCAGAAAAACAGAAGATGACAAAGACATTTGGAAAGACATTTTTCTGACCAAGCACAAGAGGGACCGCCCCCACAGCTTCCTGATTGGTCACAATTATTTCCAATCCTTGATAGACAACTGAGGCCCCTCACCATTGGTCTAACTATTCTCCTCCAGTAAACATCACGGGTGGTGTTTATGCCAAAGGGAGGGACTGTTTTATGACAAATACTTCATATAGATGATCATACGGAGTCATATGGTCTAAAGTAAGTGTTCCTAAAAAAAATGAAATAAATTTGAAGTTGCAGATATCACCTTTAAGTAAAAGTAGACGCATGCTTACATGTGTGCATAAAAGTAGTAAAATGCAGCAGACCACCAGTTTATACTGATACAAAACTTAAACTGTGAAGCCTTCATTAAAATCACAAAGTCAGTCTTATCAAAGTGCATTATGCAGAAAATCAAACAAATACACAAAAGTCTTTTTAATCTTCTACATTATTTAGTTTTCACATCATTTCTACCACGTAGGTGGGATTGGATCATTTCCAAAGGCACACCAACGTACCACGGCCCACTGGTTGAAAAACACTGCAATAGACTATATTAAAGGTTCTTTACATTTCACTTTTTTATTCATTTTTCACAGTCCATCCTAAGCATGTATGCGATACACTCAAAACTCAAAGTACAGCCATTTCTTGCATCGAGGTGATGTCACCTATATTGAAAGCTAATGCCGCGTATAAAAGTGATGCTACGTTACAAAGTGGTCGTTTGCTTTCTCTGGAGAATGAAAGAGAAAGATTGTTCTCTAACTAAAGCTTGAAGGAATCAATGAAAAAACGACTCTGGGCTAAATGGCTGAAATGTATAAGCAAATAATGGGACCTTTAACGTAGGTATTGACACCTATTTCCTCCGATGAAATCTATATGTGATCAACATGGACCTTTTTAAAATGGCCGTGAGTAGCCCCTCCCGCAGGACAATTGTGAAAAAACGCTTTCAGAGCAGATGCTGTATATTTGCGCATGCGTTAGTAGGATTGAGCCTGACTCATGGCTGATAAACACTTTAATTCAAAAGTCTCCCAAGGACAAACTCCCCTCAACATTGACATCTGGAACGTTGAGCCAAGAATGACTTTAGGATGAGGCTGTAAAGCTGTTTTTGAGAGGAAAAAGATGCCATTAGAATTAACGGAATAATTCTGTTTCCTGTACACCCCCACCGGCAAGAAGCCAGATTACAGCATGTCAGCGCACATGCTCACGGAGCCTTTTGAGCCAGAACCTGCCCCCACTGGTCCTGACCAAGAGCATCACCATTTTGAAATGGGTCAAATGCAGTGGACACATTTCCCCACAGCAATAATAAAGTGTAACTTAACCCTTTAATCTTCACTCCTTGAAAAAAGATGTAGGATAATAATGTACTAATAACACAACGCAACACATAGTAATAAATGATAGAGATGCAGTTTGATGGTGAAGTGCTTAAAACCAGGTGAGATTCCCCAATGGGGTAGATGCTCTTTATTTTATTATTATTACTATAGATCCAAGCTTCAAGTAGACAAAGCTCAAATGTGATCCAAACTGTTGAGGAAACCATTACAGGGTTAAATTATGTAAAATGTTCTTATAGAATAATTAATGGAAAATTATGTTATTTATTTGAAGCAAATTTTAAAGAATACTCATGAAACAATTAAAAAAAGCTGTGATTCTGTAGTTGAAGTGCTGGCAAAGAATATGACCATTTACATGTACACTGTTAGCATAGCTATACACAATTAAAGTCATTTAGAAGCATGGCTAACCACTTCAAACATGTGACAATGGTCAAACTCCTGCAGGTTTGTATGTTGGGTCGTCATCTGCAAATACCCATACACATACCCATTTTAACAATGTAAGGAGGAGAAATTACACATATGGCTCTAAAATAAATATAATGTAACAAAAATAAATACAAGTAAAGTACAGATACAGAAGCAGTTTAATGTCTTGTTAAAAAGAACAAAAACATGGTCCACCTTATCACATTCAGATGGGTTAGTCCAGCCATTCCCAAACTCAGTAACACCGAGGCCCCCTTAAAAATCTGACGGGTCTGCGTGGCCCCCCAAAATAATAACCAAGAAGACAACATTAAGAATAGGCTCTTCTGGTTATTTTATTTTGGGGAAATAGCCTCTGCTACAAACATTGTAATACAAAAATGATTACAGTGGCTTATTCAAGTCAAATAATGAACACAAATATTTTAATATTACAAACAAAACATTATAAATTTAACATTAAATAATTATATTATTTTTTTATTTTTTTTATGACCTCCCGCGGCCCCCCTGCAGTACCCACGCGGCCCACCAGGGGGCCGCGGACCCCACTTTGGGAGACACTGGGTTAGTCAATACGTTACATTGAATGCAGTTACAACATGTGGACGCTAGGTGGAAGCATCGTCACGTAATGAATTATGACTTTCGTCCTATTTCAGTCCTGAATAAATAGATCCATGCCTGAAGGCAGAAACACATGGGCATATCAGTAACAGTGGCGCAGTGGTTAGCACTTGAGCTTCACAGCAAGTATACCCTTGGTTTGATTCCGCCTCCGGACAGGAGTTTGAAAATTCTCTGGGTGCTTGGGTTTCCCCATTGAGTGAGGGTTTAAAAACTGACTTAATTTTATTTTTTGTACAGGCCTAATCCACAACAGCGGTATTTGCAATTCAGCAACGTTTTTATGGACACTAATTTACAACTGGATGGATAAATGTCCAACTGTATTTAAGTTGATAATTTTTTTTATATTAATGTTATAGTTTAATAATTAGTTGTTACAATAAACCCACTTGTAGCAGCCTTTATAGCCATGTCTTGATTTGAAATGGAGCAAGAGGACGGTTTGTTACTGAGCATCAGGGTTTTTGGAAAACAAATCGTGGGAGACAGAGGACCATGTACTTTACAAATGCTCTTTAAGATGCTCCAGTTTTGATTGATTCTCTGTGCTTCAGTCCTGTATCAGTGACAAAGACAAAAATCTATGTTAAGACCCATGGATTTTTGAGAAAAGGGTATGTGCAAATGACCCTGATTCTCAATATAAACCTTTAATATAATCATTTATATTAGCTGCAGGAATTTACAGTCTCTGTCCAAAATAACTTTAAAGAAACAAACTCTGCTGTCATTATTGAACATTATGACTTCAGCTGGACTCTGATCATTGCCATTTACCTGCTGTCCCATTGTCTGTTTATGGAACGATGGGACCTCTGACCCCAGCCTCTTCGACCTGCACCTGTGAACTGCCATGTCCGGACATTATGGACACTAATATCTATCCATCCATCTACAATACTCGATCCTGAGCGGTAAACTGCCTCAATAACAGACAGCAAAGCACTTTCATTCATTACTGATTTCTTTTATTGAACAGAACATTCATGTGGCTTTCTAGTACAAGGCCCAGACTTTCCCACCTCACTCTAACGAACCCGTCCGCCATCGTACAAAGAAGGCTCCCGCCGTTTCAAAAGTTACTCAGTCTATCTGGTGAATTTAAATTAAAAACATTAGTCATATATAGTCTAATAAAATAATGCAGATATTAAATATAGCTATGTACCATGTGAAATTAGATCACAAACTAAATATCGCCTCAATTCGAAACCGGAAATGTTCTAAACTGCACAGTAATTCAGGTCTCCTTGACTTGCATATACATCTAAAGTTCTGTTACGAATAAAACAATTCCGTTACAAACCAGACATTGAACAGAGAGTGCTGCATTCCCACATTTCCGGATCATTTTGTGAACCAATGCGCCGTCGCAGCTTTTGCCGTATGAAGAAGACATATTGTGCTTTCTCCTGCTATCGGTGTGAGACACGGGAATCAGAGTAATGGCATCTTTGATAATAAAGATTGTGTATTTGAATATGCATACATCACATACAATGCACCTTTGAATGGAGGGAATAAAGGAGAAAAAATAGCCTTTTGATTTTTCACTATATGTCTCCTTTAAAGCTGAAAATTAGCCCTAAAGTAAACCCACGAAGGGAGGTGGTTTTTCGACAAGATCAGACAACAGTTCACAAAATATCTAATGTGCGCTGACTTGGCGTTGACAAAAATCAAACAAAAAACAATATGCTTCAATGTCTGGTTAGAGAAAAGTGCAGATTTTAAAAAGAAAAAAAAGGAGTCCAAACCTGGCAGCCCACCAATTTCATAATAGTTCATACAATACATACTTTGACAAGACATGGATGTATTCCTTCCACAAGAACTTTGTGCACAAAACTTTGTCACTTGGTTGGGTTGAATACTTTTCCAACCAGGAGCGTGGCTTCTGTCTGGACTGAAGGAGTGTTGATACGTGGATATATGGCGGAGAAATGGCGGCTTAAGTTCCAGTTCGAGCCGCGCCTTTCGTCCTTGGTCCCACTGTTCCCGATAAGGCAGGTATCAGAGGTATCCATAGAGGTATCCAAACCTCGGATTCCAGTCTCTCCCCAAAAACCCGCTGACAATCGGCTTTTTCCAAGAGCTCAATCCTCATCAGCATCATTTCTTCTTTCAAATTCAGTTGCGTGCTATTGGAAAGGGCATCCATTTTGATAAAACAGACTACTCCAAACCAGTCGAATGGAACTACCCTATTTTTTTCCAGTCCTAAATCTATACTAAAAAAACTATAAACAAAAGTCTTCAGATTTACAGATACATAGATTAGGTTTCACTAATATTGAAATGTGTTTAAACGTAGTCTTGAGCAGTACTTGCTGGACTATGAGCCGCTACTTTTCTCAAGTTCTTTTAACTCCGCAGCCTTTATAGTAAAGCAGCCAATGTATAATTATTATTTAGTTAGAGTGCCCCCTGGAGTGTAGGAGAGGAGAGCAGTGAGAGATTATTGTATGTATGACATTAGGGAACTTGTCAGAGCAGAGTGTATGGACTAGTTTGACTCAAGTTTTTGTATAAATTGGACACATTAACTTCAAAAAGAGACTAGAGTTACCAGAGGGTTTTGATCATAACCTCATCATTCACAATGTCATGTCCAGTTTAATCAGTCGTCTATCAGCTGTTGGTTAAGTGTTACAGAACAACATCCAAACTTGCAGCTGATATTCAACTCTGGCATTTATGTGGACTGGTGCGGTTTGTGGACAGCTGCGCTTAATAGTCCGGCAAATACTGAAGTTATATACTATTAAAAGAGTAATTTTGACAATATATGTCCTTTTTAAAAACAATTTTCCGAACACAACCAAGTAAAAGCAACAGTATGCAACTTTTGTGGATGGAATTCCAAGGACTTCATTTCCCATAGATTTGAAGCCCATGGATTCCACGGAGCCGTCCCCAGGGCAGGTGCGAGACAGACACACTCCATTCAGTCTGTATGATTTAAGCTCAAAAGTTACATACTGGAGCTTTAAAACGTTTCAACCACAGCTTTCCCTGTCCGCCACTCCCTCACTCGCAGCCGATTGTCAGCGGGTGCTGAATCTTCCCTAAAACCCTTCGACGCCCTAATATTGTCGGGGGGAGACACAAGCAAACGTCAATATAGTCGTTTGTAAGAAAGAAAGAAAAAACCCAGTTTTTTCTTCCCCCTCCGTCGCTACTGCATGATGAAGCCGGGCTGCGGGGCCAGTCTGGGGGCTGGTCGCTGGGGCAGAGCCGGAGCGCACTGTGGCAAGAAAGGGTAGCCCTGGACGGAGGGGAAAGGCTGGCCCGTCCGTGGGGGGATGGGCGGGTACGGGGAGAAGGCTTGGTTCAAAAGGGGCGCTGGCTGAGATGGCGGCGGCGGCGGTTTCCTCGTGGCCTGGACGGCGCTGTGTGGAGAGCTGTTGCCGTTGGAGGAGTGGTTGGTCTCCGGGATCTTGGGAAGGTCCTGTGTGCGGGGCGCGGGGACGGGCATCTGGGGCAGACGCTGGCCCTTCATAACCATCTCCTGCAGCTTCTCGATCTTGACGCGCCGCAGATGGGCAAGCTTCCTCTGACTCTGGTACGAGTCCACGAACGAGTCCAGCGTCATGTCGCCGTCCAGGAAGCAGTCGGCCATGTTCTGCACACAGACGAGGACACGCGTTTGTAAATCGCAGTTCATACAACTCAAAGGGCGTAAGAAAACAAGATAGAAATGATCATACAAGGTTATAATAATAATCACATTACATTAAAAAGAGTAAAGATACAATCCTTCAGTTGAATGCACAGCTCAAGAATTTGATCATTGTCAAAGATGATGTCTCACAGTACCACCAGCAGGAGGTCAGTCCCTGTGCTCCTCAGAGTCCCAGCAGGAGGCCAGTCCCTGTGCTCCTCAGAGTCCCAGCAGGAGGCCAGGTTTATTTTAAATTATCTGATTTAACTTAGTTAAAGTTATAGATTGTCATTAGTACATGCTTGAACTGAACAAACACTGAATTTAAAGAAGTGCTTGAAATTGCAAATTGATAAAAAAGCGTTAACATTTATAATTTACTTGTTAATTAGCTTTAATGTACATATACACACACATAAACTACAGTACTACCAATGTTTACAAGTGAATAATAATACCTTAAAATTATTTCAAGCACCTCGTTCACCACAGGTTGGAAAACGCTGATGGAAAGAACGTAATATCTGATAGCGGTGTCACAGAAACAGCGGGAGCGGTTTCTTCTGCAAAATACATCACTAAACTCTGTCTTTAACTCATTAGAAAACACTATTATAATTACACACTGAGAGCTGAGTCTGGAAAAGCTGATCTAAAAATGTGAGTTGCATGTGAGTGAAAACCAGTGATAGAACCAAAATGTTTTGAGACCGAAATGTATTTGAAAGTGAGTTAAAGTAGCAATGTGTAAGATTTGCATGTCATGTCATCATTAAAGGGCCCTAATCTGTCAAAAGGCATTCATAAAACATGCTCTTTTCCAATATTCTTTAACTGATAACAGTAGTTCAGAGATATTTGAATTTCAAAATTAGTTTTCCAGCCCCTAAATCTTGTTATTGTTTTCAGTTTGATGTCCCGCCCTCCACCATTTCACCAATCAGAAAGTCCGTTATCTAGTCAAGCTAATCTCACTGGTATAGTACCATGTGGCCGCAGAACTAAAAAAGGGATTGTTATGATTCTCAAATCATTAACGACAAAACAAGGAATAAAACCAGGATTTCTCTCTTTGTGAAAAATGTGTCGTTATAGATTTGTTGTTGACAAAACTCAGTCTATTCAGCTGTTATGGTCCGAGCTGGATTCGTCTGCATATCTGGCAACCTGAGTCAGGGAGAGGGGGAGAGGCTGCAGAACCACTTTTGGCCAGATTTGTACATACTGTCGTAATTAAAAAAAAATGCGAAAACTCACAGTATGTTCACAGCATCTTATGTGACGGCAATAAATAACTTTCAAACGTCATGGGTCACACTCACCTCGGTGTCCTCCTCGATCTTGGCGCCCTCGGCCTGAAGCAGAGCTAGCAGTGTGTCCAAAGACATGTTCCCAGAGCTGTGGTCTGAAAACCATAAGAAAAAGAGGTTAATTAAGTCACTAAACATGACCCTCACAGTCGCAGTCATGTTTTTTTGTTTTCTCCAGTTCAACACCATCAGACGGCACTGATGCAGGAAGACGTAGACTACACTAGGACTGAAAAACCAGTACTGCTTATTGTACATAATTGTATCCCGCATGGACTATATTTTTAACATGTTTAAATGTTGCACACTTCATGTTTTTTTATCTTACTTTATTACAGAGCAGCAGCATTTAAAACACTAGCTAGCTTTATGGACAGCAAACAAACTAGACTACAGATACTTTACAATCTCGTGTTGGAAGAAAATGCAGTTATGAGAATGAAAAAAAAGAGACATAGACGTTCTCCTGGAGTGAGATGTAATTGCCCACTTCATCAAAATATACCTGTGAATATAGTAATGTAATGATACATTTTGAAAGTTTCTGCATCGGTTTGCTCCTGCCTCAATACAGTAGAATGTTGCAAGCAGGTGTAATTTGCATTTGTGCCAAAATGCCCTCTTCCTTTTGCATACAGACTAGGAGTGTGACGATGTAATGATATATCGTGATACTTTCTCCCACGATCCATTATCGATATGCATTTGCCAAGTATAGATTTTGAATTATGTTTTTTTCACATTTTGTTTTTTTTCCCAATTAGTTTCAATACTTAATATATGACTACATTACGTATCTCCATTCCATTTATCATGAAATGAAGTGAATTTAAAGTTTATTTACAGCAAATGTGCAGGTCTGAATACACCCTCAGAGGAGATGAGGTATTTAAATTCTGAGCCGCACTGTAGTTGCTTTAAGTCCATGCAACATCCGCGGAAACCGTTTTGTCGTAAAAAAAACTGACAGTGCCAAAAGCGCAGCTGTTTGTTATAATGAGTCCAAATGTTTAGACAGTCTTTGAACAAAGCTTTGAACAGAACTGAGCAGAGGGTGAAGGCTCTGGGCTGAGTCACGGGTCGTAGCCACAGTGCCTCCCTGCGATTTCTCCAAAAAGTGCTGGGAGTAAATCAATAAATGATTTATTTATTGTTTATTTGGTTGGGACAGTTCATGTTAATGAACACATCCCTCTGGATTGCAGCTTTGCACTGATTTGCATCCGTTGTCCCACATTCACACTCACAAACACACTCTTTCACCCTGAACTATTGTACATGTTTTTAGTGGTTGAGGAAACCGGAGCACCCGGAGGAACCTACGCAGACACGGGGAGAACATGCAAACTCCGCTCAGAAAGGCCCTGTACCGGGATTCAAGAGCCTTCAAATCAGTCAGTCAGACCAATTGCAACCAGTGGGGGCGGGTCCCGGCTCAAAAGTGGCCAAAATGACGTGTGCTGACGTGCTTGCAATACCACCCCGGGCCGATGGGGGTGGACCCAGAATAAAAATTAGCCAATGCTAACATATAGAATTGGCAGACCTCTCAAAAACGTCTTTACAGGATGGTCCAAAAGTCGGCTCTTGGCCCAAAGCTCCGTTCCACATGTGTGTCAATGCTGAGGTGAGTGAATTTTTTTGGACCAGTCTAGTTTAGTTGCTGTGAATTTTTTAAGGCACTTGTTAAATGAATGGGGCTCGCGCCGGCTGACGCATGCGCAGATGCGTTTTTTACAGTAGAGCACAATTTTTGGCCCATTTGTTTGAACGGCGGAGATCGGCAGGATAGTGGGAGAGACAGAAACATACGTCTCCACCTTGAAGGACTGATAAAGAGCCCAGGACTATGAGGTCTATGAGGTCTACGAGTTACCCGTTAGCATAAAAACATTTTGCTTTGTCTACGCCCTGTTTATATGGTGTTGTCTACCTTGGCCTACCTTTTTATCTAATAACACTTTATATTTTCCTAAAGTCTTTCATTTTTACACAATTATTTACATTATGTTTGACAGTTATATTTGTGTTTGATGTTATTTTGAGCTACTGTGTCCAAACGATTGACCCACAAAGGCTCAAAGTCTAAGAACAAATCAGGTTAATAGTTTAATTTATATTATTCAATAATGAACAGCAGGTTTTGTGAATACACCAGATTGTATCCGTATCAGAATCAAGAAATCCCTGATTTTTGTGACGTTATGGAGACGACTGGTTGGAATAAAATGAAATAATTTAACTCACGGTAGCAAATACACTCCACAAAATGCCATTGAAGCAAAGAACAGACTCGTGTGAAGAGTAAACAAGGCACAGTCGTGATTCAAACAACAGGAGACTAAATCTGTCCACAATCTGGGTCAAATCTACATCTGGGGCAGCAGCACAGAGACTGGACACTCTTGTAACCTACATCTCCGCCCCCCCTCCTGGATGATGGCTCTGGTGTGTCCTGGTGCACACTGGCCAAGTCTTGTAGTTATTCCAATGTGGTCTAACTGCAAATGGCAAATAAACAATCTTTGGCCATCAGAAGTAGTGGTAAGGAAAAACATTGATTCTGTTCAGTATTTTAATATATATTAGGAGCTATACCCGTTGCTGCAAGGTTAGAATGTTTAGCACCGCCCCTCCACTCGCTCACAGGCTTCTCATTTCCACTACGCTCTCATCCCACGGAGCCCTCTAGTTTTATATGCGATCCGATACGTATGCTAACATTAACATTAGCGCAACTTAAAGACCTTATGCCGGGTTTAAAAAAAAAAAAATTGTGGATATCAAAATTGCATGACAATGTCAATCTGAAAGAGATTCCGGCAAAAAAAATTCCTATATTTTATAAAAAGAACGTGTTTTTCATGAATTTAAGCTGTCTATGCTCTAACCTGTGTGTGACGTCATAGCGGGTTACGCCCATGCATTGAAAACCATGGATCTATGCCACAGGACTGCCTTTTCTCTCTTCTCTCCACTGATGCCCAACACAATACTGCACTCTACAGGTGACAATTTCTCACTACACATAAATTGCCGTTTGAGAGTGAAAAAGTGTCTGAGGTGGGATTTGAACCCCAGTATCTGGATTGGTAGTCCATCGACACATCCACTATCTCAGTGCCAACGAAGAGTTACAATCTAGTATTTATGTCAGACTCGCTGTACACGGCCTTGTCATCTTGAATATCCGCGAAAAAAGAACGAATACCAAATTGTAAACAACTTACAGCGTTGAAACGTACCCACTCTGACGTCACCAAGGGCTGTGAAGTTTTTTCGTCTCTAAGGGCGTTGCTATGGGGTTATTTCGATTTGGGGGGATCAGACAAAAAAAACAACAACTGATTTTGAAACCTTTAGTAGTTCTCTTCTAATATAAAATGGTATTAAAACTGTATTTCTAAATAAATCAAACCCGGCATAAGGTCTTTAAGCTGCACAACAATCACTGATGAAATGGTACAAAAGCAATGCACCGCTAACAAAATGTATAACTAGTTTCGCGTCCGAATGTGGTCCGAGCATAGATAGTCAGAGGCAGTCCCGCAGGTCTCTCCCATAGACTGTAAGTCTCTCCAGAGGATACGATGTAAGCTAGCTATGTTCACCCGGGTTTGATTTCTTCTTTGATCATTTTTTCGCTTTATTTCCCTTTTCTCTTCTTCACTGTTGTGTTGTTCAGACTGTTTTGCTCTGTCTGCAGTTACAGCAAGAAGAGTTATAGCCAATTCTGCTAACATGCTACTGTGTTTTGCAGCGCTGTAGAGGCTAGAGGACGCAGGCTCGTTCTGTGATTGGAGGAGAGCGAGCATCACGCTAAGTTTCTACTCAGCACTTTTGAAGGCCTTAATTCATACACAAGCTGAATCAATGAGCTCAAGTTTACAATGAAATTACGGATTATAATACAACTTGTATGTAGTAATAAGCATTTTTATGAACATTAGAAAATAAATTGGGTATAGCATCTTTAAATTGATACAGTAGAGTAAAGTCTGGCTTTCTTGCAAATGACGTCACGCATTGGTTCAAGCGCCATATTGAGGGGATGCCCGGTAACCATCATCATATATGCCATGTTTTTCTTTAATGGGATTAATGAGTTTATATGACTGGTATCTTACGTTTGTTGGGATAATAGTGTTAGCAGATCTTTCTGGTTGAAATGAACATATATCTTGTACCCAAACATTAGTAAAAAAAAAAAAGTCCATGAGCCTCAAGGGATTTGTAATTTCTTAAATTTGTTTTCTTCGGAATGGAGTCCAACCAAGTTGTGCTCTAACTCACTCTGGCTCCTATTGACGTTGAAAAGTAAAGTCTTACAGCTGCTGCCCTATTACTGCCTCTTGTACAGATCTGTCTTTAAACATATATGCATAATAGCCACAAGTCTCATTCTTAGGGTTAGCTGCAGGTTGGCTATTTAGTGTCTAAGCAAAGGAAGGTTTCTCACCCATCATCTGTACTTCTTAGCAAGTTTTCCCGACGTTTCGTCCTCAACCTAGCGGACTTCTTCAGGGAATGAATATTTAGTGTCTACAATGTACAATTTTACACACACTTTTTAAGTGTGTGTAAATGTTATGTTGGGGATTGTTGATCTGCTGACCCTGGACCCTCTGCCATTTCTATCGTCCATCTATTGAGAGAATTCTGTTATTATCACCCAACTGTTGGTTATAAATTAGTTATTTTCAGGCGACAGTAGCTCAGTTGGTAGAGCATTGGCCTTTGAGCCAGAGGGTTGTGGGTTCGAGCCTGACTTTCACCATCGACTCCCACTGTCTGCTGTCGTTGTGTCCTTGGCAAGACACTTAACCTCTGGGAACACCAGCCACAGTGGGGCGGCTGTGGCTGTAAAGTGCCAAACTGCTGTTGTGTCCTTAGGCAAGACACTTAACCCCCATTGTCTAGAATGAGTCTGGTGTGTGTGTGAATGGTTGGTGGCACATACTGGTTGCCTCGCTTCTGTCAGTGTGCCCCAGGGCAGCTGTGGCTACAGTAGAAGTTCATCACCACCGTGTATGGAGTGAATGAATAATGACATGTAAAGCGTCTTTTAGTGTCCAAAAAAGCGCTATATAAAACTGATGCATTATTATTATTATCATAAATCAGGCTAATGTTAGAGATCTTATTTGATTTTAGATAAATAGTTATGGTTCATTTATCTAGTGTTGTGTGCTCCTCGTTCCTACTGTTCTGTAACCGGTGATAAAACACTGAAATTTACCCTCTGAGGTTGAATAAATAATAAATAGGTATTGTTCCTTCAGTCTATACACAGTGATGTGATGTGACACACTGACAAAAGAGGCGACCAGTGTGTGACATGCAGGTGGCGCCATGTACTGAAAAATACATTGAAAAGATTGTATAATGTTTCATCAATAGAATTACACAAACATTTCTGAGTATTGTAATACGAGTATTTGAGAGGTGGAGCTGACCGTAAGGATGGAACAAAAGCCAAGTATCAAAAGTCACACGTCACAAGTATCAGGGACTATTACAAAGACCAAACTGGTTCAAACTTGATCGGTTATGAATCCATATCATGCATACAACATTTTTAATCTCAACTACATAACAGCAAAATGATCCATAAAACATTAGGAAACGTAGCTCTATTGTGAAGACTGTGGTGTATTATGGGATATCCCTTGCCTTCCCGTTTCCAAACCAACAGTGTACATGTGTCCCTGTACAAAGCCGGCCTTTTATCGGAGGTTATTTTAAGGCGGCTGCTCAGCAACTGCTGCGTCAACAAGAGCCCGAAGAACTCACTGCTTATTCCAAAAGGTGTGTCTGTGTCATTTACTGAACAGAAACCAAATGACAGCTGCTGGAGACCGGTCCGACCAGTCCTGTCTCAGGAGTCTGTCGGGAAACCCAGGGTACATGACATAACAGCACAAGAGGAGGCAGATAGAGGCGTTAGGGCGCTTGGCTGCTGCTCTGGAAAGTGAATTCGTAGTTAGTATCATAAATGTGGAACAATTAAACGGCCTTATGCAGGTGTCTCCAACCTTTTTCACCCAGAGAGCTACTTTCCCAAGATGAAAAAGGCCAAGAATTACTCCTTTAAGTCGTCCTGGGAAAAAATAGGGTGATATATTGGTGAGAACCTGATATTGGGACAGTTTTTATCAACACATATTTGTTACTAGTGCACAAAGTAGGTTTGCATTTAAAATAATAAATAAAACATTTCTGAAATGTTCAGTATATTATTTGATTTGTTTATTTCTAAATCTTTTGGCGAGCTACCTGGAAGGGGGTGGCGAGTCATTGGTGGCTCCGTGCTACAGGTTGGAGACCTCTGGTCGAATGTTTGTCTCGTTTTGTTGTTCATGATCAATTTATCCAGGGAGTTTTAAAAATACATATATCTCATCTGTTTTCTAATGTTACCGTTCTAAACATAGGCATAATGACAAACGTCCAATTACAGAGAAACCTAGAGCTGAGTTCCATCAAAATGCTCAATTGTAATTTATGTTTTGATAATGAGAGAACGCTCAACAATGAACAGCATATGCAGTCAGCACATATTCAGTCCAGCACTTTAGTCAAGTACATATACAGTCCAGTACATATGGTCCAGTACATATGCAGGTCAGTACATATAGTCCAGTACATATGCAGGTCAGTACATATAGTCAAGTACATATACAGTCCAGTACATATGCAGGTCAGTACATATGCAGTCCAGTACATATGCAGGTCAGTACATATGCAGTCCAGTACATATGCAGGTCAGTACATATGCAGGTCAGTACATATAGTCCAGTACATATGCAGGTCAGTACATATAGTCAAGTACATATACAGTCCAGTACATATACAGTCCAGTACATATACAGTCCAGTACATATAGTCCAGTACATATGCAGTCCAGTACATATGCAGTCCAGTACATATGCAGTCCAGTACATATGCAGGTCAGTACATATGCAGGTCAGTACATATGCAGGTCAGTACATATAGTCCAGTACATATGCAGGTCAGTACATATAGTCAAGTACATATACAGTCCAGTACATATGCAGGTCAGTACATATAGTCCAGTACATATGCAGGTCAGTACATATAGTCAAGCACATATACAGTCCAGTACCTATGCAGGTCAGTACATATAGTCCAGTACATATGCAGGTCAGTACATATAGTCCAGTACATATGCAGGTCAGTACATATAGTCAAGTACATATACAGTCCAGTACCTATGCAGGTCAGTACATATAGTCCAGTACCTATGCAGGTCAGTACATATAGTCAAGTACATATGCAGGTCAGTACATATCTAATACATATTTGAAGGTGGGCCATCCTGCAAAACGGACTTATTACAGATGCCACGTGCTGCGAGCGTGTTACATTGGATTAACGCAACAATAGGGTTGTCACGGTAACCAGTGTGGACGATCATCACTGCAAAACGTGTTACTGGTAACACTCATGGTTTTAATTTTGTGTCTCAAAATGTTTTAACGCTCTGTGTGATCCTTCTTTTCCTGTTGTGATATTGTCTTTGTAAATCCAGATATGAGCCATGTAAGAATTGACCACTCAAGAAGTTAGTAAACAAATTTGTCCCTAAAGATAATGCCGCGGAAGAAATGCCCATAAAGGGAAATTGACTCCAGCTAGCTTATGTTAAATTCGGCTTTGCATTAAGGGTGAAGACAAAGCAAAAAGCCTTCTTTAGCAACAGAGAAAAGGTGGCGTACCCAGCGTGGACTTGCGGAGCTGGAATGACTCGAAGCACTCCTGCAGGTGACTGTAGCGTTTGGTGAGCTGCTCTTTCTGAAGCTCCAGTTTGGGCTGAAGAGACAGGTTGAGCTCGGCCAAAGTCCTGTTGTTGACCAGCGTCTCCTCTTTGCTCTGCTGCACCTCCTGCATCTGCACAAACCAGAGGAGAGACCGGAGATGACAAAAACAGCTGCAGAAAACTTGGAGATTT
The DNA here is from genome assembly GCA_964034765.1 of Knipowitschia caucasica. Lineage (NCBI taxonomy): Eukaryota > Metazoa > Chordata > Actinopteri > Gobiiformes > Gobiidae > Knipowitschia > Knipowitschia caucasica. The sequence goes on from OZ035831.1 coordinate 11,558,293, forward strand.
ACTGTATATTCTGGGTTTCATCTCCCCATTTTTCAGTTTAGTTCACAAAATCACTAGACTCATGAATGAAAATGATTTGTAGAAATATAAAAAGCTTTTTTTTCTTCCTTTTTGCATTTGAATGATAATGGATGATTTGCTGGAAAGTTCTATGTAGTGAAGTCTGATCATTTATGTTCTCTGTACATCAATCTCAAAATAAATAAACAAACCTTCAACTCTTTTATACAGGAGCTATTTGCTTGACTATAAACAATAGCAATTTGACCAAGTGAAAATATTCTACAGGCTGGTAGGCCGGGATTGGCAGGGGTCACTGTGCCGCGTTGGGATTGGCTGAAGTCACTGGGTTGGGAATTGATACGGTTTTTTCTCTTTTTGAGTTTGAATGATGTGCAGTATTGTAATAATTAATTGTAAATGGAGGATTTGCTGGAAAGTTCTATGTTTGATTTACATTTTACATAAAATCTCGATAGAAATAAACACTCAACTCTATTATACAGTTGACATTTGCTTTATCAAACGTTTACATGTGTTCATTGTGAGAAACTCGCCTCCTGGCATTAGTCACTTCACACGTCCTGCCTCCGTCGTGCAATTTGGAATAATGACAAACGGGGGGTCTGTGAAATGCGCCATTAAATTAGAATAGACATTGCCGTCATTTGTTTTCGATCGAGGTTCTCGCCAAAGTTAACGAGCTTCTGGTCCACACACTATCATTTTTGGTTTCCATTTGATTCTCTGATCTGATGGTGGTGAATTGAAAACTATGTAAAGTCCTCTGAGACGCCTGCTGCTGTGATTTGGGGAAATACACGACAAGCAGAGCTCGGACCAGAGTGATATAACTGACAGAGCCATGGGAATTGGTTTGTTGTGGTTAGGTTGCTAGGATATGGTACTAGATCAGGGCTTAGAGTTCATACATAATATGTATCTGTTATAATATATATAATATGAATATAAATTATATTTATATGTACAGTATGTGTAATATAATCACGAGAGGGACTTGAATGTGCCGTTGTCACAGCTACTTTAGCACTCCGCAAATGAATCAAGGCACTGGGACGAATGAAGACGCTGCCAAATTAGCAATGGCAAAACGGAGGAGAAAGTTTCTGGCAACTGCACGGAGCTTTTGAAAAGAAAAAGAGGAGAAGAGGAGAAGTAAATTGAATCCCGAACGGAGCAATAACAGCCAGCAGCCCCGGTACAAGCTGGGCACGTTATAGACGAAAGGTAGGACATAATTTATTAACATTAACCAAACGCAACACTTTTTTATTTAACGGAATGTACAATACTTTGCTGGGACTATAAATGGGGACAAAGATGTCTTGGTTGCGACCAAATGCAAAACTCAGCGTGATATAAAAGAGCCAATCAACGAGAGCGAACGGAAGAAACTTGCTGAAGATCGTTGTGGTGTAGCGTGTTAGCGCATCTTATATTCATTTATCAAAGCTAGCCTAGCATGCACGCACAATCACAACCATGGATTCGTTGTTTATGGAAGAAGGAGCACAAGTTGCAATTGATAACGGAGTGAAAAATAAATGGAGGTGGGCATGGCTGGATGAGGTGGGAGACGATGGGATTCCATTGCGGTCATGGTGCAAAAAGATTAATGTGGCTGGTGCTTGTACGTACTTTGCCATAAAAAAACAACTGTATATGGGAGTCTGATACTAGGCTTGCTATGGTGGACCGTGTCTGATCTAAAACTAAGTCTGTGGCTTTATCGCAGAAAATAACGTTGTTCAGAATATCACTACTGCTGGAAAATGTAATTAAATCATTTGCGGTTGATCAAAGTGCACTATCAAGGTTGACCATTTCAAATTCACATGCGTCATACTTCTGCACACATGGCATGGCACAACAATATAAAGAAGAACTAGCCACCAACTTGATAGGAAACCTTTTTCTTTAAACATTAACGAGTCCACAAACAAAAATGTGGACAGAATTTTGAATGTCCTTTTGCGATATTTTGACGTGGACAGAGCCAAAGTGTTGACGCTACATCTCGCCTCAAGTAAAGCCAATGTTCCGGATGCAACTTCTCTCACTAATATTCTGTCAAAAAGTTGACAAGTTGCTTGATCCACTTGTAATTTCACATCAAAATATACACCTGTTTAAATGTATATCTTTGAAGAATTCATTTGATCTGTAATTCATTATACAATAATATATTGTAATTAAAAATATATCTTGGTCCTGCATATGACTCTGATTTACAGCATGTGATACATTTCCATGAGAAAATGTTCAAATATTTTTTTTTTTGCTTTAACCCCTGTACTAGATACTATAAGCGTAATGGCAACGCAACCAGGTAGAGTAGAGCAGAGTAGAGTAGAGTAGAGCAGAGCAGAGCAGTGGAGTTTAGTCTGGCACCCAAAATATCCGCAGTAAATTACAGTAATATAAATCTAAAGCAGACAGCGATTCGTAAGAAATCTTTCTTTATATAGCGCCTTTCAAAGACCACAAAGCGCTTTACAATTGTTGTGGGCATTTGTCTCTCACTCCACACAGAGATGGGAACGAGGTCATCATACAGGAGGTGCATGCCAGACCTATTGTACATGTTTTTGGTGGTAGTGGAAACCGGAGCACCTGGAGGAAACATACGCAGACACAGGGAGAACATACAAACTGATGGTGGTGGGATTCAAACCCAGTCCCTTCTTATGCTGCATGTATCTATAGTAGATTACACTTACTACTACAGCTGCTCACAGGTCTCTCCAAACGAGCTGTAAAACATGTGCTCCTGCTGGTCCCAGAGTCAGAACTAAACATGGGGGAGGCAGCATTTCAGATTTATGCAGCTAAAATCTAGAACAGTCTTCCTGAAAATGTGAGACAGGCTCCTTCTGACAATATTCAAATCCAGGTTAAAAGCAGTTCTGTTTTAGCTGCAAACAATTGAAGGATTTCATCTTGACTCATTTTGATGTAATGTGATTATTTATGTGATTATTATTTATGATTTTTAACGTCTTGCATTGTTTCCATCTTATTTTGTAAGCGCTTAAGGGTTGCCTTGTGTAAGAACTGTGCTATACAAATGAACTTGCCTTGCCTTAAGTTGGATGGAAAACCTGATAAAGTGAACCTGATCTGAATGGTTGTTGCTTCTTGCGTATTTAAATATTCAAAGTGTTGTGCACATGTCGCTGTGGTGGTGGATGCTATTGTCCTGGCGGCAGAAAACATCTCTGCACAGTTCCCATTGCTCTCAGATTTCCGCAGAGCCACACAGGGCCTTTGTTGGCTTCTAACTGCTCGGTAAATAAGGCCCTTGTGTCTGTGTGAACAAGTTTCTGCTCGAGTCGATAAAACTCAAGTCAACAACTGTGGCACATGCAAAGAACACCACTCCACCCCGTGACACAACACAAATGTCTGAAGAGATAAAGCAGCAGAACGAGGACAGGACGGAGTGATGCGACGGTGCCAAACCCTGTCGCTGTTTTTCATACACGAGGATTCACTTTTTACTTTTTGCATTAAGAGCTCCAATGCTGTGGCAAGTATTCAAATGATTTGCCAACCAAAACTAGATACAAAAGTGAGGTCTAATACCATTAACAAGTGAAAAATGTAGCTTTTGAAGAAGAAAATGTAAAATAAGAACAATAATATTGGTTATACACTGTGGTGATAACTACTTAATGTAGCCACAGCTGCCCTGGGACAGACAGAAGCGAGGCAACCATTATGTGCCATTCGACCTCCAGCAACAATTCACAGACTCATTCTAATGTGGGTGAAGTGTCTTGCCTACGGGGACAACCAGTTTGGCACTTTACAGCCACCCCACTGTGGCACCTCGCCTGGCGTTCCCACAGTACGAACCAGGCCCTGCCTGTCTTACCTTCAGAGGTCTGACAGGATCTGACTTGCACATTCAGGTATGGCCACAAAATGTCAGTAGTTGGTGTATAAAATATCTCTGGGGTTGAAAAGTGGAACTTGGATCCCCACTTATTATTTTCATTCATTTATGATGTTATTTATTTATTTGGAGAATAAGCCCCAAGAGGCCTCCTGTTTTTGAGGTGGTTTTCAAAGTGGTATGGTTTTTTCATTTTAAAGAGTCAGTGTACAATAAACATTAGCCAAAGGACAGATACAGGCAGACAAAAACATAATTCATAAAGAACAAAACACAGATATGTTCTATTGTGAATAAAATGTGAATATAATGTAATTCACAGGCTAATATTTGACCAAGATAATGATAAAAGTAACAATAATCATGCGGTTTTACATAGCGCTTTTTTGGACTCTCAAAGACGCTTCACATGTTATTCTTTCACTCCAAAACACAGTGGTGATACAATACAACTACAATACAATTTATTCTTGTATAGCCCTAAATCACAACAGAAGTCATCTCAGAGAACTTAACAAAACCATTGAAAATCAACACAGATCAGAGAAACAACAGTTAAAAGACAAAAAGAATATAACAAGTGATAAACTGCTACTGAAGCCACGGCTGCCATGGGGCACACTGACAAAATGTACGCAAAAGATATATCATTTTAGTCATGGCTTTGTCTTCTACATTGTGTGTGTTTATCTTATGACTACACACAGCCATCGCAGCAACCACACAGGCCATAAATTATATGATCTGGACGTTTGTTAATGAGGCTAGAGTCCACTGCAATCTCACTGAATCATTCAAACTCCTTTGTTAAATATTTACTACATAAATAGCATTAACTGGTAAGATAAGTCAAAGGAAAGTCAGTTTTTGGAGAGCACTAGTGCGTGATTCTCCATAAAATGCAGGTTACAAAATTAACAGAATTTCAATTTACCATGGACTACTACTGTCGCCACAGCTGCCCTGGGGCACACTGACAGAAAGAAGCTAGGCAACCATCGCCAACGACCACCATCAATCACTCATGTACACACCAGACTTTTTCTATGCAATGTGGGACAGTGTCTAAGGTGCCTAAGGACACAACAACACTTTAGCACTTTACACTTGAACCAGGCCCTGCCCCATTAGATCTGATGTGACAAGGCTTTCTTCTTACGCAGTTATGACCACATACCAGTACTTGAACAGGCAGCGAGGCTTTTTGCGCTTTGTGGACAGTTGACATACAAGAAGTCGTCACAGCAAAATAGATATTAGAACAGAAAACATAAGGCCAGATCTAAACATAACAAATATATAAAAAGACAATTTTTCAAAACAATAAATATGAGAACTGTACACTCAATATTTATACTGCACATGAACAAAACTACTAACTGTACTTATCAAAGGCTACTTAAAAAGGTATGTAGGAGGATTTTTCCACTTCCGGGTGGATCATCAAGAGGTCCTCCCAACTGTCAATCATTCTGGGGATACGTGCTCGTCAAATAAGACCAGAGAGTTTTGATCAAAAAAGGAGAGCGGTTCTTTCCAAACCCTTCAGAGAAAATCCTATATACTTTTAAGGCTAATCTTTATACGATATTTTAAAAGGATAACTCACATTCAAACCTTGGAACAAAGTTATTATGAATACCATCACTAGAAATGTCGAAAACAGCCATTCAGAAGCAGCATTTTGATAATTATTACATACATATCCCCAGAACTCAAACTGCAGATCTATACTTTTAAGTTTCGTTTTAGGATGACAACGTGAGAGGCCGGGTTCAGAAAGACCAGGGGTAAAGTTGAAACTCATTTAACACGATTTGAATTAAATACACAAGTAAAGACAGCATTTTAGTGGCACGACTCAGAGATCACTAAAAAAGAACAAGACTAGAACAACACCAAAGCCAGTCCTCATGGGTCCAAACTTGAGATGATGCTAACTCACTTTGGAGTCAAAAACAGCCATTAAAACAAGACTATTAAATAAAAGTGTGGACTCATCTGGTAAAAGTTAAGTAACAAATATATGCAAATGTGTTTCGGTCCATCCCATGATATAGTTTTGTTTATTTTGCTGATAAGGCCACGCGGACACAAAAGGACGTACGACAGAAGCTAGCTAGCAACAGCGACGCTCCTTACGCACCTCGTTCATTTCCTGCACCATTTTAGTGAGTTTTTCGTCGTCTTCCAGGACCTCGTTGAGCTGGGCCATGCTGTAGCCGCTGAAGTTGTCGAAAAGGCTGGACATTTTGGTGGTGTGTGGTTTCTCTCCTTTGTTGTGTTGCTTCCTCCTTCGCCTGACAGCAGCTGACTGAAGGCGGAAGTGTGAGGGGTTTTCCTTTTTTTTTTCTTTCTTTTTTTTTTTTTTTTTTTAAACACGATACAAACAAAACAGGTGCCTTCAAATACAAATCGCTTTGATCATATGCAAAAACACAAACGACAAAACTAAAAAATATATTATTATGCTTAGATGTTTGCTGTTATTTGTAAATGTAAAGGGCATTTATTTATTAATGATAAAAATGTAATAGCGTTCTTAGAATTAATGAAAGTATGAAATTGTTTGAACTCATTCCTCCAATGAGTTCAGGATGCTTTAAAAACACGACTTTTTTGTATGTTAAGTTTAGTAAAAAATACAAGATTGTTAACGCCAAAGTCAAGTTAAACTACGAGAAATACCAAACATTATATCATTATATCATTATTATCAGTCAATCAATCCAATTTTATTTACAAAGCGCTTTTCATACAGAAGATGCAAGACAAAGTGCTTTGGTTAAAAACAATCCCCACATGCCCATGACCCCCTCCTCCCAATAGACCCACCCCAAACCACATATTAAGAACGCACGCATGCGTAGACGCACACACACCTCATACACACACACCACACACACACACACAACATAGACGCACACACATACACACCAGTAAAACCATGAAGGGTGCAGACTATTAGCAGGGTGCAGATGTAGAAGCGCCATCTTAGGAGCCGTCTGCACCAGGAGCAGAGAGCCGCCAGTAGCCACAGACATGATAGCATCATTTGGCAATAGAATTCCTTCTGTCCGTATCCATAGACAGATTCACAAGAGAAAAATAAAGGATACAAATCCTCCGCCTGTCCATGGGCACTTCACTATACATAGTTCCCACAGACCAATGAATGTCACATGACCTCCTCGGAGACGCCATCTTTGATGGCACGCTGCTGTGTTTGTGCATTCCATTAAACAGAAGAATGAGAATAAATGTAGATATTCAAACGCAAATTGGAAAAAAAGGGCAACTTTTGAGCAAATAATTGTATATTAATACAATGGCACCACAGTTTAACGTGCTACGGACATGTTTTACATATTTGATCAAATTATGCAGCAAAAATTAACAAGCAATGCAAACATTTCTCAAAAACTTTAGATTTAATACCAGTTGGAGCTCCATTTAATTATTTTAATTATATTAACAATTAATTTAATTAATGCTAATGCCACACGGACACTCTGGATTGCTGTTATTGTTTATTTCCGCGTTTTTGACCGTATGTTTTGGTGAATGGTGGGCAACTGATTTTTTCAGGCGTAAAGAGCAGTTTATTTTATGACACAGATCTTTTTACAGAAGCACTGCTGTTTGTGAACATTGTTTTAGCCCACCATAGAACTATTATTATCTATTTAATACATTTACGTTGCCCTCGAGAGCCTCGGACGCGACACCGATCCTCCTCATAATAAAGTAATCTAAATAATGAAACTCTCAAGTTACCAGATATCAGCATACACAAGTTAGTACTGAGTAAATTACGTCTGTCAACACATTATAAGATACGATACGCACCTGACACAAAGTGCTCCGAGCATATTCTTGCGTGTTTTGAGGGAGTTTCTTGCCTGTTTATCTTCGCAAGCCATAACCTCCGTGGTTGTTCTGACAAAAGCTTAGTCTTCTCACATTCATGAAGTCTAATGATGGGTATACTGTAAAATCCAAGTTTAACGGAACCTCCGGCACGATTTGAACATCCATTGACCCAGCAGGAGATGACCATTTTCAACTTTATCACGACATTAACACGTTTCAGCTTCTTTTTCTATTGTTTTGCCCACAGAATGCCAACACAAATGGCGCCGGGTCGGCAAATCCCCGTATGTAGTGACGTCATGTGGGAACTACGTATTGGGCTTTCATCTCCAGAAGTCCTCAGAACTTACCACGTGGGGCTGGGCCTTTAAACCGTCACCTGTCACGGGCTCAGCATTGCCTGTAGAGAAGTAGGTCTTATCTACACACCCTGACAGCATTGTGGTTGTTTAGCTAACTAACTCTACTTTAACCCATAGGCTGGGGACTGGCAACATCGCGGCCCACCGCTGTTTCTTCCTCCGTTTCTCCTGTTTCTCTCCTTGTTCTTCCGTGTTTCTGGTTGTGTGTTCACCTGTGCTCCTGAGTCCTTCGTGACAGGAGGATGTGTGCTTGTGATTATTACAGTGGCGGAGCCAGAGGGGTAGCCAGGGTGGCCACTGCCACCTCTAAAAATATCCTTGCCACCCCCAGTGCCCCCCTCGGAAGACGGCAATGTAATAATGTTAATCTTGAGAATCTTCCGCACTTTTTCCGCCAAAAGCTAAAAATTCCCACGGTTTCCCCCGTCTGTGAACACACCCTGACTCCGTGTGGAGCCGGTGGTGTTGGACTCACATGTGCCCAAGTCGTGATGAAAACAAAGAGGTAAGTTAGCGATGCAGAGCCAACCGTTTACATTTGACACACTGCAGCGCATTACTTGTTCAGTTTGTAGAACTTTTAGTGTGTGTATGTGTGTGCGTACCTGTGTGCGTGCCTGTATGCGCGCCTGTGTGTGTGCGGGCCTGTGTGTGCCATGGCACACACAGGCACGCACACAGTGTGGGTCTGCGTGCCTGTGTGCTTGTGTGTGCGTGCGGGGTGCATGCGTGTGTATTTTCCATTATTAATTGCCCATCGTATCATCGCCCTCTTCCCTTTAGTGTAAACATGAAAAGAAAAGGAGGAAACATTGCCTACAGGCCTTTTTTTGTTTGGAAAAGGCCTGTAGATCAGGATGATGAAACCTCACCTGAAGGTCAGACTCGGAGATGCTGAGGAATTTGTTTTGTTGTATTAAAATATAGCTTATATAATTGAGTTTCAGAGAATGAGAGGGTGTCGCAGACAAGTGCGGGATTGTCTATTGGCAGAAGGCGTTTTTTCACACACAAAAAAGAAAAAAAATAGCTAAAATGATGTGCAGTCGCTTAACCCCAAAATATTTTTGAAAGAAGAGCCCCTGTTTTCATTTGGCAGAACCTTTGAGTCAGATATAGAGGACCTTAAGCATGAGGTACGTCAAACTAGGCGGCTTCTTGGGAGGAAAAAATGGATTAGAGAGACCCTATTGGACTTCCTTGTCCTTTTGGAACGTTTGGAAAGTGTTTCATGAGCTTTTGAGGCTTGCAAAGATCTTTTTAATGCCTGTCAGTACTGCGTCTTGTGAAATAAGTTTCTCTGCCCTAAAAACTATCTCAGAACGACCATGGCAGATGATTGAGTCATCTTGGTATCCTCAGTGTAGAGTCAAGGAGGGCTAAATATGGATGAGTTTGTCAACATCTTTGCTGCTTTACACCAGAACCGCAGGAATTTGCTAAATTTGTTAAAGAAAAATGTAATGCAATGTTTGAATTATGTTATTTTGCACTTTTTTGTTCAGACTACTATTTAAATACACTTTTTTGCTTTGTAGTTTCCAAGTGTGCTCTCAGTTCACTTTATATTAAAAATAATGACAAGATTAAGATTAAAATGTATCGTTTAGCCAGTTTTTGTGTGAAATAAAATTTCGGAATAGTATAAATGTGGACCCCTTAAAAAAACCCTTGCCACCCCCTGGCCACCCTTTGTTTAAAAGTCTGGCTCCGCCACTGGATTATTAATGAAATGTAACAGAACCATAGACTGTCAACAGAACCCATTTGAATGAAAAGAACTGAACTAAACATAACATAATAAATCCTAGTAATGTAATGTCTGTCTATGCCTCTCATTATGATAAACGAACCTTTTGCGCCTTTGCGCGCTTTTTATTTTATTTTGGGCACTCTGCCCTGGCGTTGCTGGTCTTTTTCTTTCTTTTATTTATTGGATATTATTTTATGAGCGCGTTGCAGCCTCCACTTGCCACACATATGTGACCGAAACAGAACTCACAAAACATTTACTGAAAAACATCGATTTAGGAATACGATTTTCAAACTTGATCGTCAAATACACTGATGACACCACCATCATTGGTCTCATCAGTGAGAACGATGAATCCTCTGAAAGAACAGAGATCAAACATGTTTTTCAGTGGAGTAAAGTAAACAATCTCCGGCTGAACACAGCAAAAACGTGTGAACTTGTTTTTGATTTCAGTTGCAACAGTTCTGTTGTTATTGACAAATCCCAGGTGCAGATTTTAGAAGTTTCTGGGTTTAACTCTGTCAAACGACCTGAAATGGAACAAAAACACTAACCAGATTGTTAAGAAAGCTCGTCAGCGGCTTTTTTATTTATTTACGGAAACTTAAAGAATTTTCCACTAACTCTAAGATTCTGCTTAACTTTTATCGCTGCACCATTGAGAGTTTGCTTGTTGGTTCTGTGACTGTGGTTTGGAAACATCACAGATATCCAAGGTGCTCCGGTCTGCAAAAAGGGCCGTGGGCTGTGAGCTTCCTGTTCTGGAGGTTCCTTATGAATCCAGACTTTTATACCGGGCATTTAGAATTATCAATGACTCTGTTTGCCACCCCGGTAAAGCCTTGTTCCAGCTTCTTCCCGCGGGCAGAAGATATTGGTCGCTGAGATGCAAGACATCTCGCTATGCTAACAGCTTCTTTCCACAGGCTATTAGGTGTCGAAACAAAGCACTTTAATGTTGTTTTCACTCCTTGTATCGGTTTTTGTCGATCGGTGCCACAGTGTCAGCTGTTTGTATTTATGTTCAGTGTTTGTGTATTTTATATTACATTATTTTGTGCTCTTTTTTCTGTTGGTGCATACAGGGGACCTTTTTTTTGCTTATGTAAAACAATGTGTTTTTTATGCTGCACATGGCCAATAAAATGAATCTGAAAACCACAGAATAGTTAGTGGTTGACACAAAAATGTTGCTTCAACAAGTACAGTGCCTTGCGAAAGTATTGAACCTTTCAACATTTCGCCACATTTCAGGCTTCAAACATAAAGCTATACAAATTAAATTTTTTGTCAAGAATCAAAAACAAGTGGGACACAATCGTGAAGTGGAACGAAATTTATTGGATAATTTAAACTTTTTTAACAAATAAAAAATTGAAAAGTGGGGCGTGCAATATTATTCGGCCCACTTGCGCTAATACTTTGTAGTGCCACCTTTTGCTGCAATTACAGCTGCAAGTCGCTTGGGGTATGTCTCTATCAGTTTTGCACATTGAGAGACTGGAATTCTTGCCCATTCTTCCTTGCAAAACAGCTCGAGCTCAGTGAGGTTGGATGGAGAGCGTTTGTGAACAGCAGTCTTCAGCTCTTTCCACAGATTCTCGATAGGATTCAGGTCTGGACTTTGACTTGGCCATTCTAACACCTGGATACGTCTATTTGTGAACCATTCCATTGTAGATTTGGCTTTATGTTTTGGATCATTGTCCTGTTGGAAGATAAATCTCCATCCCAGTCTCAGGTCTTTTGCAGACTCCAACAGGTTTTCTTCAAGAATGGTCCTGTATTTGGTTCCATCCATCTTCTCATAAATTTTAGCCATCTTCCCTGTCCCTGCTGAAGAAAAGCAGGCCCAAACCATGATGCTGCCACCACCATGTTTGACAGTGGGGATGGTGTGTTCAGGGTGATGAGCTGTGTTGCTTTTACGCCAAACATCGTTTTGTATTGTGGCCAAAAAGTTCGATTTTGGTTTCATCTGACCAGAGCACCTTCTTCCACATGTTTGGTGTGTCTCCCAGGTGGCTTGTGGCAAACTTTAAACAAGACTTTTTATGGATATCTTTGAGAAATGGCTTTCTTCTTGCCACTCATCCATAAAGGCCAGATTTGTGCAGTGCACGACTGATTGTTGTCCTATGGACAGACTCTCCCACCTCAGCTGTAGTTATCTGCAGTTCATCCAGAGTGATCATGGGCCTCTTGGCTGCATCTCTGATCAGTCTTCTCCTTGTTTGAGATGATACTCCTTCCATTTCAATATAATTGCTTGCACAGTGCTCCTTGAGATGTTTAAAGCTTGGGAAATCTTTTTGTATCCAAATCCGGCTTTAAACTTCTCCACAACAGTATCTCGGACCTGCCTGGTGTGTTCCTTTGTCTTCATGGTTCTCTCTGCGCTTTAAACAGAACCCTGAGACTATCAAAGAGCAGGTGCATTTATTTATCATCATCAGTCATTTAGGACAACATTGGATCATTCAAAGATCCTCACTGAACTTCTGGACTGAGTTTGCTGCACTGAAAGTAAAGGGGCCGAATTATATTGCACGCCCCACTTTTCAGTTTTTTATTTGTCAAAAAAGTTTAAATTATCCAATAAATTTCGTTCCACTTCACGATTGTGTCCCACTTGTTGTTGATTCTTGACAAAAAATTAAAATTTAAATCTTTATGTTTGAAGCCTGAAATGTGGCGAAATGTTGAAAGGTTCAAGGGGGCCGAATACTTTCGCAAGGCACTGTAAATTGGGAGATGGTTCTAGTTTGAATAACAAATCAATGTTCTAGCTCATCTTTTGATTTTCTGTTTTCAATCTTTGTGAAATTAATAAAACATTCTCACAAATAACAAAACCTTTTCAATTACAATACAGGCTTTCGTAGATACTTGTAGTAAACAATAACATTAATGTAAATGATAGATTTTGTATTAAGAATTGACAAAACTGGCAACCCAAATGAGAGACTCATTCTGGTCTCTGATTGGATAATCTTCTTGAAAACACATAAACATTAAGATTAAGAAGAGCTGCTTTAGTTTCAGAGTAACCTAACCCTGATCTTTAGATGATCTACAGTATGACATAATGAGGATCACTTAGTTCTAAGTTTTACAATGAGGTAAATCTAGTCTTTACTGATGCCTTGGAACATATGTTTTTGATCGCAACGGCTAATTATAGATTAGCAAAGCAGAGGGCCACATAAAATGACCTAGTTTGGACATGTCTCATGCTTAAACATATTATTTTAGATCCATGATTAAACACCACAAGATTTTCTCTTTTTATTATTTTGTAAGAATTATTAAAATGTACAAAAAGACGTCACATAATACAACAAAACAATATATTATCTGCGATCGATGGCTCCACAACAGTCAGTCAGTGAGGGCAAACAGCATCTATCGAGCCTTTCTTCTTCGTATTCACAAAACAACAATGGTAAAAAACAATGACAAATGGTGGTTTTTGTGGAGGGGCTGTTCACCAGGCTGGGGCTGTATTCGCCAGTCGCCGCATTCGCCTGCGGAGGAAAAGCCAAAAGCAACAATCAGGAAAAGAGAAGAATGCTCTGTGTATATGTATGTAAGTACATACATATAAATAATTGTATAATTGTATATACATGAAATCACAATCAAACCACCTGCCATTTAACTAATTTACAGTACATGTATATTAATGCCAGGCTATGACTGTTGCCCCCTGCAGGGGGCAAAGACTGAGTGAGTCTTCTATGGAAAGCAGCATCAGTGACAGACTTATCTACCCTCGATGTGTGAGGGAGAGGTCCCGCAGGTCCTTCCATCCTGCTGCTGTCAGATTGTACAATGAGAACAGCTGAGCCTGGACATGTGCCGTTCCCTACTCTGATAATTCACTAATCTGGGGCGACAGTAGCTCAGTTGGTAGAGCATTGGCCTTTTAGCCAGAAGGTCGTGGGTTCACCATCGAATCCCTCTGTCTGCTGTTGTTGTGTCCTTGGCAAGACACTTAACCTCTGGGAACACCTGATGCCACAGTGGGGCGTCTGCGGCTTTAAAGTGCCAAACTGCTGTTGTGTCCTTAGGCAAAACACTTCACCCCCATTGCCTAGAATGAGTCTGGTGTGTGTGTGAATGGTTGGTGGTGGTCGGAGAGGCCGATGGGACATACTGGTTGCCTCGCTTCTGTCAGTGTGCCCCAGGGCAGCTGTGGCTACAGTAGTAGTTTATTACCACCGTGTATGGAGTGAATGAATGATGACATGTAAAGCGGTTTGAGTGTCCAAAAAAAGCGCTATATGAAACCGATGCATTATTATTATTATTATTTTTAATCTGAGGATTTTTTCTTCTTTTTTTGTCTGTAGAGTGCAACTATGACATGATTTCTTCCCACTGAGGGACGTTTTAAGGTTAATTTTAATTTCACATTGTTTGAAGTTATTGTAAAGAATAATCTGTGAAATGAAGTCGTAACAGGAGGTTTTGAAAGTGCATGTGGCGGTTTGTCCCTGACCTGGTGTTTCTGTCCTGGTCCCGGATCTTCTTCTCCATCTCTGCGTCTGTGAGTGTCTCCAGCAGCGGGCACCACTGGTCTGCGTCTCCTGTGTTTCGGATAGCAATCTCCACTGTCGGCAGCGGGTTCTCGCTGAAAGCACACACACGTCAGACTCAATAAAACAACAATAGGACACACATACACACTTTGTTCCTTGAAATGCTTAAATATAGAAGTTTAGGAACTGGTTTAACGCAGTAGAACCCTCACTTACAAATATGCAACGTAAAGTTCAAAGGGCAAATTAAGACTTTTTGGTTTCATTATTTTAGTAATGGATCATTCTAGGGATGATTATCATTATTAATTGATTAGTTGCAGAAGGGTTTTGCACACGTCTCCATCAGCTGTTGATGACCTTTTTCAGGTCATAGAACTTATCATTTTAACTCAAAGTTTTAGTCCGAATGGGACACAAATTTATAGTGAAAATGGATGAACCAGAGAGTTTTGATCAACATGCCTTTAACAGCCTTTTATGCCTGTTAAATGTATAAAAGGATTCTATTTCTTTAGGAAAGAACTGCCCTCCTCGAAGGAACACCTATTAAAATGTGTCTCGTATTATCATCAGAATGATTGACAATAAGGAGGAACAATAATTTAAATGATCCAGCCGGAAGAAGAAAATCCCATCTAAACAGTTGTGTGTCGTCTGTCACTTTGCTCCATCAGCTGTTGGTGAAGTTTTACATTTCAACCTGAAAACCTGCAGCTTTAATTCAAGTACGGCGTATGAGTGAACAAAGTACTTTGTTTTAAGATGGAGCTGGTGTGGTTTGTAAACGGGTACACTCGACAGTCCAGAAAGTCAGCTGAAGTATGTACATGTTTACAGTCTGTTTATAAAACAGCTCTTTATAATCAAATAGTTGATTTATTGTGAGTAATTGATTAATCATTACAGCTCTACAATACATCCCAAATCCCTGAACATTCAGGACACAGGACCTTATTACAGGTTATTATTATGTTTTGTGTAGAACCAGTTGTAATGAATGGCTTTTGAGCGGGTCCCAGCTCAAAAGTGGCCAAAATGACGTGCGCTGACATGCTTGCAATACCACCCCGGGCCGATGGGGGTGGACCCGGAATAAGAATTAGCCAATGCTAACATATAGCATTGGCAGACCTCTCAAAAACGTCTTTACAGGATGGTCCAAAAACTGGCTCTTGGCCCAAAGCTCCGTTCCACATGTGTGTCAATGCTGAGGGGGGTGAATTTTTTTGATCCACTCTAGTTTACTCGCTGTGAATTTCTCGTTCAAAAGTCTCTCGTTCAAATGAATGGAGCTCTCAGCGGCTGACGCATGCGCAGATGCGTTTTTTCACAATTTTCTTGTGGGCGGGACCACTCACGGCCATTATGGATAGCTCCAGTAGAGCACATTTTTGGGCCCATTAGTTAGAACGGCGGAGATAGCCATGACTACGTCCATTAATTTTTACAGTCTATGTTGCAACTTGCCGTTTAATAAATACACAAAAACAGAGTGCAATCTGGTGGATGTAATACGCAAACGTAAATGACCAGATTAAACTTAGAAAACACACAAGTGAAACAGATAGATGTTTAATTAAGAATCGCAATATATAATACTTTCCATATCACAATACTGAACAGAATTGATTTTCCCCCACCACTAGATGAGAGTGGAGTAGAGTAGAGTTGGTGGAAAGGGGCCAATATATAAACACATGACTCTAAAGCCTAGCGTACATCGACAGAGAAACTGGGGACAACTAGTTGCAAGGCGGCTTTTGGCAACTGAGAGGAGATGGTGGGAGATGATCAGTTGCCGAAATCGGTCGATGTGCGCGCTCTTACAACTGGAGATGATCAGTCGGTCTCCAGTTCCAGTCAGTTGCCCGTGTTCTACTTTTCGGCAACTAGTTGTCCTCAGTTGCCCCGATGTGCGCGCTCCATGCGCCGCTCCAACAACGTGTGTGTATTGCGTGTATTGCGAGCCCGCAACAGTTTGTTGTCAGAAAACACCCTGTAGTTGAGGCCAGTTGCTGTCGATGTACGCGCTGTTATTCAAGAGACTGGCCTGCGACTCAGAGTTGCCCGTTTTCGTCAGATTGTCGATGTGTGCGGGGCAGCAACTCAGAGGCGACGGATATAATCAGTTGCCAGTCCGATGTACGCTAGGCTTTAGTGTTGTGCGAGTACCTGAAAGCGTAGGTTCTCTG
This sequence comes from Knipowitschia caucasica, assembly GCA_964034765.1. Classification (NCBI taxonomy): domain Eukaryota; kingdom Metazoa; phylum Chordata; class Actinopteri; order Gobiiformes; family Gobiidae; genus Knipowitschia; species Knipowitschia caucasica. The sequence goes on from OZ035831.1 coordinate 11,574,942, forward strand.
GTGCCAGCTCAGTTGTCCCCTGATGCTGTAGGCGATGGTGGTGACGAACTCTCCTCCGAGGCCCAGCTCCGAGCACAGCTTCAGGGCAAACTTCTCCGGAGAGTTCTCCCGCTCCGACATGTCCCACTCAAACTGGTCCACCAGCGAGATGTTCCCCACATGGATGTTCAACTGCGGACAGAAAACACGACTTTGAGCTGAAGTAGACATTGAGGACGAACGAAAACTGCTGAGTTAGCCTGGTCTTATCCATCCGTAAACTCTGGTCCATGATCATTTCCTGCATGTACGTCTGGGTCTGATCCTAGTGGCTGCAATTTCCTCGGTTGAATCCCCTCCGACCAATCAGAGAGGGGGGGAGGAGGGTGTTGTAGGTCGATGTTGGTGAGGTCAAGAGTTTGCGCTGAATTTGCTGATCGAAGTTTGGTGGCGAATGCGATAGTAAAGTAATCTGTTCTGGTTCAATCCAAATATCAAGAAATTGAAGCCGAAGCAAGAGGAAGTTTTAGCAAATGTCATTGCTGCAAAGATGTTGTGGCTCTACTCCCCACAGGCTCCGTTAGTGGCAAAGGAGATGGCTAAAGCTAGGCTAAATGCTAAAGCTATCGTTCATGTTAAATACCTGATTCACTCTCACATCACGTAAACTCAGATCCAATCGTTTCAATCTGAAAAAGGAGTTACCTGACCTTACCTCACATGTCGTACATCAGTCCAATAATTTGAGTTCAGAATGAGCAATACAGAACCACATGTGTCACTTTACTGAGTCACTTTGTCTCAGACCCTCATGCTGCTCACATGCACAGATGTAAACATACATTATATTTATAACAACTAGGGTTATCAAACGAATACAATTTTTTAGTTGATTAATCGCATAGTAATGCATTTTTTAACATTCTAATTATCTCATTTAACTTCAATTGGAGTGGATTTTAATCAAATTTAATGACACATTATCATTCCTATCAAATGTACTTCAATCTGTTTGATTTGCTCACAACCTTTTACTTTGGGCACAACCAACATCAGCTGTTAATGAAAGGGAAAATGTACGTACCACAGCTTTAATTTAGGGAGTTTAGTTGCGTATCAGGAGGAGACACGGACACTTCCTGAGGCTCCCTAATTTCAATAGAATAAGAATATACAGTATTTTATGGTGGCTTCTTGATTAGGCTAAAGTCAGAGATTGTATACTTAATTCTTGCTTCTTTATTATGCTAAAGCGAGAGGTTTTATTTTATCATTGTATAGAATTATTGTTCATTTATCTTGTGCTGTGTGTTCCTCATTCCAACGGTTCTGTAACTAGTGATGCAGCACTGAAATTTCCCCACTGTGGGACAAATAAATGATCTAGAAAATAGTTTACTTTTTAATTGTGAAGAACATTTTAAAGTGAGACGTGCCCATCCTCCTCCCCATCCTCCTGGTTAGATTAAAGGAAGCTAGTATATGGCCACACCTGCGGAAGCCAGCTGTGTCCTTAGGCAAGACACTTCACCCACATTAGAATAAGTCTGGTGTGTGTGTAAATGGTTGGTGGTGGTCAAAGGGGGCGATGGCACAGACTGGTTGCCTCGCTTCTGTCAGTGTGCCCCAGGGCAGCTGTGGCTACAGTAGTAGTTTATCACCACCGTGTCCTGAAAAGCGCTATATAAAACAAATGCATTTTTATTGAAGTAATTTAAACCCTCTCTATTGGTCTAACAATTCCACTCCAGCAAATATATTTAAGAGAGTCAGTTCCATCAGATTTTGAACTTTAAATGTACTTGAATTTTTTTGTTTTGAAAAATATCTCTCTCTGACCGTCATGGCCTTGTTGTAGTAAAGAGACTAAAGAGTTCTGCGCTGACCTTAATGATGACTCTCTGGTCCATCTGCTCGTCCAGGATGCTGTCCGTGGGGTAGGACTCTATCTGTTGTCGGATGGCGGAGGCGATGGCCGGGACGAACGCCAGAGGATTCAGGTCCAGGTCGTCGCACAGGATCTCGGCAAACATCTCCGGAGTCATGAGCTTCTCTGCAGCCACACCACACGTCAATTCCAACACTAGGCCAATTTACACCAAATTTCACCCAAGGGACTAACTCTAGTGTAGTCTAGTGTATGTCCCTTCAGCTGTTTGGGTCATGGCACATCTTTTCCATTGAAAGCATTCACACGGCACACCACCAGCTAAAAACAGCTATAAAAACAAATCCGTAATAAAGCCTGCAGCCTGTATTAACAATAAAATATCATTCTCATCAGAGAATCACATGGATGATTGACTGGATTGGCTGTTCTGAGCTTTAAAATGAGGTATGACATGACATTGGTTCAGATTTGATGGGGCTGAAGTTGGCTGAACGACTACCAGATACATCAGTGCCATGCTATCAAAAAGAAATGCAGTGTTGTGCCAGTTCACAGCTTCAGTTCATACATGCTCAAAGTGAACAGTTCACGTTCAAAGTTCACAATTTTAATTCTGAACAAGTTCAAAGTTCAGTTCATTTTACTTTTTCGTGAGATACTTAAATACATATTTTTTTCACACTACAAGCTATATATATATATATATATATATATATCTCCTGTACACCCACAGGACGAGAGCCTTTTGACTACAAAACAGACCAGATTTATATGGTTTTCAATGGGAGCAAAACGGAGTTGCCCCATCTCTGCTCATAAACTACAGACAGTAATGCGCTGTAGTGCGTGTGTCTATACTTTGTGTCAAATGTAAACGGTGTAAACTTTGTCGCTAACTCACCCTGTGTTTTCATCACGACTCGGGCACATGTGAAAAGCACCAGCTCACAGCGCCACACCGCAACACGGAGTCGGGGTGCGTTCACAGACGGTGGAAACCGTAGGAATTTTTAGATTTCGGCGGAAAAAGTGCGAGAATACAGGAGAGAGGAACTTTCTCTCGTTGCGTTTCAAAAGAGAAAACAGATTCCAACGTTCATAGTGATGTCTGCCGTTCATGACACATAAAATGAACTAATTCACGTTCAAGTTCTTTTTTAAAAAAAAATGTGCGTTCAGTTCAATGTTCACGAAAAAATGAGCGTGTTCAATGAACGCGTTCTTTTGAACTCGTTCACGCACAACACTGAAGAAATGTCAGTATAGTCAAACGTCAAGTCAAAGTCTAACCCGTCCTAAAGTCCACAGCTGGATTCCAGAGTGTAACATGCCTATGTTGGCAGGGCTGAAGCAGGCTGGATGACACTGTGAACGTGTGCTTATGATCTCAAAGACTACTGTGGGAGAGGGCCTCATAAATGACATGGAGGGCCACAATTGACCCGCAGGCCTTAGTTTGAATGTGTTTTTGTTTGTTCCATGCAGTTTTGTTTTTCTCGTTACTGTTTGGATGTGCACATGTAAATCAACTTGTTCTATATGTTCAAATATGTTGTCATTATTAGCTGCAGAAATAACAGCTGTCTGGATTTGAGAAAGAAACAAGTTTAACATCTGTACTGTAGCGCCCCCCAGAGGATGCAAGTGTGCCACTACAATGTTTTTTGTCTAAATGTGATGCTTTCGGATGTGATGCAGCATGTTTAGGCCTTTCTGTTGAAGATGCAGTAAGCGATGTTGTTAGCTTAGCCGTAGCACCAACTGGAAACCCCTCCCCCCTCCACCAAACCAAACATCCAGCATTTTATTTTCTTTGTCACAACAGGGAGAGTGGGCGGCAAACGTGAAATTGGCATTTTCTGTTCAGCCCTTTTAGGTTTTAGAAAATCCGATAACTCAGGTGCACTCGTGAGAAACAGGAAGAGGGTGAAGGGGGTAAACACATCCCATTGGTTTATACTGTATTTATAGGTCTGCTCCATAATATTGTTTATACATTTTTGGAGACTATAGGCATCTGGTCAATTTCATTACTATTGAAAACACATGATAACTTGACTACTTTTAGGGTTTAGGGACGTTTTCCCACAATATTTAAAAAAAAAAAGGGTCTGGAAAAAAAATCACTGGCTGTATCTTTCAATGTTTGTTAAAGGTTCCTGTACCGTTCATGTTCCAGGTGAAGGCATCTCGGAGTTTTTGTCCTTCGATCTCCATGTCGAGGCGGATCGGCACCAGCACTTCAGCCTGAGTGGCATTTTCGTGAATGACAGCCGGGTCATGGTCATCAAAACTGACGGAAAGAAGAGGTTCTGTCAGCGTCCCTCCAGTAAGAAGACTTATACAGTGATAAGTGATGTCACGTTGCAGTGGGAGGCGGAGGGTGTAACGTGTCAGCATGTGGATTATTGGTGGTGTCAGAGAGGTTTCTATCAGTCTGCTCATGCGAGTTTTGTGAACCGCCACAAAGGATGAAGTAAATTAAAAATGTGTTGAAAATACTATAAAAGTCTGATGCATGAGTATCCTTGCGGAGTCTCATTGTCTATTCTTGTAAAAAAGAAAAAAAGAAATCACAACTCATAATTGTTATTTTCTTATGAAAATTAGCTGTTTGCATCTTAAAAGAACTTCATAAAATACCTAAAGTAGCAATATGTAGGATTTTCATGTCAAGTAATCATATAAGGGCCTGTCAAAAGGCATTAATAAAACATGCTGATAACAGTTTTACAGCCCATTATCTTGTTATTGTTTTCATTTCTATGTCCCGCCAGCTACCGTTTTAAAAAATAAAATAAAAAGGAAAATAATAAATAAAAGAATTCACCGCGTCGAGCTTATCTCACTGGTAAAGTACCATGTGGCCGCAGAACTAAAAAGGTCTCGTTATGATTTTCAAATCATTAACGACAAAACAAGGAATAAAACCAGGATTTCTATCTTTGTGAAAAATGTGTTGGTTATAGATTTGTTGTTGACAAAACTCAGTCTATTCAGATATTACGTGCCAGCTGGATTCATCTGCATATCTGGCAACTTGAGTCAGGGAGAGTGTGAGAGGACTACAGAATATTGGCCGTGGTTGCAGTACCACTTTTGGCCAAATTTTTACATATTGTTAGATTGAGATTAGAAGTAAATGTATTTGGTCCACAAACAATACAAATTCTTACTAGTACATGTAAGTTCTAGTCCGGGGCCTCAGTGGAATCCAGTTTTAAGATTTAAAGAAATGGGTGGAGTCTGGTGTGCTCCTGCTCAGGTTGGTAGTTGGAACTAAAACCTGCAGCCACACCTGCCCCGCTCACCCCTGAAACCTAGCAGTAGTATTTACCAGAGAGGGAAGGTCCTCTTCTTGTCTCGTCCCACTCGGCTGCGGTTGATGGTGGTGGAGCAGGGAACAGCGTCCAGATGATGGGAGCTGTTTGGTAACGTCGGAACCCACTGAGTGTTCCTCTTTGCCTTCTGCTCCCTACAACAACAAACAGGGAAGAAGTCAGGGCCGTGTGTGTAACCAAAGACTAGTAAACTGTATTTATGATGAAGATATTTTGACACATCTGTTTAGTGCGGTCCATACTTGATGTAGGCTGGGGGCTCGGCGATGGACACGGCTTTGTATTTCTCATCATTTCCTTCCAGAATCTCCTCCACCTCCGAGGCTTTGAGTAGAGTGACGCTGGTGGCCAACTGTGTGTATCCATGATCTAGATCACGCCACATACAAGCGACATTGAAGTTATGTCCTAAATATTAGCAAGTACACATGATAACTGGCTCTTGGAAATAAAATCAATGTAATGAGTTATCTCTGTATTGTAAATCATGGGTGTCAAAGTCAAGGCCCGGGGGCCAGATCCAGCCCGCAAGACCATTTTTAGTGGCCCCTAAAATTATTTTTTATTATTATACGGCTCCTCACAGCAGCAGTAGAACGCTCCTTTGATTTGAATATAATTTCCAAACGTTCTACCGGTCATTTTTTCTTGATAACTGACCTCTCAAAACAATAATGACCGCTGCCCTTTGGTAACGCACCCTCTGCTTGTAATTCCGATGTGTAGATTACTCCGCAAGTAGTTCCGGCCACTCCGGAGCTAGCCACACTCAATAAACCAATCAAAAAGCAAATATCAATCAATCAACACATTTAAATGTTAATCGGAGAATACATTATACATATATATTCTTAATACGCGTGCTCAGAGGTTTTCAGAATTATCCGTTAAGGTTTTCATGACAAAAATACTGTTTTAATGCAAGAAAAAGCGATTACAATAAACCTGGAAGTACGTTCCGGGACATTTTAGGAACATTTGCAGAGGATCTCATTATGGATTTATTTGAGTTTATGTGTCATTCACCGCTAATGTACAGAATTCTTTGTTCAGTTTTCATGCAGTTCAAGAGAGTTCTAGTTTGGAAGTTGCTAGCCTAACTGTTACTCACATAGGGTTACTTATCATCAACTTGCAGCATTGACGGTAATGGGCGACCAAGGAAGGTTATGCATCTATTTTCTCAGGAAATCAACCAAATGTAATGTATTCTAACATTTTAACCCAATAACACATCATTAGAAGTGAAATAGTTCAATATATGATATGTTTAACTTTATATTTGATCCAGTTTTGGTTCAATCTAAACAATAAACACATTTTATTTTTAGAAAAATAAACCAGAAAATAAAAGTGAAACTCATGTCACATTAAAGTCATGTTAGAATATCTTCATGATGTAAAAAACTATGATAAGAAAAGGAAATCTCTTCAATTGTTTCAGCCCCTGACCAAAATGAGTTTGACACCCCAGCTGTAAATAATATTATCTTATTATTATTATAATTTTTATTTCCAAATTGTTACTTTAATGTTATTTTTATTGTGAAAAACTATGCGACCAAGTCTATTCACATCCATCTACCACAATTACTGGACCATCAACTGCTACTTTTTCACTTGCTTTGAACCCTGCCGCCAATATAATGTGATGGGCTGATATAGTGTCACGTTACATGAAAACCTGCGGCTTATATTCAAGTGCAGCTTATGTCTGGACAAAATGTACTTCCTTTTCGAATTTAGCGGCTGTGGTTTATTTACAGGTGCACTTCATTGTCCGGCAAGTACTGTATATTTGATTACATCTTTTTCAGACAGAAAGGTGAAAAACAGAGGACTCCCTCGCTCTGCCAATCAGGTCTCATCCCAAAACATCAAATAGTGACTGACAGGGAAAATAACATCAATAATATGAAGCTTAAAGAAGACTTGTTACCATGAGATGACTCTACAATCTTCTTCCGCTCTTCCACAGAGGCCTGTTTCCTCCATAATGAGGGGTACCTCTTATATATAGAACCTCTGAACATGCGCAAGTAGTTTCCCACCTGCACAAACAAGAAACATTTATTTTATTTTTTAACTATATATGTTACTTTTGAAAATTCCAACATGCGACAAAAATCTATGGGGGTTTGTGTGTTTGCAAAGATGATTAACATTGGAGCAAACCGATTATCGTGCACATGTTATTTCACATTGGTCAGGACAATGACAATCAAACAAACAGTTGCCAGAACCTTTAGGACTCAGTGTTTACGCCTTTATTTTCCATCAATATTTATGCTTTAAAAGTGTACAATTGATTGCACATAAACTTGAAATACAAAAAAATAAAAAATAAAGTTCCCAGCCCAAACTTACATTCACACAGTAATAGACCATCCCTGCATCAAGTTCAAATGGATATTAATAATTTAATATTATATTAGAATAATCATAACTGTGGCACCACCAGCATAAGCCATCAGACCTCCGAAGAGCCTGGCTAGTAGTGTGATGGGAGACCGTGCCACAGCAGGGCGACTGTAGTGCTACACATTGTGTGACAGGAGTTAATATTATAATAATAATGCATTGGTTTTATACAGCGCTTTTCAGGACACTCAAAGACGCTTTACATGTCATTATTCATTCACTCCATACACGGTGGTGATAAACTACTACAGTAGCCACAGCTGCCCTGGGGCACACTGACAGAAGCGAGGCAACCAGTATGTGCCAACACCAGACTCATTCTAGGCAATGGGGGTAAAGTGTGTGGTAATTAGATAGCTATAAAGTGATCTGGCCTTAGGACAACAACCCGATTGTGTATCTGCTATGATTGTGTGTCCATGTTCTGTTCTTTCGATGTCTTGTTATGTTCTGATTGTTCTCTTGATATGACACGAATGCTTATCCATGTATGACGTATGTGTGACGTAAACATTGACTATATAAACCATATCCTAAATATGTTCTGTCTGAAAAAACTGACCAAACTGAATGAATAAACAACCACGCCACGATGCACAGGATTCCGTTTGGTCTGAGTCTGATTTTCCACAGGTGGTGGAGAATGTGTGGCGCTTAAAGTGCATCTGGCGTTGGATGTTTTGAGAATGGTTTTTTCAGCGTGTGGGAGCAACAACACATTAACTCGAAGCGGACGCTGAGAGGGCTCCCTCACTTTCTAACAGTTTTGTGTTTAAATTGAATTTTTCCACAATTTTCTTGGGGCTGATTTTCCACAAGTGTCTTGCCTAAGGACACAACAGCAGTTTGGCACTTTACAGCCGCAGCCGCCCCACTGTGGCATCAGGTGTTCCTAAAGGTTAAGTGTCTTTGCCAAGGACACAACGACAGCAGACAGTGGGAGACGATGGTGAAAGCCGGGCTCAAACCCACGACCCTCTGGCTTAAAGGACAACGCTCTACCAACTGAGCTACTGTCGCCCTAAAGTTGTGTCCTTTGGCAAGACACTTCACCTACATTGCCTAGAATGAGTCTGGTGTGTTTGTGAATGGTTGGTGGTGGTCAGAGGGGCTGATAGAATATCCTGGTTGCCTCGATGAGGTCAGTGTTCCCCAGGGCAGCTGTGGCTACAGTAGTTATGTAGTAGTTAGTGAGAATAGAGTGAATTAGAAATTACTTGTGAACCGTCTTTGAGTATCCAAAAAGTGCAATATAAATTCTGTACCTTATTAAAAATTCTATTAAAAAAACTAGAGTAACAATGGAAACAGAAAATACCATCAAAAGCTATTATTTCTACAAAAATGTCAGCTAATAGGATGTGCTGGTTTGAGCGTCAATCTGAGCCAATTTCTTACATATAAAATACATTATTTTATTTGTATATTTTCTAATTATACCGTCATCAGAGAGATGTAATCGTTAGTCATTATTATTCACAATGCACAAAAATCTATAAACAGATTCCAATGAAACACACGTAGCATCTGAGAATACAACACTTTACTGCCTCGTATCAAACATCGCACTGAAATGATAAACAACCCTTTTCGAGACCATTTTCTACAAAATCTCATGATTGCAAATATTTTCTGTTAGCATGTTAGCTCGCCCTGCTAGCTCACAGAACACTGCACATGGGTGACGTAAACCCACGCGCGTCTGAAAACAACATGGTCCACGTCACACACAAACCTCCGAGCCGATCATGTAATAATCCCCATCGTCTTCCAGCAGGAATTTCACCGGCTTTTGCCCAAAGGTCTTACTGAGCGCCATGCTAGCACCGGAATAACAAAGCTCCGCGAGTCCCACGGCTGTGTCCCTCGTCGGCGCCTGTAGCAAAATCAAAACACGGAAGTAATTGAACCAATCGAGAAAAGAGGAAAATGAATCGGTGAAAGACAGTCTTTGTTTTACGGTTGTAGCGAGACAATCTGAAGAAGTGTTCGTGGTGGTAGTTCGGCAGAATTACCTGTGATACGAGCCTATGAAATACATTGATGAGTTCGGAGAAGGAGATGGTTCAAAGTGTGTTTCGATCCTCTGGACTGTGGGTACGAGCTGGGCACACTATTTTGACCTGGTCCATCACCCTGATTTTGTTCTTACACAACACTGGTGAGAGTTTATTTATTTAATGAGAGATTTGATTGAAATCATTACTTACACATAACTTTCAAACCACAAATCATTGCATTACACTAGTATAAAACATTTTGGTTCTATCATCTTATCACGATTACTAGATATAGTTTCCACATAAATATTTATTACAAATAAGCAAAATACAACATGTTTGATGGGAAAATAAGTGCAGTGGATTCCTTGAGTCTATGCTTCTGCTGCATTAGCGTTTGAAAGAGGACAGAAAAAATCTCTACAACTTTTCCTGGGGCCAAAATGAAGATGACTTTGCGTTTACCCTGAAACCACAACTACTTTCTTGACAGTTAAAATAGTGTATTATAAGACAAGACCGCTCCAGGTTTGGTCAAGTGGCATTTGACCAAAGCCCCCTCGGACCCCACCGCACTCCCCCGCCTCCTGCTCACCAGCACCGGGTGAGTACAACGGTGCAAACACTGCTCCCTGTCCGTCTGGCAGTGCATTACCAGTCCAAACACTGAACTGTGCTGACTCCCTTCTGACTCTGGGAGCTAAAGAACAACAAGGGTTTTCACATTTTAGGCCAATTGAGACTGTGTGTGTTCCTCGCACCAGCTCAAAAATGTTTTTAAATTCTAAAAAACGAAATCAAAACAGGACAGCAGTTAGACGGTCCAACTCTGCAAATCTAATTTCTGTTCCCTGTAGAAATCAATCAACCACATTAATCGACTCTGACGTTATTTTTAAACTTGCTATGCTTAATGTCAGATCTCTATGTAACAAATCATTTTTAATTAATAATTTTATCACTTCTTATGATCTTGATTTTATGCTTATGGCTGAAACATGGCTGGACCAAAATACAGGAAATGCAGTTCTAATAGAAGCAACACCACCCAATTTTAAATTCGAATCCGAAATACGAGAAAACAAAAGGGGGGGAGGCATAGCTGCAGTTTTTAGAGAGCACTTTGTCTCCCATAGAATGCCCCTTGGAAATTTTTCATCGTTTGAGTATATTTCTTTTAAAATGGAACAAAAGCAATCTTCTACTCTTTTCATTGTCCTGTACAGGCCACCACAGTCATGTTGCGATTTTATTGACCATTTTACTGAACTACTTTCATTCGTGTGCACAGATTTTGATAGTTTAGTTATTACAGGTGATTTTAATGTACATGTTGATAATGTTGATGACAGAAATGCAAAGGAGCTGGCTTCTGTATTTGAGACCTTTGGTTTCATTCAGCACGTGAGTGGCCCCACCCACAGCAGGGGGCACACTCTTGACCTGCTAATTACAAAGGGGGTTAATGTATCAAATGTTAATGTAGTTGATGTTGCTTTGTCAGATCATTTCTGTGTATTTTTTGACATGTGTTTTGCTAGCAAACCACCAGCTGAATTTACAATTGTCAGAAGAAGACACATACATGAAAACACAAGTGAACTGTTCATGGGAATGCTAAATTTTGAGAAAACTCCATGCTCTACTGTTGATGAATTGTATAACTCTGTCACCACCAGTGTTCTGACTGTTCTGGACGCCATTGCTCCTGTGACGGTTAAAATAGTTACCAGTAAGAAAAAGGCCCCATGGACTAAGGCAGACTCGGTTAGGGCACAGAAGCAAGAGTGCCGGAGGGCCGAACGGAAGTGGCGAAAGTCCAATTTCCAGGGCGATTATGAAATCTTTAAAGATGAGTTGGGTGAATTTAACCGGGTTCTACGTAGAACAAGAGAAATGTATTTTTCTGACATTATTGGAGGTTGCAGTAACAATTTTCGTGTTATGTTTTCAACAGTTGCCCCTAGAATTTTCCTCTAAATCTAGGTGTAATGAGTTCGCACAGTTTTTCGATGACAAAGTACAAGGAATCAAAAACACTATCACCTCCACAGCACGTATAACAATGCAACAGCCAGAGAAGCTTTTTGAGCTAACTCACTTTGCACCTGTGGATACTGAAACTGTCAAAAAGATAATCATGAGTCTGAGCTCCTCCACATGTAGCCTGGATATATTGCCCTCTAAATTTCTGAAGTCCGTCCTGAGCAGTTTGTTACCTTCACTGACACAAATAGTAAACATGTCTCTGTCGTCAGGAACATTTCCTATGGCCCTAAAAACAGCAGTCATAAGACCTCTCCTGAAAAAGAGCAGTCTGGATCCTGCGGGACTTCAAAATTATCGCCCCATATCGAATCTGCCATTCATTGGAAAAATTCTTGAAAAAGTGGCCTCCCAACAACTTACTGAATTTTTAACAATGAATAATTCTTTTGATATGTTCCAGTCTGGGTTTAGACCCCACCACAGCACTGAGACCGCTCTAGTGAAGGTAACAAACGACATTCGACTTCACACTGATGCAGGTAAAGTCACAGTTTTGGTCATGTTAGATCTTAGTGCCGCGTTCGACACTGTCGACCATGAGATTGTTGTATATTTTAATATTTGACCATTTGAACATCATAGCCAGAAAGACCTCTGTGCACTCAGGAAAAACCCCAAGGACACAGGATAATCAGACATGAGTCATAAAGATAAAATGCTGTTTAAACAGGGCGAATTATTAACTTTAAATAATAAACATTTTGACGAGGACAATCTTGAGGCAGACTGGGAGATTCACCAACTGCATTCTGACGCCTCCCAGTGGATAGGGGACGTCAGCACACCCGGAAACCTCCACCCTTGGACGCATAAGGATGACGTCATCGGAAGTCTCCCTCATGAGCCCGTGTGTGTGTGTTTTTTGAGGTCAGACAGGACAGGGCACGGACAGGGAAAGACCAGGCAGAGAATAGGAGCACTTTTGTTGAACATTCTGTATCTGATTGTAAAGATAATTAAATGCAGATGTTAAACTTGAATATCGTTTGCCTTACTTCTGCAACCATTTTGAAACACGTTAGTCAAAGGGAATTATTGACTACATTTGGTGACCCGAGACGTGATGGTGCAGAAGAAAGACAGAGATGAGCTCAAATATAGACTGGGTCCGTGGGCCGGGAGAATTCTCTCTTCTCTTCGAAAGAGGTAAGCGGATCGTTACTTTTGAAAATCTGCACATTGTTTTAAATGGAAGAGAGAGAGAGAATTCGGCTCGACGGACTGCAGCGTGGCCAGGCGACCGCCGTGACGGGGCGTTCTATCGGACGCGATAGAACAATAGTCAGGTTTAGACGTTTTAACCTTGGGGGAAGCATTGGTCCCTCCTTAAAAAACAGAACAGATGATGAAAAGAGCCACAGGGGTATAAGTGCAAAAGAGGCACAACTGTTTAGATAAATAGGATTAGAGAGATAGGGATAGTTAGGGTCAGAAGTTATAGGATAATAAAAACTCCATATCCCCCGGGGGCGGGGAAAAGGGCACAATTAATTTAAACAGAAGAAAAGCCAAGTATTTAAAATGTGGATTCTGATAATAATGATCTGATTAATGAGGAAAAAGAGAGCCTCTTGGCTGTAGTATACGAGTTTCATGTGAAGAAATGATCAGTTATGGAAGTTTTTCTCTTATTCTGATGTAATGTTTAATAGTCACAGAGAATCAAAAAAAAAAAAAAAAAGAGATTCTGCTGGGACTATTACTCATGTAAGCAAATAGTAATGTTTTCCATTACTGACGTATTTAAGGATAAAATGTAAAGTGTCGTTTGACGTGAGAAAAACTTTTACCACTGATTTAGAACCTTGTCACGAGAAAAACGAGGAAAGTATTTGACTCCATGCTTCCTTTGTTCGGGAGGCCCCTCCCCTCCCTCGTTCTGTCCTCTCTCTCTCCCCTTCCTTCCTCTCTCTCTCTCTCTCTCTCGTGAAGAAAGAATTTTTTGTAGAAAATTACATTTATACACACGATAATGTTACTGACATGGAGTCATAGGATCACAGAACTTTGAGTTAGATTATAAAGAGGCATTATTTTATTTTTTATCTCCAAGGCGTCTAGACAAGTTTTTTTTCCCTACATTTTGGTGATATAAAAGTTAGAATGATCTTAGAGAGCACTATACTTTTGGAAAAATAGGGCTTAGGATAGTAGTTGAATGCAGATTTGGTTTTCAGAATTTAATGTTTAAAATGTTAATAGTAATTATTTCATAGGTTTATTTTGAATTGTAATTAATCATTGGTTTGGTATGGTAATTAACACACTTGTTTGTGTTTCTTGTTTGTCTGTTTTTTCCGAGAAAACTTCTGTCTGTTTCATTTGGCCAAAAATCGTCTCTGCCACAAACCACCATTAGCGTCTCCCCCAGACCCACAGGGGGCACCAAAGACTGCAGCATCGGCTGCAGCAGCTAACAGGAACTCTCGAAGAAGACTCCTCCTGCCTGTGAGGAGGCAAAGAAAAGACCGCAGACTTTTTCACAAACTGAGTGTTGTCCCATCCACGAAACAGAAGGTGGCGGTAATGCGAAGAATAGGCCGCCAACCGCCGGAAAACCAAACAAGAAGAAGAAGGACACGACACATTTGGGTGCGTCAGATATGAAAGAAGAAGAAAGACATTATGAGGAAAAGTTATCGGAAGAAGAAAGAAAGTGATTGTTGAAAGAAGAAGAAAAAAGACATGGAGACAAAGACATTGGACACTATGAGACAAAAGACATTGAAAGACGCCATGAGTAAAAGAAAGAAATTAACGGACATTTGAGACGTGGCTGGCCTAAATGAGACACACAGAAGGTAAATATACAGACAGGCAACAAACGCACAGAGACATATTAAGACATATTTACACATTTAGCTAGGTCATTCGTTCATAACACCACATTTAGCTGCATGAAAGAATACAGGACAATCGTTAAAATTAATTAGACTCTTGCTTTAGCATGAGACACAAGGAGATTAGAACAGCAGTATATTTAAAGTAGAGGAGCTCTATTATTGAAACTAGTATTATTATTTAAAGTTATAGACGCGGAGAAGTTTAGAATTATTGATTTTAACTGCATGATCTTGGTAATACGGATATTTAAAGCAGTGTTTTCAACCTCTGAACCGTGGCTCGTTAATCATTTAAAAACAGTCACATGCACAGTTGATACTGGTGCTAGAAAGAGAACTGCAGCTTTTAATGGACGCTGCATTTAGTACAAAATGGTTTGTTCAGACAATTAAAGTTTGAAAAATGATTTAAAGCATTTCTAAATTTTGGCTAAAAGGTGATATTGGATCATTTCTGATAACACATAGACGCAACACTGTTCATTGGTTGAAAACACGGATGTAGGGACATTTTTTGAAATCTTTTATGACATGTTTCTCTTCCAAATAGCTAAATTAGAAACAATTAGGACAATTATGTCTTTGATATAACTGTTGGCAGTTTATCTGAGACATGATTGGCGCAAGTACACACACATAAAACAATGGTCTTTTCTCCACATGAACGTGAAACAAAGGTGAAGTATTAAAGTTTGAAACTAATTTACATTTTTAAGGAATCCGGACTGGCTTTAAAAAAAAAAAGGGGAAAAACATTTATTGCACGTGCATGAGTTTTTTTTAGTAACAAGAGCTCATTAAAAATATAGGGGACACAGTTTGTGACAAGCCCGAGTAAAGACCACGTGGTTTAAACACTAAAGTTTGAAATGGATCCTTTTAGGAAAAATCTCTCAAAGCTTTGCATGTTCTGCAGGCTCTGAAAGTTGCAACTATAAAATAGCTCATGAGACAATTGTAATTGGACATGGAAAAATATAACAAAGTTAAAATTACAGGCCTCTTGTGTATGTTATATGCTTGTGTATGTTATATGTTTGTGTATGTTATATGTTTGTGTATGTTATATGTTTGTGCGTCATGTCCAATACACTACGTTGACCTTAACAAACTGGACCAATACTAACGTGGGGTGTTGTGAGTGTGGTGTGAAATGAGGAGTGGACGAGGAGTGCTGAACGGAGAATGGAATAACAAAAGTTTTCTGTAATGTTTTAATGTGATCATGGAATAATTATTTTTTGTCAACAGCATACGGTGTAAGTACTAGAGATTCAAAGATAACAAGCTTTATTGAACAGGTGTAAAAGTGAGAGTACTCTGGGATGAGTGCTCTGAGAAAAGTACTCTGAGAAAGTACTCTGAGATGAATACCTTGCTGAAGGTACTGGGAGCCCCTCCCTCTGCTGTTTGTCCGGACAGTGATTCGGTCCAACCGCAGTGAGCGGTCATTGGGCGGAGGACAACTTTGGTTTGTAATTCACATTTAGGGGAGTATAAAATTAGAAACATACATATTGTTAAGTCTGTATTTGGCTACAGCCTCTGCCCTGATGCCACACACCGTCTGTCAATGTAGTTATGTTTTGCCCAATTGGATTGATTGACAGGCCGCACCATGCGAAGAGAGGAAAGTGGGTGTTTCTTGTGTTCTAATGTTTGTTTTTCAGATGAAAGATAAACTGCACCTGCTTCAGGGATGACAGTAGTATGGATCATAAGGAAATGAGCCTCTACTTTGGCACCAAAGCCCACAATATGAATTGAGGACGATCCGGGAGGAACAACTGAAGATGATTGGAACAGTAATCTACACACACACAGATGCATGTTTTATACTTTGGACCACGACCAACAGAGGGAGTATAGTAATGTTATTGTCATAGGTGGTCATGGTCCTTAACCTTCTAAATCATTAGAAAGAAGTGTAAAACATATATTTACAAGACCAAATACATAATAGAAAAGGGCAGCCTAAAAAAAAGCAAAATGGGAAAATTATTAAGTAATTTTCGGAGTTGCCAAAATGAAATAAAATTCTATATTTGTCCCATAGGGGGTCATTCTAAATTTAGTGTTGTGCAAATTCAAAAGGAGAAATAATAGCGCTTATAACATCAAACAGATCTACTCTTTAAGATAATAGATCATATAATAATAAGATAATAATAGAATAGAATGAAATAGTCTGGAGCTATAATGTCATTGGATTCGAGGAGCTATAGGTTGAAGTGTCAGAATAAACAATAGTAATAATAGTTAGACTAGTGAATAATCAAAATAGTTCTATTGTGGAAATAAGTATCAATAAGGTCAAATTGTTCTAATAACTAAAGTAAAAAGGAATCAAATGGAGTCAGATTTTAGATGTTTCTGTTTTCCACATCTGTAGGAATTAGTGCAGATGTGTTTATAGAGAGTAGTATTAAAATGCAGACATAGAACGACAGGCTTTAACACAATTTTAAATCTAAATATAGCTCAAATATAACATTGCTCTTGACGCAGCCTCTGAGCTGCTCCATTGGAGAACAGGTTAAATGTTATTGTTTATTACAAACAGCTGATGTATTTACACACATTAAGTTTGGGACAACTCTTTAAACAGTTCTAAGCAGCGGACAGAAGCCATGAATGTGCTTTTGTTTATTAAATAATTAATTTCATAGCCTTATAATCGTAGAGAACGTTTTAAAATAGTTAAAATCCCTTTCAGGCAACTTGATTTAGATGTATGTCTTTAATATTGGAGAACGACTGTGTTGTTTTTGGAATTGTCTGAAATACAATACATAGAATAATGATTTGCAGAACAAGAACCGGCCAATAAAAAATCGTCTATTGCCAATGCAATTGTTACAATCAGAACTCAAAAATTGGGAATATGCCTTTGCTCAAGCTGCAACCGAGCTTTAGAGTCACAATAGAGTAAAAATAGGAATAGATAAATGCATCAACCATAGATGCTTTCAAAAATAGAGATTATTTTTAGCCAAGGCTAATATCAAACGGTAAAAGGACCATTTCCTTCATATTATGTCTAAAAGTATTTACTTCAAAGGTAGATAAAGTTCAGTACAGTTTATGCACAGTTTTATTAGATACTGTCAAATTCACTTGTTTCAAACATGGGTGAATGTTGACAATGCAAAAAGCTAATGAGATAGGTTAATGAGATCGATTAGAACCAACACAGATTCAAAAACATTTGAAAGCATTTTAATGTATTTGGGTATAGCACAAAAGTAGATCTTTAGGTAGTTTTGAGAATTTTAAGAGCTGTCGATTTGTCAGCAACAGATTAGAGAATCAAAATACCGTTGTATAGGGACTGACCCCAGAGAAACCTGCTAAAATGGATTAGCTCCTGTACGGATAATACCAATTTGATTAACGATGTACATTTATCCCAAACGGTCTGAGAGAAGGAAGTGACAGCACTTCCTGGTACAACAAAATGTGTTTGGAAAAATGAGCAAAGCCCCACAAAATGGCACAGAGCCACTGATAATGACAGCAAACCACAGTATAGATAGATTTATTAGATAAAAACATATGTTTAAGAATAGGGCTCAATAAAAGCAAAATATGCAAACATATTTGTGAATAGATTAGAATAGTTTAAACTATAGTGAATAGTTTTAGTGCATACATTACAGACGAGGTTGAAGAAGAATCAGAATGACAGCAGTGGTCATCGAAGAGTTTTGTGAAGGAATGTTTCGAATGTTGTTGTGTGTGTATTCTTTTTGTATTAATTCTTCACAGATAACGAGCCAGAACCAAGAACCAAGGCGATGATGGACGAGCTCCCCAGTCTCGGCACCCAGGAGGAATATTGAAAGATTGTGACCTAAATTGGTTTAATATAGGTCAACAGAGGGGAACTGTTGTATATTTTAATATTTGACCATTTGAACATCATAGCCAGAAAGACCTCTGTGCACTCAGGAAAAACCCCAAGGACACAGGATAATCAGACATGAGTCATAAAGATAAAATGCTGTTTAAACAGGGCGAATTATTAACTTTAAATAATAAACATTTTGACGAGGACAATCTTGAGGCAGACTGGGAGATTCACCAACTGCATTCTGACGCCTCCCAGTGGATAGGGGACGTCAGCACACCCGGAAACCTCCACCCTTGGACGCATAAGGATGACGTCATCGGAAGTCTCCCTCATGAGCCCGTGTGTGTGTGTTTTTTGAGGTCAGACAGGACAGGGCACGGACAGGGAAAGACCAGGCAGAGAATAGGAGCACTTTTGTTGAACATTCTGTATCTGATTGTAAAGATAATTAAATGCAGATGTTAAACTTGAATATCGTTTGCCTTACTTCTGCAACCATTTTGAAACACGTTAGTCAAAGGGAATTATTGACTACAAGATCCTCATGCAGAGACTGGAGGACTGGGTTGGTGTCACTGGCACAGCCCTAGACTGGTTTAGGTCTTACCTGAAGGATAGGAAGTACTTTGTGGAGATTGGAGACTGCGTCTCAGATCATGTGGCCCTGACCTGTGGAGTACCACAGGGGTCGATCCTGGGACCTCTCCTATTTAATCTCTACATGCTGCCGTTAGGTCAGTTAATACAAAGAAACAAAGTGTCCTACCACAATTACGCCGACGACACTCAGATCTATGTCTCACTGACTGCAGGAGAACATGGACCACTGGATTTGCTCCTTCACTGTATCCAACAGATCAGTGACTGGATGCAAAATAATTTCCTCCAGCTAAATGCAGACAAAACCGAAATCATTGTCTTTGGTCCCCAGAAACAAAGAGAGGGCGTCATTTGTCAACTTCAGTCTCTCTCCCTACTTCCTTCAGACAAGGTCAGAAATTTGGGGGTAATACTGGACTCAGACCTAAATTTCAATAGCCACATAAAATCAATAACATCAACAGCTTTTTACCATCTGAAGAACATTGCCAAAGTTAGAAATATAGTGTCCAGGGCAGACTTGGAGATTCTTGTCCATGCATTTGTCTCCAGCAGGCTAGACTACTGCAATGGCCTGCTTACAGGTCTGTCCAAACAGACCTGTAAGCAGCTGCAGTACATCCAAAATGCAGCAGCTAGAGTCCTGACAGGAACCAGGAAGTACGACCATATTAGTCCGGTCCTCAGGTCTCTGCACTGGCTTCCTGTGGCTCAAAGAATAGATTTTAAAACAGCTCTGCTTGTGTACAAGTCTCTCCATGGCCTTGCACCAGAATACATTAGTGACATGTTGGTGTCATATGAACCAGCCCGGACTCTGAGGAGCACAGGGACTGGCCTCCTGCTGGTGCCCAGAGTGAGAACCAAACATGGGGAGGCTGCGTTTCAGATCCATGCAGCTAAGATCTGGAACAATCTCCCTGAAAATGTGAGGGAGGCGTCTACTCTGTCAATGTTCAAATCCAGGTTAAAGACTGTTCTGTTTGCCTGTGCATACAACTGAAGGATTTTATCTCCATTTCTAATGCACTGCTGTCATTTATTTATTTATTTTTTTAAATTTCTTGTGTAATTTTGAAAGTTTTAATGGTTTTATTCTTTTGTGTGATTTTAATGTTTTAATTGTGTTTAATCTTTTGTGTGATTTTAATGTTTTAATTGTGTTTTAATCTTTTGTGTGATTTTAATGTTTTAATTGTGATTCTGGTGTTTGTTTTATGTGATGATTTGTGATGTGGACTGTGAAGCGCTTTGTGTTGCCCTGTGTATGAAAGGCGCTCTACAAATAAACTTTGATTGATTGATTGATTTCCTCAAATAATCTTAAAAGAACCCTTTGAGCACAAACAGAGGACTCTCTGAATCTGAGACCCTCATGGACGATGGTGCATTTACTCTAAATAGGGCTGTGTTATGTAAAGTAATAATAGTAACCATATTCATGGTATGTGCAAAAGTGCTCAAGCTTACATGCATGCTTTTAGACACTGACATACAGAATACCACAAATTTGTAACAAGTAAAAGGCAAACACATAACTACAGACCCCCTAGAGCTGCTGAAACCGTGTCAGCCTGTGTCTGGCAGCAGTAGTTTCTGAACAATAAGGAGAACCAAGTCTAGCACCGTATGCCTTTATGTAATGCTCTGTATATCTTTGGAAACATTTTATACAAGCCACAAGTAGATGCAAGCTGGTTTGCCATTAGATTGTTGGCAAAAAGTATAGTTTAATCTAATTTGATCAAATGTGTTTTTTCAAATATGTGGACTCTAACTTTGTTTCATCGTTTGTAGGTTTAATGCTATACGATCAAACACTTCAGACAAAATGACATTAAGATGGACACAAGCAAAAGTGAAGCACATACAGAAAAATATACTACAACCAAAAGGTTCTGGTTATTGTATTTAATTTTGAAGACCCTAATGCAGCCTCAGTCCTGGATCCCTCTCTCCCGGAGGTTTCTCACATTTCTTCCCATTGATTTCTTCTAGAGTCGTTCCTCGCAGATGCTGGAGGGTCTATGGGCAAAAATATGTTGAATTGAATCTATAGTTTTTGAATGAGATGTTTTGTTCTGTGTTTTTCAGACCTGCGTCGCAGTGAGGAGCGAGGAGAGCTGCTTATACCACTCCTATTTTTCCTCCTTGTGGTTTTTTCTGTGCTTTTATACTTTTCCGTTTCCTTAATGGACCCTGGATTTGTGCTCAAAGAAGCAGCTCAGGTTCCGTAGTTCTAATGTACAATCTCTGATCTAAAACTTTAAACTGTTCTAAAATATCTGTATGTTTCAGGCCTCACTAGAAGAAGCAGAGAGCATGATTCCTGAGGCCACTGTGCCTCGTGTGCGACGCTGTGGTTACTGCTTTTTACTGGTAACTCATTACTCCTTATGTTTTAGAGGTTGAACAGGACATGCAGCAGTCTCAGCAAAAAGGTCCTGGGTTCATTACAGTGAGAAGATATTCTTTTATTTGTCCCACAGTGTGGATATCTCAGTGTCATTGTTGCACATTACAGCAGAATAAAACTAGTAGATAAGACTCCGATTGCACACATCAAACAGAAGCTATTATTTAAGAGCATAGATGACATTTTAATAAGTTATAAAATAAAACTCTGGAGCTACAATTGCACTTGGTTCAGAGCGAGGTATTTACAGATGTGTATATTGCACTGTAGCAGCAGAGAATATGAGCAGAAAAAACAATAGTAATATTAGTAGCAGCAGGTAAAGTGAAGAGTGAATGACAGAAATGTGTTTGGGGAAGGTGAAACCTACGCAGACACGGAGAGAACATGCAACCTCACTCAATCCAATTCAATTAACTTTATTCTTGCAGAACCCTGAATCACAACAGTAGTTATCTCAGAGGACTCAACAGAACCGTTGAACCATGTTGCACTCAGAAAGACCCTGTCCCGACTGGGATTCAAACCCAGGACCACTCAGCCATCGTGCAGTAACAATAGCAGCAGGTAAAGTGACCAGTGAAAAACAGAAATATCAGTTGAATGAATATGTAGTCTTAGCTTGTAGCCTTAATAGAAATGGGCCGCCTACAGATTATACAGAATGCTGCAGCCAGACTGCTCACCAAATCATCTGAATCCTACCACATGGCTCCTGTCTCTGCCCTTCACTGGTTACTGTGCAGGACTCACTGAGAACCTGTGAATCCAGTTATTCAAAGCTCATTTAAAGATTTGTCTTGACCCATCAGGAGCAGTGGTTGCCGCATGTTTTTAGTGGTAGGGTACTTTAAATACAGTTAATATTTTAGTTGCGGCTTGTGACAACACTCCAGTTAAGAAACACTGCATTAGAATGTTGCGGCCCTAATTAAGTAAGTAAGTAATCCTTATTTTTACAGTGCCTTTCACAGACCAGAGTCATAAAGCGGTTTACAATTGTAAATTTGTCTCTCACTCCACACAGAGATGGGAGCGAGGCCAGTACAGGAGGCACATGCCAGACTATTGTACATGTTTTCAGTGGTAGGGGAAACCGGAGCACCTGGAGGAAATGCAAACTCCACTCAAAGGCCCTGTTTCGACTGGGATTCAAACCCAGGACCTTCTTGCTGAGAAGCGAGTGCTAACCTCTCAGCCACCGTGCTGCCCAATTACGATTTACTGTATTGGTCCGACTGTGGGGAAATGTCAGTGTTGCATCAGCAGTTACAGAACAGTTGGAATAAGGAGATAAATGAACAATTACTCTATATAAACAATAAATACTGTACATGTTGCAGCACGGGACAAAATGACACTGACACATATTGCTCCATATTGCACATTCTGACATTAGTTCTGGTTATTGCACAGATGCACTCCATGTGAGCTCAGTCTGTCCCTGACGTCTGAACTGTGCCGTTTTGCAGCAGCCGATGAGGGCGCGTCACTGTGCGGCCTGTGGACACTGCGTGCGTCGCTTCGATCACCACTGCCCCTGGATCAGTAACTGTGTCGGGGAAAGAAACCACCGCGTGTTTGTGCTGTACCTGTGCGTGGAACTGCTCACGCTGCTCTGGGCCTCGCACATCGCTCTGTACGTGACCAAGATAAGATCAGTTAGACTTTATGGATCTCACACTGGAGACATGTACAACACCAGGACAGCTCCATCACTAACCATAAAGCTGGGCTACTGTTTTGCATCACAACAAATGTAAATATTTAATTAAAAAACAAAAAAAGTACAATGACTGCAGCCATTATTAGTGACTGCATACATTGAACAGAAAAAAAGTACTAAAGAAAATAAAAAGCCAAGATAAGGAGGATCTGAAATCAGGGGACAGTAAACACATGTCCAGGCTTCCTTCATTAGCTCGTTAGATTAGGACACTGGGAACGCACCTTTATTAACTCTTTAGCATAGGTCTTGTTCCAGGTCTTGCTCAATTCAATCCAATTTATCCTTGTATTGCCCTAAATCACAACATCTTTCTTGGAGGACTTTACTGTTGAATTCGCCAACACAGATCATAGAATAAAACAGTTCAAAGACAAGAAAAAGAACAGAAAACTCATTGGTATTGGTCCACAAGGGGCCAATGTCCATAAATGTAGATGCATGTAAATAAGACCTTGGAACAAGCCCTTGTTTTAGGTCTTGGTCTGGTCTTGGCCTTAGAACCTTTGATCCAATGTGGAACACAAAGCAACAAAAATGAGTGCTGAAAATGAATCTCATTAAATTACTTCCAAATGTTGGAAGTACTTCAAAGAGTGCATTTATTTTGGTTTGGCCCTAAATCCCAACAGTAGTTATCTGAGGATTCTCCAACACAGATCAGAGAAACATTTCAAACTGAAGAAATGCAATGATGATAAAGTCATTGGTCAATAAAGGACAGACCAATGTTGATAAATGTCGAATGTCTGTGTCCTGCAACAAGTTGAAAACCTATAAAAATTGTCATAATAAACTTAAATCCATTTCTCTCCTTCCCTGTTCTGATGTGTGCAGGTCGGGCTTCTCTCCTGCTGAGACGTGGAGCAGTTGGCTGAGGCTCCACGCCGTCCTGCTCGCCGCTCTGTCTGTGGTGGTCGTGTGTTCTCTGGTGGTCCTGGTCCTGCTTTGTTGCCACGGTTACCTGGCCTCGGTCAACTGCACCACGTGGGAGTTCATGTCCCGCCACCGCGTGCCGTACCTGAAGGACGTGCCCGAGGACCAAAGCCCCTTCGACAGCGGCCTCCTGCTCAACCTCTGGGCCTTCTGCTGCGTGTGCCGCGCCGTGGCGTGGGAGCGAGTGTACGCCGCCAAGTCGCGCACCGTGAAGCATGACGAGCTCAGGAACATTTGATCTTTTTTGTACACATTTTTGCATAGTTTTTGCAGTTTTTTTGTACTAGCCATTTTAAGATTAAGAGCAGTGCAAAAATAGTGTGCGAAAATCTGGCCAAAAGCGGTACTGCAAAACTATAAAAGCTTAACATAATTTAAACAAAAACACATAAAACTGTCAAACTATGATCATTAGAGCAAAAAGAGTCACTTGTTTTACTTAGTGAGCTTAATGTTTTGATCACACCTAATGTATTACTAGTTACACACGCATTCAATTAAATACATTTGTTTTATATATTTGTCTAAACCACTGGACTAGAGTTGTGGCATCAGCTGAGACAGAGGAGACAGCACTGCTTTGAAACTGTTGGACTGAATTCTAAATGTAAAAAGTTAATTTTGTTTTATGTTCAAGATTTAGAAGGTTCTTTTAATAATGCTGAACATGTAAATAAGCTTGTACTGCTGAATTAGCTGACATGTTTGGGACATGTACCTTTTAAGCCTTGAATTCTCATCTTTCACTCATGAAGTTTGCATTATTCCCAACGAACTGTCAATCACAGACTAATCTGATGGAATAGATCAATTTGAAATAACTTTAGAAAGGGCAGGGATTCAAAACTTCATGATCTCACGTCTTAGGACAATGAAGATTGGAGTTTGTATTTCACGATTAAAGTTGGCCGAACAAAGCTATAAATTGGTTATTACAGTTTAAAGATGTATTTTTTCCAGTCAGTTTTTTTCAAATATTGTGGGAAAACGTCCCTAAACCCTAAAAGTAGTCAAGTTATGTGTTTTCAAATAGTAATGGAATTGGCCAGTCTCCAAAAATGAATATAAAATATTTTGGAGCGGAACAATAGAAAATAAACCAATGGGATGCGTTTACCCCCTTCGTGCTCTTCCTGTTTTTCGCAAGTGCACCTGAGTTATCGGATTTTCTAAAACCTAAAATGACTGAACAGAAAATGCTAATTTCACGTTTGCCATCCACTCTTCCTGTGCTGGATGTTTGGTGTGGTGGAGAGGCGAGGCGGGAGTGGTGGGATAAATAAAGTAGTCTGAATCTGGTTTCCAGTTGGTGCTACGGCTAAGCTAACCAAATCGCTTACTGCACCTTTAAGCTGAAAAACAGTTAGAAAATCAGTTTAAAAGAGTTTCACCTGTATCCGAGTAACATCCAGATCTCCTCAGAACAAACACATGGATAAAGAAGAGTACAGAGCTTTTCACTCATTCCCAGAGTCATTTTTCTAAAATGCATGGACTTTATTTTGGACTTTGGCGAAGAGAATACATTTTCTTTCAAAGCACAGGCCAGTCTCGCCACACTTGAGTCATTCTTTGTTTGAACATGGTCTTAGTATAAAAATAAATACAAAATAGTCTCATTGACGCTTAAACCCTTGGAAAAATAATCACAATCCCGATCGAAGCCACATCCTCCGGGTTCATCGTTCACTCCAGTGCCTTAAAGCTCAAAACATTGTTCCAGAAATGTCTTTTTTCAGAGTGGATTTTCTAATAAAAAATTCCCAGTGAGCTACATGTGGAGTATATTCTCTGGTTCTTAAGTTCATGTGGATCACGTCCTCCAGAAGCCTGGTGGGAGGTGACCTTTCGGGAGACTGATCTGTCTGTTCCGAAGCGACGTCTGTGAAGAAACAAGTGATTATTATTACAGCATTATTCAATTCATCTATTCTCATGTTGCCCTAATTCACAACAGTAGACGACTTTACAAAAGCGTTGAAATCTCCAACACAGATCAGAGAATCAAACAGTTCAAACACAGAATAAAGAACACATGTGTTTCCACCGCAGGAGTTCCTGGTGAAAGGAAAGGACTTCTACAAGAATCGTCCTCTCCCTCGGCCTCTCCGTGTCTCCACTTCAGAGTAGGACCCTCGGCGACGTCATTAGTTTCACAGCGTAATAAATAATTATTTTACGGTCTGAACCGCTGCATGGTTTTTGAGTTTTTTTATTGTCCTGCTTCAGTTTTATTAACTTTTCATGGCATTGTTTCTGAGTGTGAATCCCCAGTGCTTTGAGGTGAAACTGAAATGTCTTATATCTTTTCATTTCGCTGCGATGCCTCAAACCCCGTCTGAATTTCTATGGTGCTGTAGAAGGCAATTGCCTTCACCTTATCATCCAACCATTTACCTCACAACTTGCTGTTTGCCGTTTCCATTGGCGTCTGCTAGGCTAATGCTGTTGGATTTTTAAAATGCCTGTTTTGGCGCTTTCTTCTGGCGTCAGAGCCTGCTCCAAGACAGAGTACCAAGCCTGGAGGAGGGACTCCGTTTGTTCCCATAAAAGTTCATGTAAATGGCCCTGTGGGGGAGGTTCCTACAGTGGAGACACGCACCAACCAAAATGACCCCAAAGTTCCTGCGTTGGAAACGCTACTATGGTATTGGTCCATATGGAGTTTGACCAATGGCCATGAGTGTTGATAAATATCCATAAATTACCACAGTCCTTCTGGTCACACACTAAAGCTGCGTTCACAGCGGATCATGCGTTGCGTCGACTTTCAATGCAAAGTCAATGATGACGCGCGTTCGAGCGTGGAACTGCATGTGCGTCTCGGGATGCACGCCCGGACTGCGCGGTAGAGACGCATGGACTGTGCGGCAAAAACTGACGCACGTAGGAGATAATATTTTCCGAGGAGTGTTTCCTCGGGACGCACGTGCAGCGAGTGTGACCAATCAGAGAGCCGCAAAGTGGTCACGGAGACATTAGCGGTCTGAGCGAGCAGACTGAACATACTGTAAACAGCCAAAACAGGACCCACACCAGGACTAAAACCAGGGTTGACAATGGGGGACTGTGTGCTTGTGAACATGTGAGTTTTCATGCAGGGCTGGACTGGGACAAAAAAACGGCCCGGGCATTTTTTCCTTTTTAGCGGCCCAGGCAACTCAAAAGTTTCAAGGAGCCATATTTGACAACAACAACAAAAAACAGCGTTGTATAAGGCTTATATGAAGGTAACAGGGGCTGAAGCTGTATTAGCTACATTAGCTACCTTAGCTACATTAGCTATATTAGCTATATTAGACTAATATCTAAATGACAAAGTAAAGGCTAAACACATAAAAACCATTCATGATTATCAAATGTGTATTTTCATTGCAGCGTGTCCTGGAGAGAATGACGCACCACGTGACAACTCTGCTTTAACTTTAACTTCCATTTTTTTGCCTTCATGCAATTGTACAAATACAGTAAATAAATCTGCTTTTTGGCTCCAAGTTCACCTGCATCACTGTCTGTTCATATCCATCACGTCACAGGCTGAAGTTTGCTGGAGCTGAATGTCCTTAATGGCCTTTTCTTTCACTGTCTTATTACTTATACAAGTTTTTGCAGCATTGAAAAACATTAATGTTTTTCCTCCTACCGAAAACCACATTGAAACTAGAAATAAAATGTAGCCCTCACACTCCATTTTCAGACATTTTTGAAAAGGCTCCAGGAGCCACTTTAGGGGCACTAAAGGTTGCCGACCCCTGGTTTATACAGTATGTGGAAGCAAATACTGTAGAGGATCAGGATGTCTGCAGTTTCATCAATAAAATAAAGTACAATAGTCTACATTAAACAGAGTAATAAACATGTCTCAAAGTGAGGGAGGTGAAACAGACAACACTATTGTTTGTTACAGGGATGAGCTTTGGTCAAAAAAGACTGAAATGCATATTTTCAGCCATTTGCTGGCTCTAAATCTGTTTAATCTGTTCACAACATTTTACTTTTGGGCTCAAACATGAACTTTTAATGCAATGTAAAATGTAGGTACCCGAGCTTTAATTTAGAGGAGAGGGGAGACGCGGACTGTTTCCTGCAGCGGTGTATTTATTGGGTGCACAAATTACGAAAAGACTTGCATGGTCCTGTGCGCGTTTATGGTCTTGGGTACATGGTCACGTTGCGGCTACGCGCTCACCGTGTTGTGTTGTGAGCGGTTACCGCGTCCAGCTCAGAGCCGCTGGATGCTGGAACACTGCGGCCGCTGAGGTGGTGGAATCCCGTTCGAGTACATACAGCAGGTGCCCCGCGGACACGCGCGCTCCCCTCAAACATTTCTCAACGGATTTACACTTTTCACAAACATGTTTTTTGTATGAGGCAGACAGACCGGCCCAAATATGGGCATCGGCCCTTCGGGCATTGCCCGGTACGCCCGATGGCCAGTCCAGCCCTGTTTTCATGCTCCCGTTTAATAATAAAATAAACGTATGGCGCACCTCCGTGAACACATACTGATGTTATATGAAGTCTCTGGACACAGAGACGCTGCAGAGCTGCATTATTGGTGAAGAACTTTACACAAAAAGCTGCTAGCTTAAGTTTGTTAGCATCAAAGTCCGCCCGCTACTTCCGCCACTTCCGGTGGGCGTCAGCGCAGCCCAGGACTTCTGGTGTGAAGACCCCTGCATCTGAAAATTAGCAAATGTGCGTCTGGTGCGCGTGGCGTAAACCACGCAAAGCTGTAGTTTCACTTTTCATTTTTGCAGCTGCTGTTAAATGATGTTGGTTCTTTCACGTCTTTGCAGCGCCTGAGGAGGATGTTGTTAAGGAAGTGAATATCCGGTCGCTAGAACTACATAGTTTTTGCCAAGGAAAGTTGCCATAGAGCTTCATAGTGTGTTTCTGCTTCCTTATTAACAAAGGAGAACATTTAAAATTGTAAAAAACAGCTCTCCTCCTCAGCAATGCTTTTCTTTACCTCTAGAAATTGTTGGAGTCTGGTGAGCGATCCCATCTGTCCGTCTTGGGTCACGGCTTTTATTCTGTCCAGACACAAAAAGAAGAAATTCAATTCAATTTAATTTATTTTTGTATCGCCCGAAATCACAATAGTAGTTATCTCAGAAAACTGTTTATGTTGCCAACACAGATCAGAGAGAGACCAGAGAGAGACCAGAGGGAGACTAGAGAGAGACCAGAGGGAGAGACCAGAGGGAGAGACCAGAGGGAGATCAGAGAGAGACCAGAGAGAGAGACCAGAGGGAGATCAGAGAGAGACCAGAGACCAAAGAGACCACATATTTATCCTGAGTGTGTTTTTACCTTGGGAAATATTCTTCTTTTAAAAACAGGAGGAGTTTCCAGAACTGTCCTTGATACTGCTTCATCAGAGCGTTGCCACACACCTTACACACACACACACGACAGAAAGAAACACGTTTAAGTCATTGTTGTTGCATTTGAAAAATGTTTTTTACATTCAACCAACTTAAAAGTATAAAACTGTATAAAGGGAAAAGACAATTAAGGCTGGGCTACTTCAGTTTTTTGTATACTCATAAATAGATTTTGGCCGTCACTTGACACTTGAGAGACCAGGGAGAGACCAGAGAGAGACCAGAGCGAGACCAGAGAGAGACCAGAGAGAGACCAGAGAGAGACCAGAGAGAGACCAGAGAGAGACCAGAGAGAGACCAGAGAGAGACCAGAGAGAGACCAGGGAGAGACCAGGGAGAGACCAGGGAGAGACCAGAGAGAGACCAGAGAGAGACCAGGGAGAGACCAGAGAGAGACCAGGGAGAGACCAGGGAGAGACCAGAGAGAGACCAGAGAGAGACCAGAGAGAGACCAGAGAGAGACCAGGGAGAGATCAGGGAGAGACCAGAGAGAGACCAGAGAGAGACAAGAGAGAGACCAGAGAGAGACCAGAGAGAGACCAGAGAGAGACCAGAGAGAGACCAGAGAGAGACCAGGGAGAGACCAGGGAGAGACCAGGGAGAGACCAGAGAGTACACACCGTAACACAGACTCACCTCCAGGAAGTCGAAGAGCAGCGTTGCCGTGGTGTCCTTCATGGGCTCCATGTTCAGCATCTGGGCCAACCACCTCCAGCCGTGGTTCAGACCGTGAGGCGCCGGCTGCAACCACACGGACAGACGTCACTGCATACGTCACATGTCACTGCTGCACTTTAACACAGCAGCACCCTGGCTTACAAACACGCCTCATCAAATTCAACGTTTACAGCAAAACAAGACTCTTTGTTTTAATGCATTAAAGTGATAGTCTGGAACTCTAAATGAATTACACATTTTAATAATTGTATCAAATTGACCTCCTGGCCTTAAATGTTGATATAAAATAAGTTATTTTTTTAATTCTAATATTACGAGTTATAGATAGTTATAGATATAGGTTCAGTCTGAACCTATATCCATAATCATTTATATACTGAACCTATATCCATAATCATTTATATACTGAACCTATATCCATAATCATTTATATACTGACTGAATTTTCAATTCATGATAATAGCTACTTCCGGGTTTACAGCAATCGCTTTTTTGTGCATTAAAACAGTATTTGTGTCATGAAAACGATAAATAATTCTGAAAACCTCCGTGCATGTGTATTAATAATATATATGTATAATGTGTCCTCCGATTAACATTTAAATGTGTTATTGATTGTTACGGAAACATAGGCGTAGACCAATCAGAAAGGAAGGGGGAGGAGCTTGGGTTGTTTTTTTCAAATCATGTACATCTCTCTCTTTTTCTGACAAACTCCAGACAATCACATTAACTATGTATGTACCCAACAACCCAAATAAGCAAAG
Organism: Knipowitschia caucasica; assembly: GCA_964034765.1. Taxonomy (NCBI): domain Eukaryota; kingdom Metazoa; phylum Chordata; class Actinopteri; order Gobiiformes; family Gobiidae; genus Knipowitschia; species Knipowitschia caucasica. The sequence goes on from OZ035831.1 coordinate 11,605,832, forward strand.
AAGCTACGATGCCAAATTTGGTCATTGAATGCTTTCCAGAAATAGCACAGATAATATTTGTATGTTTCACACTCATTCTTCACACTACAATAACAATCAGAGAGTCCTTCAGCTTCATCAGTGTGTTTACAAAGCATAAGAATACAGTATTTTTTCTAGTTTCAATGCTTTCATTTCTTCATGTCTGGACTTCTGTAACACGCTTTATTTCACAGAATGCACTTTCACGCTCATGATCCGTCCTGAACTCTTCTTTAAACATGAACTAAAGAAAGTGAGCATGGTTTTCTGATTTCAGCTTCTTTTTTAGCTTCTCTGGCTTCATTTTAGAACACATTTTAAAATCTTAGAGTTTGTTTTTAAAGCCTGGGATGGACTGGCCTCACAGTGGATTTCAGACCAATTTTAATTAGAGGTAAAGTCACTGAATTGGAAAGACGAACTGCAGATATAAACGGTGTAATCATTTCTTCTGCTTCATTTCATAAATGCCTCAGGTTCATGTCATTAATATCACTTTTTGTTCTTGCATTTCTTAATTACAATCAAAGACTTGTCAGAAATCATATGTCGGACTGACTGAGGGACATTCAGTTGGAATTACTTCAATTTCATCTTTGACATTCTGTACATAAAGTGTGTGAGTCTTTGGTCTCACCCCTTGTTTGGGCCCATCAGGCCACCGTAGCTGGATAATAGCAGCGTAGAGGCGGATCATCCCCGACATGCGCTTCAGGAAACTGTCGTCATTCTCCAGACCAGAGGAGTCGTCCACACGGTACCCCATCATCCTGCCACAACAGCCCCATCAAAACCACCAATATCTACATGTCAATATAAAACATCGTCTTCAATACAATTATGATTCTATCCAAATTCCTCCATTTTAAAACATGGCCACAGATGTCAGACATAAACAGGTCTCTGGTTCTCAGGTCTCTGCGACTCAGAATAGACTTCAAAGCAGCTCTGTGACATGTTAGTGCCATATGAACCAAAGAGGACTGAGGAGCACAGGGACTGGCCTCCTGCTGGGTCTCTGAGGTGCACAGTGACTGGCCTCCTAGGGTAGGGTAGAGAAGGGTAGGGTAGGGTAGGGTAGGGTAGAGTAGAGTAGAGTAGAGTAGAGTAGAGTAGAGTAGAGTAGAGTAGAGTAGAGTAGAGTAGAGTAGAGTAGAGTAGAGTAGAGTAGAGTAGAGTAGAGTAGAGTAGAGAAGAGGCAGGCTCTGGTCTGACCTGTGGAAGTCCGTGTCTGTGGTGGTGGCTGTCTTCTGGGGGTAGATGGGGACTGCGTAGGGGCACTTCTGGTGGAGGTGAGCCAGGAACAGGTCTCCGACAATAGGGTGCTTCTCCCAGATCCCTGAGGCAACAACCGCGATGGGGAACGCCGCCTCGAAGTGAGCCGCCACCTCCTCCTCGCCTTGTTTCTGGAAGTAACGATTTACATTTAGCATCAAACCCACTGTACTTTCTCAGTTTCTAAAGCCAGGACAAATGGTTATTACCCGCTTTGGGTTAGGAGGATATGTTATTGTTGATATATAAACCTTTGACTTGTTTTGTTGCTCTGTTATTTTATTTTTGTGTGTTTTCGTTCATGTATTTTGTAAATATTACATGGTCATGTGTTGTTTCCATGACGCCTTTATGTATGGAGTGAAAGAATAATGACATGTGAAGCATCTTTGAGTGTCAAAAAAAGAGCTATATAAAACCGATGCATTATTATTATTATTAATTAGCACCGTGTTAGCTGCAACACTCACGGACGAAGACTTTTGTTGAAATGCGTTGGTTCTTCTACGTTAATTAAAAAGTGACTCCTCCTTTATTTCTTACACCGAAACTGGTTATTACAAACATTTAAAGCTTCATTTCCACCAGCTCTACTCTTCTACTCGACCTGAGATGGTACTATTCTAACTAACAGTGATTGGCCAGAGTGCTGCTGGAAGCCATGGTTACCAAGGAATTTCCTCGAATACTGGTTTGAGTGAGTAGGTTGCTAGGAGAGTGGAAAAACATTGTACTATATCAGGGCATGTGTTCAGGATCATCATTCTTACTAAGACACAATCATCCAAAGAGCCCCAGGATCCAGACGTTGGGTGTGGAGCCTGGTCCAAACGAGCACGGCCCATGAGAAAAGAGGACCAAGCCAAGACTACAAAAACGGTCTAGGAGTTTGTTTTTGGGCAGAGGTAATTGTAATGTTACAATGGGGCGACAGTGGCTCAGATGGGAGAGCAATGGCCTTACCCCACGAGACCTTCTCCAACTGCTCCCACTCATGTCTGCTGTGGTTGTGTCCTTGGGCAAGACACTTAACCTTACGTTGCCTGAAGCCTCTGCCGAAAAACCAAGGCTGTGTCCCAGTTGACGGAGCAGCCATCTTCCCGTGGACCGGAGGATCGGCGAGGGACTGGTGCCATGAGTATTAGGTGGCAGCTCTCATTGTCACCCCCCAATCCAGAAATGGACTATTAAAGGGGTAGAAAATGAATGTGACAAACCACAAACTTGTCGGCGAGCTTGTAGCAGACGAACTGCAGGCCCTGGGGGTGGTGTGAGGTGGACACAGACATCCCTCCAGACTGCACCGTTTGGCCGCTCAGGAGTTTGTCGATCTTGGCGTAGATTTCTCGCAGGTGGAAGCTGGACTTGGTGGAGATCTGACTCACGGGGATCACGGCAGCCTTCAGTAAATTCAGCTTGAGTTTCTTCAACTGTGGGACGAACAAGAGATGTGCTGATGAGTTTTGCCAATGAAAAGACATGGAATGGAATACAAATGGAAAAGCTTAAAGCAGAAATATTGCACTTCTCAGGTAATTAGACTCTACTTTTGTCCAGTTCCTTGAAGCCCACAGTGTAGAAAGCAGGTGTCTCCAACCTTTTTCACCCAGAGAGCTACTGTCCCAGGATGATAATGGCCGAGAGCCACTTCTTTAAACGGCCCTGGGTGATGTATTGGTGTGAACAATTGGGTTCTGTCAATATTCATCATTGCACCTTTGTCACTAGTGCATAATGTCAGTGCATTTACTATAATAAATAATGATGATGAATAATACAATCTGAAATATTAAGTATGTTATTGGATTTGTTAATTTCTAAATCTTTAGGCGAGCTACAGGTTGAAGACCACTGGTATAAAGCAAGAGACTATTTCAAAGATTTGACTAAACTAGACAAACACAAAAAAAAATCACCCCCTCAGCATTGACACACATGTGGAACGGAGCTTTGGGCCAAGAGCCAACTTTTGGACCATCCTATAAAGGCGTTTTTGAGAGGTAAGAAGATGCTATACGTTAGCATTGGCTAATTCTTATTCCGGGTCCACCCCCATCGGCCCGGGGTGGTATTGCAGGCATGTCAGCCCACGTCATTTTGGCCACTTTTGAGCCGGGACCCGCCCCCACTGGTTGTGGTGTTTAGCATTAGTGCAGATCTGTAAAGTGCTGGAACATTCATTGCAGACATGGAAGCTAACAGCTAAGGTCAGCCGCATGCTTCAGGTCTAAGCCACTTTGTATTTCGGCTTTAGCAGAGGGAAATATTCACTTTTTGGTTACGTGGACCTTTCAACAGTGGCCCCAACCCTCGGATCGCAGACCGAGATTAAGGCCAAACAATCCAAAAGAAAAATAATCCAAACCTTGGGGTCTTTGGTGGAGGAGAAGTCTTCAAACAACTGAGCCACGGCCGCGGCGGAGTCCTGGAGTTCTTTGTACCATTTGAGAGTAGAGTCTTCTGGTCCGATCTGCAGCCCTGAGGACAGACACTCGTCACTCAGGAAAGGATGGAAGAAAACAGAGCAGCCGTCTCCTCTCACAACAAGCAACAGTGCTAACCACTCTGCCATCCGAAGATAATACTCTTGTTTGGGGCTCACCTGTTCTCTTGGCCTTCTCTTTGGCCGCCTCTGCTGCTCTCCTGTCGGCCTCCTGTTTGGCCTTAAGCTCCGCCTCCCTCTTCTTCTGCTCCTCCTGCTCGGCCTCTCGTCTCTTCTCCTCCTCGGCTCGGCTCACCTCCTGCTGCTGCTGGTGGATCAGCGCCCTCATGTCGTGGAGCGCTCGTTCTGCCACAGTCATGTCCTCCACACTCGGGAAAGCCCCCTGTGACAGAGAGACAGAGAGGGCACTTTACAGCCTGTACAAATGCTCTTCTCCAAAAAAAAATAAGGTAATTTTTAATCATTTTTGCTTAAAAAAATGATGTTCTCTAAAACGTAAAACATGCTGTTGAGAACAGTGGTAGAAAATGCCAGATTTTACTGCTTTGTGTGAAGCACTAAAATCAGGCACGTCCAAACCAAGGCCCACAGGCCAATTGCGGCCCTCCACGTCCTTTTACGTGGCCCTCTGCGGCTAACACAGAGTAGTCACACAGTCTGTCAGTGGGACGCGAACCTCTGCGGCTAACACAGTAGTCACACAGTCTGTCAGTGGGACGCGAACCTCTGCGGCTAACACAGTAGTCACACAGTCTGTCAGTGGGATGCGTACCTCGGCGGTCTTCCGGACGACCTCGGACACCTGTGAGCAGAGCTGGTTGGCGCGGTGGCAGAGCGCGGCCAGGCTCTGCAGCAGCACCTGTGCGCTGGGCTCGTTGGGGGAGTTGAGGAGCTGGTTGAGCTGAAGCACCTCCTCCTGGATGGAGTTGAGGGTCCGGAGACGCTCCCTGCCATCCGCCTGACGCTGCCGTTCTAGCTCCGCTTCCCGCAGACGCTGCTCCTCGGCCTCGCGCAGACGCAGGTTCAGAATCTGCACAAACATCAGGTTCAGAGTAATTAATGACTGCGATATTTAACATCTTTCATATACATTTATAAATGTACAGGAATCGCTAAACTATAAGCCAGAGATCTTTATAGCAATGCTGCCAATGTATTATCTTTACCTCAGAGCCCCCCCTGGAGGGAAGGAGGGGTTTGGACACAGCTCTATCCACTGCTGAGCTCCAAAGCTAACAACTAGCACACACACTCCTGCTCCTGGTGTGTTTAAGAGAACAGCAAAGACAGGCCACAGGGGGAAGTGGAACACACACATTGCCTTTATGCAATTGTCAGGGCAGAGTTTATGGATGTATTGGTCTGGATCCATGTAGCTTTAGTATGAATGGGATGGATTGGATTTACCAGAGTGCTTTGATCATCACAAATCAACACCTCGTCATTAAATCATGTGTCCAGTTCAAAAACAGTCGTCTATCGTCTAATCCAGGGGTGCTCCCACCTCATCCAATCAATATTTACTTTTCCACTGACCAATAAACCAGGATCTACCTCAGCTTTCATCGGGGAAATCTCAAAATTTTTTGCAACTGTAGACGTTCTTACCATTATAGAAAGTACGGGCCAGAGTACTATAGAGCAGTAAAATCCACGTGTATGTGTTTGTCTTCATGGTCTCTCTGGACTGCGTGAAGCGGACTGACCCGCGCACGTGCGGCCGTTATTTGAGATGTCAGTGAAAATTACAGACATTGCTTATCTCGTGTGAATGCACTGCATCCTTCGCGATTATCACAAATTACCAGGGGTCCCCATGTAATACTAATCCCGTCCGAATAGGCTTTAGTCTCTTTCTGTGCGTGGACAGAAAGGTTTTGCTTCATCCAACTCCTTTTCGAACCAGGTACAGGGTCTCTGTTATATTGATATATGCAAAAATATGTATTGTGCAGGTTCGAAATAAATACAGTACATTATGATAAAGAAGTGTCATAGCAAAGGATCAGGTCATATTTGATTTAAAAAAAAATGAAAATCTTTACCTTGGTTCGATGTCGCTGCTCCTCTTTCAGTTTTTCTTGTCGCCCGATGCTTTCTTTAGTTCTGAAATAAACACATGGATAGGTTTCTTTGCTTTTCAAAGTATGTATTTACATTCAATTGTTATAACAAAAATGTATAGTTGCGAGACTCCGAATGTGCAATATTAAACTACATGTGTCCCTTTACTCATCTGTGCAATAATCATTTGAATAATGTGCAAAATATAGAACCACATGGTGATTTTAGACTTGTTTGTTATGCTAAAGTTAGAGATTTTATTGTATAGCGTTAATGTTCCCTTATCTTGTGCTGTGCGCTCCTCATTCCTACTGTTCTGTAACTGGGGATGCAACACTGACATTTCCTCATGCAACATGTGGAATGAATAAATCTGTTAATCCTAATCTTAATCTCTTTGGAAGCACTGTGTGTGGAGTGCAGAGGTAAAAGTGTTTTGACTGACTCCTTGTCCATCATGTCGCGGACACTCTGCAGGTCCTGCCTCTGCTTCAGCTCCATCAGCTCCTCGAACCGTTTCAGCTGCTCCGACTCTGAGGTCACCACAGCTGCCACCAACTTCTGCTGCTGCTCCTGCCTCCGCCGCAGAGCCAGCTGCGCAAACACACACACACGGGCATACGCATACACACACAGACACGCATACACACACAAACACAGATCACACACAGACACGCAGATACACACATGCAGACAGTCACAAACACAGATCACACACACACAGACAAAAAGACACATAGACGCAGACACACACGCACACAGAACATACACATTTTAGTAATAAGATTTATGTGAAACTTCTACATGGACATTAGAGCTTTTAGTCTGAATTTCAATATTGGAAAATAAAAATATATATTCTAACAATATTCGAAGCTGTAATGGGCATAAATTTCTTTAAATTATATGCTAGAATATTCAAAACTTTGAATGGGCAAAATGCTCCCTCTTCACCACAGCACTCTGTAACAGCAGGGGTATTAAAGTGATTGTCTGGAGTTTGTCAGAAAGAGAGACAGAGAGGTACTTGATTTGAAAAAAACGACGCAAGCTCCCCCCCCCCTTCCTTTCTGATTGGTCTACACCTAAGTTTCCGTAACACTTTTAAATGTTAATCAGAGAACATATATTTTATGCACACAAAAAAGCGATCGCGGCAAACCCGGAAGTGCTATTATCATGAATTGCACATTATAGGACACATCTGCAGAGGATCTGATTATGGATATAGGTTCAGTATATACATAAGTACCTCAGCGCGGATGTTCAGAATTCTTTGTTCAGTTTTCATGTAGTTCCAGAGCCTAATAGAGGCTTGATTCAGAGGCTCCGCGAAAACAAACAACTGTGCATGCGTGCAGCTGTGAGCAGCGCTGATGATTGACAGCCCTTGGCATCACTTGATTGGTTAACCTCGACGGCACCGTGGATTCTGAGCTATAGCCAAGAGAAGTGAAGGCAGGACTTACCTGTAATATTAGAATTAATAAAATGACTTATTTTATGTCAACATTTAAGGCCAGGAGGTCAATTTAACGCATTTCCTAAAATTTGTAATTCATTTAGAGTTACAGACTATCACTTTAAAGTAGTAATATGTAAATATCTGGCCAAAAGTGGTACTGCACACCCCTCCACTCTCCCTGACTCAGGTTGCAGCTGGGACCATAATAATAGCTGAATAGACAAGAGTTTAGCCAACAACAAATCTATAACCAACACCTTTTTCACAAAGATAGATATCCCGGTTTTATTCCATGTTTTGTCATGAATTATTTTAGATCTTTTTTTTAGTTCTGCGGCCACATGGTACTTTTGTTGAGTTCTGGCTAGGGGTGGGAACCTAGGGGTACCTAACGATACGATGCGATACACGATACAAAGCTCACGATAACAATAATATCACGATAACGATTATCGATATATTGGTCAGAAATATACCATATGCCAATTTATGGCATAAATTAAAAAAAAAAGTTAAGTAAAAAAATACACTTTATTTCATGATAAATGGAATGGAGATGCGTAATGTAGTCATATATAAAGTATTGATACTAATTTTAAAAAAGTAAAAAAAAATAAAATTGATATTGATACTTGGCAAATGCATATCAATAATCGAATCGCGGGAGAAAGTATCACGATATATCGATATCGCGATATATCGTCACACCCCTAGTTCTGGCGCCCGGATCACAGAATTTCTGATTGGTGAAACGGTGGAGGGCGGGACATCAAAATGAAAACAATAACAATATTTAGGGGTTGTAAAACTACTTTTGAAAGTTAAATATCTCTGAACTGCTGTTATCTTGCGTTTTGACAGATTAGGGCCATTTAATGATGACTTGACATGAGAATCTTACAAACTGCTCCGTTAACTGATAAAAATAGCTCCATGTAACATTCCAAGTGTCACTCAGTACTCTAGGATCCTGACCTGAGCTTTCTCCTTCGTCTCCTCCTCAAAGCGAATGATGCGTCCGGCCGTTTTTATGGCCTTAGGCGACAGCAGGAAGAGCCCCGAGGTCGGAGGAGGACTGAGCAGGATTTCAACTTGAGGCTCAGCGTCAGTGGAGGCTAAAGTCACCGCCTGAAACAGAAATGTAATTGATTTACATTATAAACTGTTTGAGATTGTGTTGTGTGCTACTCAGTTTGTGAGAACTGCTGAACATTACCTGCCTTTCATTACAAGAACTTTAATTCAATTCCATTTATTTGTGTATAGCCATAAATCACAACAATCATCTCAAAGGACTTTACAAAGCTGTAGATTAAACAACAATAAATCAGAACAGTTTGAACAAAGGAAATGCAATCATAAACACACAGAGCGGAATGACCACTGTCCATAAATGTCCCTGATCCTCACCGTCCTTAGACACAAACTGATTTGAAAAATAATCTAATTTCTTAGTATGGTTCATGCTTGCTGAGGAATGACAATTGAAATAATAATAAAAATCAAAAGTAAGACATCTGTTATTTCACCTGTTCTGTGGGTTCTTTTATGGGGGACCCTGTGGAGACTGAAGAAAGCCCATTATTGATCCTGTTGTTGAGGCCGAGGATGGAGCTGGAGGAGTTGTGGACCTCCTCGGACAAAGTGGGACTGGATTCATCAGAGGTTGAGCTGATCCTGGAGGGCTGTAACAGCAGCGAGAGTCTCTCCACCACAGAGGCAGAGCCTGAAGGGAGGCTCGGGGGCTCCTCGTAACCCGCCAAAATGTCCTGGAAGAGAAGACGGTGCTGTAATTCGTGACATAAATAAATAAGGCTGCCCACAATCCCCATTATAAAGACCGTGGCTACAAACAAATAGTTAACACAACTTATAAATACATATGGTACATCCCAATGAAATACTTCTCAAACCGATTCAAATATTACAAATTTGTCTTACATTGTGAAAAGGGATTGAAGATGGAATTGGCATAAACAGGAAATTCATTATTTTGAATTACACTTCAGTGATTAGTTCCAAGTAATAAGAAAAGGAAAGGGATTGTTGCAACTTCATGAACATTATTTTCACATTGCAAATCATTGAATAATAACAATTAATGTTAACTACTCAGAGTAGTATTATGATTTAATCAATGATTGAAGATAGTCAAATAATGCAGAGGAAAAGCAAAACCTACTCAACGTTTCATACATTTGTACTAATTTATAATTTACAATTGACAGATTTATTGAATTAGTATCAAATAGTAAAAAAGTAAACCTCTAAAGAACAGACAGTGTTTAAGAATTGACAACTTATCAATAAATAAAAGACATTATTAAAAAAGGTATTTGTCCCATAAAATTATACAATATTAAATACAATATAAAATTATTCAATACTTGGACTGCTTTACTTTTTATTTTATTTTACCATTTATTTTGTTGAGACCATAGACTGTATGAGACAGTACATGTTAATGAACACATCATCATTGCATCTGTTGTCCCACATTCGCACTCAAACAAACGTTCATTCACCCTGAACCATTTGCACATGTTTATAGTTGTAGGGGAAACTGGAGGACCCGGAGGAAACCTACGCAGACACAGGAAGAACATGCAAACTCCATTCAGAGAGGCTCTGTTCCGACCGGGATTCAAACCCAGAACCTTCTTGCTCAGAATCGAGAGTGCTATCCTCTCAGCCACAATGCCGCCCATTCTGATTCCGAATCGGAAAGTTCGTAAACGTGTAGCTTGTAGCCACAGAGCTAGCAGAGGCTAATGCTAGTCTCAGCACATCCTCACCTCTCCTCTTTCAGACCAGTGCGGATCATAATGAAGTTTTCCTTTCGGAGAGTTTTTCAAAGCTTCTATCGTCTTCCATCGGAGACTGTCTGCTTGCATTTTGACACAGAGAGAAATAACCAAATATAATATAAAAACACGTTAGCAGAAGTTGAGCAGCCACATAAGGCCGCATTCAAGGCAGTCCGGTGGAAACATGCGGCGATCATGAAAAGGTTCCGCTTCGGCTTCAAACTACATCCTCAGATCAGATTCAGATTCATTTTATTAGCCATGTGCAGTATAAAAACTACATTGGAATACATTTGCAAAAAAAGGTACTCTGTGTGCACCGACAGAATAAAAAGCAAATTTCCTGAGAAATAATCTAATATTTACAGTCTATGGCAATAAGATATTTTTATGCTGTTATATTACCAGTTATATTAAATGTGATCCGATATCAAGTATTGAGATATTTCGGATATTGTTTGGAATAAGTTAAATTAAATAGTCAGATGTAAATAAAATGATACTATTATTATTATTATTATTATGTTACAAGGCTGACATGATCAACAATACAATATTATAGAACTTAGTAAACAAAGTAGAGTTATAAATGCATCATTATACACATATACACACACATCTAACTCAAAGTTTAAGGACTTCAAGCTTCACTAAATGCAAAACATCTCCCAAGTAATTATAAAAGTCCTTTACGTTTCATCAATTCAAAGATGTGGCACCACCATCCTGTCATACCTGTAAAGCTAAGCAGGACAAGACCTGGTTAGTACTGTTTGATGGGAGACTGGGTGCTACAGAGGGTGGCAGCGGATGTAAACTGTGATAGTGCCCATGAGCAAGACACTTCACGCACGATACTTTGAGTCTGGTGTGTGTGTGTGTGTGTGTGTCTGTGTGTGAACGGATGGTGGTGAGGGAACAGCAGTTAATCACCACCGTGTATGAGGGGTAGGAATGACATAAAACCAATGCATTATTTAACAACAGGCATCAACTGTTCAGTTCCATCCTGTGACATCATTAGGAGATATTTCAAAACACAAAAACCTCATTTATCCATCCATTTTCTTCCCCTTAATCCATTTCTGGGTCGGGGGGTGGCAGTCAGAGCTGCACCCAGAACACATAGTACCAGCTCCTTCACAAAAACCTCATACAAACATTTTTCATTACGAATTTATTTGATTTTGTATACATATAACTGTTAACTTAAATGTGGTTGACAAATCACAGCAGACATTTGATTGCAGTCATCTTTGGCAAATCAAAACAAATCCCAAAATTGCATTGTGTGTAATGCATGATTCCAGTTTACAAAAAACATCCATGCAAGGCCTTTTTTTTTTGCAACATTTTTGGAAAACGCGCGTCAATATATGCAAATTCTATATACAAACACTTTTCAGTCTGTTTGAACCAGCTACAGTCCCTTTGAAAAAAAGTGGCTCCCTCTTGTGGCTGAATGGAAGACTACATTATGGCCCCTTTTAAAGCTGAGGTACCCAACTTGACAGAAAGATTTATAGGAAAGTCCAAGCCACTATAGCTCCTGGCTGTTAAACAGTTTGGACATAACACTAATTTTCACACACATGTATTTTTAGTCATAGTTTTAGATTTTCAGACAGAAACGTGAAGTAAGGAGGATCACCCTTTACTCCAATAACCAAAAGTCCAAAAGCAGTTCAGTTGGAGGGCAGGTGCCAAAACAAAATCATTTATTTACATCATCCGACACTCGTTATTCATTCTTAAACTTAATATTAATCTAATACGAACAAAACAGAAGCAGACTGGTTTTCACTTGTGCCAAAATGCCTTTGCGATGCTGCCGAAACAAGCATCACAAAATGAAAGTGAATGTCTGAAAATATAATAGGGTTTCAGGTTGTAGTTTAAGAGTGTGAAAGGTGGTGGCTAAACATGGCTCGAACACACATTTTACTGATCTTATGTCCCACCAGAATATAACAGAATATAAAGCCATTATTTAAAAACAATAAACACAGAATAATTTACATTCACTTGCAGATGATAAAACGGCCTGTGACGATGAACCAAGCAGTACAAATCCATTCTTCCCCATATTTCCACTTTATTATTTACTAAGTACCTGACTTTGAAAATAAAAAAGTAAACAGCAGTGGAAAAGTAGCAAAACATAAGACTTTTAAAAAATAATGATATTCAAAAGCTGGGGTGGCCCACTTTGTGCCCATAAATAATACACATTGAATATTGTTTTTGTCTTCATCAAAAACGTCTGTATTCTTTTAGAGCCCTGAGAGCCACTGTTTATTACTTTGGGCTGAGAGCTGATTGGCTGGATGTAATGTAATGTAATGTAATGTTTATTTATATAGCGCATTAGGTTGCATTTGGGCGGATGAGGGCGGTTCTCTCTTTTTGGAACTTTTCTTTACATGGTTACATATATCTCCGGTCTAAAAGTTAGGTATCCCAGCTTTAAAGACTTCCAGATTATGGTTGAAATCTGAGAGGGTAATTTTTCTTCACATTTTGATAAATTATGCAAATGACAGGAGGCTATAGGCTAACTTATGCTAGCTAACTTTATGTGACATTTTTTAAGAGCAGTGGACAAAAATATGATTATTTTAGGGACACATTTGTCCATACACTGCAAAAATGATAAAAGATGAGGTAATAAATGCTTGGAAATCTATGTTTATCTAAATTTGAGTACATCCTGTCTTACGTCAAGAACTGTTGCTTTATTTTCTCATTCCAATAATAACATTTCTTGTATCTTTAGTCAGAATATTCTCAAATAAAGATACATTTTTAACTTTTTCATCACTTTTTGTTGTGTAGTCTGGTCACCACTGCATGTGCGGGGGCTTCTGGCTGCTGTGGCTGAGGGTCCGGTAGGTGGTGTGGAGCAGGGCGTGGCTTTGGGGGGAGTCTCGGCCCTGGAGCCAGTCCTGGTACAGCGTGTGGATGGACGGGTTGAGCTGCGGGAGGCGGACGGGGAGACTGGTGTAGGCCTCCTCCATCTGCTGCACCAGGCCCCGGTCCAGACGCCCCTCCTCGGACTCTGCCTGACCGCGACCGCTCAGACAGCCTGAGGGAGAGGACGGGAGAGGAGGGAGGGGGGAGAAGAGAGGAGAGGGGAGAAGGGAGAGGAGAGAGGAGATAAGGGAGGGGAGAGAAGGGAGAGGAGAGAGGAGAAGAGAGAGGAGATAAGGGAGGGGAGAGAAGGAAGAGGAGAGAAGAGGAGAGAAGAGGAGAGAAGGGAGTGGATGGGAGCAGAGGAAGAGAGAAGGGAGGGGAGAGAGGAGATAAGGGAGGGGAGAGAAGGGAGAGGAGAGAGGAGAAGAGAGAGGAGATAAGGGAGGGGAGAGAAGGAAGAGGATGGTAGCAGAGGAAGAGAGAAGGGAGGGGAGAGAGGAGATAAGGGAAAGGAGAGAAGGGATGAGAGAGAAGCAAGAGGAGGGAAGGGAGAGGAGAGAGGAGAAGAGAGAGGAGAGAAGGGAGAGGAGATAAGGGAGAAGAGATAAGGGAGAAGAGAGAGAAGATAAGAAAGACGAGATATGAGGAGAGAAGGGAGAGGGGAGAGGAGGAAAAGGAGAGATGGGAGAGAAGAGGAGGGAGAGGAGATAAGGGAGAAGATAAGGAAGAGAGATGAGGAGAGAAGAGAGAGGAGGGGAGAGGAGGAAAAGGAGAGATGGGAGAGGAGAGAAGGGAGACATGTTATACCTGGTTGAAAAGCACAGCACTATTGCAGCTGGTGAGAAAACATTTGTCATTAGGCCAACTTCAGCCCCATCATATGTGAACCAATACATCTCAGAGTCGTGTTATCGGCCCCCGGACAATTTTACTGAACTAAAGTGGTGGCTGAAAAGTCTGGACACCCCTGGTCTAAACACAATGAGGATTCAGGAAATTAATGGACATTGGTTTTCCTGAGTTTTCTGTCTTGCATTTCCTGAGTTTGAACAGTTTGATTCTCTGATCTGTTGTTGGCAAATTGAAAACTTAGACCAAAGACGACTGCTGCTGTGATGGCCTGGTCGTACCACACCATAGTACTAATTACATTTCATACTATGTACGTGCTCCATTGACTCCGTTAAGAGGTGGGAGGGGTTTACTCCTTTTGCAGATTGAAACGATTGGATCTGAGTTTACCGAGACGTATGTAATGCATTTAGCCTAGCCATCTCTTTTGCCGCTAAAGGAGTTGCGCCACAATATTTATCAGCGATTACATTTGCTAAACATTTCTTTTGCTCCGGCTTCAATTTCTTGAAAGAACCAGACCGGAATACTTAACTATCACATTCTTTGCCATTGCCAAACTACAACCTGCCCATTCGACCCACATCTAACTACAAGACCCGCCTCCCACACTCGCTGATTGGTTGGATGGAATTCTACCAATGTAATCGTAAACACAGGGACTAGACCCAGACGTTACAGGCAGGAAATTATGATTGTACCGGAGTGTAGCTCACCCATGGATCTATAATAATAACTGGATAGGGTATTACTAGCTTACAGCTGTCCCACCCATGGTCACAGGGGACGCCCTTGGTACTGAAAACTAAATTCACGAGGGCTACCCAGAAAAAAGTCCCATAGAACTCAATGTAAACTAAAACAGCTCGACCTCAGCTGACAGAGACCCTACAGCTTTCATAAGATCGGATTTCGTGGGGATTTTAGTGTCCCTTGCCATCCTGAACTTTTTTCTTCTTAAATCCTTCGGTTTTCTTTAAATCCACACTTTACTGCCACAAACTCTGCTCCTTGCCTTCCCGCTCTGGCTCCGCTCTTCCGCTGCTCTGATGAGCAGCTCTGATTGGTCAGAACGCACATGAAAGCCACACACGCACGTTTGGCGCGACGCATCATGGGAGATAATCCACTGCGCAGAACCGGGAGGACCAGACGATGCCCAAATATAGGCGAGTTCAGCTGATCTCCCGGTCTCCATGAAGTCCTGTGCGCTACTGAGCACAAGCCATTCATTTGAATAGGGCGCCATCTTGGATCACCAGGGCTTGAGCTCACCTCCAGGGCAGGACAGCACCTCCACCAGCTGGTACGGCAGGCGGCCTTTCTTCATGCGATGCACCAGAGTCTGAATGTTCCGGAAACCGTAGACGGCGGCAAAGTGGAGCAGCGTCTCCCCGTCGCGCTCCAGCGTCACCTCCTGGAAGTCCCGGTTTCTAAACACACACAAAGCACATGAAACGGTTCACATGTGATCCACAGGGCGCAAATGTAAAACACAAATGTACAGCATCAAAAATAAGCAAGGTTTAAAGCAGCAATTTGTAAGATTTTCATGTCAAGTCATCATTAAAGGGCCATAATCTGTCCAAAGGCATTAACAAAACATGATCTTTTCCCATACTTATTTAACTGATAACAGTAGTTCAGAGATAATCGAATTTCAAAGTTAGTTTTACAGCACCTAAATCTTATCTTATTGTTTTAGTAGTAGTAGTGGTAGTTTATTTGTTCAGTCAGTTTTTTCACAACTCAGAAAATACAGATCATTTGAAAAAATAAAGAATAATAATGACTCATTTCGATGTCCTATCCTCCACTGTTTTACCAATAAGAAAGTTTGTGATCCGGGTTGCCAGAACTCACCGTGTCGAGCTAATCTCACTGGTAAAGTACCATGTGGCCGCAGAACTAAAAAAGGTCTCGTTATGATTCTCAAATCATCAACAACAAAACAAGGAATAAAGCCAGGATTTCTATCTCTGTGAAAAAGGTATTGCTTATAGATTTGTTGTTGACAAAACTCTTGTCTATCCAGCTATTATGGTCCCAGCCGGATTCGTCTGCATACAGTATTTGGCAAACCTGAGTCAGGGAGAGTGGGAGAGGCAGCAGTACCACTTGAGTTAAAGCTGTAACTCAAAAATAGAGCTTTCTGAAATATTTTCCAGAAATATAATTGCCGCTTCGTTTGGTTTACTAAGCGGTTTGTTAGGCTTTTTCCTTGCCTTATATTTGTTTGATCTGGTGGGTCCGGTGGTTACATTTTCGATGGTGAGGGTGTAGCTATTTGGAGTTTTGTTTATTCTTTAGTTAGGGGGCTGGCATCAGATCGTCAAAATCAAGAGTTAATTTACAACAAACAACTTGTCTCTGTGTAAAAAACCTGTCTCTGTGTCCCAAATATGTAGCAAATAACAAATAGTATCCATCATCTTTTGATGTATTCTGGGGCCTCAAATCCTCTTTTGATGTATACTTAGAGACAACTTGATTAAGAAAGTATATATATATATACAGTGGGGCAAAAAAGTATTTAGTCAGCAACCGATTGTGCAAGTTCTCCCACTTAAAATAATGACAGAGGTCTGTAATTTTCATCATAGGTACACTTCAACTGTGAGAGACAGAATGTGAAAAAAAATCCAGGAATTCACATTGTAGGATATTTAAAGAATTTATTTGTAAATCATGGTGGAAAATAAGTATTTGGTCACTTCAAACAAGGAAGATCTCTCTCTCACAGACCTGTAACTTCTTCTTTAAGAAGCTCTTCTGTCCTCCACCTGTTACCTGTATTAATGGCACCTGTTTGAACTCATTATCTGTATAAAAGACACCTGTCCACAGCCTCAAACAGTCAGACTCCAAACTCCACTGTGGCCAAGACCAAAGAGCTGTCGAAAGACACCAGGAAAAGAATTGTAGACCTGAACCAGACTGGGAAGAGTGAATCTACAATAGGCAAGCAGCTTGGTGTGAACACATCAACCGTGGGAGCAATTATCAGAAAATGGAAGACATACAAGACCACTGATAATCTCTCTCAATCTGGGGCTCCACGCAAGATCTCATCCCGTGGGGTCAAAATGATCATGAGAACGGTGATCAAAAATCCCAGAACCACACAAATAATTATTTTCCATCATAATTTACAAATAAATTCGTTTAAAATCCTACAATGTGAATTCCTGGATTTTTCCCCCCATTCTGTCTCTCACAGTTGAAGGTACACTTCAATGAAAATTACTATGATGAAAATTACAGACCTCTGTCAAAATTTTAAGTGGGAGAACTTGCACCATCGGTGGCTGACTAAATACTTTTTTTTGCCCCGCTGTATGTATAAGAAGAGTATATACAGTAAGTATAGAAAGAGAAAATATTTTGATACGCTGATTGTTCTTTTGATTTATGGATTAGTTGCTGACATCCCAAAGCTCAGGAACAATGATCTTTTTCTACATTTGACCAAATCAAAGCTCCAGAGATGCCGCTGTAGAACATCTTCATTGGAAAGTGATTTGATAAAAAATACATTTTAAAGACATTTTCAACTTCATTCTGTGGTTACCTGAGCGTGCTGTACGTGACCTCCTGCACGTCCAGGCCGAACAGCTCCTTAGCAGCGTGTTTGAAGACGTACTCCAGGAAGCCGTCAGAGCCACGGCCCTCCAGCCTCTGCGGCTCCGCCTCCCCGCTCTCCCCCAATCTGCACCACAGCACTGGGGTTAGACCATGGATCTATTTTAATAACTTGATAGGGTATTACTAGCTTGGAGCTGAAGAACCAGACTTAACCAGACTAAATTCATGTGGGCTACCCAGAAATTTTCCCCAAAGAACTCAATGTAAACTAAAATAGCTTGACCTCAGCTGACAGAGAACCTACAGCTTTCATAAAGGTCGGATTTTGTGGGGATTTTAGTGTCCCTTGTCATCCGGAACTTCTTAAATCCTTCGGTTTTTATTAAATTCAAACTTTAGTGCCACAAACTCCGCTCGTCTGGCTCCCGCTCTAACTCCCGCTCTGATGAGCAGTTCTGATTGGTCAGAGCGCGGCCGAGCCCCTCTGTGCCCCTCTGTGCACGTGCATGGAGGCGCAGTGGATGATCATGGGAGATCATCCACTGCGCAGAATAGGGAGGACCAGACGATGCCCAAATACAGGCGAGTTCCCATGAATCTTTGCGAGTTCCAAGCTGACTTCCGCTAATCTTTCAGCGCCCATGCCAGCACAAAGCGCCACTGAGCACAAACCATTCATTTGAATACGGTGCCCATTTTGGATTGCTGGGGCTTGGGCAGGGCCAAGGAGGTACTCACATGTGGTCCAGAGGAGACGGGTCCAGCTCTTCCACAGAGACCTGCCTCTGCTGCATCAGCTCATACACCTGACCTGACACACACACACACACACACACAATACAGTTACTTATAGATATATATATATACACTAAGGAGGCAAGTTCCCGTCCCAATAGGTTAAGTTTGTGTATGAATTCACGCCGTAAAAAGGTCAGAAACGAGTCCACTGAGACGTCTGCTGTTGTGATTTGAATTGAAAGGAAGGAAGTGTATTAAAGCTAAGATACATGGGCTTAAAAGAGGTCCTCCACATGCACCTTCCCACGAGTATGAAGGCAGAGGCTGTAAACCTGAGGTGAGAACAGAATCCACGTCGCGGCTCTCCAGGACGCTGTTGTAGAACTCCTCCCTGATGGCCTCCAGCTTCTTGTCGAAACACGGAGCGATCACCACATGATACAGCTTCTCTGGGCTCAGCTTCTGTGGAGGAAGCAGGATTCACACTGGACATGACGACTGCAATACTATGGACTGCTGTGGACCAAGACTCTTTGACCAACTAAAAGGAATGCTGTAACTGCAAACCCACATTTAAGGGGACCCACAAGGGACACTACTATTATTTTTTCCTTCTCGGACCAATGCAATCTTTTTTTGTTATGCCCAGTGCAGGACATGAAGTTTGAAGTTTAATTTATTCAGGAAAATGTGCAGTTGCATTAAAAATATTACTAAGTTACTAAAATACACTTATAAAATAAAGTTTAATTAAAATGTTAGTTGACCAAGATACACAGAGTTCAATAAGGTGCCATACAGAGTTACAGGTAGCAGCGATGTAATGTAAATCATGACACCATTTTAATAATAATAATAATACATTGGTTTTATATAGCGCTTTTCAAAAACTCAAAGACGCTTCACAATTCAGATTCAGATTCATTTATTTGCCATTTGCAGTAAAACCACATTGGAAAATTTTTAAATTTAAGACACACACACACATACACATTCAGACAGAGACAAAAAAATAACAAACTAATAGCTGGAAAGAAGAGTACAAATCTGTCATTTTCAAACTAATAATAATAATAATGGCTTTCAGATGTACCCACGAGGGCATCATCCGTTTAGCCATCCGATATAATTCTATGTTCAGCCATTACTGGAATCGTTTGCATCAGAATAGACGATAGGGGCGTCCAGCAACCTGATTCTAATCAAAACCCACCTTCTGCTACATTTCAAGGGGGTATGGATTTGTTACTGTCGCTGTTTAAATATTAGGTTAGGCTGTGTGTATTGTGCTAGAACGTGCAGTGGTCGGAGACAGCTGGTTAATGCATAAAGTAAAAGAATGTGAATTATCCAAAAGGACACATTGTGCATAAGGAGTAATATATCATGGACAATTTTCAAATCAATCTTCCAAAATAGCAACTTCTTACTAAACTGGTGCTAAGCCGGCAGGACGTGTGTGTTGTACCTTCTGTTTGCAGAAGTAGTCCTTGACCAGGCAGCCCATGACCTGCTGCGGGGAGCGGGCCGTGCAGATGTGAGGGGTCACCAGGCTGCCCAGAACGCGCTCTGCATACCGGATCCACCCTGTCAATTTACATTCATTATTTTAACCAGCTTTGTCCACATTTGTGGCTTTTCAAATGTTTGAAATGCATTGGTTGGAGTTGGACTGGACATGATTGAACAATTATAAAAAACCACTTCATAATTATTCATTCATTTTCTTTCCCTTTAATATAACAATTCTGGGTCGGGGAGCATAGGGGGTGGGGGGGTGGCCATCAGAGCTGCCACCCTGTTCTTAGCACCAGTCCCTCGCTGGTCCTCCTTCTGGTGGTCATATTTTTTTTACTACTAGTTTATAAATGGGTAGTGGTTGTTTTTAATGATGCTCTACGCCTTGTAAAGTTTTTTTTAGTTGTAAAGACTATTTTTCAGCTTCCTGTTTTATGCCACATTCTGACCATTCTCACAGTTTTCTCTCGTCTGTGATGTGGGAGTGGGGCTAAAGTGGTGCTAAAGTGGTGCTAAAGTGGTGCTAAAGTGGTATCTCCCTGCTGCAGCTGCGGCTTCCTCCAGCTGCCTCTGATTAGGAGAACCCTTCTTAGAGTCGAGTCGAGTCGAGTCGTGTAGAGCAGTGTAGTGTAGTGTAATGTAGAGCAGTGTAGTGTAGTGTAGTGTAGTGTAGTGTAGTGTAGTGTAGTGTAGCATAGAGTAGCATAGAGTAGTGTAGTGTAGTGTAGTGCAGCGTAGAGTAGCATAGTGTAGTGTAGTGTAGTGCAGTGTAGAGTAGCATAGAGTAGCATAGAGTAGCGTAGAGTAGAGTAGAGTAGTGTAGCATAGCGTAGCGTAGTGTAGTGTAGCGTAGTGTAGTGCAGCGTAGAGTAGCGTAGAGTAGTGTAGTGTAGAGTAGTGTAGTGTAGTGTAGAGTAGTGTAGAGTAGTGTAGTGTAGTGTAGTGTAGAGTAGTGTAGAGTAGAGTAGTGTAGAGTAGAGTAGTGTAGAGTAGAGTAGAGTAGTGTAGTGTAGTGTAGTGTAGAGTAAAGTAGTGTAGAGTAGAGTAGTGTAGAGTAGTGTAGAGTAGTGTAGTGTAGTGTAGAGTAGAGTAGAGTAGTGTAGAGTAGTGAAGAGTAGAGTAGTGTAGTGTAGAGTAGTGTAGAGTAGAGTAGTGTAGTGTAGTGTAGAGTAGAGTAGTACCGTGTGTGTGTGAGCTGCGGTCTATCTGGAGCTCTTACCCGGGCAGGAGGAGGTGAACATGGGCAGGGCCAGGCTGTCGTGGCTCCTCCTCCGGTACCTGGATACGAACTCTGTCTGGCTCTCCAGGATGCTGAAGCCTGAGGCCACCGTTGTGTCCAGCACGTACGCCACGCCTGCGGGAAACACGAAGGATGGATGACACGCCACCGCAACAGACACTTCTCTCCCTCCTTTGCTTCTGCTCTGCTATAGTCTACCTGGTTGTGTTTCCATTACATTTTTCAGTTCTATCTTCATTTTGTACATGCGTCGAGTGGAGTTTGCCTGTTCTCCCCGTGTCTGCGTAGGTTTCCTTCGGGTACTCCGGTTTCCCCTACCACTAAAAACATGTGCAATAGGTCTGGTATGCGCATCCTCTACTGGCCCCGCTCCCATCTCTGTGTGGAGTGAGAGGACAAATGCCCAAAAATAACAATTGTAAACCGCTTTGTGACTCTGGTCTATGAAAGGCTGTATATAAATAAAGATTACTTACTTACTTACTTACTTACAAAACTTAACCAAAATAAGATACTTAAAAGACACTTATGTATCTATCAATACATAAGAAAAGTAAAGTAAAAAACCCAAAATAAAGAAATAATAATGTTCAATCAAACATCGATTAGAAATATACATAAACACAATACTAGAAATTATTATTATTATTATTATTAATTTTAATCTATGAACCAGTTCTATCTGTGTTCTTAATAAAGAATGAATTGAATTGAATTGAATAATAGTAAATTGCTTTATTTCATTTACAAAAGGGAGAGGGAAGAAGTAGAAAAGTTTGATTTACGTTTAGTATCTAGAATAGAGTAGAGTAGAGTAGAGTAGACTAGAGAAGGACTGAGTGGAGTAGAGTAGAGTAGAGTAGAGTAGAGAAGGACTGAGTAGAGTAGAGTAGAGTAAAGTAGAGTAGAGTAGAGAAAGACTGAGTAGAGTAGAGTAGAGAAGGACTGAGTGGAGTAGAGTAGAGTATAGAAGGACTGAGTAGAGTAGAGTAGAGTAGAGTAGAGCAGAGAAGGACTGAGTAGAGTAGAGTAGAGAAGGACTGAGTAGAGTAGAGTAGAGTAGAGAAGGACTGAGTAGAGTAGAGAAGGACTGAGTGGAGTAGAGAAGGACTGAGTGGAGTGGAGTAGAGTAGAGTAGAGTAGAGTAGAGTAGAGTAGAGTAGAGTAGAGAAGGACTGAGTGGAGTGGAGTGGAGTGGAGTGGAGTGGAGTGGAGTAGAGTAGAGTAGAGTAGAGTAGAGTAGAGTAGAGTAGAGTAGAGTAGAGTAGAGTAGAGTAGAGTAGAGTAGAGTAGAGTAGAGTAGAGTAGAGTAGAGTAGAGTCGAGTCGAGTCGAGTCGAGTCGAGTAGAGTAGAGTAGAGTAGAGTAGAGTAGAGTAGAGTAGAGTAGAGTAGAGTAGAGAAGGACTGAGTGGAGTAGAGTAGAGAAGGACTGAGTAGAGTAGAGTAGAGTAGAGTAGAGTAGAGTAGAGTAGAGAAGGACTGAGTGGAGTAGAGTAGAGTAGAGAAGGACTGAGTAGAGTAGAGTAGAGTAGAGAAGGACTGAGTAGAGTAGAGAAGGACTGAGTGGAGTAGAGAAGGACTGAGTGGAGTGGAGTAGAATAGAGTAGAGTAGAGAAGGACTGAGTGGAGTGGAGTAGAGTAGAGTAGAGTAGAGTAGAGTAGAGTAGAGTAGAGTAGAGTAGAGTAGAGTAGAGTAGAGTAGAGTAGAGTAGAGTAGAGTAGAGTAGAGTAGAGTAGAGTAGAGTAGAGTAGAGTAGAGTAGAGTAGAGTAGAGTAGAGAAGGACTGAGTGGAGTAGAGTAGAGAAGGACTGAGTAGAGTAGAGTAGAGTAGAGTAGAGAAGGACTGAGTGGAGTAGAGTAGAGTAGAGTAGAGAAGGACTGAGTGGAGTAGAGTAGAGTAAAGAAGGACTGAGTGGAGTAGAGTAGAGTAGAGTAGAGAAGGACTGAGTGGAGTGGAGTAGAGTAGAGTAGAGTAGAGTAGAGTGGAGTAGAGTAGAGAAGGACTGAGTAGAGTAGAGCAGAGTAGAGAAGGACTGAGTAGAGTAGAGTAGAGAAGGACTGAGTGGAGTAGAGTAGAGTAGAGTAGAGTAGGACTGAGTCAGGCTGTTGGAAACTGAGCTAGTGAGTGTTATAATGCTAACACTAATACTAAATTGTTGCTTCTTTATTATGCTAATGTTAGAGATTAGATTGTATATTAGTGTATATTAGTTATTGTTCATTTATCTTGTGCTGTGTTTTTCTCATTCCTACTGTTCTGTAAAGGTGATGCAACACTGACATTTCCCCACCGTGGGACCAATAAAATATCTCTAATCTTAATAATGCCATGGTGTTTGTCCACAGTTGAAAGCTGACCTATACTCTTCAAGAAAGTGCAGAGTTTGTGAGCCGCCTCGCTGACGTCCAGTCCAAACTTGACGGCGAAGAATGGCAGAGACTGTGGGCAGATGGAGACCACTAGCACCTTGTGTTTGGACGCGTCACACTTCTGAAACACATCACACAGCACCTTTAAGCACTTCGTCATGTTCGTGTTCGTCTCTCAGAGCTACACACCGCAAAAATATCATACAAATGATGATTTCATAAATACTTATTATTATGATGCTAAAGTCAGAGATGTTATA
This sequence comes from Knipowitschia caucasica, assembly GCA_964034765.1. Classification (NCBI taxonomy): domain Eukaryota; kingdom Metazoa; phylum Chordata; class Actinopteri; order Gobiiformes; family Gobiidae; genus Knipowitschia; species Knipowitschia caucasica. Next base: position 11,629,385 of record OZ035831.1, read on the forward strand.
CTTAGTAAGAGAACCACTTCGTTCTTAGTTCTCCAAAATTGTCTAAGGATTGCGAGGATTGACTAGATTCGAGCTAGCCTGGTCTTACCACACCATTGTACGCATTTCATTTTGTACTTCTGTCTGGCTTTGCTCCATTGAGCTCCGTTAACATGTGGGAGGGGTAACTCCTTTTGCAGATTGAAACGATTAGATCTGAGTTTAGTATGTAGTATGTAATGTGCCTGAGTGAGAGAGGCATTTAGCATTTAGCCTAGCTTTAGCCATTTCCTTTGCCACTAACGGAGCCCATGGGGAGTAGAGCCACAACATATTTGCAGCAATGACATTTACTAAACATTCCTCTTTCTCCGGCTTCAATTTCTTGATATTTGGAGAATAGAGTCCCATTAGGTTTGATGGGGTTACCCAACACCGATTCTGGGGAAAACGAGACAAACCTTTTTACAATTGAATTCCCCTGAAGAAGAAGGAAGTGGAAGAGTGCCATCGATCCCAAGCGTCACTTCCCATCACAGTCTTTGGTGTGTGTTGTGCATTTTGATGTTTGTTTTGGAAAGATTTGAGGAGGATTTGTGGAGAAAACAGTGGTACCTTGTTGAGTTCCAGGACTCGGTGCAGGTCCTCCAGACTCTGCTGTGAGATCATCAGGGTCTCCTCCTCTGACAGACAGCCGTCACAGGACAGACAGGCGCTGAGCAGCAGCTGAGCCCCGCCCCCCTCCTGCTGGCACAGGGCCACAGCAACAAAGTTATAATGTCAGACAGATATTTATAAATATATAAAAGGTATTTGGTTCTTCTCTACCAGACAACATTAAGCTAGCCATGAAATACGATGACATTAACGGTTAAGCTCCTGAGGAAATGTATGTGGCCAGAGACTGGAACAGTCTTCCTGATCTTGTGAGACAGGCCTCGTCTCTGGCAATGTTTAAGTCCAGTCTGAAAACTGTCTTATTTAGCTCTGCATATGACTAATTTGAAGCCATCCATCCATCCATTTTCTTCCCCTTAATCCATTTCTGGGTTGGGGGGTGGCAGTCAGAGCAGCACCCAGTACACAGAGCACCAGCAGGTGGTGAGTCTACAGGAGCCTAATTTGGTTCAAAAGCTTCTAATTTAAAGCTTTTTTTTGTTTTTGTTTTTAATATTGTTGTAACTTTTATCTTGTTTACTGATTTGTTGTTGATTTTTTTTCATACAACAAGTTTTAAATGTATATGCATTCTTTTTATGTTTTATTGTAAAGGATCTCTTAATTTTTGAATTGCTTGTGAAGCACTTTAGGTTACACTCTGTGAATTGTACTTTATAAAAATTTGATTGATTGAAGAATTACTATTGTTTGGTAAAGAAGAACCTAATATCTTTATTCTACTAAGAATACGATGAACCCTCCTGAACTATATATAAATGTGTGTGTATGTGTGTGTGTCTGTGTGTGTATACACTGTATAGATAAATACATACACATTTTGTTTTCCCAACAGAAACACGTACTAAAGTAACAATTTGAGGTTGAATCAGATCATTTCTTTACCTTCAGCACTTCTACTTCTTGTGCTCTGTGAGTCACTATTTGACTCTTTGGGCTGATGTCTGTGACGGAGCCAAAAAGTACATGCAGGAGAAAAATCGTGATAGAACAAAACTAAAGCACTGAACACGGCGCTAGCTTGATTGTATCATATGCGACACGTTCATTTGATAATTGTAAAAAGAAATAAATAAAAAACAGTATTTACAGTATCAAAATTTTGACATTAATCAAGAACAAAAATAGTCTGGGGTTGATGGGGAGAAGGGTAAAAACATTTCTGATGTTTTCTGTAAATATTTTGAGAAAAAAAGGATTTTGGAATGAACTGCAAACAATAAAACCAGCTCTTTTTTTAACAACATTTAAACACATTGCCAGGAAGATTCCAAATGAATACAGCTTTATCTGACCTGAGCAGACACTTCTGTGCTGTGGTGCCGTGAGTCCTCATCCCCCGTCTGCTTCTTAATGCACTGAAAACCCACAGAACAAACATACAGAAAGGTCAAAATGATCAAATAGTCCGATGTCAACACTGAAAAGTACCTGTTTGGTGCAGTTTTCACACTTCTCCTTGCGTTTGCCTAAGCTGACCTCGGCCATCTCGGCTCCTGTTACCTGGAAATCAGACGAAACATAGTCAACTCTTCAAGAAGTGGAAGTGTAGTGAGAGCGCCGCCTCGCCCCCTCCCTGCTCATATCTCTTCTTGACAGCCTTTAAATGGAGGAGAATGGCAGAGAAAGCAGACCAGCATCCGGTCGTTATGAGAGATAGAAAACGCTCTTGTTAATTATATCCACACAGAAACAAAAACAGCAATCATCATGCGTGGGATCAGCGCAGTAATGACAGTGACAGTGGATTAAGACAAACTTTCTTAATGCCATCATTCTATAACTCAGACTCTAAGGCAATGTGTCCAACACCAGAGCCACTAATACAGCAGGATCATCATTATTATTATTATTGTTTACTTTTCAGTGAGCTGGAAACAACAGAACGTTCTAAGTAGCTCGGAAACAGTTGTGAGTTTGTGCTTTTTGAATTGTTACTTTTGTTGCTTTTTTCTATTCAATTCAATTCAATTTGTTCTTGTATCGCCATAATTCACAACAGCAGTTTTCTCAGAGGACTTAACACAACCGTTGAAATCGCCAACACAGATCAGAGAAGCAAACAGTTCAAACACAAAGAAGAGGTATTGGTCCACAGGGAGAGACCAATGTCCATGAATGTTGTAGAATGTTAGTGACCACAGATCTTCTTGTTAGACACTAACTGTCCAACAGACTCCTGCATCAGAGGAAAAACTCTAAAACCCAGTGGGAAAAAACACATTGAAAGTAAGAATATTGTAACTTAATAACCTTTAGAATGATGTATTTATTTGTTTGTATGGATATGTTTCTCTACGGGGATCAATAAAGTATCTATCTATCTATTAGTGTCCCTTCAACTTATTTTCAACGTATTAGTTATTATGGTTCACTTGATATGGCTCGCATCTTAAAAGGTCGTGGAATAAAAGGGTTTTAAGAAGTGATTTAAAAGAAGTGGTGCTCCCCTTATCTGCTCGGAAGGTCGTTCCGGAGCCCGGACCAAGGATTGTTATTCCTCATTTACCAAATTCGTCAGAGGACCTCTGACTACAGCTGAAGCAAGTCAGGCGATTAAGCTGTACTAACTTCTTTATATTAATAGAGGATTATAAGCCTCGAGTATAAAGAAGACATTTAATGACACTAAACAGTTCTAAGATACATACAAAGAGAACAGAAACAAACCATACACACACACAGGGACACATGGTCCGGCAGTGAGCTGCATGGTGTTGTCAGAGAGTGTCCACAGTGAAGGTCCCCCCCAGGATACATCAGAGGGTCACCTCGGTTGGTCAGTCAATAATTCCAACAGCATGTCTTAGATCTCCACAGATTGTCTCAATTATGTTACCATTTGAAAAAACGATAACATACTTATTTGAAAATAAATGGCTTCACCGATCACAAAATCATAAACTTTATTTGTAAAGCACAAACACAGATCTGGATTTTCAAAATACTATTATTTTTTCTAATGACACTTGGATTTACCTTGAAACGTTTGAAACTCTTTATAAAAGTTGCTTTTTTCAGAAGTTCTCACTTTTCTGATCTTCATAACGGTGTTACTCACATTACTTTTGGAACTTCTACCTTTCTACCGTTAGTAGTATTTGCAGTATTTTCTGTGCTAAAAGTTGTAGTTTTTCCTGTTATATAAAGGCACTTTTAATCTTTTGAATTTTAGGTTTGAATGTTTTTGATCTTTTTAGTGTTATGTAATACTTTGTTTATGTTTATTGTATGCATGTGATAAGGTTGCAATAGTATAATAAAAGTGTAATAGTGCGATAGGGGTGTAATAAAGGTGTAATGTTTTGGATCTTTTCAGTGTTTTCTTTGTTTTTGATTATCACTCACAATTCCTTCAGCCGTTGTACAATTTCTAGAAATATTTTGCTGTGAATAAAAAATAAATGAAAAAAATTAATAATATTATATAAAAAAATATATATATATATATATGAAAAAAATGAATATACTATTGTGTAAGGTCAACTTGAGTGTTCAGACTGTAGAAATATTTTAGATATTGTCATAGATCTCCTAAATAACAAACCTACAGAAAATGACCCGTATCTTAAAATAACAGTAGAATATTTGAACACCATATTATAAGGACAGGCCAGAGTCTCACCTCTCGGTCGGACACCTCTGGTTGAGACCAGCGGACAATAGCATCAAACCAGCGGAGCAGCTAGTGACACACACCAGCAGCAGGCGGACAGAAGGCGGACAGAAGGGCACCCTGAGGCCTGCTCTGGGCAAATATTTACGGATGAAGTGTTGCCTAATGGCTGCTGTCACCTGCAGCGTACGCCCACGGCTTTATACTGCATTTCACAGAGTTTATAAAGTGAAATCACCGCTGGAACACAACACACATACATGCACGTACTGCCTCTGCCGGGGAGACCGCGCATGCGCATACCTGCTGGAGAGGCAGACCGGAAGTGGTTGTTTACGGCTTTGGTTTTTACTTTTTCAGTGGTGTTTTTTTTTTTTTAACAGAATATAAATTATAACGATGAAATACCTAATATATAACTAACAAGGTAAAACACTATTTATTCATACAAACAAATAAATTCATATTTCTAAAAGTCACACTTTAGGTAACAGCAGCAGAGGTGGTGTAGTCACTGGGAGGATTCTATGCATTTTTAATAACATTTTATGAGTAAAACATTTGAATATGGTTGGGGATGAACCATAGACCGTGTATTGGGAGACTTTTTTTTTCATGAAATATTAGTAATATAGAACAATATAAACGTGAATCCATGGACAAGGAGCATAGGAAATAGATATGTTTGATCTACTTTTATTTTGAAGTTCGCTTTCAAGGACTGACGGAACGAGGAAGACGTCCGTTCATGACAGTTGCCAAAGAGGAGCAAAAACAGAAGTGCTTCCTTATCATTGCATTCGCCGCATGTTTTTCTCCATTTCCCCTGTGTGTCTTTCTAACACGTCTGATTAACACCACGTGGACAAACTCAGCGTAAGTCTCCACAAAAAATATACTTTTATACTCCAGCATGCTTGTGTTTACATCTGTCACATGGTACATCAGTATCCTCATCAGCTTCTGTATTCTCTGTGTGCTTCTGGTGTGGTTTTTTGAAAGTTAATTCCATCCCACTGTGTCAAATCAATAGTTTTTTGTTCCCCCCCCCCCCCCCCCCCCCCCCATTGTCACTGTCTAATGCAGATGGGCTACATGAGAGTGGAGGAACACAGCCCCACCCTGCTCCATCTCAAGAGGGCCCCTGGGATCCGCTCTTGGTCACTTCTGGTTGGTAAGTGCACTTTCTATTCCAGTGGTTTCCAAAGATAATGGTTGGAAGCTGCTAGAAGACTCTCAAAGTCATTATGCTAAAGTTATGGCATTGTATTAAAGCTCGAGTACCTAACTTTTAACAGTGGCGACAGTGGCTCAGTTGGTAGAGCTTTGGCCTTTGAGCCTGAAGGTTGTGGATTCGAGCCCACCACAAGACTTTCTCCACTGACTCCCACTGATGTCTGCTGTCGTTGTGTCCTTGGGCAAGATACTTAACCCTACTTTATCTATTTGTGGCCATTCTTCCATGCAAAAGCCAGATCCCATCAGACCTCTGAAGCTGTTCAGCGCAGGGCCTGGTTAGTACAGTGATGGGAGACCAATGGGAACACCAGGTGGGGCGATTGCGGCTGTAAAGTGCCATACAGAGCGGCACGGTGGCTGAGTGGATAGCACTCTTGCCTCTCAGCAAGAAGGTCCTGGGTTCAAATCCCAGTCGGAACAGGGTCTTTCTGTGTGGAGTTTGCATGTTCTCCCCGTGTCTGTGTATGTTTCTTCTGGGTGCTCCGGTTTCCCCTGCCACTAAAAACATGCTCACTAGGTTAAATCCTCCAGCTCGACCAAGCCGAGCATCAACATCTGGTTTCCGGGAGCTGTACTAAGGTGTACTAAGGTGACCTGCTCCTGACGTAAGCCTTAGTGGCATCAGGATGGGTCAAATGCAGAGGACAAATTTCCCTACAGGGACAATAAAGTGCACTTTATTTATTTATTTTTTTACAGCCGTTGTGTCCTTAGGCAAGACATTTCACCCACATTGCTAAGAATGAGCCTGGTGTGTGGGTGAATGGTTGGTGGTGGAGGGGGGGCCACATACTGGTTGCCTCATGACTCTCAGTGTGCCCCCGGGCAGCTCTGGCTACAGTTGTAGTTTATCACCTGTGAATGAATGACATGTGAAGCTTCTTTGAGTGTCCAAATAGCACTATATAAAACCAATGCATTACTATTATTATTATTTTAAACTAAAAACAACAGAACTGTGTAATTACATCGACTTGCCTTGATGAAGACCCGAGCGGGTTCCTCTTTGTTTTCCACTCTTTCCTCTTGTATTTTTATGTAATTACATCTTTATAAACTAGTTCCTATCACTAGTTCTCACATGCATTTGTTTTGGTCTCTGCCACATCTTTAGAGCAACCTTTTCAGACCGAAAATTGAAGATGAAATTTATCCTTCCTGTTGGGACAAAACAACTATAATTCGGAATCTAAACAAAGGCATCAATGGTTGAATCAAAAAAAGCTTCCCTGTGATTTTCCAGCATCAGTGGCATTGGGTAGTTTCAATATTATTGTTTATCACAATCATTTTCTGAAGTGATATGTCGTCGATCAAAATGTGTGACAGGGTTAGTTTTCAAAAAAAATCCAAAACAAAACCTTTTATGTTTGTTGAACTAGTACTTTTTCAAACCACTCTATAATTCTTTTGTTTCCAGGAATAGCATCGATCGGGTTAGCGGCGGCCTATTACAGCTCAGGTATGTCTGGTGAATCATCTCTGGTTCTGGTTTATTATTGTATGGTCTCATGTGTTCCCTGCTGCAGACAGCGTCCTCTGGAGGCTCTTCTACATCTGTGGCTGTTTGTTCGTGGCCATGCAGAATATGGAGGAGTGGGAGGAGGCGATGTTCGACAAAAATCAGGGAACGATCGAGCTCAAGTCGTTCAGTCTCTACACGTATATCCTCACGCTGTACAAGAAGGGACACGAGAAAGGTGAGGCGCTCCGGCCCGATACCAACATGGAACACTAGTGCAAAAGCATCAGCATTAGAGAGAAGACCGAAAGACAGATAGATACTCATTTCTATTCAATTCAATGTATTCATGTATAGCCCTAAATCACAACAGCAGTCATCTCGGAGGACTTTAAAAAACCGTTGAAATCGTCAGCACAGATCGGAGAATCAACAGAAATTAAGACACAACAAAGATAGAACACATGGTATTGGTCCATAGGGAGAGGCCAATGTCCACTTTGATCTATACTTTATTGATCCCCATAAGATAAACTCAGGTGTCCAGTTGCAGCAAAACACATCCATCCACACAAACAAACAAATCAACAGATCATTCTAAAAAAGCTAACAATAGTAATAATAAGCAACAGCACTTTAGGTCACAGCAGCAGAGGAGACAGCACAAGACAGATTATTGTGGGGTTACTACTCAGGTTGCAAATTTTATTCTAACTCGGGGTTAGGGGAATCGGCAAAAATGGGACGATAGCTAGATAGATGGATACTTTATTGATCCCCGTAGGAGAAATTCATGTGTCCAGTAGCAGCAAAAATAAAAAATAAAATTGATCATACTAAAAGGTTAAAAGTAGTAATAATCAGCAACAGCAGAAGAGGTGGAGTAGCCTCTGGGTGGAGCAGGACGGGTCACAGCAGAGGTGGAGTAGCCTCTGGGTGGAGCAGGACGGGTTACAGTAGCAGAGGTGGAGTAGCCTCTGGGTGGAGCAGGACGGGTTACCAGGTGGAACAGCCGCTTGGTTCGGACCATTTTCTCTGCTGTAGTCCAAAGAAAAATGCTAAATACTTCATTAGCATTTTTCAAAAAGTTAGAGATTTTCACCTGATCCACTTGGTTCGGCCCATGAATCCTCTCCGTTCCGGTCTGGACCAGTGCAAAACCATGAACACTGTACTGCACCAACATCTCGGGTAGAAAAAAGAAATTTAACATGATTCACATAGTATTGCGATAAAGCATGTATCGCAATTTTATTCTGCGATAAATTGCGATTCATGTCCCTCGTATTATTCAAAGATATTACAGTAAATTAGGAAAAATAAGAATCAACTCAAATGTCACATTTATTATGGTTTGTACATGAACTGAAGCAAACACTGAGGAGGGAAGGACCTTATAACAGATATTACAGACAAGACATAGAGTCACAACAAGCAGACATCATAGAGTCACAACAAGTAGACATAGAGTCACAACAATCAGACGTCATAGAGTCACAACAATCAGACGTCATAGAGTCACAACAATCAGACGTCATAGAGTCACAACAATCAGACGTCATAGAGTCACAACAAGCAGACGTCATAGAGTCACAACAAGCAGACGTCATAGAGTCACAACAAGCAGACGTCATAGAGTCACAACAAGCAGACGTCATAGAGTCACAACAAGCAGACGTCATAGAGTCACAACAAGCAGACGTCATAGAGTCACAACAAGCAGACGTCATAGAGTCACAACAAGCAGAAGTAATGGAGTCTCTGTTCCCTCTTTGTTCCTGTAGTGGTGCTGGACATGCGGCACCTGCAGGACGTCTGTGTCCAGGAGGAGAAGGTGCGGTACCTGGGGAAGGGCTACCTCCTGGTGCTGCGGTTAGCTACCGGCTTCTCCTACCCCATGACCCAGAGCGCCACTCTGGGGGGACGCAGGTACCAAGCACTTATCCAAAAAATCCAAATGTCGCCCTGACATTCCACTTTCCACGTTCATATCTTTTTGGCCATCTTTACATCATATTTTTTTAGACGGAAAAGTGAATAAGAGAGGACTCACCATCAGCTATCACAGGGCTCATGTTTTATTTGTATTTGTTTTTTATTTTTTATTTAAGAGTTTTCATAGTTTACAGAAAGTATATAGAAGAGAGAAAATAGGGAGTGAGTGATAAATACCAAGTTACTTTATAAAAATGATAAAACATATATATACTAGGGCGGCACGATATATCGACAAAATATTGTTATCGCGATATTGGTGCGGAGGTCTGCGTGCTGATTTGTCAGAACGCTCACATGTTTCTCTGGTCCTGCGGAAGTAGACCCACCGCATCTACAGCGCGAGACCGGGAAAACCAGATCTGCCCAGAACGCATCACTTCCACTAGCAGCAGACCGCCACAGAATGGGAGAGGCATCTGGCTGCAGAATTCCCCCCCTTGCAGACCTCCATGTTCAGCCCCTGTCACGTGACCTTCGCTGTTTCACTTCACTGCGACTTAAAACGTTTTTCTTCATAAAGTTATAAAGCTTATATTTAACATATAGTATATATTATGTAACAAACAAAAATAGTGACGTTTGTTCCACAAATTGTGACCAGGTATTATGTATATGAGCGATCCCTGTTTTCATCTGGGCATTTGGGATGCCAAAGGACAATTCTGTGGCCATTTGTTTACAAGAGCGCCACCTACATGTCACCCATAGTATAGCACATGAAAACACGTCAAAAAGACAATATATACATGGTAGAGATACCATCGCGAGGTTTTATTATAGTAAAGGGCTGCAACTTCTAGATGCTTATTCCATTCATCTATATTATTCTCACAACAGCTTTAAAGTTACATAGGTATCCACTATTTTTTTTTATTTTAGAGGAATAAGAGTTAGCTTGACCTATAGGTCTACACACATTTTTGATTTTCCTACCGTTCTGTAACCTGTGATGCTTTACTGAACATTCCCCTTTTGTGGTGAATAAATTATCAATGATAAGGCCGTTCAATTATTTATTATACATTCACAATACAACACATATCCCATCTTATCAACACACTCAACAGAAAAGCGTTCCATGTCCTCAATATGAGAGAACTCAGTCTCCCTGCATTCACTATAAATCATTGTATTTTACATTCCTGTGGTAGGTAGTTGCAACCAAAAAAAACCAATAGTGAAAGATTGTTGGATAAGAACCCGAGTTTTATGACTCACTTGTGTAGCAGGCAACAGGTCTGTCTGTTGCACAGGTGCCAACTTGCGCTTTTTCACCCTCAGAACTGGCTGTACTTCCCCTCGAAGCATAGCCTTGGCTTTCTCCGTCCAATGGGCAAATAATTTGCCATAGCTTGAGTAAGAGGGTATTAATGGAACATTGAGAATATTGACAATAGAAACATTCTCTTCGAGTAATACTTTGAGAACAAATGAATCTCACCTCCCAAGGTCAAAGGTCTCCATCAGTAACAAACACCACCATTTCCTCAGAGTTGGCATGTCTTCCTTAAAAGTCCAAGAAGAGACAATTATTGATTATATTTATTATTGTAAAAATTAAAAAAAAATCTTACCTTTGTAAACAATTGCCTGCCTTAAATGCGACTGCAAGTGTATCTGCATTTTATGTAACTTTTGGGGTTTCACCATTGGACATATGGGGCAGCGAAAGAGGGTGCAACAGGTTGTGCACCGCTCCACAAGAAACTCTCCTTTTCTAAACTCTGCCACAATAACCTGCGGCCACTGCACCTCCTTGTCCCCAAAGGGAGGGGGGGAAAACTTGTGCTGCATGGAAACCCCTAAGGCATTTTGGATAGAAATGATACCCCAATGTGCACAAAAGAGACAGTAATTTAACACACCCTCAAACATAAAGTAGTATTTATTGTACACAAGTACAATAAACAATATACAATGAAATTGCACACGATATAGAACACTAACAAGTAATACTCACAAAAGTCCTAAGCTAAATTCAGCTAACCTATCTAACAATAAAATCAACTAATGTCTAAAACTACAATATTCAACAACAACGCTATTAACACTACACAATTATCTATAATACAAACAGCTATGCTAATAATCGCAAACCTGACAATTGATGAAAATACTCTCTGCTATTCCTTCTCAAATGGTGCTTTCAGACCGGATCATGCGTTGCGTCGGGTTTCAATGCAAAGTCTATGGTGACGCGCGTTCGACCGTCACAACGCATGGACCGCTCGGTTCGCACGAACGGACTGTTCAGTAGATACGCACGGACTTGGTGGGAAAGTCAAAGGGGAGGAGCAGGAGCGAAAAATCAACGCCCACAGGAGATGGATTCTGCTCATCCTTTCCTTGGGACGTTCGTGCAGCGACCAATCAGAGAGCAGCAAAGTGGTCACGGGGACATTAGCGGACTGAGCGAGCAGACTGAAAATACTCGTAAACAGCCAAAACAGGATCCACACCAGGCTTCACCAGAACTCCAAATAAACAAATAAAAAAATAAATAAAAAATAAACTCAAACCAGGGTTGACAATGGGGGACTGTGTGCTTGTGAATATATGCGTTGTCATGCTCCCGTGAACTTATGCAACTGCTTCGAGTGTGTTTGCTGATGCGGAAATACCGTTTAATAATATGAAAAAACGCATAGCGCACCTCCGTAAACACATACTGCTGTTATATAAAGCCCGTGGAAGGTGTCTGAGCAAAGACACGCTGCAAAGCTGCATATTGGAGAAGATCTGTACACAAGAAGCCGCTAGCATAGCTCTGTTAGCATTGGAGCCGGCCGGCTACTTCCGGTACTTCCGGCTCGCGTCAGGACGTTCTGGTGTGAAGACCCCTGCGTCTGAAAACTAGAGAATGCGCGTCTGGTGAGCGAGGCTTCAGCGTTTCAGCGTTGCCGGTCTAAAAGCACCATAACTCGCTACGGGGGCGTGAACAAAACCAGGGCCGCTTACTTCAGGGCAGCATGGCAACTGACGTCAGCCTTCACTGCAGACGTCAGCAATCACAGCTGCGCCAATGGTGGCGCCAGATTCAAAATTCAAATGTAGTGAATACAAGTCGCCTGCAGATGGCGCCTCAGACTGTTTTAGGCAGAAAGTTGATCTTTCAACATATTTTCACTAAAGTGACAAAATTATGAGCAGGATATGTAGACAACACTATTGGACACTCATTTATACCGTTTATCAGCACAAAAAAGTGGATTTGAGGGTGAGTTGTCCTTTAACTCATTGTGTCCCATTGACGCACAAATACGTCAAAGCAAATAGTAACGTCGTGTGCCATTGACGCATTAATCCGTCAATTGCCTTTTTCGCTATTTTCACGTTCCCAGATGTCTATTGTATCTAATATGTATGGGGATGACTTGAGACCATATTTTATCGAGCCAGCAGGTGGCAGCATTGCTCTCTGAATGGTTTGAAAACATGTAGGTGCAAATGTTGTGCCTCTTTTTTCTCAACTTTCTGGTGATTTCTGGTGATTTCAGTAAAACTTCCCTCTACTCGACGGAGGATTACAGGGGAACGAAAAAAGCTATAAACAAAATTCTTTTTGCTGAGGAAAGTACACAGTCCATTCTTTTAGAATCTGGTGTCGGATTTCAGATAGTCATAGTACACAATATTCTGTGGGTCTTGAAAAATCAGTAAAAATCATCAGAAATGGCTGGCACTGTGGGAGTACCTGTTCTGAAATAGGCTGGCATTCAATGAGTTAAGGGTTAATGGCCTAGAAAAAAAATAATAATTCAAATTTCTGCTGGGCTGGAAATGTACATTTAATCTGGTTTTGAGACTTGTCAAACTTAAGCTTTAGATCAGATGAGAACCAAACATTTAATTAAGTGATGTCTAGAGTTTTGTGGGCGAAGCTAAACCAGGAATAAATCAATCAATCAATCCATTCCACTTTAATAACATAACACATTTCATAAACGTTTCCAAAGTGCTGCACAACAAGCAAAAATGTATAAAAATCAACACACAATCAAGAGAATGTGTGTGTTCTTGCGTTGTGGAAGATGGGGTCTAATTTGAAATGACCATAGCCACAAATAAAGCATGAATAAGAATCCTGGTTTGTGTTTGCTGTGACAGTGACGTGGAGGAGGTGGCAGCCTTGCTGAAGCGGTTCCTGAAACTAGAAGACCTCCACAGACCAGAGCAACATGAGGAGGAAGAAGAGGAGGAGAGCAGCAGCCAATCAGAGCAGGAGCTGTGACCACCGTAGGCGTCCTCCCTCCGCCCAGTTACTGACTACACTGCAAAAAGTGTTTCAAAAGAAGTCAAAATGTGTCTTAATCTGAGCACATTCTGACTGTGCCTTAAAACAAGATTTTTCCAAACAAAATTATCTTATTTTAAAAAGACACAAGAAATGTTTCCCTTGGAACGAGAAAGTAAAGTAACAGTTTTTGGAATAGGACTAAATGCCTTTGTTCGAATGGAAAATCTAGCTTTGAGACAGTCAGGATGAACTCAGATTTGGATCAAAACCTATTGATTTAAGCAATTACTTCTTTATATATGTTTATTTTTACAGTGTACTACATGTATTCTCTGTCCAAAGATGACCAACACATTTGAATCATTTTTGGTAATGTTAAAATCATTACAAGTGCCAAAGGTGGGTGCTGGTGTTGTATCTGCTCTTCTCTTCTTGTGTTATTACCATGGACTGTAAATATGATTGAATGCATCTTAGTTATTAGATGCATTCAAATGTGTTCTGGGACATTACAATGAGGCTTGGAATACCTTGGACACTGATGGACCATTTTCCACGCCAGGCCTCGATGTCTGTGTCTGGGATCCGGTCATCCATCCATCCATCCATCCATTTTCTACCCTTTAATCCATTTCTGGGTCAGGGGGGTGGCAATCAAAGATGCCACCCAGGTGGTGAGTCCACAGGAGGACGGCTGCTCTCTGAGTGTGAGCATAGCCTTGATCTTTCAGATCCGGTCATGTGTTATCAAATGTATGGACTTATTCCCATTCTATAATTGCTACTCTCAGGACAGTGCCTTTGAAACCTGGTCTTTCTGCCATTATCTGTTGTTTAGACCCAGACTTACTTTTAGCCCAGGGGTAAACAGCGGTCCACAAAGGGTCCTCAAAGGGTCCTCAAAGGGACAGTGTGGGTCTAAAACCTGCAGCCAAACAGGTCCTTTCTGGAACCAGTCTGACACCCCTGGTTTTAGCCTGAATTAGCCTGAGAGTGCATTCCTTCTCCAACATGTATTGCTGTAGTGTAGATGATACAACCCCTCAAAACAGGAAACATGAACAATAACTGCGTCACAAAGAAAACTCTTTACTCTAAAAGCTTGTTCTGGTCTGTGAAATGTCAGGTTTGTTTTTTTATAAACCCATAGGTTAATTCGTCAGAGGGTTTGATCACAAAAAACCTCACCAAGGATCTGTAGTCTCTCTCTCTCTATACAGTATCTATCCATCCATCTATACATACACATTATAAAATTATGCACAATAAACATATCTTTCTTTCTCCTCTCTGAAATATCAATGTAATATGTTTAGTGTGTTTGTACCAGTGGGGGCAGGTCCCGGCTCCAAAAGGTCCATGAGCATGTGCGCTGACCAATACCACCCCAGGCCAGTGGGGGTGTTCCCGGGATAATAATTAACCAATGCTTTTGTGTGGCGTCTTCTTTCCTCTCGAAAACGTCTATCCAGGATGATCCAAAAGTCGCTCTTGGTCCAACGCTACGTTCCAGATGTTGTCAATGCTGAGGGGAGTTTTTTTTTTTTGGGACCAGTCTAGTTTAGCTGCTGTGGACTTCAGAAGGCACTCGTTGAATTAATGGGGCTCATGCGTTTTTTCCACATTTTCCTGCCCCGCGGACATTTTGAAAATGTGGTGGCACATTAGTTTCAACGGCGCAGATAGACTGTCAATATTAACATATGTAGTCACGCCTAAGTCAAAGGTGTCAAAGTCAAGGCCCGGGGGCCAGATCCGGCCCGCGAGACCATTTCCAGTGGCCCTTGAGATGATTTTAAATTATTATCTTAAATAGCAGCATAAATGATTATAGGCGACAATGGCATGTTATCCATTATGAAGAAAACAACCATAACATTTAATTCCATAATTAATAAAGGATTTCCCAATTTTCTTAGGAAAGAACCACTTCCACTTTGTGAACAAAACTGTCTGGACATTTTTGACGAGCACAAATCATCAGAATGATTGACAATTGAGAGGAGCAATAGTCTTGATGATCCACCCAAAAGTAGAAAATCTTCCTGCATACCTTCAATATATTTGGCCCAGTTTTGGTCCAGTTTTGGTTCAGTCCACAGCAACTGAACTAATTCTAATCAGAAAAGAATATCCAACTAATGTGAAACAAGTCATTTATTTACCTTCATATTCCCAATTTTTTTTATAAATGAAACCCACTTATTTTTTCGGCCCCTGACCAGCCCTTTTTTTTATTCGGCCCTAAACCAAAATAAGTTTGACACCCCTGGTCTATGTTTTTTTCCCCAGACTTTAAAGAACTAAACGTAATTCATTTTCACATTGGTAATACTGTCATACGTATTACTTTTGTATCTCTGTAACTAATAACATTTTAGAGTCATGTGACCGCTGTTTACCTGGACAAAGACAAACACAAGTTCACTACAAACCATTCAGTGGATTTTTAAACTCTAAATGGATTACTATTTTCAACAACCATTGGACTTTGGACTAATCTTAAACACACACTTTTCTATCAACACAGCAGATTTCACCTTCCAAGTTGTTGCCTTAAATGAGGATTTTCATTGTACACAGTGTACATATTTATTTGACAGTTTGTTGCCCCGGGTCATTTAAGTCAAGGCTTTTCTGTGGCCAGATGTCAGGGACATTATCCTTTCCTTTTAAATGTAAAACACAAACTCCTTTACACACTCCGCTATATTCCAATTCATCTTCTGCATTTTTCAGTGAATTAGTTTTCTGTGAGAGAAAGAGAACAAAATTGTCAAATACAGTAAAATACCTCATTAAAATGTCATCTGTTTTACATAGACTTGTTATCTGTGTAAACTTCAGGAAGATTCTGGTAAAGAAACTGTATTGTTCTGTGCCCTACCTCACTCTCACTTTTATAATTCCTGTTTTTAGTTCTTTCCCCACCCACATGTTAATTACCATTTAACGATTTCCTAAACGTACAAATGCAAACAATAGTTAAAGCATGAAGGATTTGGGGCCACAAGGGAATGAGGAAATGCCTCCAATTGTTGTTTTGTAGAGTTGTGTAACCAAAGGCTGTAAGATGCAAACTCAGGGGATGTGATTAACTGTTTGTCTGTTTGTCTGTGCACATAAAGAGATTTTCAAAGTTTTTTCACTGCTTATTATAAAAGGTCCAGGATCCATCTGTTATTCAGGCTTCATGAGCGTCTTATAAGATCAAATAACCTTTTTTCAGTGTTATTGTGAACGTTACAGGTTCTCCTAAGCCGTTAGAAGTCAGGAAGTCACACATATACACATGTTATACTGTATTCTTGGGTTTCATATGACGTTGGGGCAGTGGCGCAAATGACATACGTGGGACAGGACCGGACCGGGCGTGACGTACCCTGGCAGTGCAGTCTGCCGGGTATATACACGGAGAAATAGTAGAAGAAGAAGCGCTGTCAAAATGCCATTTTTTTGTGCAATGTACGGTTGTACTGAGTTGTCCCATCTCTGCTCATTCTCCCCCTACAGGCCAGGTTAATGAAACCCAAGAATACTGTTAAACGCTAGTAATACTGTCACGTTCTACATTTCTATCTCCATTACTATTATAACATCATCAAAATTCAGCTCTAAGAAAATATTTAGGGTATTAATTATTGTGGCGGGTCAATTTGAAAATGTGAGAATCCAAATGGAGACAAATTTCCGAATTTGGGGAGAGCAACGACCAAGCAACCAAAAAGCCAGAACAACAGAGTGCCGCCTTAGAAGACATGTCTGGATTTGCAAAGACAATACAAAAACGAAAATAGCAAGATCATGTAGCGTGTTAAACAAGTTTTTAGCTTTTATATTTTTATTAGACTTCAGAGAGCAGGCTGTTAGCATTGTCCATTTTTATATACATGATGACGGCACATATTGGCCAATTTTAAATGCAAATTGTATGGGCCCTATTTTTGGTGAGAATCTTCATAATTCAATTCAGTTAAACTTCATTACAGACTCGAGGATCGATTTAAAACAGACAGACAAGACACAAGTGAAACAGTCCTGACAGTGTCTCCACATCTTGAACTGAAATTGAGTGGCACTGAATCTGCAGATTAAACACCTGGAAAAGAGTCATTGTCGTTCCACCTGCAGCTGCCGCGGACTGGCTCTTTTATAGTTATTGTAGTTATAGTATACGATAGTACAATCACTAGATATAAAAGGGTCTAATCCTTTAGTTTATTAGGGTAATAATGGTGAGTGTGACAGAAGTTAGAAGAGATTACTTTTCAATGTTAGTCAGTAGGAGCCAGAGCGAGTTTAAAACTTCACCCATGGGCACTTCCCTATAGGGCTTCATAGAGCTCGGAGGTTGGTATTGTCCACAGTCTACAGGCAGGCTGCAGTCTCCTCCAGGATCCGCTGCAGTGGAGCGCGCACCAGCCACACATGCTCCTGCTCCCACTCCTGCTGCGTGGGCTCTGGGTACAGGTGCATTATCTCCTCCCTCAGGACGTCCCACTTCTGCTGCAGCATCGACAGATACCTGAAGACAGAGTGGCAGTTAGAATGAGGTTGGAATAGTTTGGGATTAGCCTGGTTTTACCACATTATTGTGGTCATTTCATTTTGTACTAAGGTCTGGATTTGCTCAATTGACTCTTTTAACAGGTGGGAGGGGTTAACTCCTTTTGCAGATTGAAACGATTGGATCTGAGTTTACCGTGACGTATTTAATGCACCCGAGTGAGTGAGGCATTTAGCATTTAGCCTAGCTTTAGCCATCTCCTTTGCCACTAACGGAGCCCGTGGGGAGTAGAGCCACAACATCTTTGCAGCAATGACATTTGCTAAACATTCCTCTTGCTGCGATTTCAATTTCTTGATATTTGGATTGAACCAGATTATTTTACTATCGCATTCTCTGCCAAACTACAACCAGCAAATACTGCGCAAACTCTTCACCTCACCGACACCCCCCGACAACACCCGCCTCCACCGCTCTCTGATTGGTCGGAGAGGATTCAACCCAGGAAACTGCATCCACTAGGATTTGACCCAGACAAACATGTAGACCGGAGTTTACCGATATTACAAACATATATATTATAACATATTTGGATACATTCAGACACACACACAACAACTGAAAGTTCCTGGGTGTCACATCACAATGTACTTGCGGATGAATTTACAGCCTGATCGGACCAGGACTACGCACAAAAGAAGCTAATCTAAAGGATTAATTGCACCCCTAGTGGTCAACCATGGGACATGCACCCTCTGCGTAATGTAATAATTTGGAAAGGTTCACTCACTGAAAATTGCACAAACAGGATCTGGCTTTTCCATGAAAGCATGGCCACATAGTAGTAATGAGGAAGGGCCTTTAAATTAGACCACACCATGTTAGATTTTGAAGCTATTTAGCAGAACGAAAGTCCCCACTTCTACCTCTAGAGTGAAGTGTTGTGTGTTTATTGACATACAGTTACAGAGCTGTTGTTTCGTAACCTCAAAAAGATGTTTCATGACTTGCAATACCTTTAATAGCTTTGAAAGTATGTAGTAGTATACTACATAATAAATGTACAATTCTTACTCTGCGGCTTGGTTCTGGATCTGCTTCACGATCAAAGGGTTGACCATCTTTCTCTGTCGCTGGTGAGGACTGAACCAACCTCTTACAAACCTGCAAGACAAAAGGACGGGCTTGGTTCTTGTGGGACAATAGTTCAACACCAGCCAAGTCTCAGTTTGTGATAATAAAGATTCAGTAAAGGTTTAAAATGTACATGACACTTTTGGTGTTTAGCAGCAGTCAGTCAAAAATAATCTAACCCCATTTAGACAACAAAGACATCTGAATTCAACATCAAGAAGGTGATATGAGTTGTAGATGAACGCGAAGGGCAAAAAACTCAAAGTACTTGAAAAAAACAACAAGAAGCTGGCTGCGAAGAAAAAGTAGCAGTGAGCGAAGAATACACAGATAAACCGTCCCGTTATGGTTAACAGCACTACTCGACATGGCAAAGCAAATGGAAGTCCTAAGTCAAGAAATCTAACAGAGATTTCAGTCTTTTAAAGAAGAAGTTAAAGTTGATATTAAGGAGTTTGATACATTCAAGATCGATATAAACAAGAAACTAGAGAACATAAAAGAGCATTATAAGAAGAGCACACACGCATTGGCAAAGTTGAACAATGGAGTAGGCCATGGAGTCTGAGGATGTCCTTTTAAAGTCCCTTAAAATGCAAAGGATTATCAAAAACAAGCTCACAAACTTGGAGGAAAGATTGGCTGTGTATTTTTGGAATACCAGAGAGGGCAGAGGGAGACTCTGTGCCCCACTTCAAAGAGAATTTTCTCCAAGGAGAACTTAAACTACCAGCAGAGACCCATCTCATGGTTCAGCGTGCACACAGGGCACAGGAGACCTGCTCAAGGAGCCAGCGTGAACTTTTTTTGGTTTGACCTATTTGCACCCCTAGTGGTCAACCGTGGGACATACACTCAATGTAATATTTTGCCCGTATGGATCTGCGACTTTGGTGCAGATTAAAACATGTTTAGGTTCAAGGCCTCCCATAGGGGGCGATCTAGAGTTCATATTGAGTGTGTATTTTCACAATATTATGCTCATCACAGTTATGAGACAGTCATAATGTAAATAGAGCATAAAACAATCTCCAACAAACTAACCCTAACACAAAAGCATCTGACCTGGACTCGTACACCAGCTGTGTCCGTCAGGGCTAAGAATTGAACCACTAAACTATCAGCGGGGACAGAACTCCAGAGATTTACGAAGGTACTTTATTCAGCAACGGGTGCACCACTAGTGGTCAGGTTGGGTATTGCGGCCCTAAGGTCATGTAAAATTCACTGCTGCATCGCATGATGAAATTCTAACTTTTTGTCAATGATTTTATAAACTTCACTAGGTCCAGATGGAGAAATGACATGGTAGAAGTCTGTGTGAAGTCAATACGTATTGACTTGGGCTAATGGCTCAAACATGCCTGAATCGCTATAAACGCAACAGGGGAAAAACAGACATCACAATCAAAGCTGTGAAAGTCCAAATGGCACCTTATGTTCTATTTAAACACATCCAAACAACATCACAAAGAAAAATATCGAATTATTCCAACAAAATCAATGTTTTGAGCTTCACAACCTGGTGTAGCATGTGTGTATTGTTGGGGCTTAAGTTGGCAGAATCCAGGTTAAGCTGTAACAACTGAAGGATTGTATCTTCACTCTTTTTATTGTACGGTGATTATTTATGATATTAATGCCTTGTTTTTTTCTATCTTTATCTCTAAAAGATAAAATGACAACGTAAATAGTCTTTAATTATTTATTTTTTACGGACAGGGCGACAGTAGCTCAGTTGGTAGAGCATTGGCCTTCAGGCCTGAAGGTTGTGGGTTCAATTCCCACCTCTACACCTTCTCCACCGACTCCCACTGATGACTGCTGTCGTTGTGTCCTTGGGCAAGACACTTAACCCCACTTTGCCCAAAGCCCCCACTGAAAGATCAAGGCTATGCTCACACTCAGAGAGCAGCCGTCCTCCTGTGGACTCACCACCTGCAGAGGATCAGTGAGGGGCTGGTGCTATGTGACTTGGGTGGCATCTCTGACTGCCACCCCCCCGACCCAGCAATGGATTAAAGGGTAGAAAATGGATGGATGGATGGACAAATAAAACACACTATTTATTCTCAAAGTCAGGGAGAAGCTAATTTGACATAGTATTTAAAACTCTGAATAATAAAGGACTTACATGTTGTTCTCAAAATAACGGACGTCTTCAGAATTGAGAAACGAATTTATGTCGACGATTATCTCTGCTAAGAATCTTCCAGGAAACATGACTGTGTCTTCTGAAATTCTGTGAAGAGAAGGCGAAAAGGCGGGAGAACGTATGAGAGTTTTGAAAACAAGTGGACGATTGCCACTGCAGAAGTACCTCTCCATGGTCTCCACCTCCACGGAGGAAATCCCCAGTTTGGAGCAGATCTTGCTTTGGGTTTCAGCAGAGAACTCTCCATCAGTGAGAGTTTGGAGACACGAGGCCAGCGAGGGCAGGGCCACCGGCAGCAGCTCACACAGCACAGACATGTGGTCATACCTGGATTCCAGCAACACACACACTGCTTCTGCATTTAAAGTGTATAAAGTGAATGTTATACAGTCTCCAGTATAGAGAAAATAAGTGTGTGTGTTTCTGTGTGTGTACTTGTTTTTATATCCTGATGGGTCCACAAATTTTCAGTTTCACTCACGTCGTGGGGCTTAAACCCTAGACTCCCAAGTCCACGTTTAAGGGTGTATTAAGACCAGAAAAGTCCTTTGCTCCGCTTGCTTGTTCCGAACCAAAAGCGGAGCAAACATTTTTCTTTTTCTCCGGTTCGTATTCAGACTGTGCTTTTTGCAAGTGAACTTTTTTTATAAACATATCAACGCGTGTGGCGATCGGCGCTCCTATTGGACAGCAAGAGCTCACAGAGAATAGATACGGAAATGGAGGAAAATATTGAGCTCGTACGTGCTGCATGTCTGCTCTGCCTATGTTTGCTCTTTTTAGAGCAAAAGCACCTTCAACATCAACAGCAGCTCATTCAACTAGGGATGTAAAAAACTATGAATTTTCATGACCGACCACCGAGCCTCATTAACTGGTTGAAACCGGTTAACCGCGTAGTTTAAAATAGTCCACGTTCTTTGAAATAACAGCCATTTTGAGCCGCGTACTTTTCATAAGTGCAGCTGAGCGTTCTACGGGATCAGAGCCGAGACAGCGGCACCAAACAGTAGTGATGGGTAAATGAAACCTCACGTATCGTTTCGGCACATCCAACAAACTGTGTTGATACTGTGCCGCAACAGTGTTGCTTGTGCTGCTCTATACTGACACCTGGTGGATCTGATAAATCATTGCATCCAACTCACTGATTCAATGAGCTTTACATACTTGTCTGCACACAATATTACGTAACTGCATTGTCTGTGTTATTTTATTTTATGTGAAAATTAAAGTGATAGTTGTGAATGTATTCATTAAGCAAAATGTCATTGAGTGATGTTTTTTTTTTGTTTTTTTTTTTTCAAAACAATAAGCATGTCCAAAGTGCACTGTAAACCATGGCAACTAAAGTATACTTGAAAAAAACCTTTGACATTTTCTGCACTTCAATTTCTCAAAATCATTCTTCAAGACTGTGATGTCAACATAAACCTTTGAAGTCCGACTGGGATTCGTACCCAGTTCTCTCAAACGCGAGGCGAGAGCGCTATCCACTCATCCACCATGCCTAACTAGATTTTGCTTTTCAAACTAAATCTGGATTGTAGATAAAGCGTGAAATGTGAAATACAAACATTGCCTTATTTGCTGTTATTTGCAGTATCACACTGCAGAATACTTTCTTTTAGTGGCAGGTTCCATTTTTTTATGCTGTAAAATGGGATGCTTTTCCTTTTTGAAAGGGTTATTTTCTTTTTCTGAGAGCGGTTCATACCGGTGACACTTGCAGATGCGGAACCTTTTAAACACAGTTTGCCGTGTCGGTGACAAGCGACACTGCGGCTGTATTGGTCACGTGGCTTTTTCATAAAGCGACACGCGCGCCGATACGAGGTTTCGCTAAACGAACTCGGCACATGCGCCGGTGTATCAGTGTTGCTGGACCCATCACTACCAAACAGCTTTGGCACCTGCGCATAGAAAACTGCTCTTTTAATCTTCCCATTCTTCTGTGCTGCGGCTTAAAGCATTTTAAGCAAAAGACAGCTCGTCCACATGGTCAGGGCAGCGAGTGACGAGCCGCGTCTCGCAGGTCTCCGCTAAAGTTTAAAAGTGATCAGTGTGGAGCTGATGCCAAGGACCAGCAGCACAAACATGGTCCATGTGGTTTGACTGGAGCCGTGTATTTGCAAGAATGCTTTGGGCTCCGTGACACAGAGGAGCGCGACAGACCGGTATGTGTTTGTGTACAATACATGTATGTATGTGTGTATATGTCTGTGTGTGTGTGTGTGCAATACATGTATGTATGTGTGTGTAAATATAAGCTCCAATGTAGTTCTGACCCGCACCAGTGTGCAACTAGCAGGCGGTAACAGAGAGGAGAGATGAGGCGTGTGGATGTTACGTGTCAATGGAGGGGGGGGAAATGTGTGTGTGTGTGTGTGTGCATGTACATGTGTGCGTGCATATGTGGCGCGTACGGCGTGAGAGTCGGCCCAGAGTTTACTGTTACATTGGCGCACACAGCTAGATAGGGACCCGCTCGTCACATCGTGCAAAAAGGGCTTAAAATAGTGTTATGAAGAGACCTCCCCTCTCCCCCTTTATCTGTTTTTAACCGACAGCTTTGACCGGTTAACGCTGTGACGGTGAACCACCGGTTAAACGTCACCGATTTACATCTCTACATTCGACACAGGCGAAACGCGTTGTTTCAAATTTTGGAACTGTGTCGACGAATGCGTGCTGTCGAAAGCCCAAGGAGACTCGCTACGTGCCCTGTCCGTGGATCTATAATAATAACGGCCCTGTCCCACAACTTACTGACAGCAGCATTGCGGATAAACCATGGATCTATAATAACAACGGGATAAACAGACGACGGAGGATCAGGTATGAACCAAAGAACACAATTCCCTACATGATACGGGATATTGCTTTTTGAGGCGTGAGTCAAACACGTGAGGCTTTTAATAATGCAAATGTTTTGAAGATGCTGCCATTAACATCACTGTATACTGTGAAAAGTTTTAACTCCATAAGCCTGTTGCACAGTGTTTCCTCGTTGCTCGGTCATTGTTGTTGTGTAGCATGCGTTAGCAGCTGTGACGCGTGGCTAATTCCTCACAGTTCCTGTCTACGGTGGCTTGTTAAGCCCAAAAAATGCGCACGTTTCCTGGAGTTGTGTCGGATCGACACAGGTTGTATTCAGACCTGAATCGACTTGGACCAGAGTTCGTTTGGAAGCGGACCGAGACCACCTTCTGGTTCTTTGGTCCGGACCAGGATTCGTTTGTGTGTATTCACACCTGCATAAAAGGTTTGGATCAGAGTTCCAAACGAATTCTGGTCCGTTTAAAGTGGACCAAATGTGCAGGTCTGAATACACCCTAAATATCAATGGCGAATGCTTTTCCAACGGTCAATTTCCCTGAAAAAAAGTCTGATGTGATAAAAGCCCTGGTGGTCAGTGTGTGGTACTGCAAGCAGGAAGCTCAAGCCAAAGTATGTGCAGGTGTGGCCAGGCAGCGAGTATTTTATTCGTAGGTAGGTTCTGCCACAGGGACCGATTTCAGCCAATCAGAAAGCTAGTCAAAACTGACGCGTTCAGTGCGCCAGCACATTACATTATTACAATGTTTATCTTTTATGTTTTCTTTCACCTCACATTAAAAAAAACATTTCCCATTAATTAACATTTAACAAGACACAAAGATTGAATATGCTACAGATGCACCTGCCTGTTCTTGGTTGAGCCTTCGGTTCTAAGCAGCACTTACATGTGTTCACATCGGATAATGTGTGACGAGGCAAATGTGGATATAAACATTGCACGACTCAAGAGCGGCAGCAAGTCAGAGAGCAGCAAAGTGGTCACGGGACAAAAGCCAGTGATCGAAACAGGAAAATGAAGACACTTGACAAAAACCAAAACAAGAGCTAAACCAGGACTAAATCAGGACTGACACAGTGCTTGTGGACATAATAAAGTGACATGTTACGATCGGTGAACTCAAGTGACACTATTGACTGTTGTCGCGCATGCGTACCTGTGTACAGTTGTGCACCCCTGTATAACATTAATATTTACAGTACTTGGTATAACCTCGTCTCATTCGCGGGTGTTTGTGTCTTCACATTTGGACTGTGGGTGTGACAGTTCCATTGATGACTGAAACCGTCACGGCTAAAGGTAAAATACTTATGATAATAAAGGTTTATTCATGAATGATGAATTGTAAAGGTAAAACTGTTAGCTCTTGGTTTAATGTTCACCTTCCATGCCTTACAGCTAGGGGGCTCTAGCGCTCTTTGTTTAGCGCACATGTGGGTTCTTGTATGAAGACCGTAACAGGTGGATGTATGTGGAACCTGCGTGGGGTTAACGAAAATAAATGTAACGAACTACAAGTGGAGTTTATCTTGATTTAACATGGTAGCAGAGGATGGCTTGTAACTACAGAGTTCCACCACCGTTTGAAGAGGGGAAACTCTACGAAAGCTGGAAAAATGAAGTCGGCATTTGGGCCAGAGTCACGGACTTGGAAAAGAAAAAACAAGCCCTCGCTGTTGCTTTGTCGCTGTCGGGCAGAGCACGGGAGACTGCAATGGAAATACCGGTAGACGAATTAAATGAAGACACAGGAATGAAAATTTTGCTGGATAAACTTGACAGTTTGTTCCTCAAAGAAGAAAAAGACAGGATTTACGAGGCATACACTGATTTTGACCGCATTGTTAAACATGAAAGTGTGTCCATGGCGGATTATATTATTGATTTTGAACAGCGGTATTCACGTATGCGCAAACACAAAATGGAGCTACCTGACGCAGTTTTAGCTTTTAAGCTGTTGGACACTGCGTGCTTAGATGGGACTGACAGGCAGCTGGCTTTAACAGCATGCACAGATCTTACATTCGCCTCGATGAAGTCTGCTTTGAAGAGGATATTTAGCGGTAAAATGAGAGCTGCATCAGAGGGAATCAGTCAAGAGTCTGTGTTTGCCACGGAGCAGCATCGGCGGGATAAAGGTAAAACCTGGCAACAAAGCGGCAGACCCAGAACTCCACAACCCGGTACGAACCCGTTGGACAAGTTCGGACGCCGATCAAAGTGTGCAGTGTGTCAAAGCACGTTTCATTGGGCCAGAGATTGTCCACACAAAGGTGAGAGTGTGAATATAACTGAAGATAAAGCTAAAGATAAAGCAGGCGTTGAAGAGTGTAACATTACATTGTACACCAAAGCATCGCCAACAGATGCAGAAATATTCATGACGGAATGTTTTGGCTCTGCTATAATAGACACTGCGTGCACAAGAACCGTATGTGGACAAGAGTGGTTAGACAACTACATTTGTGTGTCCGGAAAGAAAAACGTCAAGTCAATGAGAGCAACAGAAATGCAGAGTCACAGGCCCTTCAAGTTTGGGGACGGAAAAGTAGTGTACTCTGTCAAAAATGTTAAGATACCGGCCAAGATTGGTAACACAAAATGTAATATCGAGACAGAAGTTGTTCCTGTTAATATCCCTTTGCTTTTGAGTAAAACATCTTTGAAACGTGCTGGGACAGTTCTGGACATGGAAAAGGACAGTGCAGTAATGTTCAATCAACCTGTCAAACTGGATTTTACAAGCTCAGGACATTACTGTGTGAACATAGTTGATAATGAGAACAGTTGTCCTACAAGTGCTGATCAGATATTGACAACTATTGAAGAAGAAGTACTTACAAACACGAACGAAATGAACACAAGTGAGAAGATGAAAGTTTTAGAGAAACTTCATAAACAGTTTGGGCATGCGTCTGCCTACAAGCTACAGAGACTTTTGAGCAGTTCTGGCAACAAAGACACAGAATGCATTAGCCTATTACAAAAAGTAATTGGTCAATGTGAAGCCTGCCAAAAGTACTGTAAGACCAAACCCAAACCTGCCGTCGGTTTACCACTTGCGTCAACATATAATGAGACTGTGGCTGTAGATCTGCATGAGCTTCAGCCAGGAGTGTGGTACCTACATATCATTGACCAGTTCACTCGATTTAGCGCGGGGAGTGTCATTACCACAAAGAGGTCTTCTGAAATAGTCAAACATTTTATCCATGATTGGATAAGTGTTCACGGTCCACCACAAAAGTTGTTCAGTGATAATGGTGGGGAGTTTAATAATGAAGAAGTTAGAGATATGGCTGAAAACTTTAATATTGAAGTGAAGACAACACCTGCCTACAGCCCTTGGAGTAATGGACTGTTAGAGCGTCATAACCAAACCTTGACTGAAATGATCCTGAAAGTGAAAGCCAACACAGGATGCGACTGGAACATTGCTATGGACTGGGCTCTTATGGCAAAGAACTGTATGCAAAGTGTTCACGGTTACAGTCCACATCAGCTCGTGTTTGGGCAGAATCCAAACTTACCCTCTGTTCTAATTGACAGGGCACCTGCATTAGAGGGCACCACAAGAAGCGATTGGGTTGCCAAACACATTTCAGCTCTGCTCAATGCACGGAAGGCATTTACAGAAGCGGAGTGTTCAGAGCGGATACGGAGAGCACTGAAGAAACAGCTGCGTTGCAACGATGAGAAGTATGAACTTGGAGACAAGGTGTTTTACAAACGTGTGGACTGTGCAGAGTGGAAAGGGCCAGGAGTGGTCATTGGACAAGACGGTGCTGTTGTTTTTGTTCGACATGGAGGTATCTGTGTCAGAGTTCACCAACTTCGGCTGAGAAAGGTTACTCAGGACCATGTGGAACCTCTGATTAACTCTGAAATTGAACAACACAACACCTATGACATAAGTGATAATATAGAAGAAACAAATAGTGAAAACATTGACAATGACCAACTGAATGCTCCTGAAAATGCAGTGGCTGAAGGAGGTTTTGATGGAAATGTGAAGACTGGTCAAATTGTGACATTCAGAAACACAGAAAGTGAAGCCTTGCAGAAAGCAAAAGTGTTGGGACGTGCTGGTAAAGCAAAAGGAAAATACAAGAACTGGTACAACTTGGAGCTACTTGAGCCTGCTGAGAGGGCAGGTACCAGTGAAGCTGTTGATTTGTCACAATTGGATGATCTTCGGGTGCAAGATCAGACGCAAAACACAGAGCCATGTGAAGATGTTTTTATCACAAAGGATGTCTCATTTGATGAAGCTAAAATCAGTGAAATAAAAAGCTGGATACAAAAAAATGTGTGTATGGTTTAGCTGACGCTTCACTGTATTGGTATAACAGAGTAAAAGGCATAATGATTGAAGCCGGAGCCGTCATATCTAAAGTAGACCCTGCAGTTTTCTACTGGTTAGATAAGGAAAAAAATGTAACTGGTATACTAGCAGGTCATGTGGATGATTTCATTTGGGCGGGTACAAAAATGTTCTCTATGAACGTCATACCTCAAATAAGATCCAAATTCAATGTAGGTCGTGAAGCTCAGGATAGCTTCTCTTATGTGGGTGTTGATTTTGTTACTTTAGGCAAAAAAGTCCAAATTCAACAAGAGAAATATATTCAGCATTTACAGCCCATCCCTCTTGCTCCTTCACGGGCTGCCGAGCCAAGCTCATTGCTCACAGAAACTGAGAGAGACCTTCTAAGATCTAAGATAGGGCAACTGTTGTGGGTTGCCAGACAAAGCAGACCTGATGTTATGTTTGATGCAAGTAACTTAGCATCAAATCTCAAGCAGGCTACTATACAAACCATCAATGAAGCAAACAGAGTTGTGTGCAAACTTAAAGCCAAATCAGTCGAGTTGAATTTCCAGCACCTTGGTAAAGACAGTAGCTTAAAGATTGTTACTTTCACTGACGCTTCTTTCGCTAACCTATCAGATGGGGGTACTCAAGGTGGGCACCTTATTGTTTTAATGGGTGACAATGGACACTTCTCTCCAATATCATGGCAGTCAAAGAGGATCAGGAGAGTTGTCAGAAGTACACTTGCAGGTGAAACGCTAGCAATGTCTGAGGGAGTTGACAATGCCATTTTTCTTTCTACATTGTTTTCTGAGCTGAGTGCAGGTTGTACAGATCACAGTGTGCCAATAATCTGTGTTACTGATAACTTTTCTCTTGTTGATGCACTGAAGTCTACAAAGTTTGTGACTGAAAAGAGACTACGCTTGGAAATTAGTTCTATAAAAGAACTGATCCAAAACAAAATGGTTCAACAGGTGGTGTGGTCAGAAACCAAAGACCAACTTGCAGACTGCCTAACAAAAAAGGGTGCCTCTTCAGCTAGGCTGCTAAAGGCTCTTCATGAAGGACAGTGGGCTGTTGGGTGACCATCTGAATGTTATAAAACGATTCTGTTAATAATGTTTACATGTCCATGTTGTGTTAAAAAAAAAGGTTTTATTTTTTTTATTTTTTATAAAGAGAGTGAGTTTGTTAGCTCTTGGTTTAATGTTCACCTTCCATGCCTTACAGCTAGGGGGCTCTAGCGCTCTTTGTTTAGCGCACATGTGGGTTCTTGTATGAAGACCGTAACAGGTGGATGTATGTGGAACCTGCGTGGGGTTAACGAAAATAAATGTAACGAACTACAAGTGGAGTTTATCTTGATTTAACAAAACAGTCTATGGGTAAGGAAGACCGCGGGATTTTGGCCTAATGTCGAATGCTAATGTGCAGCTTCATTTTTAGATTTATTTCTGACTTATTGTAAAATTTCAAAGTTTGAAACTATATAAATGCTTGATAAAAATAACATATAAAATAGGTCTTACAAGGGCCAAGAATATATATAAAAAACAACATTGCATGAAGAAGAACAAATAATACATTAACATTGAATGTATACATATGTGTGGGATATAGTATAACTAATTTAATGTGAAATCGCCATTAACATATGTCCATGTTTTTAGGAAAAATGAACACATTCAACATTGTCTGATATTATCATTGTAAACTATGTATACATGGTACATGTAATACAGTAGGTACATTTTGCATGTAAATCAATAAATGTTTTATTACACTTTGGACTAGCTTTCTGATTGGCTGAAATCGGTCCCTGTGGCAGAACCTACCTACAAATAAAATACTCGCGGCCAGGCAGGCTGCAGGGAATCAGGGACTTCAGAAGGTTTCAGTTTCATTTTCTATTTATATATTTATGACGTTCCTAACAATTCTGACAATTTCAGGCATTTGGAAAATAAAGTCTGAAACAAGAATAGGCTGCTAATATAGCTTTATATGACATGTATATGAGACGGGGGCTTTACTAATACAATGTTCGAACACTTAGCTTGCACACCTCCATTAATTGATTGATCATGTGGTTGTTGTAACCAGATGTGTGACCATGTGCGTCTTTCGGGCTTTGGATTCTATCAATAAACGGAGACCTCGGTGTCGGGGGAATCTCCAATTACAATTATCCACTTTATGTCTCTGTCATCTCTCTCCGTTTGCTCCATTTGAATAATACTCTTCTAAAGCAAAGTCTTGATGAATAGACAAAAAGACAGGTTTGCTGAGGGCCTCCTCTTCATATAGTTTAGTATCTCTCTTTTCAAATGTTTTCAAGTAATTACTAAATTCATTTGCAATTTCATTGGGATGGACAATCACAATTCAATGTTTTGTTTTAAAAGTGAGCGGTGTGTGTGTGAGTCTGTGCGTGCGTGCGTGTGTGTGTATCTGTGTGTGTGTCCCAGTCAGTCGGTCCCTTCTTTGGTTTGCTCTGGTGACATTACCTCTGCCAGCCGGTGAGTGCGATTCCCTGGAGCCTGGTGGTGGGGGACAGGGCGGCTGCGACTCTGAGCCAGCCCAGAGTGTTGTCCACGTGTCTCTGGGACGAGGGGACGCAGACGTGGACGCCACTGGAGCCTTTGAAAGACCCAGCCGCCCACACCTCTGCCATGCCGGCCGCCCCGTACTTCTGCAGCAGAGACACTGGAAAAACAAACGCACACGTCTCAAAGATAATAGTCTACATAAAAAAACAAGACAACTTTATTGGTCAGTTTTATTCACTCGCCGTCTGGAATTTTACACGTTCAGAAAAGTAAAAGTGTAGAAATAGACGGTACCTGTTTTGTTCACATCTAAATCCGGTGTGTAGTCCCACAGCATCGGCTGCACCAGTCCCACCAGACCACTGTCTGTGGGAGGACATCATAGAGTCACAACAAGCAGACGTCATAGAGTCACAACAAGCAAACGTCATAGAGTCACAACAAGCAGACAGTCACAACAAGCAGACGTCAAAGAGTCACATCAAGCAGACGTCATAGAGTCACAACAAGCAAACGTCATAGAGTCACAACAAGCTGACATCATAGAGTCACAACAAGCTGACGTCATAGAGTCACAACAAGCAGACGTCAAAGAGTCACATCAAGCAGACATCATAGAGTCACAACAAACAAACGTCATAGAGTCACAACAAGCAGACATCATAGAGTCACAACAAGCAGACATCATAGAGTCACAAAAATCAGATGTCATAGAGTCACAAAAAGCAGACATTATAGAGTCACAACAAGCAGACATCATAGAGTCACAACAAGCAGACGTCATGGAGGAACTGATGTAAACTCAGAGAAAACCCAAAAGTGAAACAAATAATCATTTAATTAAATATTGCAATACTTTGCTCTACTGCAGGGGTCTCCAACCTTTTTCCTCCTTTACCTTTTTTTTCGGACAGCTACTTTTATACAACAGAAGAGGCAGAGATCTATTCCTTTTTGCAGTCATCATAAAAATCTATGCAATAATGACAAAAGAGAGCACATATAGAGAGCATATGTAAAATAGACCTATATTCATACTTATAATATGCAATGACTCAAAATGTATTCCTTCAAGATCGATGTATTCAATTCTTTATCCTTTAAGGAGTTACCAGAAAGGGGCTGCCGAGCTACAGTACTGGTAGCTCTCGAGCTACAGGTTGGAGATCTCTGCTTTACTGTATTGATTAAATTGTGTACATAAAAATATCACAATACTGAACAGAATAATTTCTTTTCCTGCACAACTAGTTACACAGACGGCTGAGAAGGACCCACTTTAGCAAAGGGGTGATGTGCTCTGAGCATGTATGTGGCGGCCTCACCTCTGAGCGTGTCCTGGCTCATGTCTCTCATCATGTCGTCCCACATGAGGATGGTGAGGTGGGGCCACGAGGTCTTCACGGCTCGGGCCACTGCGGTCACATGTCTGAGGAAGAGCTGTTCCAGGCTGCGGCCGGGAGCCTCCTGCAGCCACCTCTGGGACTCCACCCCCTCTCCCAGCAAGTACACCTGCCATGCACCCAGAGGAGGCGCAACATGACGGAAGATCCAGGCAGTTCTGAAGGCATGGCACTAATGTCTATTATCAAGGTGAGTTGGACAGTCAAGCTGACAGGGGCCGTAATAACTTACTTTTGAATGCAAAGTCGCTCTGATTACATTTTATTTTAAAGCGCCTTTCAAAACACACTGTACAGTACATAATAAGAACATTGAAAACAGGTGCAACAGAATTAAACAGTAGTGCATTATGGGATGGTGGGTGCGTGTGTGTTAGGTGGGGTAGGACAGTCTGAACAGATTGGTTTTGAGTCTGGATTTGTAGAGTGGAAGAGAGTCAATGGTACGGAGGTCAGGGGGGAGAGAGTTCCATAGCTGGGGGGCAGAGTGGCTGAAGGTTCTGTGTCCCAGGGTGATGGGTCTGGCTGGGGGGACGGAGCGTGTGAGAGTGGCGGAGGAGCGGAGATGTTGTTTTGTGTTTTACAATCTGAGATGTTCCTGCAGTACAGTATTCATGGTTTTGCACTGGTCCAGACCGGACCAGAGAGGTTCATGATTTTACACTGGTCCAGACCAGAGCAGAGAGGATTCATGGTTTTACACTGGTCCAGACCAGAGCAGAGAGGATTCAAGGTCCAAACCAAGCGGATCAGGCAAAATACACTGGAGGAATGCTAACTTTCCGAAAAATGCTAATGAAGTATTCAGCCTTTTACTTTGGACCAGAGCAGAGAAAATGGTCAGAACCAAGCGGCTCCACCTCTGCTGCTGGTGCATTTTATTATTACTATTGTTAGCTTTTCAGAATGATCAATCTTCATTCTGTTATTGTGGATGGATGTGTTTTTGCTGCTACTGGACACCTGCATTTCTCCTACAGGGATCAATAAAGTATCTATCTGTCTATCTATCTATTTATCTGTAAGGGATTTTACTACAATGAGTCAATATAAATCAGTATTCTAAAGTGATTACTCCTATATTAAGTTCTTCTAGTAATCCTACATAGTTGAACTAAAGTTAGACGGGACAAATAGAGCTGGTTATGTAGAGACTAGATCTTGGCTACTAAACCCTAGAAAAGAGGTATTAGGACTAGAGCCGCACGTAAACTGCTTTCAGGACCTACACACATGGACATTCATCTTCAATAAGGAAAAAATAAATGCATCAGTATAGCGTTGCATTTATCTACTTTTTTACTGAGCTGAATTGAAAGTTCCCTGTATATACTGTAGATAAGGGTCGTATGTAGGGTTGCAAACATTTCTGGGAATTGTCAAAGATGAAATGGGAATGAATGGGAATTTAGGGGAATAAACTAGAAATGTTCAAAACTGAAGGTTGGTTTTTCATAGGGAACTTTATTATAGCAGAGGAAAGTATATTTCAGCAGAATTTGGACTAAAACAAACAGATGCCATTCTGATACACTTGAATATCCAGGTCATTCCTCCATCACCTGCATAGAGCACACTGCTACTGAGACCACGCCCCCTACTGGCACTGTGTCTCCATCACATGTACAGAAGATATGTGGAATATTGGAGACACTTTTGAGCCCAAAGCACAAGGCTATTAAAGTGAACTAAACACAGTATTGATGATATTATAGAGAAATATTTGATTAAATGTAAAAATCTATATGCAATATTTCCCAAATTCTCCAGCTTAACTTCCCAAGGAACTTTACTGGTTCCGTAAATTCACTATACATTTTCAACCCTGATCGTATGTTGTGGTAAGTATCGAGATATGGATTTTAACGGCAGGTCTGAAAGAAACTCAAACATAAAGGTTTCGGATTCTTTTGTGTGTGTACCTCGTCTGCTCCGATGTGCAGCGTGCTCAGGCCTGGGTGTCTCTGGATGACCTGCTGGAGCATGTGCATCAGCAGCTGTAGGGGGCGCTCTCCGTGTGGGCTCAGGGTGCCCAGGCACTGATCCACCTCCCGCAAGCTCCGGAGACTCTCGTGCTTCAGGACAAACTGCAGCAGATAGGGAGAAAGGGAGACAGAGAGAGGGAGACAGAGAGAGAGAGAGAGAGAAATAGAGAGATAGATAGGGAGAGAAAGAGAGAGAAAAAGAGAGAGAAAAAGAGAGATAGAGAAATAGAGAGAGAGAGAGATAGGGAGATAGAGATTGGGAGATACAGAGAGAGAAATAGGGAGAGAGAGATTGTGAGAAAGAAATAGGGAGATAGATAGAGAGATAGAAAGATAGAGAGAGAGAGATCGGTAGATAGATAGAAAGAAATAGGGAGATACAGAGAGAGAGAGAGAGAGAAATAGGGAGAGAGAGATCGGGAGAAGCTGTGAGAAAATGTGAGACAGGCTTCTTCTCTGACAATGTTCAAATCCCGGTTAAAAACATTTCTCTTCATCTGTGCAAAAAACTGATTTTATCTTTACTTTTTCAAGCTATGTACTTATTCTAATCTTGTGTGTTTGTGTGATTGCCTCCATCTTGTTTAGTTCAGCACTTGGAGTTGCCGTGTTTATCAAATCTTTGCTATACAAATAAACTTGCTGTGCACAACCAAGGGCAAATGTTACACCATTTTGAAGTGTTTAATAACAGCAGAAATGATTAAAGGATCTATTTTTTTTATTTTTTTTACCATTTCATTTCAGAAGTTTTCTTTTACACATTACAAAAGGGAAGAAAAAAGGATTTATCCTAATCTGTTATTTCAATGTCATTTGTAAAGTAGGTGGAGTCATGTGATCACCTCCATGTGTCCGAAGGTCTGGATGAGTGGGATGACCTCCAGGCCCTGAGCTCTGGCTGCTTCCTGGATCCGCATCACCTCCTCCCCACTGTCGGATTCAACAAGTTTGAGTGAATATTAGGAACAAAAGATCCCTTACTGTATTAAAAAACAAGCAAACATTTAATTCGGCAGAACAGGATGCACCGTGTAATATGCTATTTACCAAAACATAAATAGAATTTGGTTAAAGCTGTAAAAAAATTTATATCTTGGTTTATCTAAGGGAATAAGCAGTTACAGTTGTATGCAAAAGTTTGGGCACCCCTCTCAATTTTCATGAGTTTCCTTTATAAATCATTGGTTGTTTGGGTGAGAAATTTCAGTTTAATATATATATAATAATAATAATAATAATCATAATAATAATATTAAATATAAGAGTGATAAAAATCCAGTGATATTTGAGAAGTGAAATAAAGTTTGTATCATTCATAAAAAGGCACCAAAAAAGAAATAATAAACTCAATTTTTTGTACGTCCTCCTTTTGCACAAGTAGCAGTATAACAATGAGACTCTAGATTCGGGCGGAGGGTATTTTGGGCCCTTCTCCTTTGCATCATCTCTAGTAAGTGAGTCATGTTTATCTATATAGCACATTTTACACACCATGGTCACCCAAAGCGCTTTACACTATGTTTTTAGTGGTAGGGGAAACCGGAGCACCCAGAGGAAACCTATGCTGACACAATACAATACAATACAATTTATTCTTGTATAGCCCTAGGTCACAACAGAAGTCATCTCAGAGGACTTAACAAAACCATTGAAATCACCAACACAGGTCAGAGAATCAACAGTTAAAACACATGAAGAATATAAAGCACACACAGAAGAAAATGTCCATACATGTTGTAGAATGCTAAAGTGTCCTGATCATCACCAATCCTTTCTGTTGGACACTAACTGTCCAACAAGACCCTCCTGCATCGACAAGGAAAAACTCTTAAAAAACCCAGTGGGAAAAAGTGAGAAACCTTGGAGGAGAACTAGGGAAACCCACAGGGAGGGAGACCCATATGAGAAAGGGATCCGCTCCTCCGGACGGACAGGCTAATGATCTAGGACCTAAGCTAGCTACAGAACGTGGACCAGTGGACGCTGAACGTGGACAGGTCCGGTGCAGGACTGAAGCACTCCCAGGCGGGTCAGGCGGGGCAGTCCGCAAGTGTAGATGGAGGAGGCCAGGCTCAGAGATCCCGTCATCGTACCATGAAACAGACAATGGGACAACGGGTGAATAGCAATGAACAAACTACAGTCAGAATCCTAAAAATGCTAAACAGATAAAGGAGGAGAGGATAGTGCTCAAGTTACCATACTTCTCCCAGCAAACTGACTCCCTATGCAGCTTGACTAACACTCTGAGGAGTTTAACCTTCTCCGAGTCTTACCTTCCTAGCCATATGCTAAACTAAAGAGGACTGTTTTAAACCTAGCCTTGAATAAAGAATAACATACAGCATAATATATAACATAATATACAACATAACACAATACATTCTTGAATAATATATAACATAATATATAACATAATACAGCATATATATATAATATATACACTACATATTATATATTACCTAATTATATGCTAAATTAAAGTAAAATGCTTTAAGCCTGGCCTTGAATGTGGAGACCGTATCTGCTTCCTTAACATAAATGGGAAGCTGATTCCACAGTAAAGGAGCTTGGTAGCTAAATGCTCTGCCACCAACAGTGACCTTTGAGACCTTAGGGACCACCAGACGTCTGGCGTTTTGTGAGCGCAACGCTCGACCTGGTTGATACGACACTAACGTGTCTTGGAGATAAGAAGGAGCCAAGCCATTTATGGCTTTATATGTTAAGAGTAGGATTTTAAACTTTATTCTGTACTCCACAGGGAGCCAGTGGAGTGATTTTAACACCGGAGTTATGTGCTCCCTCCTTTTGGTACCTGTTAAGATCCTAGCTGCTGTATTCTGAACGAGCTGGAAGCTCTTCAAAG
This sequence comes from Knipowitschia caucasica, assembly GCA_964034765.1. Classification (NCBI taxonomy): domain Eukaryota; kingdom Metazoa; phylum Chordata; class Actinopteri; order Gobiiformes; family Gobiidae; genus Knipowitschia; species Knipowitschia caucasica. The sequence goes on from OZ035831.1 coordinate 11,666,356, forward strand.
AGGCTTTAGGGCATGCTGCCAGTAAAGCGTTACAGTAGTCGAGCCTTGAGGTGACAAACGCGTGAATGAGTTTTTCCGCGTCACTTTTAGGAAGGAAATTCCTAATTTTAGCGATGTTCCGTAAGTGGAAGTACGCCGTTTTAGTTGCTTGGCTTATATAAGCCTTGAAGGAGAGTTCTTGGTCAAAAATGACTCCAAGATTCCTCACAGTGTTACTGGGTATTATACTGACATTATCGAGAGTAACCATCTGGTTAGTGAGGGAGTCACGCAGGCGCTTCGGACCGAGTAGGATCACTTCTGTCTTCTCCGGGTTGAGAAGTAGGAAGTTAAGAGTCATCCACATTTTAAGGTCCTTTATGCAGGCACTGAGCTTTTCTAGCTGATCTGTCTGATTAGGCTTCATCGACAGATAAAGCTGTGTGTCATCTGCATAGCAGTGGAAATTAATTCCATGCTTTTTAATAATGTTTCCCAGTGGCAGCATGTAGAGAGTAAAAAGAATCGGTCCGAGTACCGAACCCTGCGGCACACCGAATTCCACTCCAGAATAAGGCGACGAGTCCTGATTCACATTGACGAAGTGATATCGATCTGATAAATAGGATTTAAACCAGCCAAGGGCTGTTCCTCTAAGACCTATATCACATTCTAGCCTCTGCAGTAGAATGCTGTGGTCTATTGTGTCAAATGCAGCACTAAGGTCCAGTAGGACCAGCACTGTCACTTGTCCATTATCGGCAGCTAGTAGTAAGTCATTTGTGACTTTGACTAGTGCCGTTTCAGTGCTATGATGAGCTCTGAATCCTGATTGAAAGACTTCAAACATATCATTTTCCTGCAGGTGGCAGCGGAGCTGCTCAGCTATAAGTTTTTCCAGGATTTTAGATATAAAAGTGAGGTTTGAGATCGGTCTGTAGTTTGTAAGTATTTCTGGGTCCAGGTTTGTTTTCTTCAGAAGGGGTTTGATTACCGCGGTTTTAAAAGCTTGTGGGACATAGCCACATTGTATGGATGCGTTTATTATATTTACGATAGGCTCAATTATCAAAGGAAGTATGTTTTTGAAGAGCCATGTCGGGACTGCGTCTAACATGCAAGTTGAGGCTTTTGAGGATGTGACCACAGAGATCACCTCTGCTTGGCTCACAGCCATGAATTTATCGAGGCCCACTGAAGAGTCTAAGTGGGAAGTCACGTATGCCGCTTCAACCTGTCCACCACTAACAGCAGGAGCAACCTCCTCCAGCTTGTCACGGATGGATGTAATTTTATTATTAAAGAAGTGGAGAAAGTCGACACTGCTCAGTGAGCTTGGAATTTTAGGCTCGATTGCGCTATGGCAGTTTGTGAGTTTAGCGACGGTACCAAACAAAAATCTACTGTTGTTTTTATTCGCTTCTATTAAAGTTGAATAGTATTGAGTTCGAGCCCCGCGAAGGGCCTTCTTGTAGTTTCGGAGACCTGCTTTCCACTCCCTGTGGACAGGCTCCGAGTGGGAGTGGCGATATAGCCTCTCCAATTTTCTGACGTCCTGTTTTAAAGTGTGGAGTTGAACACTGTACCAGGGCGACGATGATCTAATCCTAATGGTTTTCTGTTTTAAAGGAGCTGCTGCATTTAATGCAGATTTTAAAGACTCCATAGTGTTGCCCACCGTTTGGTCAATGACTGAGGGACTGCAGCTGCTGTGAACAGGTTCACCTGCAGCAGTATTCAACATAGGCTGTATTAGTTCTTTGAACCTTGTGATAGATTTATCATTTAAGGTTCTTTTCATTATGGTTTTATCTTGCGGGACAGGAAAGTCCTCCAAAGCGAGATCAAACGTGATCAAGAAATGGTCAGACAGCAACGAGCTTTGACGCTGGATGTCAACATTGGAGACATCACAGCCGTAGGTCAGGACAAGGTCCAAGGTGTGGTTATGAATGTGAGTAGGTTCCTCGACATTCTGAGTAAAACCAACACCATCTAGTACGGCGCTGAAAGCTTTGTTTAAGCTGTCAGTGCTGTCGTCCACATGTATATTGAAGTCTCCAGCTATAACTATGTTTTCCCATTCCAAAACTAGGTTTGAAATGAAGTCAGAGAATTCTGTTAGGAACTCGCTGTAAGGACCAGGAGGTCGGTATAAAACTATAAATAGTACTGCTTTTTGTTTTCTCCACCCAGGACAGGTGATTGAAAGTGTTAAGTTTTCAAACGAGTGAAAAGCGTTGTTGGTTTTGGGACTAAGAACCAAGTTGGTGTGTGATATAATCGCAACACCACCGCCGCGACCTGTAGCTCTGGCTTTCTGGTAGGACACAGGGAGAACATGCACACACAGAGCCATAGGTCCATAGGGAGCAGGATGACCGATGTTCGTAAATCTTTATTGTATATGCGATATGTGGTAGAACAGGTTTACTATAGCCGCAGCCCTGTATGCTAGTCGTTTTGGAGGGAGTAGCAGGAACGCCCACCTGTACGCAGAGTGTGTGGAGGCCTGCAGCACCTTCAGCTCTCCCTCATACGGGAACATGTCTTCATACTCCACCAGCAACCCATCCGCTCCCAGCTTCGCAAACAGCTCAATCAACTGGCAAAAAAACAATACACAATTTTCTCAAGAGCACAAACAGGGAAGAGGAGATCTGCACCAACCGATAGACCAGGGGTGGGCAGGTATTTTTCCCTGCCCACCCCTGGTCTATATGTAAGTCAGTAAGTAAGTAGGTAATGTATATTTATATAGCGCATTTTACAGACCAAGGTCACCCAAAGCGCTTTACAATGTTCAGAGTTCAGATATTGTTCCAATCATTCCACACACGGTGATGACGGAAGCGAGTCGCCGAACACACTGGCGCTTCAGCCCCCAATCAGCACCATCCATTCACTCCTCTCTCATTTACATTCATACCTATTGCACATGTTTTTAGTGGTAGGGGAAACCGGAGCACCCGGAGGAAACCGGAGCAGACACGGGGAGAACATGCAAACTCCACTCAGAAAGGCCTTGTTCCGACCGGGATATGTTGGATTTACCATTGGATATCTTCAGGTATATAAATAGGTTTGGGTAAAGTGTTGGTTTGTAAGTAAGTAAGTAAGTAATCTTTATTTATATACCGCCTTTCACAGACCAGAGTCACGAAGCGGTTTACAATTGTTATTTTTTGGGCCTTTGTCCTCTCACTCCACACAGAGATGGGAGCGGGGTTGTGATGGTTTGTGATTTTATTGTATTTTCATTAGTATGAGTTATTGTCATTTATCTTGTGCTGTGTGCTCCTCATTCCTCCTCTTCTGTAACTTGTGATGCAACACTGAAATATCCCAACTGTGGGCCAAATATCTTCATCTTAAAGCTATTTTTTTTGCAGCTGCAGCTATATCATTGTTTTAACCCAGTTATTCTTAACCACTTGGCGAGATGAAGCGACATCTGAACTGGTCTTTCAAAAAGCAGAAGTCACTGGTTTTCAGGTATGTAATTTGTTATGAGTTCAATTTATTCACAGAAAAGATAAGAGGGGAAATTTCAGTGTAGAAATAGAGATTTACCTGGAGTAGATATTCTATTTTTGGAGGTGCACCTTTCAGATCTAGATGCACAAGCTTCTTCCCAGCTGACCACGGTGATGCCATTCTGCAGGAGAGCTCGTAATACGCATAGACTGTGTAATAAGACAAATTACAACACAAATAAGACTAAATTCGAGTGGACATCTCTCCTGCAGTCACGTTTCAAGATCGTACTATAATCCCAGCCCACTATGTAAACACCTTCATGTTAAACATCTGCGAAATAACTCGGGAAACTAGCAAAAACGTGGAAGCTGCTGTTGTTTACATTGGACCTCCGGGAGTCTGACAAAAAACCAATCACAGTATCGCTTCCTGTTAGGACCGACCAATCAGAGATGGGTGTGGGTAAACCAGGAAGTGAAGCAGGTTGCGAGTCCGAATCATGTGAAAAGCCCAAACTTTGGCGAATGGCGTGGTTTTTCGGCGCTTTTGAGGGAGTTTAGCAGTCGTCATGGCCCAGATACGGATGAGGAGCGCGAAGGGCCCCAATGCCAGTGAAATAGAGAAGAAAATAAAGCGGTGAGTACGGGTTGGATGGTGAAATATGCTATGGCTACAACACAGGCGTGATACTGAATGAATGGCAATAACAAAGAAACAACACTTGGATAGGACATTTCTGTGTTTATTTTAGATGTTTTATGTGGTTTATGACATTTGAATTATTGAAACTTCTAAAAATTACATAAACATTTAAAATAAATTATAGATTCACTCTATAATTAGAGTGAACTATAATTCACTCTAGTAACTTTATCTTGCACTTAGTTCCAACTCGATATCGAGTTTTCACCTTTTTCACTTGGTGGTCCTTTTGGGGATCATAGTTTTACTTATGGTCTCGTTTAAAATAGAATAAATACATCCACACATATATATGAGAGAGGATATATATATATTTATAGAGAGAGAGAGGATACATATGTATCTGGAGAAACAGATGGGGTGTTTCTGGCAAATGGAAATCCTCCGATAAAAAAGAGGGATTCTCCAACCACAAGTATTCCATTATTTTCTTTTTGTGAGCTATTTGTATCGTCCAGGTTATCAGTTTCACTGTTGACCCTCACTGTTGCATGATAAGGTGGCATCATCTTCATGTTGAAGGAAATCTGGCTTTTCTTGATATGTCCAACTTTTTCGAAGGTTGGTGTGAACATATGTCCTCCTCTTTTTATGTTTGCAATCACACATTCCAATATCAAATGCCACTCTTACTCGTCTAAACATGATTTGGCTATGTTTTTCTCAAGTTAACACCGAAAAGTACATGTTTCTGGATGAGTATCCGTGGCCATTGAATTGTTGTGGGTACACAGACACTGCCTTGTCTTGTAGAGCTTTGCTCTGTAACTTCACACAAGGCCCTTTTCTACTAATGCCTTCATTGAAGTATCTTTTAAAAGGGGTGGTGGTGGATGCGCTCGGGCAATGCCAGTGACAGTGGTTATTGCTCTTGTATGGAAACCTGGTCCAAAAACACACAGGCTCACACGCACACCCAGTACTTCTTTATGTTAAATACAGTTTATTGATGTTGTTAATATGGACGTGTGTCTTGTCTATGCCCACAGCGGTAATGCCCTGAGGCAAAGCTCCTCCTGGCTCAGCACCAGAGTAGTCCTGGCCCTGCTGCTGGCCTCTGCGGGTGTGTGTGGAAGCTTCATGTGGCTGTACCTGTCCTCCCTAGACCCAGAGATCACTGAGACGCTGGCCAGACAGAGTGAGCTGCTGTCGCCAGAGCCACGAGTGTTCCCTGTGCCCTGTTCCCAAGACTACGAGCAGCACAAGCGCTTCCCAGGTGAGAGGGGCAGGGAATGGGCAGGAGAGGTGGGAATGGTCAGGAGGGGAGAGAATGGGCAGGAGGGGTGGGAATGGGCAGGAGGGGTAGGAATGGACAGGAGGGGTAGGAATGGACAGGAGGGGTGGGAATGGACAGGAGGGGTGGGAATGGACAGGAGGGGTGGGAATGGGCAGGAGGGGTGGGAATGGGCAGGAGGGGTGGGAATGGGCAGGAGGGGTGGGAATGGACAGGAGGGGTGGGAATGGACAGGAGGGGTAGGAATGGTCAGGAGGGGTAGGAATGGACAGGAGGGGTGGGAATGGACAGGAGGGGTGGGAATGGACAAAAATGTGACAATTCATGAGTATTGCAATATTTTAATTTAATTCTGCAAAATATTGCAATACTGAACAGAATTGATTTTTTCCCCCACCACGAATTGGCAGTTTATGGCAATAAAGCTGGGGTATCTAGCCTTATTTTTTGTTTCACAAGTAAATATTTTGTCTGTCTCAACAGAAAGAGTCTTGTTTAATTCAATTATTTTATTTTTGTATAGCCCTAAATCACAACAGCAGTTATCTCTGATGACTTTACATTGATGATGCTGATCAGAGAATTAAACAGTTTAAACACAGGAAATGCAACAATAGAAAACACATATGGGCATAAATGTTAATGGGTGTCCATAAGTAAGTAATGTTAATGTTAAGATGCCCCGCCCACTCACATGTGACTGTTGTGTTCTGCAGGTTGCACCATTCAGCAGTGCGCCCGTGCGGTGACAGACGCCGTGGTCACCAGAGAGGAGGCCCACGTGCTGCGCAGGTAAGGACCGGTACTGAAGGACCGGTACTGAAGGACCGGTACTGAAGGACCGATGCTGAAGGACCGATGCTGAAGGACCGATGCTGAAGGACCGGTGCTGAAGGACCAGTGGTGCTGAAGGACCAGTGGTGCTGAAGGACCGGTGGTGCTGAAGGACCGGTAGTACTGAAGGACCGGTAGTACTGAAGGACTGGTAGTACCGAAGGACTGGTAGTACTGAAGGACCGGTAGTACTGAAGGACTGGTAGTACTGAAGGACTGGTAGTACTGAAGGACCGGTGCTGAAGGACCGGTAGTACTGAAGGACCGGTAGTACTGAAGGACCGGTAGTACTGAAGGACCGGTAGTACTGAAGGACTGGTAGTACTGAAGGACTGGTAGTACTGAAGGACTGGTAGTACTGAAGGACCGGTGCTGAAGGACCGGTAGTACTGAAGGACCGGTAGTACTGAAGGACCGGTAGTACTGAAGGACCGGTAGTACTGAAGGACCGGTAGTACTGAAGGACCGGTAGTACTGAAGGACCGGTAGTACTGAAGGACCGGTAGTACTGAAGGACCGGTAGTACTGAAGGACCGGTAGTACTGAAGGACTGGTAGTACTGAAGGACCGGTGCTGAAGGTTTGTGTGTGTGTGCGTTACAGGCTGGCGGAGCGGGGACTGTCGTTGGCGGGCTCGGAGGGAGGAGTGAGTTTTCATCCATGGCTTATGTTTTCAGTGTCGTCAGGTTTAGAGCTTTTTGAAAACTTGAAACAAAAGCCTTGTTCCAACTGTGGAAAACTTTCAACCATAAAGGTCCCACATTACGCTTTTGTGCTATTTGGCCTTCATGCACAGGCCCAGAGTAGTTCCGTATTTGATTCCCTCAAGTTTTAGTTAGAGAGCGATCTCTTTCATTCTCCAGAGGAAGCAAAACGCCTCGTTTCACTCCTCCGGGAGGTGATGGACTGAAGAAAGAAGCCAAAACAGCGAATCAGCGCGCATGGAAAAGAGCACAGATCCAAGCCTTTCAATAGAGGCAACATCACTTCTATGCAAGAAATGGCAATAATTTCTAAGTTTTGAGTGTTGTATGTATTAAGTGCTCAGGATGGACTGTGAAAAATGAAGAAAAGCCAAACATAGGACCTTTAAACCCTGGGTCTCATTTACACCGAGCAGCGCTGGGGGAATCTAACCCTCTCTCTGACCTCTTCTTTAATTGTTATTTGTTGAGAGGTCTTTGTTTAAGATGAGATCCTTTATTCTTCCCACAGTGGAGACATTTGGTGCAGCATCACCAGTTACAAAGTTAAATCAACAATAAGTCTTTACTCAAATAAAATAAAATCTTTAACTTTAGCATAATAAAGAAGCAAGAATAAAATCTCTAACTTTAGCATCGCTGCCTCTGGTGGTTGGAAGACGGTGTTAAACGGCATGTTATGTGCTGGATGTGTGTCCTTCACAGGCTTCCATACTCGACCTGCACTCCGGAGCTCTGTCCATGGGAAAGCAGTTTGTCAATATCTACAGGTGAGGAGTTCCTTGGGACAGGATGTAATGTTTTCATTTGTAAATTCACCTTTATTGTGTGTTCCCATATAACGGTTATAAACAGTTATTCTTCATTAAAAAGAAAATGGACATGAATCGATAAAGTGTCAAATGCAAAGTAATGCCTTAAAAAATGTAAACTTGCACATGAATCCAAGGCAGGCAAGTCTAAACTAAGGCCCGACTCCACCGGCTGCGTAAAACGTACTACCTATCCGTCCAAACGTGTCCGTTTCATCTCCGTTTCCGTTTTCTCCATGAGGGTGAATGTAAGTGGCTCCACTGCCCGCGACATGTGCGTCCACGCAGGGTGCAACGGACGTGGACTGACGAAATAGAGACCTATTTTTTACGTACGTTTTCCATTGGAAATACAAATGAAAAATATATTTACTACATTATTATACATGAAATTATATATACTGTAGTCCTTGGTTATAAGTGTTTGACAATGATTTTTGACAAATGTGTGTAATTTTTTATTTATTAAATTGAAATAATTTTTCCTGACCGTAAATCTGTCGTTTATTTTTTGCGTAATGTCACTATTGACTCGCTTTCAAAAAAAGCCTGGATATGTTGGAGTTCTTTTCTCTCTCCATCCCTTTTTAACAATTACTTAGTTTCGTGGCTATGAGCTATGCAAAGCACGACACTATTGGATAGCAGCTCCTCCATCTCTTCTGGATACAGCTGGACTCCTGCCACAAGGTGGTGGTAAGAACCAAACTCAGGCCTGTGTTGGTTCAAGGGATGAACCCACATGGATTGTCTTCTCCTTCGAGTGGCTGCAGCAGCCGGTGTGGCCACTATTCCGTTTTACACACGTTTGGCGCGCAGCAGCCAATGCGCGTAGACAGAGACGCAGCCGGTGGAGTCCAGCACTAAGGCCTGTGGGCTTATTGCCTCTCTCTGTCATTATTTGTGACCCTCTGCCTTGCTAACCCTAACATTGTCATTCAGCCAACTTCAGCTGTGTCACAGCTCCTTTTAAAACTTAGAACAGCCTGAATCCAGTCTAAACAGTTTTTCAATCTGGATTGTTGGCCCCTGGAAAAGCCTGGTTGTCTAAAGTGGCCCACACATGGTTTCTAAACTTATTTTGATCTTGACATAATAAGAGTTGGGAATCTCTTGGTCCCTCCTGTCGTTTATTCATGCGCACCATTTGGGGTTTGATAATGCCAAAAGATGACTAAATGTGTCCGTTGCATTGCTTGCAGGTATTTTGGGGAACAACTAGACGAGGTGTTCACGGAGGAGGATTTCCGGCTTTACAGGTGAGTGAAGTGTGATCGATGACGCTAAAAGTAACTAACAAATGTAATAAAGTGCCCCAGCAGCAGAGACGGTGCAGCTGCTGGTAACGAGCTGTTTCCTCTGGGTGAGTCTGTTTGGTTGGGACCATCCTCTCTGCTCTGGTCTGGATCAGTGTAAAACCATGAACATTGTATTGCAGCATTAGCCTGGTCTTTTCCATCCGTAAACTTCAGCTCATGATAATTTGCTACATGTACGTCTGGGTCTGATCCTAGTGGCTGCAGATAACTGCAGCTGTTGTGATTCAGGGCCTGACAAAAAATAAACAGAACTGAAACAGCATGTGCTCTCTTTAGGGACGTGAGGCGAAGGATCCAGAGCGTCATTGCACGGACCTTTGATTTGAACGCAGAGCACATGTACCTCACCAAGCCCACCTTCTTCTCCAGGATCAACAGCACGGAGGCCCACACGCAGCATGACGAATACTGGCACCCCCACGTGGACAAGGTCAGACTCTGAGACATTTATCACACCGCCACCGCTCATCGTCAATGAAGACTTCTTTTACTGATGGCGCTGTTCGTTATTGGAGCTTATGCACAGTACATGTAGCATATTAGCACTCAACTCAAATCAAAACAATGTATTTAACACACATAACACGTATACACACAGACCTCGCTGACTGAAAACCCCTGCTCTACAGTAGGGGTCAAAGATTTTAGCCCGCAACCACCATGATTCAATTCAATTCAAATAACTTTATTCATCCGTGAGGAACTTCATTTACAGACAGAGCACCAGTGGGGGTACACAAAAACAAAGAAACACACGATCTAAGTAGAAATGCAGTAAAAGAGTAGAAATGCAATAAAAAATACATAAAAACAGGCCTCCAGATCAGCAGTTTAAAAAGCGCATTGAGGTGAGGAGTGAATGAAATATTGGGGGACAACTAGACAAGGAAGCTGGATGTGGCCCTTATTGTTTTAAATGGGAGGGACCTGAACCTACGCCTTGATGGGAGCAGACTATAGTGAGAGCGCAGAGTGTGGGAGCTGCCTGTGGAGATCTGGGAGCCTTTCCTTAAAACGTTGTTATTGTAGATGACTGATAAATGTGTTACTGCCCGGCGACACCCCACTCCCCCCTCCACCTCCCCCACGACACCTCAACAACCCTTCTCGTCGCGGGAAATGTAAAGCATGTATTTCCTTGATTTGGAGTAAGCCGGGTTCAGGTAATGGGCTCGGCTGGCTCCGCCCTTCCTGTTCCACGCTAACCCTCTCGGAATTTCCCTCCGCCGCAGTCTTCACACCATCAACCCCGCCCTGGAACATGTGACTTTTCTCCCCATCAGCCCCCCCACCCTCTGGCACATGTGAAACGCTGTTGAAATTTAGAGATGATGAGTTCGGTATTGTCCTGGAAAGTGAGTTTATGGTCGAGTATGCACGCCCTTGACTTTTACGTTTATAACCCTTTAGGTGACGTACGGCTCCTTCGACTACACCTCGCTGCTCTATCTGACCGACTACGGTGCGGACTTCAGCGGAGGCAGATTCATCTTCATGGACCCGGACGGAAACCGCACCGTGGAGCCGCGGGCAGGTACGGTGCCCGGAGTCATGGTCCCGACCCCCAAACCCACACTGCTCATTAGTGGTTGGCAAAACATAAGTTATGCTTGGTTGAAGGCAGTCACAAGTTTGAAGGCATAAGTTAAGTGAACAATAGCTATACTAATTAAAATAAAACAGAATCTCTAACTCTAGCCGCAGTATGTTTACATCTGTACATTAGCAGCAGTATGTTAGCATCTGTACGTGTTAGCAGCAGTATGTTTACATCTGTACATTAGCAGCAGTATGTTTACTACTATGAGTGACATGTTAGTCCCATATGAACCAGCCCGGACTCTGAGGAGCACAGAGACTGGACTCCTGTTAGTGTCCAGAGTCAGAACTAAACATGGGGAGGCTGCTTTTCAGATTCATGCTGCTAAAATCGGGAACAATCTTCCTGAAGATGTGAGACAGGCCTCTTCTCTATGTTTAAAACCAGGTTAAAAACAGTTCTGTTTAGCTGTGCATACAATTGAGGGATTTCATATTTTTCATGTACTGTGATTATTTATGCTTTTAATGCTATCTTACTTTGTTCAGCACTTTGAGTTGCCTTGTGTATGAATTGTGCTATACAAATAAACTTGCCGTGCCTTGCCCAAAACAGAAAGATACATGTTACACTGGCTCCATCCTCTTCTTCCAAATGTCTGCGGGTTCAGCCTGTTATAAGCTCTGAGGATTCTTAGTACAAAATGTCAATGTAAATGTTTCTTGTATAGCACATTTACAACACAAGCTGCCCAAAGTGCTACAAACAAGAAAATAGTATTATGGTAAAACTCAATACAGATGTGTCTTTTAAAGGATTTATGAACAACAGTCTATGGAGTATGATACATTATTTGTTTTCACTTTTGCACTACACTGACGGAAGGATGAGCAGAAACAATAGATTATGAAAAAAGAGAAACATCCACACAGCTATGTTGCTCCAAAGTCCTATAGTCTTTTTTTACTAGTCCTAGTGTCAGTCCTAGTCTTACACTCAGCACTTTCAAATACACATCTAGACACACATACTGCCTTGGTCTGATGGGTGGGCCTCCCCAAGGTTTCTCACTTTTTCTCACTGTTTTTTGTTTAGTTTTTTTTAACCAAATGCATGAAGGTCAAAGGACAGTGGTTATGATCCAGGACACTCGACATTCAACAACATCCCTGAACATTTATGACCACTGGCTCTATGAGTTTTTTATAAACTTGTTTGATTTTCTGATCCATGTTGGCAATTTCAACGGCTTTGTAAAGACCTCAGAGATATTACTGTTGTGATTTAGAGCAATACAGAAATAAATTGAATGAATTGAATGAACACCGTCACATGATCAGAGTTCTTTCTCGTGAGGAGCACTTTAAAATGCAGCCAGGTGTATCTGGGCATTACTGTCTGATGAAGGTCTTCAGCCCGAAGCGTTACGTACATGGTCTGAAAATACGGTCTTTTTTTCATATCGTCTACTATGTGAATTCAGCGCTAGCGTCGCGGCCTGACTTGAAACCTTCCAGAATGAGACGACATCTTACTTAATGAACCTCATCCGTTTTTCTTGTGAATTTATCATCTTTTTATTTAACTTTATGTCACAAACTGAGAATGATGTGAAACCACAGTATACATTTACCAGATGTTCAATCCCACAAGGAAAGGGCATCAATTGGAAAAAATGTCACACCATGGAAACTGACCTGTAATAAGGCAATTACATTTATACAAAAAATAAGTCAAAAATGGCTCAAACAAAGCTAAATTGTCTTGTTTTTTAAAAAATATACAAGAAATGTCTCTTTTGGAATGAGAAAATGAAGCAACAGTTCTTTAAATTAGACTAAATGGCTTTGTCCCATTGGAGAATCTTGTTTTAACACAGTATGTGCTCAAATTAAGGTAAAAAACATTCGATTCAAGGAATTATTATCCTTTTTGAATCTTTTCCAAATGGATTTAAACTCTTTTCATCCATTCATTCACAATATCGACTCTTGAAAGACGAGTGCATTCATCCAAGTCCTGGGTTTGTCTCCGTCCAGGTCGGCTGTCCTTCTTCTCATCAGGCTCGGAGAACTTGCACCGTGTGGAGAAGGTCACCTGGGGCACCCGCTACGCCATCACCGTGTCCTTCACCTGCGACCCGGCCTACGGCATCTCGGACCCAGCACTGCCCACGGCCGGACCCTGAGGACCCAAGCACAAGCTCATATCAGACTGTGTGATCAGGAGAGCATCAATTCACCCCAGTTTCAATGTACTATGGGAAACTCCACAGGCCGGAAAGCAACTGCATAGCAACTGCATAGCAACTACAGAGCCAATCAGGAAAGAGGCCCTGTTTGTGTTGTATTCTTAACATTGGAAAAATATCAAACGTTCCAACTTATATATGTGGAGAAGTCACCCAAATAATAAAATCAAGAGTGGTCACAATTTAGAAAATTGCTAAGACTGCTTTTATTATTATTTTTTACAACCTTTGCCAATATGTGCCAATATATGTGTTTTCATAAAGAAGTCACACGTAGGCTGGTATTTTTATAGTCATTTATCTATCTACTATCCTACCCAGTTATAAGCTGCAGGGCTGAATTTCAATGTTTCATATTATGTCATATTTCTTTAATAAAGTTAATCATTGGGTTAAAAAAAGATAAATTAATAAAAATAGCTTTTAACACAGGTCCATCAAGTGCGACGGCTCACTGCCCGCGCAGCTCTGAAGGCTTTCCAACATATGACTAACAACATGAGAGCTGTGACATGAGGCTATGTTAGAAAGGTGCTGCAAGTCAAGAATTTGGCGATTGGAGGTAAGAAGTGGGACTGGCCAGGGGCGGCAGGAAGCATGTGTTTCCTATTTAAACCTTAACCACCTCAACTGGTTCCTCTTGACGTGGAGAAGCAGCGGCTCTACTCTGAGCTCCTCCCGTGTGACTGAGCTTCTCACCCTATCTAAGGGAGCTTCCAGCCACTCTGCCCAAAGCTCATGACCAGAGGGAATGAAGATCGGTAAATCGAGAGCATTACCTTTCAGCTCAGCTCCCTCTTCACCACAACGGTCCGATACAGCTTTGACTGCAGACGCTGCTCCCTCTTCACCACAATGGTCCAATTCAGCGACCGCATCACGGCGCACGCTGCATCAATCCGTCTTCAATGTCACTCTATCCTTCCCTCACTCGTGAACAAGACCCCGAGATACTGGAACTCCTCCACTTGAGGACGGACCACTCCACCCGGAGAGAGCAAGGCACCTTTTTCCAGTCGAGCATCATGGCCTCAGATTTGGAGCTAATTCTCATCCCAGCGTGAAGCGGCTGGAATGAGAATCAGCATAAATATGCTCTGGTTTTGCATATTCACACAAAAACACTTTGACCAAAGCACTTGTGCTTCATTTCCAGGTTCCATACGGATGACAGTATCAAGTTTAGGGTAGACTCTCCATTATCTAGACTTGGATAATTATATAATGACGGCAAACACCATTTATTTTCATTCTGTAAAGAATGTTTAATCAAACACCACAATGTGTGACAAGTCATTTCTATATGAAGACCCTTCTAAGGGCATCACCAGAGCTTTTTTCAGATGTTCCTGACCTTGATTAATGATAATTGTTAATTACAGCCCTAGACGATGGGTTGAATGTGTTTATGTGTGTTTTGGCGGATACATGGAGACGTGGCCACGGAAAAGTCTAATTTATTTCAGTTTATTTTTTACCCCTTTCAAGATTTTAGACTTATTTTATTTTGCAACTTTTAGTAACAAGCCTATACATTTAGAATGAGCTGACTGAAGGACAGAGCAGAAGGCATCTGATCCTTTTATCATCGGCCAAATCTCCATTTACAGAGAACCTCGGTGCACGTCTTGTGATTTTGATTTGCTGTTTGAGACACACTGAAAACAGCACCAAGTCAAAAAACAAATAACACGCGTGTTTGTTAGTGTCACCGAGAACTGTATGTGCAGGACGGACAGAGCCAGACCATGTTGTTCTTAGAACCAATCGGATCAGATTCATTTATTTGCCATTTGCAGTAAAACCACATTGGAATACATTTGCAAAAGTCCCCAGTTTGTGATGTTTCCAAACCACAGTCCCAGAACCAACAAGTAAACTTTCAATGGTGCAGCGATAAAAGTGAAGCAGAATCTTAGAGTTCGTGGTCAATTCTCAAAGTTTTTGCAGAAAGTAGAGACGCTGACAAGCTTTCTTAACCTGATTAGTGTTTTTGTCCCATCTCAGGTCATTAGAGTTAAACCGAGAAACTTGCTCCTCTAAAATCTGCACCTGAGAGTTATCAGTGACATCAAGAGGGTGAGAACTATTCTGACTAAAGTCAAACCCCAGTTCACAGCTGGAGGTCGTTTACTTTACTCCACTGAACCACATTTTGGATCTCTGCTCTGTAAGAGGATTCATCATTACTGAAGAGACCGATGATGGTGGTGTCAGTGTATTTAATGATCAAGTTAGAGTCAGAGGAAGACACTCAATCATGAATGAGCATTGTAAAAAGCAAAGGGCTCAAAACATCCCTGAGGAGATCCTCACAGAAACATCTGAAAAACAAATTGTTTATATGTATATGATTTCTCTTTCTTCTTATTCCGCTCCCTTTAACTTTTTTACTGATTAGATTCGTGCAGCAGACTCCGCCATGATTGTGTGAATGTGGTCTTTGGGGCGGGGGGATTGGACATACATAATTTAAATTGCTATTCATATCTTGATTGTACTGTACTGTCAGGCTTTATTATGAAAAATGTTCAATAAAAAAAGTAGGAAAAAAGCAGTCTAAAATCTATATCTTCAGCATGATAAAAAAGAAGTCTAAATCCTCTAAGTGAATTATTAGGAAAAAATACGAGACAAAAGACAGTTCACTTATTTATAATAAAAAACACAGTAATCATTATATCAACATTACACTGCACAACGTCACTTTCCCGGTGGAAGGTTCAAGTTACCGTTTTATTGTGATTTTTATCAGTGATTTTAAAGGTACAGACATGAGCTACAAGTTTGGTCTCTATGCCAGGTAGCGCCCCCTGTCAGAAAAGTTCCGCAGTGCAGCTTTAACACACAAACTATAAACACATTTACTCCACACTGAGAAATCGGCGTTTCTTTGACGTGTGGGTGTAGGCGTGATGGCGCCACTCCACGTCCGCCGTGCTCTCGTTCTCCAGCGTCCCCAGTTTGATCATGTACACTGCCAAGACAAAGGCCTTTAGAAACCAGTTTGTTTTTAAATCCTCACCCAAAGGACTTCATACTTACGCTTCATCTCAAACCTCGGCCCGACCTCCGTCAGCTCTACGTTCCGGTGGTCGCTTTTCTTGTACGTGTGATGCCTGGAACACAACCGTTTTGTTTTTATAAAGTCTGTAACTTTCTCCATTGTGAGATCCAAAAGACGTGATTTAGGCTTTTTAAAATCGACATTGGTTTGACTACTTTGATTCTATTTCTGCAAATTTGAAATGCGGATATTATTTGTCTTTTATATTATTATTTTATTTAGCCTTTGTTGAACCAGTTAAGTCCCATTTTTCAAGAGAGGCAGCAAAAGTTACACCCAGTTACAGATTATAAAAACAGTTACAAGTCAATGAGGACGTCTCAGTCTGGACTTCAAAGCATCAATGAAAACACGTATTTTTTGCAACATGTGAAAGGAGCAGAGGATACAAAAGTCTTATTCCCAGTTCTGTGCGAGTGAAGGAAGCAGAGCGACAAAAGATCATTTGACTGGGATCCGTAAAGCCTAGTTTATACTCGCGCGGCGCGGAGCTTACGGAGGTGACGTCACTTGCGCAACGCGTTGGTCACCGCAAGGCCCTTACGTCGCCTGCCGCGCAGCATCGAAATTTTCTAACTACGTAAGGGTCGCCGCAAGGAATCTCCGCTGTTGTTGGTCCGTGTGTGTGTATTGGAAGGAAGCACGGAGCGGCTGCAGCAGGAGCATGGAGGAGGCACTATGGAGCAGAGAACTTTGTGCTTCGAAGGAAAAGCAGTTTGGGTTCAGAGCCTGATATACAGGAGACTGTGGACTATCTAACATATATATATAACTTATAAACTGTGCAGTCGTTTGTTTTGCACTGTTCCTGTCTTTGTTTGAATCCTAGCTGCGTTTGTTGCTTTCCTCCTGCACTCGTAAATCGTTCATGTTTGTCTCAGATATTTACCACTATTATTGTTTTGCTGTTTGTGCTGAAAACTATTTAATAATAACTATGTTTCCAACAGAACTGTGTCTTTATTCACAGCATAACAGTTGAAATGACTTATAAAATAATGAATCCATAAAACTATCACATAAACCTACAGTAGAAACATGTGTAATGAGCTCAAACAGCTTTGTTTATTATTGTTGTTCTGAAGAGGACAAAGTAGCAGCATAAATGGGGCCGCTCCTGTGTGATCGCCCTCATGTGGTTTGTTGTGGGATTACAACATTCTCCTCAAAACTCCGTAAGGGGAACGCGCCAGTATAACATCCATTGTGCTTACGTAGGTCCACCGCAACCGCTAACGTAAGCCACGCCGCGCAAGTATACACTAGGCTTAAGAACCAACATCTCTCTGTGTTAAATGTCAGATGTAAGAGGACAGCAGACCAAGCACCGCTTCATAAACTAAAGTGCAGCAGTGTCCTGAGCTCCTGCTGGACACAGACTATCACACTCCAGGGTATAATATGTTTTAACACGTACACACACACACGTACACACACACACACACACACACACACACTTTTGTTCAATAGGTGGCACTAATATTATTTCAAGAAAAGTCAAAGTAACAAAATTACGATAAACACTATAAATGAAAATAAACAATAAAGTGAACAGACTATATTCCTATTCCTATAATATAAATGCAATAAAATACTGTTGTGTGTCTTTGTGTGTTTATGCTCGCATATATGTGCGTTATGCGCTTGTCTGTGTGGTTACATCTTCAGTGTCGTTCTGTTTAGTTCAGCGCTCGCTGGACTAAACAGAAGGTAAACAGAAACTATCAATGAGCGCAGGCTCAGTGATAGTTTTAGCAATAGTCCACTTTTGTGTGGCTTTTTTGGGGTGCACCCCTGGTCTGCTGGCCTGACCCTCCACATGGTCTCTGTCAGCTCCAGAGACACATTTACTGCTCAAACTGCCTCCAAATGTAGCCTGACCCTGACTATATTACTCCAAGCCTGCTTCACCGCTGTCTCTTCTGCTCACAGTGATCTTTGACCAAGACAGAGTTCTGCTGCCACCTGCTGGCTTAATCAAACACAGTCAAACTACAGCCAACCCTCAGACATATAGGATACAGGGGACACAGACAGAGAGGAAAATGGTGAAAAACAGTCTTTTTTTCAATAAATAAGTCAATGGCAGTCAATATGTCAAGTGTGACCTGAAAGAGATGTAGTCCTCCTGATTGGAAAAGGTGATGACTCGGCGGCTGTCGTCTTTGGGAACTGGAAACAGATACTTGAGGATATTGGAAACCTGCAGAAATAAGGATCATTAAGACCAAAGCCAGACCACAGTGAAGGAAAAGGCTTTCAGGTTATAGTCCTACGGCTTCAAACTGCGACCTCAGATTGATATTTTCTCAACCCAGTGAGCAGAACATTGTTGCCATGACACAACAAAAATCTTACATGGGAAACTTGCACATCCTACTATCTGAGTGTAGCATGGGTGGAGCATGAATGTAGCATGGGTTTAGCATGAGTTTAGCATGGGTGTAGCATGAGTTTAGCGTGGGTGTAGCATGAGTTAAGCGTGGGTGTAGCATGAGTGTAGCATGAGCGTAGCATGGGTGTAGAATGGGTGGAGGATGGGTGGAGGATGGGTGTAGCATGGGTGTAGCATGGGTGGAGGATGGGTGTAGCATGGGTGTAGTATTGTTAATGTAACAGTAGCATTAAGCAGAACATCCGGGCGGTGTGTGAGATCAGCAGTTGGAGGACCTGGAGGACCTGGAGGACGTGGAGGCACTCACCCGTCTGCCGAGGCGGGATGAGAAGTTGTGGAAGATGAGGTGTGGGAATGCCTCGGACATGGTGCCGATGTCGGGAACGTCGTGCCTCATCACCACGTTGTACAGAGTGAAGTACGCCGTGGGCCCGAACGGCAGGTGGCAGATCACCAGCCCATCTGCCGGAGCCAAGGGACAGGCGGTTTAGAGGTTTTTGGTACTTTAAAAATATGTTTGTTTTATGCTCAGTGTAACAACAACTGTCCTGTGCAGTGTCAGCAGCTGAAGGTTTGTGTAGCTACAGATCTACAAACACTGAACCAGTGTGAGGCATTCAATTAAATTCATTTTGTACAGTCCTAAATAACAACAGGAGTTATCTTGGAAGACTTGACAAAGCTGTGGATTTGCCAACACAGATCAGAGAATCGGTTGAAACACAGGAAATGCAATGATAAAAAACACACACAGTGCATTAGGGGTGAGCGATATATATCAGATGAAAATATTGCAGAAGTGAATTTGAAGATATGCCTTTTCACATTATTGTCTTTAAAATAAAAAAGTCTCCAATACAAATTACAATTAGAGCAGACAAGATGCTCGTTCGTCAAATGCAGGTCTAAAAAGCCAATCACTGCTTTATTTGTACATTTCACAGAAAGAGCTGCATTTAGTAACCTTTTTCTTTTAAAGAGGCAGGCCTCACGTCGTGGTTTAAAAAAACAATGGAGCCAAACGTGAGATTGAAAGTGGGTTCTACATGTGGTCTCCCGTCCTGCAGCAGCCTCTTACCTGGCTGTCCTCGAGTCTCGTGGATAATGACCAAGTCACTGACGTTGTTGGCTTTGCACGCTCTGACCAGAGACGCGATCTCATGGTTCCCTCTGTTCATCCGCTGGGCTCCAGGGAACATCAGCTTCACTTCCTGAACCCACCAAACAGCATCAACTATTATATTATTATATTTAGTATAAATTGTACCATTATATTTTCCCAGCTCCCAGTGACGACAAAAGAACATTGCATCATTCATTTTTCTTGACACATTTTTTACTTAGTGTTTGTGTTGCGTCAATAAAATGGAGTAACTAACTGCACAGAATCAGAAACGCAGTGTGACATGGATTTTGAAGGAAATGTAAGTTCTTTTATTTCAGATGAAGTCCTCACATTTGGCTGCATTAAACATTGTGTGCGTGTGGATGTTTGAGTCTGCAGACTGAAGCAGACAAAGTGCATTCTGACCTTGGAAAACATCTTGAGCCGAGAGCTGGGGTCTCTGGACGTAGTGACCATGACTTTGGGATCTTCCACTCCTGCCCATTTGTACTCGTCGTCCATGTGGGAGTGAACACCTGCCAATCCACGCGTCAATCACAATCACGCTCGTATTTATAAACAGTTACTCTCATTGATAATTAGTTAATCAGAATCCTGATTAGAGACATTTCTTGTTTTTGAAAGTGAAATATTTAGAGTCTGGCCTCTATCGCATTAACTAATTACAAAAATAACTTTCATGCATTTTAAAATCAATTTGCTCCGTGGAAGGTTTGTCTTTGGGATTATACTTCGGACAATAACAAACCACAGTCAACATGAAGGAATAAGCTGACGGCAGTAGTTAACACGGAGGATAAAAAACAAACAGATGGGAGCGTTGATAAGAGCAAAGTGCGTGTTCTCGTATCAGGGCAGTGTCAACTCAATGCTAAACAAAGAGCAGCTAGCATGGATGTTAGCCCGAGTACAAAGGCCCACACCCAAGCCACACTCCACCAGGTGACTGGTTTAAGACCAGAGGAACTAAGACCATGTCTGAACTAATAACCAACGACCTGGATCGCTGATTGTACTCGACTGTAGACCACAGAGTTGTAAAGATAATGATAAATGTATTTTATTTATAAATATGCTATTGCTACACTTAATGGCAAATGTTAAAGAAGTTTGTTGAACTTGGTTGGACAAAAAAATAAAAACGGGTCGTTGCTTAAGCGTTTGAATCGAGTCATCACTAAAGGGACCGATTAGAATGTTAGAGAGTTCTGCTGAACATCAGTAAAACCACGAGACTCTTTTGTTTTTGTCCAATGGCCTCATAATGATCTCATTCTTGGGGACAGTTCTTTCTAAAACCGGTGCAAAGAGCAGAGAAATCACCAACAACTATTTTAAAAGTAAACTATACTTTTACTGCCCTCAAAACATGCAAAAAGCCTCATGAATTAAAATAAAATAAAATAGTAAATGTATTCAGGAAAAACTGTTTTTCTTTTCAGAAAAACTGCAGACTCACCTTCTGCTCCTTCATCGTCAAACTCCAGAAGCTTCTGCAGCTGCAGAGCGTCTTTGCGAACCTCGGTGGGAAGAAGGCAGTTTTCTGTAAAAACACACTTGGTTCAGTGACAATGACATTCTCAGAAACCAAACCTCTCTCTCCCTCTGGGGTCTCTCTCCGTCCCTCTGGGGTCTCTCTCCGTCCCTCTGGGGTCTCTCTCCGTCCCTCTGGGGTCTCTCTCCGTCCCTCTGGGGTCTCTCTCCGTCCCTCTGGGGTCTCTCCCTCTGGGGTCTCTCCCTCTGGGGTCTCTCCCTCTGGGGTCTCTCCCTCTGGGGTCTCTCCCTCTGGGGTCTCTCTCCCTCTCCCTCTGGGGTCTCTCTCCCTCTCCCTCTGGGGTCTCTCTCCCTCTCCCTCTGGGGTCTCTCTCCCTCTGGGGTCCCTCTCCCTCTGGGGTCTCTCTCCCTCTCCCTCTGGGGTCTCTCTCCCTCTCCCTCTGGGGTCTCTCTCCCTCTGGGGTCCCTCTCCCTCTGGGGTCCCTCTCCCTCTGGGGTCCCTATCCTTACCATCGAGGGCTCCTTTCAACTTGAGTTTTTTCTCCTCTATGGTCCGGAGCCGGTCTTCCTGGGCTTTCCTGTAGAGGTATTCTTTCCGTAGTCTCGCCTCTCGTCGAAGCTACGGCACAAAAGCGTAAGATAAGCAGGGATGCACCATGTGAAAACTGTGGCCTTTATATCAATGTTGCCGTGGCAATAACGATATCCGATCTCAATATATTTAAAACATATTTTTGGACGTCTTGATGCTTTGTTACTATTACAACACCACATTATCAGTAGGATTAAACTCACCTGTCTCACCTGGACCAAGACCATGATCAAAACCAGACCCAAAATTCTGACTAAACTTGTACCAAGGTCAGACCAAGACCAAGACCAAGACCAAGACCAGGCCAAAACCAGGCCAAAACCAGACCAAAACCAGACCAAATATCCTACAAACTTTATAGATAGATTTTAAGACCAGTACTCGGACCCAGACCAAATAACATGTGTTTTGTGGACACTATTTTGTCACTCCTCCGTGTAACACTCACGCACACATTACGTACAAGGCTAATTTATATGTATAGCACAATTCATACACAAGTGCTGAACTAAACAAGATAGCATCACAAAATAATCACAGTACTTTAAAAATAAAAAACAAATATAAAATCCCTCAGTTGTATGCACAGCTAACCTAAACTGCTTTTAGCTCACATTTTCAGGACGACTGTTCCAGTATCACACAAACAGGCTTCAAGATAAGTCCACTCCAGAGTCTCTGCAGTTCAGCCCAGTTTACATGTCTATGGTTATGGGGCCGACGATGATGAGGTAAATAAATAAACACAACTCCTTCCATGCGGTTGTGGCTGATGACGACAGCAACAATATTAATGTTTTGGGGCAGGTTCTCTGTAAAAGTTCAGTGTTGTAGTCTTAGCACAATTGCGGACGTAAAAATATTTAGTTAGAGAAATGTTTTCTTACCATGATTCCTCTGGTGGGCTCGCGAGCTCCTCTCACGTGGACACAGGAAGTGAATGAACTATGGCGGCTGTGATTGGTTGAAACGAAACCAATGAACGAGCATTTTACTCAAAGGTAAAAAGAAAAGCCTATTTCAAACATCTGTAGTCTTTAGGAGCCGCGACACATATTACAGAGAAAATGTAATTATTTATTTTAATCTAAATGTTCCACAGAATACAATTGTGAGAAGAGTAGTTATGTTTATGAAGTACAGACCAGTTCAGTACAGACCTGATCAATAAAGGCCAGTACAGACCCGACCAGACCAGTACAGTAAAGACCAGACCAATACATACCAGAGGCTAGATCAGACCTGTAAACACCAGTACAGTACAGACCAGACTAGACTAGACCAGAACTGACCAATACAGACCAGTATAGACCAGACCAGTACAGTAAAGACCAAACCAATACAGACCTGTACACACCAGTACAGTAAAGTCCAGACCAGACCAGATCAATACAGACCAATACAGTAGACCAGACCATTACAGTACAGACCAGTGAAGGAACAATGCAAAACAACATTTTCCCAAACTAATAATACAGCTATGAATTTGTTTTGATTTAAAATAAATGTTAAAACATCAAATCTACCTGTGTTTTAACACTGACATGTCTCACTGTGGGAATTCAGGATCCCTCCATCAGATTAAGAATTAGAAAGAAGCCTTTGTTTTACTTTATGCAATTTTATGAATCTGAACTGGATTTGATGAAGGTTCGAGCAGAGATTTGGAGACATCTGGTGTTGAGAAAATGTCCTGACGTTCCCTCTGCTGAAAAGAAAAATCTCAGCTTTTACTCACTACATTTATTATATTTGTGTATAATAAATCAGCGACAGACGTGACCTTTTCTGTCACATTTGTTTTCTCCTCAAGATATTTTCAAGTCACTGTATCTTTCACAGGGATTCTGCACATACCCACAAGATTAACATTAGACAGAGTTAGAATCTCACTTTTTTTTATTAAGTTATAGCCCAGAAATGTTACAAGGATAATAAGACTTCTTCAGCCAAGTGAGATACTTTATTTTCTTCAAATCAGACAATTTAGAATTCATCACATAAGAAAAACATATAAGGTGAGACTGGACTGCCTCGTCTTACACCTTAAGAGGAGCCATAGAGAGGTTTCACAGCACAGTTGTTATAAAGTTATAATCCTTGAGGAATCGTCGTGACCATTTGTCAAAAGAGACTATCAAACGAAATGTAAATAAACATAAGACAATAATAACTCAAAAAAACATTTAGTTATTAAAAAAAACATTTTTAACAAGTTGCAGGAAAACAACACAAAAATGCTGCATCTCCAATAACTGGTAAAAACATAGGCCCACCGGGTGCATTACGGCCCACCCTGCACTGCCCCCTTTATCCCCAAGGTGCCACTAAACTAAACTGAAGTAAACCCAATATAATCTACAAAAATATCTAAATTACCAAAAAATACACATTAACTTCAGCAAACAATTACTAAATATAGAATAATATACAAAACCCCCAAATAAATTAAACAAATTAAACCTACAAGCAAATAGCTTCTACAGTTGGTAGAGCATTGGCCTTCAGGCCTGAAGGTCGTGGGTTCAATTCCCACCTCTACACCTTCTCCACCGACTCCCACTGATGACTGCTGTCGTTGTGTCCTTGGGCAAGACACTTAACCCCACTTTGCCCAAAGCCCCCACTGAAAGATCAAGGCTATGCTCACACTCAGAGAGCAGCCGTCCTCCTGTGGACTCACCACCTGCAGAGGGTCAGTGAGGGGCTGGTGCTATGAGACTTGGGTGGCATCTCTGACTGCCACCCCCCTGACCCAAAAATGGATTAAAGGGTAGAAAATGGATGGTTTCAAAGTTCTGATTGAGGAGGCAACCCTGCACTGCTCCTTCAGATGTGGCGGGGCTGTTAGACGTGGCTTTAATTAATGTTATTACTGTTATGTATTTGTTCTCCCACTTTGCCTAGAATAAGTCTGGTGTGTGTGAATGGTTGGTGGGAGGGGTTGATGGCACAGACTGGTTGCCTCGCTTCTGTCAGTGTGCCCCAGGGCAGCTGTGGCTACAGTAGTTCATCACCGCCGAGTTTGGAGTGAATGAATAACAACATGTGAAGCATCTTTGAGTGTCTAAAAGAGCGTTATATAAAACCGATAGTTTATGATGAAAACAGACTCAAATCAGTGAAACGAAGGAGCCGGGGTCGTTTCCATATGAGCTAAAGTCAGTTTTAAATGTACATTTCTGGACTTCCTGTTCATCAGGGGGTGTGCTCAGTTAGACCTTTTTTCTTGTCTTGAGTTGACGAATAAGCGTTGAATTCTGTGGCTCTGGGACTAACTTGACGTCAGTGCAATGGACTTTTTTTAGTCCCATGAAAAAACATTATTAGTCAGATGTGAATTTTTCCCAAAGCCTGAGTTTTTATGAATGTTCATTGGGTCGCATCAGGGATCAAAAAGAACAAATACATAAGTAATAACATTAATTAAAGCCTCAAGCGGCGTCTAACGGCCCCCGACACATCTGAAGGAGATGGATCTAGAGGTGGATCGAGTTGTTCAGGTCATTTTGTCTGCACTCATTGTAACAAATTTTCTTAGAGGAGGTGCACTAACAACATGGATCATTTTAAACAGTAGACAAACATTGGAGTAAAATGTTAGGTTTTCAACGTTGAGAATATTTAGAGAGGATGGGACAGTGATGGTGCCACCTGGACTTCTTATCATGGGTCTATATTACTGCGCATATTTGTACAGTGACAAGGATTTCTGATAGTAAAGATTGGAATCCTGATTCCATCATTCTGCCAGAGGGCGACTGTGGCTACAGTGGTGGCCTGTAGTGAACGGGCAATAAACTGGTGTCATGAAATAATGTGATGTATTTAATTATTTGCTAGGATTGAACGGAAAATAGATCCATGTGTTCATCACCTTTACACTTTTAATTAATATTATTTTCAAGATATAGATTTTATACTTGTTTTATTTTAATTATTATACCTATTGTTCACTTAACTTGTGCTGTGTGCTCCTCTTTCCTACTGTTCTGTAACTTGTGATGCAACACTGACATTTCCAGGGACTACAGGTGGAAATTAGCATCTTTGCTATAACCTGGTACATGCATCTCTCCTTTGTGTTAATGTTTAATTGTACACTGTCCCTGCTCAAATAAAGTACATACCGTTACTATCCTGAAGAGGACAAGGAGTATTTTCTATTTCATGAATTGAGACGCAGGCTATTAATGTCCGAGCTCGACCGTGCTCAGCAGAATACAGACACTTTCAGATTCCAGAGACATTCCATCATCACAAACAAAACAGACGTGTTGGATATGAAGAAATAACTGTTTATTGGTCAAAACAAAAGAGGCAAACTCACATCGTGTAAAGATGAAACATGTCATGAAGTGAAAAATATATTGTTTTTCATCCAAAATGTCTGTCTGCAGCCAACAGCAGTTTAACCTTCAGGCTCAGAAGGTTCTTTCAATAAGACAAAAAAGTAACAAAAGCTATTACTGCTTGATTACTAGCTTTTTTAAATTTTTAGTCTTAATAACCGTCAAAGCCTTAAACATAAGACAAATTTAACTTTACATTTAAGTTTAACCTTAATTTTTAATTCTCAGTCTCGTGTTGCAGCCTCTAACGTCCGACAGTGACACAGGACCAGCGCTGCATAGTTCCACCAGAGGTTAAAATTGTAAAAAAGTCTCGTTAACTTTACAGGAATTAAAACCAGGAAGTTTTATCTGAAACACGTCCAAAATACATATTTCAATCCTCAAAAGCAGAAGGAGGAGCAACACATTATTTTGGATATTTTTAACCAATAAAGGACTAATTTACCAGTATCATTTTTGTTGGAATTTAGTGATTGTTTTATTTGCAGAATCAGGAGCTGCACCCAGTTCATGGTGAAGTCTGGTGAGTAAAATAACATTAAGAAGAGTAATTTTTAACCACAAATACTTAAAATTCTAAGACAGTGATACATTTCCACACAATTTAACATGGAATTTCACTCGTGTAGGTCTATAAAAACAACATATGAATAGTTTATATGCAAAAACAGATATGTACCACGGAAAACATATCGGAAAAGCTTACAGTTTTCTCTTTACCAAGTAGCTTTGTGAAAATCCAGATCTATTTTAGTGCCATACAGATAAAGTTTCCCCCCTTCTTGAGCGAATTCTTTTAAGTGTACTGCCATTAACAGAACATGTTGAAGATTGTAACTAGAGTAAAACAACATTTGGACAAAATTTCAAAATGGAGATATCCGTTTCTTGCATATGAACTCTCGATATGGATGTAAACAAAAGAAAATACAGATCAAACATTCATGAGAGTTTAGATCTTGAATGGGGGAGGGGGAGGAGTCAAAGCAGATCCAGAAAGCACCGGTCAGACCCGATTCTTATGAAAGATTCACAGCAGAAAAAAACTCAAATAAATAAAGTGAACATAAAAGTGGCTTGAATGAAGTTTGACCTTTGAGAGGAGCCGTAGGGAAAGGTGAAGCGTCACAGTTTAAAAACAGTTTACAGTAAGAACACTTTTCATGAAATGTCGATGGATTCTCTTTAAGGCATTTGCTGAGAACAGGAAGAAACTGGGTTCAGAAAATGTGGAAGCGGTACATCCAATCTAAACGGGCTTTGACAAGAGGCCTGTACGAATTACACTTTTTTTTTTGTGGCGCCACATGCATGTGAAAGATCTGGTTAGCTCTCAGAAGCTAAGAGGGGCAGGGCCTGGTTAGAACTGTGATGGGAGACCTCTAGGAACAGCAGGTGCCACAGTCGGACAGGTGTGGTAGTAGGAGCTTACCACCACGGGGGACAGAAGCGAGCAAAACATCTATAAAACAGATTATTGTTATTATTAGTAGTAGTAAATGACTTCTAATCAGGACCATTTTGACTATTTTAAGTCTATTTGATTTACTATTTTCAAGCTGTTTCGGGCAATATTCAACTCTTTCTGATTGGAGGAGACACCAGTTTGGTACAAGCCTCATTGGTAAATTGTAAATGGTATTGTATGACTAAAATCTAGCAAAAATATTTCAATTTGTTCTTTTTCAGGCCATTTATTTCTTTCCATTTTATGCGTTACAGGGTGATGGAGGCAGCAGTCCGAGTCCATGCGTCCAGACATCCCTCTCAGCGTTCCTATGCCAGAGAGACATGGTTCTTCCGGCGTGTTCCCCAGAGACGTCTCCTCACGACATGGAGGAGCAGGTTCCTCATTTCATTTGTACTTGTGATATTTCCCTTTGGGTCATTCTCCAAATATCTCGAGCATGTGGGAGGAGCATGGGAACTTCGGGTTTTTTTTCATTTGATTTTTCCTTTACCACAACAGCCACTGTATTATTGCACCAATCCGTTTGTCAAAAGTAGCTACGTCTAGGGTGTAGAATAATAATGATAATAATTATAACCTGAATCCATGTAGCCAACCGTGTAATTGTGAATGAGATTTTCTACTTTTTACTCATGACTCCAAACAAGACACAGGAAATAAAAGTAATTCAGAAACAGTCGTAAAATAAATATGGCTTCCTTTCCAATTGAAACGTCACAACACAATTGCCCTACTTGGTCTGCTTAGATTGGATATAGCTGCTTAAAAGTTACGCAATAGAAATAATTACATATTATTTGGACACAACACTAAAAACAGGACCGATTATCTGCCATTCACCGTTTACATGTAGCAAAAGAAACGACACGGAGGATTCATTCATCACTTTGTGCATGCTCTCACCACAAGACATTCAGTCTAAATGTAACCGGATATTTACAGCCGCTCACAGGAGTGGATTTAAAAAAACATAGCCGCACCGGAGCCCCTTTTAAAATGTTTTTACCCAACCTAAAAACGGGACAATGTTTTCCAGAGTGGAGTATTATAGTTATCTGCCACTCAAAATCTAGCAATGGCTTTCGAAATAGCTCCAAATATACAAATTCAATATTGTTTATAGTTGATTTCATCATATTCACATGTTTTTACATTAGGAAAGATAATCGTTTTGAGGCTGCCATGTCAAATATAAAAATCAGCTTAAAAGGGGCTTACGGCGGCTCCAACATCAAATCCCAGTCTTTACAATATGTCCGGGCCTCCTCTCCCCTCTCTTCTCCTCTCATCTACAATGGAAGTGACGGCTGTAGTGCCTGAAGGGGAATGTAGTCCCAGGTCCCAGGTCCTGGTCCCAGGTCCTGGTCGTAGTCCGTACCCGGGCTTGTATTGCGTATGGCTCGGAGATGAGAGTTCTGCGGTGGATTGAAGAGGCCTACCGTGATGTCGGGAAGTCAGGAGTGTGTTTTTAGAGTTCTTCGTAGTCTCCGTCGTCGTGTTTCGCTGCCGCTGTCCCACCGCCCAGAAAGTCCTCCAGCTCATCCACCTCAGACTTTTTACTCCTGGATTTTTTCTTTTTTTTCTCCTTGTCGTCGACGGCTCCGGATTCCTCCTTTTTCTTGTGTTTGTGTTTCTTCTTGCTTTTCTCGTCGTCCTGAAAAACAGTGAGAGAATAAATGCGATGGATTGAACAGTGCTCCGTGAGATTTCCAAATCTTGGGAAGTCTTGATATGAGTTAACGCTGCTTTAAACTCCCCTGACGTCTGTGGTGTGTTCCTTAGACTTCATGATGCTGTTTAGTGACCACTACACTCACTACACTCATCTGTATTTAAACTGACAGTAGATCACACACAGGACGCCTCTATTTAATCTTTAGAGCACGGTGTGAACCTTCAGCAGTCATTTTGACTGTTTTAAAGGCAGTGTTGGGTGGAATACTTTGTAAATGTTTCCGTTCCAGAACAATGAAGTCAAAGCTTTTTAACCTAAAAACGTAATGTGAGAAAGAATGTATTCCTGTGAAAGTAACCATTCTAAATACTAGACTGTAACTGAATACAGTTACTCAGAAAGAGTATTCTGAATACGTAACAGCGATACAGTGCCTTGCGAAAGTATTCGGCCCCCTTGAACCTTTCAACATTTCGCCACATTTCAGGCGTCAAACATAAAGATATAAAATTTCAATTTTTTGTCATGAATCAACAACAAGTGAGACACAATCGTGAAGTGGAACAAAATGTATTGGATAATTTAAACTTTTTTAACAAATAAAAAACTGAAAAGTGGGGCGTGCAATATTATTCGGCCCCTTTACTTTCAGTGCAGCAAACTCAGTCCAGAAGTTCAGTGAGGATCTTTGAATGATCCAATGTTGTCCTAAATGACTGATGATGATAAATAAATGCACCTGCTCTTTGATAGTCTCAGGGTTCTGTTTAAAGCGCAGAGAGAACCATGAAGACAAAGGAACACACCAGGCAGGTCCGAGATACTGTTGTGGAGAAGTTTAAAGCCGGATAACTACAGCTGAGGTGGGAGAGTCTGTCCATAGGACAACAATCAGTCGTGCACTGCACAAATCTGGCCTTTATGGAAGAGTGGCAAGAAGAAAGCCATTTCTCAAAGATATCCATAAAAAGTCTCTTAAAGTTTGCTACAAGCCACCTGGGAGACACACCAAACATGTGGAAGAAGGTGCACTGGTCAGATGAAACCAAAATCAAACTTTTTGGCCACAATGCAAAACGATATGTTTGGCGTAAAAGCAACACAGCTCATCACCCTGAACAAACCATCCCCACCTCAGCTGTAGTTATCTGCAGTTCATCCAGAGCGATCATGGGCCTCTTGGCTGCATCTCTGATCAGTCTTCTCCTTGTTTGAGATGAAAGTTTGGAGGGACGGCCAGGTCTTGGTAGATTTGCAGTGGTCTGATACTCCTTCCATTTCAATATAATTGCTTGCACAGTGCTCCTTGAGACGTTTAAAGCTTGGGAAATCTTTTTGTATCCAAATCCGGCTTTAAACTTCTCCACAACAGTATCTCGGACCTGCCTGGTGTGTTCCTTTGTCTTCATGGTTCTCTCTACGCTTTAAACAGAACCCTGAGACTATCAAAGAGCAGGTGCATTTATACGGAGACTTGATTACACACAGATGCATTCTATTTATCATCATCAGTCATTTAGGACAACATTGGATCATTCAAAGATCCTCACTGAACTTCTGGACTGAGTTTGCTGCACTGAAAGTAAAGGGGCCGAATAATATTGCACGCCCCACTTTTTAGTTTTTTATTTGTTAAAAAAGTTTAAATTATCCAACAAATTTCATTCCACTTCACATTTGTGTCCCACTTGTTGTTGATTCATGACAAAAAATTTAAATTTTATATCTTTACGTTTGAAGCCTGAAATGTGGCGAAATGTTGAAAGGTTCAAGGGGGCCAAATACTTTCGCAAGGCACTATACATGTGTTCAGTTACTCCCAACACTGCTTAAAGACACTTTATTATATCAGAGAAAAGCTGTGTGAACTAGAGCAGGTCTTAGGTTTCATTTTCATCCTGAATTGTGAACAGATTGTTAACAGTATTTTTTAACAGATTACTTGGATCTAAAACTCCAGTCCACTCCTTCATTCTTCACCAGGAGCTCACCCAGAACCACTCACCTCTTTACTTTTCTTCTTCTTCTTCTTCTTCTCTTTGGAGTGTTTTGTTTCTTTTTCTGAGCACAAAAACACACACAGTTCAGTGTAAAGTAAATGACCACAAAATGATTTAAACACATTTGATCTTTCGCATAAGTTTGAGAAAGAGTTTGTTTGAGCAGTTTGAACTTTTACCCTCAGGACGACGCTATAGGGCTCTTGGGTGTAGGACAAAACGGTTGGGAACTACATTTATCCCAACAGCTGTGAAGCACCTTAACAGCACATAGCACTTTTACAAACCTTTGCGCTGAACATTTGTTTTGTGACATTCTCTTTTGTTCTTGTTTTCTCAATGTTGTGATTTTACTGTACCTGCCTGTTTTTTTAGATGATTTATGCTGCAAAACCAATTTCCCCTAGTGGGACAATAAAGACAACTTGAACTTGAACTTGAGCCCGAGAGTCACTATTTGTCATTAGTCTCTTTTTTGCACTATTAAGCACACAGAAAAGCCTTCATTAGTTCACCCTATGCATCTGAGTTTAGGTTACTGACTTGTTTACAACTGACAAATGTAGAGAGTTTTGTTTCAGTTTAGGGTTTATATTACAAATGTCACATCAGATCAATCAGTGGCACCCAGAGCAGCGTCACAGAAACGAGACAGACCAACTATTCACACAAAAATAGTTTGCAGATTCTCGGAGCTTGCAGCCAGGGGTCAATCCCTGGTGTTGTAAGTATATCTGCGACCAAATCTATACACCTTCACCTGCTTCTGCTGTTGTGGGTTTAAAAAAACTGAAACAACATCGACTTGTCTCTATATGGCGCTGTAGCCGCTCGCTGTCCCTCAGTGATGCCTCCCTGATTCTGATTGGTTAAAGCCACAGGTTTGTTTTCATTCACTTGAAGCTCCGTGGGCCAGCACTGTTGCTTCTGAAGGCCTAAAGGCAGATTTCAGACCCTGGCAACACATGATTCTGAGTAATAATAGGATAAAAACTCTGACATAAACACCAGCGCTCCAAATCTTGACCTGGGGATGGAACCAACGTAGGGAAACTATGAAATGATGAGTATGGACTATAGGGAATCATTTAGTACAAATTTGTGGCAAAAATAAATATATATATATATATTCCTGATTATTTTTAGGCAGCAGAGAAGGTCTTCAGGACCAAGAGAAAGATGACATTCATACTGTACCTTTGTTTGGAAATTAGCATCTCTGCTTTACCCTGGTACAATGCATTTCTCCCTTGTAAGTAAGGAAGTAAGTGTTTATTTATATAGCGCATTTTTAATAGACCAGGATTCCAAGTTCAGATATCGTTCCAATCACTCCATACACGCTGATGACAGAAGTGAGACGCTGAACACACTGGATCGTCCAAGCCCCCAACTAGGGATGTAAAAAACTATGAATTTTCATGACCGACCACCGAGCCTCATTAACCGGTTGAAACCGGTTAACCGCATAGTTTAAAATAGTTCTTTGAAATAACAGCCATTTCGAGCCGCATACTTCTCATAAGAGCAGCTATACGTTCTACTGGATCAGAGCCGAGACAGCGGCGCCAAAACCCACAACGTCTTCGGCACCTTTGAGCACAGAGAACTGCTTTAATCTTCCCATTCTGCTGTGCTGCGGGTTGAAGCATTTTTAAGCAAAAGACGGCTCGTTCACATGGTCAGAGCAGCAAGTGACGAGCCGCGTCTCGCAGGTCTCCGCTAAAGTTTAAAAGTGAAGTCTGTGGAGCTGATGCCAAGGACCAGCAGCACAAACATGTTTCAAGTGGATTGACTGGAGCCGTGTATTTGCGAGGATTCTTTTGGCTGAGTGACACAGAGGAGCGCGACAGACCGGTATGTGTGTGTGTACAATACATGTATGTGTGTGTGTGTGTGTGTATGTGTGTGTAAATATAAGTGTGCAACTAGCAGACGGTATACACTAGGCTTAACAGAGGGGAGAGATGATGCGTGTGGATGTTACGTATCGAAAGTGTGTGTGTGCTAGTGTGTCTGTGCGCGCGTGTGTGCATGTGTGCGTGCATATGTGCCGCGTACGGTGAGAAAGTCAGCCCGGAGTTTACTGATACATTGGCGCACACAGCTAGAGACAGACCCGCTCGTCACACCGTGCAAATAGGGCTTAAAATAGCGTTATGAAAAGACCTCCCCTCTCCCCTTTTTCTCGTTTTTAA
Source organism: Knipowitschia caucasica (assembly GCA_964034765.1). Lineage (NCBI taxonomy): Eukaryota > Metazoa > Chordata > Actinopteri > Gobiiformes > Gobiidae > Knipowitschia > Knipowitschia caucasica. The sequence goes on from OZ035831.1 coordinate 11,699,583, forward strand.
CCGACAGCTTTGACCGGTTAACGCTGTGACGGTCAACCACCGGTTAAACGGTCACCGATTTACATCCCTACCCCCAACCAACACCATCCCTTCACTCACTCATTACATTCAGACCTATTGTGTATGTTTTTAGTGGTAGGGGAAAACGGAGCACCCAGAGGAAACCTACACAGACACAGGGAGAACATGCAAACTCCACTCAGAGGGCCATGTTCCGACCGGGATTCGAACCAAGGATCTTCTTGCTGAGAAGCGAGAGTGCTATCCACTCAGCCACCCAATGTGTTTATGTTTAATTGTACTGTCCTTGTTAAAATAAAGTACATACCATTACAGTAAACCACCATTCAATAATGTGCCTTATAATCCAGTGCTCTTCACTTATATGAGAAAATAAATAGTAGTGGATAGGGATCATAGACTGTAAATATTAATGGACGTAGTCACGCCTATCTCCGCCGTTCTAAATAATGTGCCACAACTTCCGCGGTCGATCGGCAGATTCAAAATGGCCGCGGGGGCTGGAAAATGTGAAAAAACGCATCTGCGCGTGTGTTGGCCGGCACGAGCCCCATTCATTTAACGAGTGCCTTCAAAAAAAAAAAAACTGGTCCAAAAAAATTCACTCCCCTCAGCATTGACACACATGTGGAACGGCGCTTTGGGCCAAGAGCCGACTTTTGAAACATCCTGTAAAGACGTTTTCGAGAAGTAAGAAGATGCTATATGTTAGCATTGGCTAATTCTTATTCCTGGTCCACCCCCATCGGCCCGGGGTGGTATTGCAAGCATGTCAGCGCACGTCATTTTGGCCACTTTTGAGCCGGGATCCGCCCCCACTGATAGGGATACAGGAGACATGGGAGAGGTCCGTGGACAGCACCCCTGCACCAAGTAGACAACCTCCCACTAACTCATGCAAACTGGTATACAAATAAGAAGGGGGAAAAACGGACGATGAGGGTGATGGGTGGATGCATAAATTTGCAAAAATAGGACCGTGCACCCATACACCCACACACCACTGAACACACACCCACATGTAAATATCCACACTATTGTCTGTCTTGTTATTTGTCCGTACGTCTGCACTTGTATGTCTATATTTTCAAAAAAAAAAAAAAAGACAATAAATAATAGTGCTAAACATATTCACTTTTATCTAATGGTCTAGAATCAGAAATAATTAGATGAATTAGAATGAATTAGAATAATTGTCTAAACAAATGGGGTCTGGCAGTCTGAAAATGTTGTGTGTCTTTAAACTGGAGCGTATATGTTCCGTGTTTCTCACCGTCCTGCTCGTCACTGCTGTCCTTGGCGGCCGGCGTGTCCTCAGTGAAGCCCAGCCCGAACAGGTCAGTGTGATCTTTGTGTTTGAAGGACAGGAGTGAGGGCTTCAGCGGCTCCTTCACCCGAGGACGCTCGTCATCAGAGAGGTCAGAGAGCAGCTCGTCCCGAACCGGAAACACCTCCTGCCAGAAGGGACAGGGCCACAGATTTAACACAGAGTTCCTGGTTTGCAACAACTCCTCCTGGCTGCTTCTTTACGTCGGGGAAGTTGCGGTGGTTATAAAAGTGAAGTGGGGCGTGCTAAAGTATGCATACAGCATTTTTCCGTGGCGTTAAATTACCTTTAAAACATTCCCTTCTAAGCCTCAAATCGCCTCCAACCAAAAACTTGCAGTGGAAAAGTGGCTATAGTATGGATGAATCTAAAAACAACTCTAGGTCTTGGTCTTTTTGAGCAGGGAACACTTATGAAATCCTTCTCAATTACTTTCTGCCACCAGGCCCCCATCAGGAAGAAGAAAACATTTTGAGTGTGATGTCATAGCAATACCATGACATCACAGAATCACAGAACATAGTGCCAGAAGTTCCGGACCTAAAAACAACTTCAGGTATGTGACTGATGGGGAACATTGTTGTAAAATTAAGTAAAAAGCTGGCCAAAAGTGGTACTGCAAACTCTCCCACTCTCCCTGACTCAATTTGCCAGATAAGCAGAGGAATCCAGCTGGGACCATAATAATAACTGAATAGACAAGATTTTTGTCAACAACAAATCTAACATCAACACCTTTTTCACAAAGATAGAAATCCTGGTTTTATTCCTTGTTTGGTCGTTAATGATTTGAGGATCATAACGAGACCTTTTTTAGTTCTGTGGCCACATGTACTTTACCAGGCAGATTAGCTCGACGCAGTGAGATCTGGCAACCCGGATCACAGACTTTCTGATTGGTAAAATGGTGGAGGGCGCGACATTGAAATGAAAACAATAACAAGATTTAGGGGCTGTAAAACTAATTTTGAAATCCAAATATCTCTGAAATACTGTTATCAGTTCAAAAAGTATTTAAACAGACCATGTTTTGATAATGCCTTATGATAGATTAGGGCCCTTTAATGATGACTTGACATCAAATTTGCATAATATGTCTTGTATATAAGGACTAATAATCATTTTAGTTCTTTGCATAATGATGATAATAATAAGATTAAATCAGTCTCTATCCGTTACCTTCGTTACTTTGGGAGTGTCGGACGCCTCAGAGTCAAAGTCGGGGTCGTCCATGACAAAGGAGAGCATCTGCTGAGCCACCTGTGCCTCCGGGTCCGAGTCCGAGTCGGTTTTATTGGCGCTGGGTTTCTTTCTGCTCTGCGGCTGCGAGACAGGGGTCAGCGTCAGGGAGATGGGCCCCACGCTCTCAGGCTCTGGGGCTTTAGACGAGATCTTTGCTTTGGTGTTTAGAATCTGAGGCCTGCGAGAGAAAGAAATACAATTATCAAAACAATCAAACATTTATTTTGTGTTAAAATCTATATAAACATAAAAACACAGAGCACAAGAAATATAAAAAAAATATAAAAATAGTAAAAAACTATAAAACATTAAAATCACACATGGGATGGCCACAGTGCATTAAAGAGAGTAAAGGAATTTCAATCTAGATGGAGGTGTTTTACTCAGAGATACAGTGAAAGTATTCGCCCCCCCCTTGAACCTTTCAACATTTCGCGGTGGGACACAATCGTGAAGTGGAACGAAATGTATTGGATAATTTAAACTTTAACAAATAAAAAACTGAAAAGTGGGGCGTGCAATATTATTCGGCCCCTTTACTTTCAGTGCAGCAAACTCACTCCAGAAGTTCAGTGAGGATCTTTGAATGATCCAATGTTGTCCTAAATGACTGATGATGATAAATAGAATGCACTTGTGTGTAATCAAGTCTCCGTATAAATGCACCTGCTCTTTGATAGTCTCAGGGTTCTGTTTAAAGCGCAGAGAGAACCATGAAGACAAAGGAACACACCAGGCAGGTCCGAGATACTGTTGTGGAGAAGTTTAAAGCCGGATTTGGATACAAAAAGATTTCCCAAGCTTTAAACGTCTCAAGGAGCACTGTGCAAGCAATTATATTGAAATGGAAGGAGTATCAGACCACTGCAAATCTACCAAGACCTGGCCGTCCCTCCAAACTTTCATCTCAAACAAGGAGAAGACTGATCAGAGATGCAGTCAAGAGGCCCATGGTCATTCTGGATGAACTGCAGATAACTACAGCTGAGGCGGGAGAGTCTGTCCATAGGACAACAATCAGTCGTGCACTGCACAAATCTGGCCTTTATGGAAGAGTGGCAAGAAGAAAGCCATTTCTCAAAGATATCCATAAAAAGTATCGTTTAAAGTTTGCCACAAGCCACCTGGGAGACACACCAAACATGTGGAAGAAGGTGCTCTGGTCAGATGAAACCAAAATCGAACTTTTTGGCCACAATGCAAAACGATATGTTTGGCGTAAAAGCAACACAGCTCATCACCCTGAACACACCATCCCCACTGTCAAACATGGTGGTGGCAGCATCATGGTTTGGGCCTGCTTTTCTTCAGCAAGGACAGGGAAGATGGCTAAAATTGATGGGAAGATGGATGGAGCCAAATACAGAACCATTCTGGAAGAAAACCTGTTGGAGTCTGCAAAAGACCTGAGACTGGGACGGAGATTTATCTTCCAACAGGACAATGATCCAAAAGATAAAGCCAAATCTACAATGGAATGGTTCACAAATAGACGTATCCAGGTGTTAGAATGGCCAAGTCAAAGTCCAGACCTGAATCCAATCGAGAATCTGTGGAAAGAGCTGAAGACTGCTGTTCACAAACGCTCTCCATCCAACCTCACTGAGCTCGAGCTGTTTTGCAAGGAAGAATGGGCAAGAATTCCAGTCTCTCGATGTGCAAAACTGATAGATACATACCCCAAGCAACTTGCAGCTGTAATTGTAGCAAAAGGTGGCGCTACAAAGTATTAGCGCAAGGGGGCCGAATAATATTGCACGGCCCACTTTTCAGTTTTTTATTTGTTAAAAAACTTTAAATTATCCAATACATTTCGTTCCACTTCACGATTTTGTCCCACTTGTTGTTGATTCTTGACAAAAAATTAAGGGTGTATTCAGACCTGCACATTTGCTCCACTTTAAACGAACCAGGATTCGTTTGGAACTCTGATCCGAATCTTTTATGCAGGTCTGAATACACACAAACGAATCCTGGTCCGGACCAAAGAACCGAACCGAGACCCACTTTTTGAGGTGGTCTCGGTCCGCTTCCAAACGAATTCTGGTCCAAGTCGAATCAGGTCTGATTACATCCGGTGTCGATCCGACACAACTCCAAGATACGTGCGCATTTTTTGGGCTTAACAAGCCGCAGACAGAAACTGTGAATTAGCCACGCAGCGGCTAACTATGCTGCTAACTATGCTGCTAACGCTACACAACAACAATGAGCCGTGTGCAGACCTGGAGCAGTGAGGAGACGCTGTGCAACAGACTTATGGAGTTAAAACTGTTCACAGTATACATTGATGTTAATGGCAGCATCTTCAAACCATTTGCATTATTAAAAGCCTGACACTGTTTGACTCACGTCTCAAAGAGCAATATTCCGCATCATGTAGTGAATTGTGTTCTTTGGTTCCTACCTGATCCTCAGCGTCTGTTTGTCCCGTGGTTATTATAGATCCATGGTTTATCCACGATGCTGCTGTCAGTAAGTTGTGGAACAGGGTTATTATCATAGATCCATGTGTGGGACAGGACACGGAGCGCACAGAGTCTCCTTCGGCTTTCTCCTCACGCATTCTCCGCCGCTGTTCCAATATTTAAAACAACGTGTTTCGCCTGCGTCATATGAGCTGCTGTTGAAGGTGGTTTTGCTCTAAAAAGAGCAAACATAGGCAGAGCAGACATGCTGCACATACGAGCCCTCAATGTTTTCCTCTGGTTCCGCGTCTATCCTTTGTGAGCTCTCACTGTCCAATAGGAGCGCCGATCGTCACACGTGTCAATATGTTTATATAAAAAAGTTCACTTGCAAAAAGGACAGTCTGAATACGAACCGGAGCAAAAGAAAAAAGTTTGGTCCGCTTTTGATTCGGATCAAGCAAGCGGAGCAAAGGACTTTTCAGGTCTGAATACACCCTAAATTTTTGTATCTTTATGTTTGAAGCCTGAAATGTGGCGAAATGTTGAAAGGTTCAAGGGGGCCGAATACACTGTAGTTTGTTATTGATTGTAATGTTATCCATATATTTTTGTACTTTTTCACTTTCTAAAAACGTAAAAATTCTCAGGTCCATATTTAAAGTGACAGTGCTTACTTCTTGAGCTCGGGTTCACTGTGGAGGGGCTGGCTTGTTGTGAGGGTGGGTGCTTTGGGCGGTGCTTCCTCATCACTGCTCAGGGTGATGTCTTTACCCCGGGGTCTGTTCGGCTGCGGCAGGCTGGGCACCGAGTCATCAGGGTCCAGCTCGTCCAGGAACCCAGAGACCATGGGGTTCCCTCTCATTTCTCCGTCACTGCAAACAGACAACAATGTGTAGTTTTTATCTCATAGTGTGCATAAGAGAAAAAATCATGTATTTTCAAATGTTTATTAGAGATGGATATAATAATAATTTTATATATAACACACTTTTTTTCCTCTAAACTATTCCGCGGCTGCTGATCAGGGTGGAGCTAGAGCGGATAGAGAGGGAGCCAAACGAGCAGAGTTTGCATCACTAAAGTATGGTATCCTCCGTGTGCTCCGATTTCCCCTACCACTAAAAGCACGCACAATAGGTCTGAATGTAATGAGTGAGTGAATGGATGGTGTTTGGTCGGAGGCTTTGATGGTCCAGTGTGATTGCCATCTCGCTTCCGTCATCACCGTGTGGAAAGAATGGAACAATATCTGAACTCTGAACTTTGTAAAGCACTTTGAGTGACTTTGGTCTGTAAAAATGTGCTACATAAAAAAGATGACCTACTCACTAGATGGCGCTATAGAACAGTGTATCAAGGTGTCTTAAATATGTGGCACACGCTTTTCATTTACCCATCATTATTGTAAACACACAACTGTTAACAAACAATGGATAACATTTAATATAATTTGCCAATATTTTATGGCAAATTATATCTCTATAAAAATATATATTGTATTTTCATATTTTAGTCTATAATTATACTTTTTTGTATTAAATAGCATTAGCAGTAACGATAATCACATGATAAAGACCTTTGCTATTATACAAAGGGCATACAATGGAAAAAGTTATGAAAAATAAGTTTACTTACTTTGAACACATTCAGACGGAGCCAACCGCCTCATTTTGGCTCGTGCACAATGGTTGGGCATACCCAAATGTCTTTGCTTATTTAAAAACACATCTTACATCTCACATGCTTGTGTGATGCATCATTTTAAAGCTAGAGCCTTCTAGTTTATGTAAAAAAACACTAAAATAATGTTTGTCATTCCTATTTTCCTCTGCATCCTTTGAAGTTAGGGAAAAAACCCCAATTTTTTTAGCCTCGCCTAACATTTTCAATGTCTAAAGGCCCTAAAAAAGGCATACTTCATTGTAAGTTCACAATATTCAAACCCTCTGTTCATTGTGTTGTTGACAACAACTGTCTAAAGTTTTAGACTTCTAAGTTTTATAGTTTTTATGCAGTTTCTCCTTTTCATCAAGTAGTGCACATTTGGCACAATTTGGCACAAGTGTGCCAAATTGTGCCAAATATCTTTACTTACATTTAATCATCATAAAAACAATATTTTTTATTATTGGTACTTATAAGTTACTAATCTATGTGTGTTTTTCTTTTTTAAATGTCAAAGTTATTTTTTTATGAGTGTAAATTCATTGCAGCTTCGGGAGCGTCTTTTGGCTGCCATGACGCACAATGGTCCAGGCCCAAGATAAGACAGGACACCATTGTCCCACCCCTTGTTCGAAAGCTTTCCTCATTGGCTATAAGGACATGTCAATCGTAAATCCCGGAAGTAAACGTAAACAAGTTGGGACCCCACAAAAGATTAGCCACCAATGCGCAAACAGCAGCGCTAGCGTTATTTGCGGGTCCTATTGCAGACCCAAAAATTGGTCTAGCTTTTCGGGAGTAGTCTCATTTGAAAGATAAGGAGCTAAGGAACACGTAGATACCAGATGTTCGGGTGAAAAACAAAGCTAAAAGTCCGTTACAAGTGAAAGAGTAACATCTGTGCTCTTTTTTTTCGTTTTTTTCGCTAAAGATAAATGCACATTTTTGGATTATTTCTGCAGAATGGATTTTACTTTGGGAAATACAAGTGGATATAATTTTCCTTTGGACTGTTCCAGAGAGAATGATGTATTGCAAGCTGGGAGGAGAGCTGATTTATTTGTACAGCACAAGCCCAAAGGTAAAGAACTATTTCCGAATTGATTTATTTTGTGCCCACATTATGTGTTATATCTTTTGAATGCAAAGTCTGATGTAGTTTACACTTGTATGTAAATGTAGATAAGAAAATAAGCTTTAAAATGATATACAGATTTTGGGGTTTGGTGTTCAAAATACATCTGCTATTGCCAGCAGAACATTTAAAAACATAAAAACAACCCGCCGGCGGGTTGGTGGTTGCTAAGTGGTTAAAACAAGATTTAACAACGGGACAATGCAAAATGATCTTGTTATAAAAAGATACAAGACATGTTTCCATTGGAATGAGAAAATAAAGGAACAGCTCTTGAAATAAAACTAAACGGCTTTGTCCCATTAGAAAATCTTGTTTTAACTCAGAATGTGCTCAAATTAAGATAAATATTTTATATTTTATAATTCTTTGCAATTTAATAACAGTGAGAAGGGTTTGAGCCCCGGACAGACAGTGGCCCTGGCTGCAGATTGAAAAGAATGACTAAAATAATGACAAACTTGAACTAACTCTGCATTTGTATTTGTGCCAGCACTGACCTGTCACTGTCCGCTGCTGCAGGAATGGGCAATGGGACTTTGGTTTTGGATGGTAAGCTGTCCTCCAGGAAGCTTCTGTCCAGCCGCTCGTCTGGGACAAAGTCATCCACACTTTGGACCTTGCTCGGACAAACCGGGGCCGGAGATTCCTCTGAAGAAAACATGGAGACACGACGTCAGGTGTTGAACTGAAAGAGCGTCTCCTACATCTGCATTTTCTTTATTCTCCCACAAAAGCTGCATCATATGAAGGATCAGGAGAAAGACATTCCAGCCGCTCTTTGGTCCTTTCAAAGTCGCTTCTGGTCTACGGTCAAAGCACATGACCGCGCGAGATGGATTACACCTACATTCACAAGGGAAAAAGCCAGCACGAGGTTTCTCAAGCTTGTCAAGCCTCCACAAACTGATTTTAAAAAGGAGACATTATGTAATATTTACTTATTTGAGCTTTTAACCATGTTTCAACTGTCCTCTCGTAAAATGGGACAATGTTTTAAATGAAAACACCTTAAGGGAACCAAAAATTAACAAGAGGCAAAAAAAATTCCGCAGGCTCCATTTTCCCATCTCAGAGGAGAGAGAAAAGACTATAACATAATCTTAGACCCTCTAAAGCAGGGGTGTCAAACTCTTTTTGGTCAGGGGCTGATTAAAAAAATAGGAACTGGTCGGGGCTGAAACAATAGAAGAGATTTCCTTTTCTTATCATAGTTTTTATTAAGATATTTTAACATGACTTTAATGTCATAACATGTTTCACTGTTATTTTTTGGTTAATTTTTCTGAACTCAAAATGTGTTTGTTTAGATTGAACCAAAACTGGATCAAATATAAAGTAAAAACATTTTATAACTATTTAAACTTCTAATGATGTGTTATTAGGAACATTTTTAGATTACATTAAATTTGGTTAATTTCCTGAGAAAATAGATGATGTATAACCTGCCTTGGTCGCCCATTACCATCAATGCCGCTATTCAATATAATCAAAAATAGAGCTTTGGGTGACCTTGATCTGTAAAATGCGCTATATAAATAAACATTACTTACTTACTTCAAATGCGGTTAATTTTATCTGGTTAAATAACTACCAACCAATAAGTGCCATCTCCAAATTAGCAGAAAATGGGAATTAGAGCACTTCAGTTCAACATTTCAACAGTAGCACCTCTATGCAGCCGGGGTTTAGCGACGTCACATGCCTCATTAGGAAAATACTCTTGGGCGGTGGTGCGGGGACGATGTTCTTGGAAAGTTTGAAATCCTAAATCACATGGTCCTCTGTTAAAAACTCATGATGAAGTGGATGAAATCTTACTTGTGAGGTCGTATAATTTTAAGTCTGAGCCTCATGATTGCCACAGGAAGTCCCCTGGTCTGTCATAGTTTCACTTTGTGAGTTGAATTACAGAACTCACAAAGTTCTGCAATTCAACCATCGAGTGATATTCTAACTTTCCGAGTTTCAACTATAAAAAGTACGCGGCCAATACCATTTTATTATTTGTTCTAAAAAGCATAGTTTCTGCAGAACTCATCAAATCAATGGAATCAGTTGAACCCAGTGTTTCAAAAACAGCTGCAATGCTTTTAGTAAAAGAGTGTTTCAGGAGAAAACTGGTTAAATTGATTCCCATCTCAGCTTTAAATTTTGGAAAACCTGTAAAACAATACATTTGAATCTTTCAAATGTGAGAGAAATCAGGAATGACATGTCAACTGAGGCCACAAACAGGTTTTACACTCCGTTTTACATCATCACTTCAATTAGTGTCAAACAAGTTGGTCTGAAGTTTACCGGAGAACTTTGAGGCCGTTAGAAACATAAGCAAACAACACTTTTACCATTTGGGCCAGATTCACAAACTTCTGCTTGATGTACAAAGCAACATTAAACGTGTGTCCTGCTCCAGCTGCAGGTCTCACCCGTGAACAGGTTTCTAGAGGATCCAGACACTGCGCCCACAGGACTCTAATAAAGCACCTGACGGAACTCACCTGTCATCACGAATGTTACCTGTCGTGTTTGTAAGAATCAGCATTGTTTAACGTGGCACTGTTATAGATCAATGTCGTTTTATTACGGCTGCAACATTTTCAAATATGGAAACTTTCCATGGGAATTAATGTCAATTTAAGGGGCAACGCAGACTTTCAACTAAATCCAAAAATTTTCTATGGAAGAGGTCTGGAAACTGAGGCTACTCTGTTCATGTGTTTGGGATCATCGTCGTGCTGAAAGTCTCAGCCAAACCTGATGGACGGAGGTTTTGACTCCAAATCTCACTATACATGGCTGCATTCTTTCTTTCCTTCACACCAATGAATTGTCCTGGTCCCTCTGCAGAAAAACAGCCCCAACGCATGAAGTTTCCACCCCCATGCTGGTTTCTTTGGAGGCAACTCTGCATTCAAGAGTTTTTACCAAAAAGTTATCTTTTGGTTTAATCCGACCAGAGGGCATTCTCCCGACCTGCTTCTGGATTGTCCAAATTCTCTCGAGCAAACTTGTATTGGCTTTGGCAGGGAACTTGTCTGGCAGTGCATACATGTACATGTGATATTCATAGTTTAGGAATACCTATGATGGAAAATACAGGCATCTCTCAGCTTTTGGTGCAGCATTTCTTTCATTTCTCCCAGAATAAGGATGATGCAAATGGAGAGAAATGTTACATAGTTCTAATACGTGGTTCTAGTACCTGCAGCGGGGACAGTGTCTTCAGGGACAGGAGAGGATCCGAACCAGCGGGAGATGAAGCTTCTTTTCTGGGGCACGGCTGCAGAAGAGCCCTGCTGAGTCAAAAGTCACTTTAGACTTCACAATGAGGGCACAAAACCTCATTTGATGCAAATGAGGTTTTGTGCCTTAATTTTACAACCTTTTATCTACAGTGAGGAAAAAACATGCAGTTTCCAGTCGTGGATGTTGTAACACTTGTGAGAGTCGTACAATAATTGACCACCATGATATGAAAGCAGGAGGTTTACTTTAAGGTTCAAAAGTGAAATGTATGAAACATATTGACTTTGAAACGCATTGATCTTTGTATAACAAGAGTCAAACCTGTGCGTGCTCAGGAGACTGCAGTTTGGCCTCCAAGCTGGGCGATGCTGCTCCACTGACCACAGGGGGCGCTGGAGGGGCAGGAGAGGCAGGGGCCAGGACACTGGGGGACTGGGGTGGCTCCTGTGGGGGTATGGGAGGTTGCTGAGGGGTGCTGGGGCTGGAGCTGCCCGTTGACGTGCCGCTGGGAGGAACAATAGGAGACTGGGAGCCCGAGGAGGGGGACTGACCGTTGGCCGGCCCGGGAGAGCCGAAGCCTTTGCTCCGGGTTTCCAGGTTCTCCAGGAAACTGTGGGAGGAGAGGTCATGGTTGGATCATTGTTTATTTATACCTGTAGATCTGTGGCCATACATTATGAAATCCATGCACAAGGGAATACTTTTTTTAAAAAATATATAAGATTTTTAAGAAATGTACAATTGCCACAAGCACTAGCACTAGTGTTACGAGTAATTGGTCTCCTTAAACTTTTTCTGTCCAGTGGTGTTTCCGGCTCAGGGAAATTAATATTATACTTATTATATTTGTGGTCATATGATTTTTTGTGACAGTAGCTCAGTTGGTAGAGCATTGGGCCTGAAGGTCGTGGGGTCGAGCCCACCGACTCCCACTGATGACTGCTGTCGTTGTGTCCTTGGCCAAGACACTTTGCCTAAAAAAGCCCCCATTGAAAGAGCTCAGCTCCTGTGGACTCACCACCTGCAGGAGGATCAGTGAGGGGCTGGTGCTCTGTGTACTGGGTGCAGCTCTGACTGCCACCCCCCCGACCCAGAAATGGATTAAGGGGAAGAAAATGGATGGATAGATAGATGATTTTTTTGTATCGCAAAAGAATATTTATTATGAGAGCGAGTTTACACATTTATGTTTAACTTTTGATATCATTTATTTATGTTCATTTTAATTTATTGAAAGGAGAAAAAAAACTGTATATATAGTTCAAGACATTAAAAAAGTTACATAGAAATGCACATTTTCACATGGAAAATGTGGAAATAGGATAATGGAAAACATAAATAAATACATAATAAAGGGCCTTGAAGTAACTTGAACAAATCCAAAAAGCATTCAATGATCAAACACTGCAAGAATAAAAGGGAACAGACGGACGGGCTTCGAGAGAATCTGGGATCAACTAAACACCAGCTGTATTCAGTTTCACCCATCCTGCGTAGATTATGTTACAATTATTAATTAGGGCTGTCAAACAATTAAAGAATTTAACCGGGTTAATTACAGCTTAAAAATGTATTGTAATTAATTGCATTTCAAACAAAATTATGCCATATTTTTCTGTAAATAGTTGTTTGAATGGAAAGATAAATGCCAACATAGTGTACATATGTACTGTATTTGTTTATTAAATAAAATGGTATTAACATTATTAACATTCTGTCTTTCTGTTTAGACTCAGACCAAAACAATTGTTTGATACAGATGAGGGACATTTTTAAACAGTCAAAACAACGTGCGTTAACACGATAATTTTGACAGCCCTATTATTAATTAATACTAGATGTAAATGAGAAAATATTCACATTATATAATTCAAGTTTTATGGCATTATTTACAGTTTTAATTGTACCAACTGTTACTTATGGCTCCTACACGGCTCAATTAAGTCATTAATTATAATTACATGTATTTGGGATGGAGCCATATCCAGCATGCAGACATATATGGCTGGAGTCTGTGTGAAATCTAATTGGGGAAGATACAAGATAAAAACAGGTGGATTACATTTCATAGTTTTGGTCCTCAGTCTCTTGCTGCACACCCAGCTCCTCCAGCGTTGCGTCCATGTCCAGCTGGTTAGTCTCCAGTTGTCTGAGCAGAGTTTCTCTCTGTGCAAAGAACAGCTCAGATCATTAAGCTGCAGATACGAGACATGATTTTACCCCAAAGAGAAAGAAGACTCAAAAGCAGTTTAGAATGAGAAGGTCCGTAATAGTGTAAGTGTTAAACCCTGAACAATAAAACATGAAGGAAACATTCAAACCAGCTTTAACCTTTGAATTACATACTTAGATATGACAAAATACATATTGGAGTAGGTAAGTAAGTAATCTTTATTTATATACCGCCTTTCACAGACCAGAGTCACAAAGCGGTTTACAATTGTTATTATTTTTGGGCATTTGTCCTCTCACTCCACACAGAGATGGAGGCGCATGCCAGACCTATTGTGCATGTTTTTAGTGGTAGGGGAAACCGGAGCACCCGGAGGAAACCTACGCAGACACGGGGAGAACATGCAAACTCCACTCAGAAAGGCCCTGGGACTGTGGCTGTTAGTAGTCGACCTAAAAACAAGACCATACATATTCTGTTGTGAATCAGATAAGTAACATCACTGTGAGGTCGTCCAAAATAAAATATGTTTGTGATTTTTAGCACTAACAATATGAACACTATGAATATTAACACATTTGTCAACAACGGTACTTACACTAAATAATTACAAAACACATGGAAAGAGCCGGAAAAATGGGTTGTTTTGCTCTACTCTACGAAGTATGATTTTTGCATTTCTACCCAAACTTTGTACATGTTTTTGGCTGTCTATCTTCAATAAAATCAAGCTTTGAATACATTTTACGAGTTTATACGAGTTTTGAGTCAAAAGTGCAAATTTTGGCCTAACACACAGCAAGAAACCATATTACGTTTTTACCAAACTTCTTTCTGCCTTGAGTTTGAGCCCCGCCCATACTGACCCATGAAAAGCAATACATTTTCTGACGGGATGGTCCCTCCATCATAAAACCTACAGAAGGCACTTTTAACCCATTAAGGCCTGACACAGCTGGTAAAACAGACCTGTAAAACCTATGGCCGCCTTTTGAACCACCTCCAAAACCTGAAGTTTTCCTGAAATTCAACATCTACAGAATGATTGATATCTCGGCCTCTGTAGCAGATAGAAACATAATTTCAAAAGAATTTGAGACCTGACACTTGTGGCTTTCAATAGAATGGAGAGTAATACAAAAAGGCAATAAAGTGGCACTAACTATGTGGACATTTTTTTTTTTATCCACTCAGTCAAATATTGATTTTCAGGGCTCTTTCTTAAGTAAGCAAAATAAAAAAACAAGACTGTTGTGGTTTGTTCACAATATTTCACAAATAGAGAAATAAGACGTGTCCACTTTCCTGGCCTTAAAGGTAGAAGTGTACAACAGCGCTCTCGGCTCGAAAGGTAGAAATGCTGGAATGCGTTCCCAGCCTCAATGGGTCAAAAGTCACAATGGGAGAGTGAACATAAGGAAAGACAAACCTGGAGCTGGAGAAATGGGATGTTGAAAAAGCGGTGGAGGTATTTCAGACCAAAGCCGTTTTTCATGGAGGACTCAGCATAGTGGATGTAAGAGGCTCCCATGGGTCTGCACACACACATTTGATAAACGGTTGAGATAACTGGAGTTACATCCAAATCTATCATAAGAACTTTTGTTGTATTCAATGTGCTATTAAACACACAGGAAGGCAAACAAAATCGTATTCCTGAATATACAGTGGTTTGCGACAGTAATGTTGGTTGTGGGTCCCCTTTCAGCCTGGGCCTTTCTGGACGGAGTGTGTGCGTTTCCTCCGGGTTCTCAATTTTTCCCACCACAACAACATGCATCTATGGAAGATCATTGGCTCCATCCCAATTTTAAACATACTTTAATTTAATCTTTTTTCTTTGGGGTATAGCACAGAGCTCATGCTGGAACTGGTGCGGTCCGTGGGTAATTTACATGATGTTGTTGGGGACATAGTGGGGATCAGAGCCTGCGTGGCCTCCTGGTGGCGCTGCAAAGCAGGCCTGACGTATTCAGCATTCTGGAGGATCTACAGACATTGAGCTGTCTTGTGCCCTTATAATGAAATATCCCCATTAGTATCCCCATCAGTATATTTTGATGATTTATTTTAGAATTTTATGGAGGATCCATCCATCCATCCATCCATTTTCTACCCTTTAATCCATTTCTGGGTCAGGGGGGTGGCAACCAGAGATGCCACCCAAGTCTCATAGCACCAGCCCCTCACTGACCCTCTGCAGGTGGTGAGTCCACAGGAGGACGGCTGCTCTCTGAGTGTGAGCATAGCCTTGATATTTCAGTGGGGGCTTTGGGCAAAGTCGGGTTAAGTGTCTTGCCCAAGGAGACAACAACAGCAGTCATCAGTGGGAGTCGGTGAAGAAGGTGTAGAGGCGGGAATTGAACCCACGACCTTCAGGCCTGAAGGCCAATGCTCTACCAACTGAGCTACTGTCGCCCCTTTTATGGAGGAATTAAATTTAAAAAGGAAGGAACTGAGATCAGCCAAAAACACAAGGACAAAGTATATATTGCAACTACATAATTTCTGATTACGAAGCAACATTATATCAATACAAAGAAAATATGTCAATGCAGGAAGAAAACTTAAAATAATGGAGGTTTTACAGTTATCAATAATAAGTAAATGGACTGTAGTACAACATGAATTTGGCAGATCCAGCTTTAAATGAAAATAAATATTGTGTACGTACCGGTTTAATCCAGCGATGAGTTCCCTGATGTCGTCAGGCAGGATGACGCGGTGCTCCCCCATGTCCCGGTGGTTTCCCAGCACACACACAGGGACGTGGGTCGGCACTTTGGGAAGCTCCCTCATGATGTAGTTAAAAGTCCTGTTAAAATAAATAATATGTAAAGGTTACTCATGTTGTTCAAAGGAAAGTAGTGAGATTAAAAGAGAAAATAAGGAATCAAGAAGCCAGATTTTTCTGTTCTAATGCCCTTTCTCAATCCTCAGACTATGATGTCAGGGGGAAAGTCTTCTGCTTCTAAAATAAATAATATATAAATAAATTACATTCAATTACTCACTCACGAGTAAATACAGTAACTGCCATTTCCTACTTATACCACAAGATGGGAGTGTTTCAGGCATCTTCTATGTTTCATGGTTGTCCATATTTAATTATATTTAAATATAACAGTGCCTCCAGCCATTTTTACCCGGTATACAACCCAGCCAGCCGGCTCAGGGCACAGTAGGCCTCATGTCTTTATCTTACTTAGGCGGTAAGAACAGGGAATACATTCTAGATTATGGCAGTCATCTTACTGTGCTCGTCTAGGTTCATAGATGTATAATGTATAAACCAAGACTGCAATGTTTGAGTCGATCAGAATACGTTTAGGCCTGTGGCCACCTATAGGTGGTGCTATAGAGTTCTTACAATGCATGTGATTTTAATGTGGCAATAAAAAAAATAATATGGAGCCTTTTGAGGGTCACTCTACTATTGTATCATGGTATACATAGTTTCTGTTGTGAAAACTTTGTTTAAGGCTCCTCATTTGCATCTGGAGCCATCACGGAGGCATTTTATTAAAACAAATTACTACTTTTTATTTTTAGATTTGAGTGTAGAATAAAGTATTGTTAATTATAACATAATTATTGACTCTTTCAAAAACATACATTGGCACAAAATAGGACTCATGTTTTCTTTAAGCTGGATATTCATTTACTGCAGTGGGTGGGGTAATAATAGAAGACCGTAGCTTTTCTAAATCAAACTATTCCAGTTCAGAAGTGGATCCAATTGCCATCATGAAACTATTTCTCTACAAAACATAACAAACAAGTTCTTAAAATTCCTGACCATTTTCCAGCAATGAATCCAACCGTTTGGTATCGTTTGCAGTAGACATATTTCTGATGTTACTATAGAAACGACACGGTGCAATGTTGAATTTAGACGCTTCTGTGTGAACGGGCTGCTTTCACAAATGTGTCACACTGGAATAACACAGATCCAGATTCAGGAATCTGGTTTAAGTAGAGTCTGGGGGTGAACGAGAACAAATGCAACGTGGACTAAATACTTCAATATCAATACACTGTAGAGCAGTGTCTCCCAAAGTGGGGTCCTGCAAGCCTTCACCGGCGGGGTATACTCTTGACAGCTGGAACAAGTTTCAGCCCCTCTGTCTGTCGACCCTGTCTATTGAAGATTCGGAAGACGTATATATCTTTGGCATTTTGGTGGTGGGGATCCTCCTGTTTGGATTTGGAGCGGTTCTCTTCTATCGCAAATTCGGAGGCATGGCAGTTCACAAGATTCACGACCTGCTGGCCGACAAAATTGATGGGATGTACAAGGAGCTTAGCCGCGTCGTGGTTGAGAGCGCCGTGTCTGGACAAAGGAGAGTGGTGTTTGTGGAACAGTTGATAAAAGACCTTGCAGCTCGTTCACTCGAAGGGAATAAAACATTAAAACATTGGAGATGAGATTGAATGACATCGTGTGTCAGGCTTGAACTCTCTGACCCGGCATGGATTTGCCCCTGTGTACGGAGGTCTGAGGGCGCCGCAATTCGGTTTAATTGGACTTAATAGAATATCTGCCTGTTTTTGACTGCTACATTGCATACAATATTGTCCCTCTCAGGCGATGTGTTTTTCTCCTGCTGTGTCTTCTCTCCACTCTTATCTCACATTCCTCGGCCAAGGCCATAATAACAAGGTCCCCATCTACAACAATCTCACACTATTTCAGTCTCCAGCAAGGATCCCGCTCCCCCGCCTCCCTCTACCTATCCATCTAGCTCCCTCCCTCCCCTCCACTCCTCATTGTGTTTCCGACTCACCCCCTCCCTGACCCCGCCCCCCTCTGACAGCCACATTGGGCCGGCAGTCGGAGGGGCTCATCCCGAGAAAAAAATCCGTGGTTTATACAAAGCACAATGTGTCTATCCACCTGCTGTGAAACTGTATGTTATTGCTCTCTGCTGTTTATTCTACTGTTTGTCGCATGGCGCCGTAAAGATGGCGCCGTGGCAAGAGCTCTGGTGTGTGTCGTCTTCTCTGTCTGGCGCACACCGTAGTCTTGCACAGTTTTTCCAATGTGGTTTTACTGCAAATGGCAAATAAATGAATCTGAATCTGACTAACCCTAACAAACTAGCCCTAACACACTAACCCTAACACACTAGCCCTAACACACTAACCCTAACACCCCGACACTAACCCTAACACACTAGCCCTAACACACTAACCCTAACACCCCGACACTAACCCTAACACACTAGCCCTAACACACTAACCCTAACACCCCGACACTAACCCTAACACACTAACCCTAACACACTAAGCTTAACCCGGACAGAGTGAAGGAGAGCACAGGGACATCCAGAGGTGGCGGTGTGTTTTTTTTGGATGAATCAGTGCTGGTGCGGAAGGCCTGATGTTAAGGTGTAAGTAAGCAGTCTTTATTTATATAGCGCCTTTCTCAGACCAGAGTCACAAAGCTCATTTGTTGTGGGCATTTGTCTCTCACTCCACACAGAGATGGGAGCGAGACCAGTACAGGAGGCACATGCCAGACCTATTGTACATGTTCTTAGTGGTAGGGGAAACAAGAGCACCTGGAGGAAACCTACGCAGACACGGGGAGAACATGCAAACTCCACTCAGAAAGGCACCGTTCTGATCGGGATTTGAACCAAGGATCCTCGGTTTTGTCAAATTGTGTGAATTGTGTCGCACTGTATATCATCCCCCAGAGTTTTGCTGCTCGTGTCCGGGCAGTGAAACCTAATCAGGTCATGCATATTTCAGGCTCAGGCACAAACACTCACCACTGTTTGGTGATGTCAAACATCATGATGACGCCGTTACAGTTTTTATAAACGTCCAAGAACTCTGCATCCAAGGCCACCTCGTCCGACTGCAAACACACGGAACATGGTTAGATACGGGCAGTGAAAATATACTGAAAATATTGTGACATTACATTTTAGGAACTTTAAGGTTTAAGGTACATTTTATTTATCCCGTAGGGCAATTTGTCTCCAGCACTTCACCCTCCAGCACTTCACCCTCCAGCACTTCACCCTCCAGCACTTCACCCTCCAGCAATTCACCACTGGATTCCCCACGATCCAATACAATAATCAATACTTGGCTCAAAATATCTATTAATAATGTTGTTTAGGTTTATCTAACAATTAATTTAAAGCAATATGGCCGTGGATATAATTTTTTTGTATTTTTGAGAACACTTGTTATTGAATTGAAATTGAATTGAGTTTGTGCTCAAGATAGAGAAGCGTGAAGGCATGAAGACAGCATTAGCATAGACCAGAATTAGCATAGACTACTGTTCATGTTTAGTATATTATTATACTATATTATTATATTTTGTTATTGTGAATGTAACCATCTCTTTTAAGACATATTAAATTATATAATTACTAGGGCTGTCAAAATTATCGCGTTAACTCACGTTATTACATTTTTTATTAACGCGTTTAAAAAAAATTAACGCATTAACGCATGTCCGAATGACCCGCCCATTTATCCATAATATCACTCAGAAGGCTGCGTGTGAGATGCATCGGAGCAGGTAGGCCTTCTGGGAATTCATGTTTTAAAAGAATACACGCGTGACCGCGGGGCTGTTTGCTGTGAACTGAAGTCCGCCTCCTCCGCGGCCGCTCTGGCTGTGAGCCGCTAACAACAACACGGCTGTGAGTGAATGGCGCCTCGGTAACATGGTCATATAAGACCAAACACGCCACAGAACTATTGTCTGCATGTTGTGCTCGTGTCTTTGCAACCTGTGCGTAACCTATGCAAATACACAATACGCAAATACACCGCGAAAGTGTCCCTGTAAATTTCCCCCTTTCATTAACAGCTCATTTTGGTTGTGCCCAAAAGCAAAAGGTTGTGAGCAAATCAAACAGATTTAAGTACATTTGGTATGAATGACAATGTGTCATTATATTTGATAATCTCATTTAACTAACAATTTTTAACATTCAATAGAATGTTAAAAATGTGATTAATCGTGAGTTAACTCACCATTTCTGTGCGATTAATCAACAAAAAAATGTTAATCGTTTGACAGCCCTAATAACTATATATTTAAGACTAATTACTTTGCAGTGTGGAACATGGCAAAGTCCCTACATTTCTAAATCACTGACAAATACAGTTGTGATGTAAAACCTACAAATGTTGGCATCTGTGTTAAAGCATTAAAAACATTTCACTCATTCATCTTAAGACGGAAGTGAAACAATGAAAAAATGTCAATTATGCCTATTTTTTCATATTCACTTATATATGCGGACTGGTGTATGCAATACAGTGTGTGTCTTGCAATGGAATTGTAAGATTTCTGAATGATTCTAACTTTATCTTTAGACGATACTTATAACTTAAATGTATAAATTGCTTTCTGCCGGTTCCATTCAGCCCACATAGTTCTATAGAGCCATGTGAGTCTTATCACATGACTATCACATGACTATCACACGACTATCACATGACTATCACCTCCTGTGGCTCATTCTCCAGTTTCAAATTGTCCCCACGTCTTTTTCCTTTTCCTGAAAGAAAAGCAGACAATCATTAATATTGTTTCAACAAGACCTTTTCATAGTTCCTCTTTACTTTAGTCAGATTAGTGAAGTGCTCTTAGACATTATGCTAACAGGGAGATATTCAAGGCATCAGTGATTCTCAAATATTTGAGAATCACTGACGCTTTGAATTCAAAACCATCTTCAATTCAATACTTCCACATTTTAACCTTGGCAAAAAACTGGGCCGAATTAGGCTCAACATAAAATGGGTTAAAACCCACTCTTGTCATTGCTTCACCTCGAAAGACACTTTTACTTAATATATTTTCAAATCAAGACAATTTAGGCCAGTTTAGTGCACAATCCATTTCTGTGTCCAATAGATCCAAGTCGGTAAAAGATGTCCGTTACAAATGAATTGAGGTATGATTCCAATGACTGGACCTGATGCAGCCTTTGACAGAATCAATATGGAAATCCTGAATATCATTTGATTTGAAATTATTTTTCAAATTCTAATATTTCATAACCTTTTCAGGTTTTGCATGACCATATGAAGTGCACTTTTATAACTTATAAAGGAGTATATAAGAACCACTGATCGTGAAGCACAGCAAAATGTCGGTTGATGCAAGTTAAAATGACTTGAATTGCAAACTGCATTTTTGTTTCTCATTTTAAAATTGCTCAAAATTATTTGACATGTACATTAGTCTTTTTATTACTAATAACATTTTGGGTTCATTATATAGAACATGTGAGGGTGGCACATATTAGGTTACAAGCCTTCATTAAGTATTGACTTCTGATCCACTTAAAGAAGCAACAGAAAGGTTTGAGGTAAACGGTTGGAAACGGCCACAGAGACATGTGAATTGGGCCGGATGTGGCCCCCGGACCACACTATGCACAGGTCTGCTTTATAGTTTATAATAATAAATTACATGTATTTAATTCTACAAACCCTGTTTGTGGTCTTAAGGCCTTCATCAAACCAAAGAGCGAAGCAGCCACTCTCTGTCCTCACCTCCACATTCATCCTTTGGACTCGCTTTTTCACCACAACATTCTGATACAGAGACGGCACAAACTGCACCAATCCATCTGTCACTCTCTCCTCCCTTCCCTCACTCACTCGTGAACAAGACCGTGGATGGAACTGTATCTGTAAAAGTATCCATCCACAAGAAGCAGCAGACGAATTCAATTGACCCGAGAGTAATGTCTGAGACCTGGGGCCGCGACATCGTCCACTCAGATTGTAGATATCTTTTGGATTTTAGGACAAAAGATGGAAGTGTAGCTCGGTGCTAACTCTGGTGCAGCCATATTTTTACTGTAACTGCACATTGTCCTTAATAAATTAAACTCAAAACCAGGGGTCACCAACCTTTTTAAATCTGAGGACGACCTCAAAATGACCAAACGAGGATAAATATTTATTGTTGAATTTAAATTAATTGTGCATTGCACAAATGGGTGAAAAATAGGGAATTGTACAAAACCCCAATCTTTATTTTCTTTGAACAAAGATTAGGAAAGTCAACTATTATAAATTATTTTGAGTTTAATAATCAAAGGGCAATTAATTATGTTATTAATTTTATGGTCACTAATGATTCCGGTTAGATTTGGGGTGAACTCAACTACCACTAAAGATGTAGCTCTGTAATAAAACCCATGTCACTCGTTCCTGGCTCTAAAACAGTGTAATGCTGTCACTTTCCACATCTGCAGTGTTGTTGGGTTCTGTCACATTTTTCATCCACTTTTTCAGACTCAATGTCAATGTTATCATAATATGTACTCACTTTGCAGATGTCTGATTGGATCAGTATTTGATATGTGACTAATGTCTTGCATCACCAGAAGGATTGACAAGTAGGAGGACCAATATTCTAGATGATCCACCCAAGAACAAAATCCTCTAGAATACCTTTAAGTTACGTTAAAAGCCCCTGGCTCAGTCCTAGCTCAGTCCTGGCTTGGTCCTGGCTCAGTCCTGGCTGAGAACTGGTTCACAGCAGCTTTATTTATTAAACTTAAACTAAATCATTGATTGAAACGTGGGTGAAACGTGGCTCATTGCGCACGTATTTGTGCTTCTCTCACAAACCGGACTCTTGAGCGGTTCGTGTCTCTGATACTGATTATTTTTAAACGCTTTAAAGATCAAAACAGAGCTCAGACTTTCATCTGTCGCGTGGACTGTACTGTATGTCTATGCTCTTCCGCAAACGCCAACCGCTGAGAGGAGGGGTGGAGACTAAAGACTGGCTCAACAGGCTCCGGGACAGTAACTAATTATAGCTCATGCACTTCGCTGGTGCCTTTCATGGTCCTTGCATAGTATTGGTAACAACAAATTCCCTACATATATTTAAATCAATCCAACATAACCCTGTAATATATCAGGTTAAATGCTCAATAAGATAAGAAATTTGTAAATGTTCTTGTTTGTAATTCTCGTCATTTCAACTGGCATCTTGTGTGTTTTGCAGGGAGACCTGAGAACCAGCCACGCAGCAGCAGCTATCAGGTAAGCCAAAACTGTGGGAATATTGACTTTCAGATAAGTGTCAGAGGCAAACTCACACAGCACACATTAGAATGAAGCTACTACTGCACACTGTGGCGGCTCTCACCTTCTGGATGAAGATATTTTTGGCCTAACATGAGCGTAAAAGAACAGGCACAAAAAGACAATGAAGACAGATCAAATGAAATTGAGCCGTTTGATTAAAACTGAATGTGACAAGGAAGATAAAAATGTGTGGCTAAAAATAAATGTTCCCATTCAAAACTTGCACTCACCTTTGTCGACGACGTCCCACACCTCGACTTTGACCACATCATCAGTAGCTTTCATGGACACAAAAAGGTGAAGAGAACATTATAATTCGCACTCATAACATACTTTTGTATTTTGCCATACATGAAATGCATGTTTGGGAAGAAAAGAGGAGCAATTCATGCTTCAAGGATCATGGATTTATAATAATATGATCTATTATCACTATTGCTGTGTCACAAAGCAGGAAGTGGCCATTTGTCTGATTCATATTGAATTGTAAATCCTCAATGGTCACATTTTATAGTGCTCAGTATAAGCTAACAATGGGGACAAGGCCGTCCTGCCTATGGTGGGAGGACAACAGCAGCAGAAAACTAAAACTGGTAAACCACTCTGGTCTAAAAAGAAAAAAGTAATATTGACTGAAAAGGAGAGATGTGTTGATCTCAGGTTGACCGCAAGCGATTCAAATGTGACATTTTATATAAACATTTAAATGAACTATTACACTGGGTAACAAAAAAATATTTTTTGAAAATAGTCCTAGGTTTTCCAGCTGAATTAGACTAATTGTGATGCTCTGAGTCCGAAAATGACCTTGGTTTTGCTCAATCAGGTCAAGATTTTTTCCCACAGAATTTTTTTTTAATCGATTTTGCGTAAAAAACAAATTTCTGCGGATCATCAGCTGAGAAACCCTTGACGTTTTTTCCGTTTTCCTCAAGAAATAAAAGTCAACGTATCCAAAGTCATTCAATTTTTATTTACTCCATCAAATTTGATAAGCAGAATTCATAATAACGTAGACGTACATAATCCGTAACACTATGGCTGTATCTCAAAAAGTTGACCTGATAGAGAAAAATGCATGTGATATTCGGACTCAGAACACCAAAATTAGTCTAAATCAGTTGAGAAACCCCTGACCATTTTTTGGCTGTCAACTTGTGTTAGGAAACAAACTATATTTGAAGGTGCAGCAGGTCCAAGGAAACGGTCTTTCGAGTGGAACACTGGTGCACAACACTGACAGAAGTCAACTTACCATAAAGTATCTCTGGTATTTTTGTTATGTTTCTAATGAAAGCATATTTGATCCTCCTCCTTACATGGAGACAGGCCAACAAGAGATGCATCACACTGAGGCTGGTTCTGCATGAACAGAACAAGCTTCTTTCTGCAGTATTTGACCAAATGATTGAACAGAATCTAGATCAAAACAAATACCTTCGTCTTAAAGTTAGAGGCTACGATCACCAACAGCATTTCAATAGATGCTTGTGTGTAGCATGTAATTGTGTAATGCCGTAGGTTGTTAGGTAAATAAAAAATGATGGATATATGAATAAAAACGTATAGTTTAGTTTTAGGATATAATATATATCCTAGAAGAATCAGCAGTGCGGCCTCGCTAGACGGCCATATTCACTTCTACCATCAACACTTATTACAACTACAACGAATAGGTTTCTTTCAATGGGAGACTAACCCTCGCCCTAAACTATTAGGAATGACACAGCTACATCTAAAACTTTTACCTTGATATGGGGCCACTGGAACAAACAGTACAAGTGACAAGTTTATAAAAGACACAAATGGTGATGAGTTGATTATGGATGGTGAGTATTGGAAAAGCTGAAACTTACTTTTATAATTCCAATGTATACTGGTGGCTTGGATCTCCTGTGTGGGAATATACTCCTCCACAAACTTCTTCCCCTGCAGGCGATGCCACAAAGTGCTTTTGCCAGTGTTCCGGTCACCTCGGATAACAATCTTCACTAAAGGAAACACAAAAATGTGATCAGTAAAACATGTAATATAGAATCCCATTTTACATTGTTTAAATTTAAAGGCAAACCAGAACATATTCTTCAAAG
Source organism: Knipowitschia caucasica (assembly GCA_964034765.1). Classification (NCBI taxonomy): domain Eukaryota; kingdom Metazoa; phylum Chordata; class Actinopteri; order Gobiiformes; family Gobiidae; genus Knipowitschia; species Knipowitschia caucasica. The sequence goes on from OZ035831.1 coordinate 11,724,991, forward strand.
ACATCTAAACTTATATGATTTAAGTTGTCATTTTGGACCAATGGTGAGGTCTTTCAAGTATTGGAATTAATTGCATCCAATCAGGGAAGTATTGCAAAAATCGTCTCTCAATCTTCACAATTTGAAAAGTAACGGACCTTCTCTTTAACACTGCACAACAAAAAACCAAAACATTTGAAATAAGAAAAGTGGTAAAGTAAATAACCTCGTCTCCTACTTGATTCGGCCTGAGGCCCAACTGGGCGTAAGGCCTATTGTGCGAGTCTTAAAATTATGTATCATGTGTTGCCATGTAAAACCTACAGTGGTATGCAAAGGTTTGGGCACCCCTACACATTATTAGGATTCATAAATTTCAGTTGAAGATATTATATAGGAGAAAAAAAAACAGTGATGTTTGAGAAGCAAAATAAATTCTACATCATTTACGGAAAAATAAAACCATATTTAGAACAAATTAGCCATGTGCATACTTGTAGGCAACCTTTATATGTTTTTATTTCAATACCACAACAACATTTTGATCTTTTTGACTGATAGAGTTTAAATAGTGTGTATTTCTTTTCCACAGGTAAAACTAATTCCTTTGATGCTCATGTGCTCAACACGTAAGCAGCGGAAGTGCAGTCTACCCCTGCTTTGCCGAGGCCGGTGCTGCCGGTAATGAAGTATTTAGCTAGTAACTGTAATATAACTACACATACTTTTACAATAACACGTTGCACTATGTTACTCCAATTGTAATTAAATGCGCCAGACCAAACACTGGTAGTACTAGGGGTGCAACGGTTTGAAAAAATCACGGTTCGGTTCGTACCTCGGTTCAGAGGCCACGGTTCGGTTCATTTTTCGGTTCATTTTTCAAAAAAAAAGTGTTGTCTTTTTAATAAACACAGCTCATGTGGACTCGGCACCTGCTCTGACTGCCCCCCCCCCTGACCTAGAAATGAATTAAGGGGAAGGAAATGGATGGATGGATGGATGGATGGATGGAATATTCCATCCATCCAATTATGTCTATTTAACATAATTAATGAAAAACAACACAAAGTGCAACATAAGAAGGCACTTTATGAGGATATTTACTCTCATATATTACACCACCTTCCTGATTCGAGGAGGCGCTCAATTCTGGGCCCAGCCTCATTCACTGCATTTATTTAATTTTTGGCATTATCAGTTGTGACTGGGATATTAGTACTGGACTTTTGTCTTCCTCCGCTGCTTGTGTCAGTACCTGCGCTGTGTGACAGTGTGACTGTCGTAGAGGGGGCGTGTCTTCAGCCCCAGACTTCTCATCTCCCAGTCTGCGGTGATGAAGTGAGCGGTTCCGCTCATGGATCTATTATAGGTTCCGCGGGACGTCCAAGCGTCAGTCGTGAGCGCAGCTGAGGATGCGCGGGAGAGTTGACTTTAGCCCGGTCTGACTGTGCGTAAAGGAGCTGCTTAAATGCCGCGACAATAAGCGGTCGTTGAGACGCTTTTTTCACTCATGTCTTTCTTGTGCCACAGTGCTTACACATCGTGACAGTTTTGTCGAATATTAATTATCAGTGTAGTTACAGTGAAGCCAAAATGCTCTCATACTGGGGATTTAAATGACGCGGGGCTTTCAAGCATCTCCGTTCCTCCGCTCGCAATGACCGCGCTGTGTGTGGACTGAACAACGTGCGCACAACTTTTTTTTCATAAATCAAACCGCGGATCACGTCTGTACCGAACCGAAGACGTTGAACCGAACGGATCACGGATCAGTGATGAACCGTTGCACCTCTAGGTAGTACCATATGTCTGCTGACAGGGCAGGGACTTTGAATGAATGTTGACGTCCTATTTGACACATTTGGCCGTTTCACACAGAACCACAGCTTCTAACTTAAGCCGATCGTCGCGTCTCAAGGACACAGTCCTTTGCTCACAGTGTGTGAGCAAAGGAGATTGCACTTTTTTATCTTCAAAATTGGACAAATAACACTGTAGGAGCCAAAAGTACCTTTCCCTAGCCACAAGGTGGCGCTGTGGGCGTTATGTGACCTGAGCCCATTCTCTTACAAAAAAGGCAGAATTAGAGGGCACAGGTGCTGCTAGGTTTGGAGGTAAACCGTTTCTTACCGTGTCAGTCCCTTGTGAAATGTATTAGGCTTATGTGGATTACTGGCCATAGGGGCCAATAACGAAACCTCTAATACACTATTTGGACTGTGGTTTGTGGAGACAGGCGTTTGGGAAACCCTTCAAATCTTAGCAGCCAAGAGGCGATCTATAGGCAACATCTTCGCTTCTACGTCCACATACAAAGTCCGATTTACACAACGTTTTAACTGGTTGTTCAACTCTGGGGTGTAGGTTAGCTGAATGTAAAAAATATGAAATAGCAACATGTTTCACCCTCAAAAGTAAAAAATGTGGGGGGTTTTCATAACATCAGCCTGCCCAGGGACTACAGGTGGAAATGAGCTCTGGAGCTATAACCTGGTACAATGCATATTTCCCTTTAAAGGTTAATGTTTGTCATCTTAAATAAACAAACTAAAACTAAACCTTTGGGGGCGTTTCACCAACAGGGCTTATAATCAAATTCTGAAGTTAACTTTGAGGTTAAGTGGTGTGTGTGCAGCATATTTCAGTTATTTACATAGAGACACATGAAAGTTACTGTTATTCAATGGATTGATTATATACATTATGATTTTACAATATCAGTGATTCCTTTACGAGGGCCCGGATGAGGACGCACCAGCGCCAAAAACAACAAATCTAAACTGTAATAAATGCTGCTGTAGTGAATTGCATTGCATTATGGTAAGTACAGTATAAATTAGTTGAAATAGTCAAAAGCAATAATGGGGTCAAAAATCTAAAAAGTAGTACAAGGGGTAAAGACTTACTGTTATACTGCACTCCTTTTGCAAAGCGTCGTTGGAGGCTTTGGTTCATGGACTGAAGACCCGCTGGGATGTTCTTGTCCCTGAACTGCCCCGGCTCGGACCCCACCAGCTTCTTCAGCGCTGAAAACATCTTCACAATCTTCCGAAATCCAAAAGAACCAGGATAATCTCTTGGGAATTTGTTGAACTAAAAGCAACAACAAGTTCTGTCCAGAATCCAGATGGTTGTAAATTAGGAGTACATGATGTCCACAGGCAACGGTTTATGAAGGGCTTCAGCAGCACTTATTGGGAGTCGAACTCATCGTGTTTGAGGTATCTGTCAAAAGAAGAATCAAAAAAATTCATTACTGACAACTGATTAATTCACAGAACTGTGGGCTGTCGTTCCTCAATTCAGTTCTTAATAATACAGGGGTGTCAAACTGGACCTCAAAGAGCCCCAAACTGGCTCTGCAGGGTATATTTCCAACCAAACAGGAGCAAACCAGACTCCGTTTAAGACTGGACTCACTTCAGGAAATGGGTAGAGGCTGGTGAGCTCTTGCTTGGTTGGAAAGAAATCCTGCAACCACACTGGCCCTTTGAAGACCGGTTTGACACCCCGGACACACTTGCTAAAATATTATGATTTATGATCTCTGTGGCTCTTTATTAAATATACATGTAATATGAAATATTTAGATTGGTGTAAAAAGAAACTGTAGTGCGGTGAATGAGAATATACTGTACTAGAGCCTCATATTTACAGAAAAGTTTTTTGCTTCTTGTTACTGCAACATTTTTATCTATTTTAGATTATGGGGACCTGATATATATGAATACCTCAACTCAAAGTCTTCATTCGATTGACGCTTTGTATCATTCTTCTCTGAGGTTTATTATGAACTGCAAAGCCTTGATTCACTGTGAATGATATTCTGGAGTAGGATCTTTGTCCACAGAAGGTTTGGACACTGGTTTCTCTCTTTCTCTCTGTCGTTTACTCACACAAAGAGATCTTGGTTCATATGGTTACTTTGGATCAAATGATCTCTTGTTGCTCTGTTCGTTTTGCACAGAACTGGGGAAAAAAAGCTTTTGTATTTGCTGCTCCTTCTACATGGAACGTGTTGCAAAAAGACTGGAAATTATCTGGACTTATTTCATTGAATGCTTTTAGATCCAAATCAAGAGACTGAGACATCCTCATTGAAATGTAACTGATTTTATAATCTGTAATTTTATGAAATTGTATGTGACTGTTTTATAATATTTATGTAAGTGATTTATAATCTGTAATTGTGTTTAACTGTTTTACAATCTGTAATTGTATTTAGGGCTGCACAATATATATCGGAAAAATATTATTATCGCAATATTGGTGCGTGCGATATCCATATCAAAAATATCCGCAATATTAAAAAAAATATATATATATATATATTTATTTGTATTTTTTTTACTTTTTTTTTATTCCTTTATTAAAGACAACAAAACAGACAGCCACATCAACATTCAACAAGAACAACAAACAAACAAAAAAGTATATAGATTGTCATCATGTTCCTAAGTTCATTACTTAAGGTTAAAATTATTTACTTTAAGGTGTGCTAAAACCAGATCGATTGATTAGTGAACCTATGGTCTAATTCATAGTATATGAAATGTAGTTAAAAACATCTATGAAAATATGTTTAAACCCTCTTTTGTAACTGATTTGGCTAAATGTCCGTTGTTAATTCAATAAAACTATACTATACTATACTATATATACTATTCCATATCATAAACTATACTATAATACTGCAAAACTGTTCAGAAAAAAAGGTCTTCAACAAACAGTTTACTGACATGAGCAGGTTAAAAATATATATTATTTCATTTGGGAGTAAAATTTTATTGAATAAAAATTAGTACTTTGATTTACTAGCAGAAACATTATTTGTTTAAAAGTAGTGATTAAAAGACAGTTTTTTTACACAGAAAAAGGATTGTATGTTTCTGTTCTATTTTTTAGGTAACAAAAATATCACAATAATATAGTTATCGCAATCCTAAACACTCATATCGAATATCGCACTAATTTCCAATATCGTGCAGCCCCAATTGTGTGTAACTGTTTTATAATCTGTAATTGTGTGTAACTGTTTTATAATCTGTAATTTTATGTAACTGTTTTATAATCTGTAATTGTATGTAACTGTTTTATAATCTGTAATTGTATGTAACTGTTTTATAATCTGTAATTTTATGTAACTGTTTTATAATCTGTAATTGTATGTAACTGTTTTATAATCTGTAATTGTATGTAACTGTTTTATAATCTGTAATTGTATGTAACTGTTTTATAATCTGTAATTGTATGTAACTGTTTTATAATCTGTAATTGTATGTAACTTTTGTCCAGGACTCCCTTGAAAAAGAGGATCTTAATCTCAATGGGACTTTCCTAGTTAAATAAAAAAAAGATTGCGCAGTAGCAGTTTTAGCAGTTTCTGAGCACTGGATCAGCTGTCGTATAAGTGCACAAATGGTTCTAGCCGGATCCAATGTGATGTCACATATCTATAATGACAGGTGCAGCGTGAGGCTACAGCAGGTGAATGTGCAGAAGTATACAAGTTCAACATACAGTACTTCTGCCAATGGCGAGCAAGAGGGGAGTCGTCTCTAGCATTATTCATTATGGTGTTAGCGCCAGGGCTGCTGCGCAGGCTGTGGTACAGTTGGGTTTCAAGTGTTCTATATTAAACCATTATAGAACACTATAATTGTTAACAGTGTTCTATAAACAATTATAGACACAGATTTGAAAGTGTCTTGGTTAAGCCACAAAAACAAAAGCATGTTAGTTGTATATAATTGTTTTACATTTTAGAATAATATTATTCAGACAGTAGCCTAATAATAAAATGAATTCAAATTACATTTGGCAAATATTTCTCAGTCAGTGACAGCCCATATAGCATTAACATAATGCTATATGGGCACAGAATAATTTAATAACTGTTATGAATTTACCTTAAAAACAGTGAGTTATATAATTGAACAGGGATGTTTAACAAAGGTCAATATCGTGATTCACTTTTCAGATTTCCAAAACTGCAGACAATCAAATGTTCAATCCAAGGCCATAATTCTATCCAATTCAAATATAACAGAATGCATCACAAAAAGCCTATATTCATTAGTTTGTCATTTTAACATGTTTATAAATTAGTATTAAAAGCCATTTCAAGCACACACAGGAAAGTCCTGCTTTAAATCCATTCATAGTCTGCATATTTTTCTGAGATGTCAAGCTAGCATCTCTTAGCTCACCATCTTTGTGCCAATTTGCCAACTAGCTTCCTTGAATAGAGAATAAATAAAAGGTCAAACTTAAAACTGCTTATAATCCCTGGTCTAAGTAACTGGATCCCGTAGAGAGTCATGAGAATTGTCACCCAGTCTGGAGGTAACGCTATCCTCTGAGGGCGAGTTAGCTTAGCATCTTAGCATCTTAGCATCTCTCCCCTCTGTGTAATGATGGCTTTAGGCTAGCACAAACTCAGCTTTCACAGTCTGCCTTTTATACTCACGGTCATCTAACGCCAGCGGATGCAGGAGTCTTGACATGTCCCCCCGGGCTGGTCTGTCATCCCTCCATCTCCGCAGGAAAGTAAAGACATTCCTTTACAATGAAAGCAGGCGACAGCAGCAGCAGACCAGCGATACAGCCCCGGATCAGCTGGAAGAACTGCGACAGGACACATCCAAGAGCTTCCGGGAAACTGCTTCAGAATAAATAAATAATAAATAATAATAAATAAAGGGAGGAAAGCAGATTATTTGTACTACCTGCCTCAGAATAAAGGGTGGTTTATAATGATAATAATAATAATAATAACATCAGTTTTATAAAGAGTGGACACTCAAAGCGCTTCACAGGTCACTATTTATTTATTTATTTAAATTGTGGATATGACAGAAAATCACATTTTACAATTGTTTTTAAAATAATTGTCATCTTAACACAAATAAAAAGGAGCAGAAAGAAGATTTTTTTTTAATGCTGCCTGCCCCTTTCTTGAAACATGTACAAATTAAATAAAGAATATTTTTTATAAGTGACAAGTGTTGTGATAAACTACCTGGGGCAAAGCAACCAGTGTGCCATCGGCCCCTCCAACCACCACTTACCCTTCACACACACCAGACTCATTCTAGGCAATGGGGGTGAAGTGTATTGCCAAAGAACACTTATACAGCAGCAGCCGCCCCACTGTGACCCCTGGCGATCCCAGATGTCTCCCATCACAGTACTAACCAGGCTCTGCCCTGCTTAGTTTCAGAGGTCTTCATGACCACACATGTACTTTTGGGAGAGCACAGAATAAAGTGAGGAAAGCAGATTATTTATTTTTGGGAGAGCATCATTGTTTCTGTATCTTTTAACGTTAATTATGTTACATTTCTCCCTCGTAAAGAAGAGACCCAATGTTTGTTTATCTGTGTCCACGCTGATATAAGACTGCACCATGTGCCCCCTCCCCTTCTGTTTAAATGCTCTGTTTTAAACTCATCATACTGACCGGCGTTCATGCGAGATTAGAAAATCAGAATTTCAACTTCCCACTCAGAAAAATGGCAATGAATGTAACTTGTAAACAAAAATAAAGCAAAATAACAGATGCAATAGATGTTCCATAGACATTCAGAATATATTTCCCCACAGTCGGACAAATAAGATAATATAGACTTTTATCCATCCCTCATGACATCATTGCGCATAGAGAAAAATAGAACACTCAAATACAATAATAAAATAAAAATATAATAATACTCTGCATCTATAACTGCATTTTGTTCGAGGATAAATCACTTCTTGAGTACACACCGTAAATATAGCACTTTTCATGAGGTATTTACAGATGTTTAAATTGTACATTTGCATAAAAGAATATGACCAGAATAAACAATAGTAATGACAGCAGGTAAACTGACTAGTGTGTTATCAGAACAGAGTCATCAGATGAATGGAATGTGAATATGTAATAATGTAGTCAATAGCAGCTAAAGTGGATTATCAGAACACGTGAATGGCACATGCCCAGGCTCAGCAGTTCTCGTTGTACAGTCTGACAGCAGCATGGGGCTGTAAAGTGCCAAACTGTGGTTGTGTCCTTGAGCAAGACACTTCACCCACATTAGAATGAGCCTGGTGTGTGTGTGAATGGTTGGTGGTGGTTGTAAGGGCCAATGGCACAGAATGGGAGCCTTGCATTTGCCAGTGTGCCCCAGGACAGCTGTGCCTACAATAGTAGTTTATCACCACTGTGTATGGAGTGAAATAATAATGACATGTGAAGCATCTTTGAGTGTCCAGAAAGCAACTCATTATTATTATCATTATTTTATATGATTAAATACATACAAAAACAAATAAAAGTATGTTATATGACCATAAGATCATTCCAAAACCATTCTTGGAAAGGTTAGAGATTTGTATTGTCTGTTTTCTGTTTGTGTTGATCTGGACCATGAGTCTGTAATAAAGTTAGCTGTCTGCAATACAGTCTAAAAGCCTCCTTTATTCCTCGTTCACGCTGCTTCTGTCCCCCCAGCGGCAGACGCGTGTAACTACAACTATCCTCCTGCGCCTCTCTCCCGCCTCCACATGGACGCATCCTTTGGACAAATCCTACAAATGCATCTTTGACAGACATCTGAGCCGCTTCGAAGATCACACCGAGTGGGAGACATGGCCACACGCCTCGGACACGACCGGGCAATGAGCTGAACGTCCACTCCCCCCGACGCACCCCGAGATTTTGTTGTCAGGGGTTCGGAGAATCATCATGGCCGCGCAGGAGCCGTCCCCACCATCTTCCATAGAGAGCAACAAACCGGGATTCCCCAAGAAGATCCTGGCCAACAACCACGAAGACAAGCATCTGTGCAACTCCTGCCAGAAGATCCTCCGGCGGCCGCTGCAAGCTCAGTGCGGACACCGCTTCTGCACGTACTGCTTCCACCGGACCGTGAGGTGAGCTGTGGCCGTGTGCGCGCTGGCCCTGGCCCCTTCAGGATCCTGCATCATCACAACTGTGCGTGTGGTTAGCCCTGCAGCTACAGTGTTTGGCTCCGTAAGATCTGGACACGTGTGTTGTTGCCACATTGGGGAAGTTTCATTGTTGCAACGTTGTTCGAATTTAATGCTACTGTCACTTTAAAGGTATACAAGAGGATTTTCTACTTCCGGGTGGATCATCAAGACTATTGGTCTTCGTAGTTGTTATCATTTTGGTGATACGTGCTCATCAAATAAGAGTTTTGTTCAAAAAGTGGAGAGGGCTGTTCTTTTTCTAAATTTTGGAAAAATCCTCTTCTATACCTTTTAATTTTGACGGCTCTCATTAAAATAGATGGAATTCTGAAAAATCCCACAAAAAGTCAGTTTTTCATTACTTTCATTACAATTAGTTAGTGATTCTTATGCTTTAAAAACGATTTAATATTTGCTGGGGAATACGCTGTGTTGCTTTGGTAACTAGAACTTGTTCCAAACTGAGATGGCTCTAAACTAGTCCAGGACCAGTCCAGGATCGAGATAATTTCATAAACCCAATTAGATACAACATATAGAAACAGAAAAAGTCACAAAGTTGCTAAATGTCTATTGTGTACTTCGTGTGCTTGTGCATAGTAGTAATGTTAAGAGATTGTATATCAGATTTTATATCCCTTTTATATACCCTTATATACAACTTATTTATACCCTTACAACTTGTCTGCACCTAGAATTTCCTGTAGATTTCCTGTAAGTTACGATGGTAATAAAAATAATTCTGATTCTGATTCAAAGCAGAACAGGGTTGGTTCTAAGCATGTACTGGCGCTAATTAAAATATGTTTAATTTTATGATTTTATCTCCCCTCAAATTGAAATGAAATTAAGTGACTTTTTATTTTTTTATTTTGAGTTCAATACATAACCTAAAATTACAGCATACCTTTAATCTTAAATAGCTATATATCTCCTCGTAAAAGGAGTAAGAAGAAGTACAACTTATATACTCTTTTGACTATTAAACATCTTCCCTCTTTACCATATTCTGTAAATATTAGTACATTTAAAGATCCAGTTCGTAACTTTTTAGCCAAAATAGTGTATTACTCAAAGGCTGTATTTATAAGATATGTATGAAACTGTACCAAGTTTAATATATTCTCCAGTGCATTCCACTATTGTGTACATGTCAACAAGCGGACACAGTCAGCACTGTTCATTGTACAGTCTGACACTGGAGTCACCCATAAACACATGTGTGTACAGAGGTATTGCAGCAGCGGGGGTTTGTGCTGTTTGTGTACTACATTAAGATATGCTCATGTTGAGGGGAACATTCTTTATTTGATGAAGCACAAACTTTAAACACCACTAGCTGTTCATTAATCATTTAATCATTAATTGGAGATTGTCTTGAATGGAAGTAGCCCCAGACTTCCCCCTATATTCACACTCACCCCCAGAGAGACTGAGGGAGTCCCATCAGTCTGGATCTTCCCTGGGTCCTCCTCCCTGTGGTACCTCTCTGGGACGTCCCAAACAGATTAGCTTGCCCTCATTGTCCAAAAACCATTCCCCTTGGTGCATAGGTGATGGTGGGGATATAAACTGGGCATAGAATAGAATACATTGAGTGGGATTGTTTTAAGTTCCTTTGCTAATACTGCATGCTAGCTGTTCTGTAGGTAAAGTTACATTTGGTGATTTAGAAGTCCACTAAAAATATGTTTCTTTTAGTTCTGGCCCACAGAAGTGTAATGCCTGTATCAAAGAGGACCTGTTTGAGGAGCCCACGTCTATTCTCAAGCAAGGGGGTGTAAGTGCTTTGTATTTACTTGATACTTAGTGGTTTGCTCCAGAGGATTTTATATTTTATTGCGGGGTAGATTTGGGTGTTTGTTACTGTATGCAATTGCTCACTATTATAAAGTTACTACATTACATTCTAACACTGGGGCAGCTCAGTCATCTCATCGGGAAGTACACACATCTACAGGCCACAAATAATTGAGGACAATATTTGAAATAGAATAACTTTTGTTTACTCTAGTTCCTTTAAGAATAATGTGTTTTACTGTAACATAATTGACCCAAAACAAAGACATGGATTCAGTGTCTTAGTGAGAGATTAAACTAATGATACAGGACCATTAGTTTAATCTCTCACAGGAGAGGCCACATGAAAGCTTTAGTCTTCTCCTCCAAGAAGTGGCACAAACCAGTGTCTGCAGCTCACCCTCTCTACATTCAGGAAGCAAGAAAGGAACTAGACACAATGGCCGTGCATTTCAGATCTGCAGTTTGCCTTGTTAACTACCATCAGCCATCGGCAAATAGAATAGAAATAGAGACACCGGCCGGTAGAGGGGGTCCGCACACTTTCCTCAGTATCAGAAAAAAAATTAATTTGCCCCTTTAGTCAGTGATATTTCAAGATAGAATCCGAATCTCATTGGACATTTGAGAAGCTAGAGGCGGTGTACAGCGGCTGTATGAAGCTGAACAAAAATTAAAAACTGAAGCCGCCAAGAAATATATGTACAGTATATATACATGGCTCAACATTTCACAATCAGTGCATCTCTAGTCTGCAGCGATGCCCTACTCGTCTTAATCCTTCTCCTAAAACTATAATCCTGATGTCACGTCTCTACACATTATGCATTAAAACCGCGGTTTACCTTAATGTAAAACAGTTGCATTAGTTACTGCAGTTTTATTCACTCACACAACAGAGCAGAGCACAAATCAACAGAGCAGAGCACAAATCAGATCTAATTAATAAATCTGTTGCACCCAAAGGAGCGTCACAGAGACATGAAAATACAGACAAACTATTGACGGGAGAAAGTTTGCAGAGCCTGCAGCCAGGGGTCGCAGTGGATAAATCCTTTCCCAGCTGAGTTGAGCTTGTGTCGGAGTCGGCTTTCTCTCTTCACTGAGTCTAGCTTTTCTGAGAATGGTTTTGTAACTACAGTATATCTGCGACCAAATAGAGATCTCCGCCTACTTCAGCCATGGTGGGTTGAGAAACTTTTTTACGCTACAGAAATGAGCAATTCCATTTTTTCTCACATTGACGTCTCTCTATATGGCATTTCCAATCAAAAGACGTGCAGGCTCTGGCGCTGTAGCCGTTTGCTGTCCCTCGGTGACCCCTCTCTGATTCTGATTGGTTAATGCCACAGATTTGTTTTCATTCACTTGAAGCTCCGTGGGCCAGCACTGTTGCTTCTGAAGGCCTAAAGGCAGATTTTGGACCCTGGCAACACATGATGCTGAGTAATAAGAGGATAAAAACTCTGAAATAAACACCAGCGCTCCAAATCTGGACCTAGGGCTGGAAGCTGTACAGCCGGCGCAGGACAACTATGAAGTGAAGAGAATAGACTATGGAGAATCATTTAATACACATTTGTGGGAAAAGTATAAATTCCTGATTATGTTTAGGCAGCAGAGAAGGCCTTGAGGGTCCATCACTGACATGTCTGCTGCTTTGAATGGGACATCCTGCACAAAGCCACAGTCCTTGCACCATGGAGGCGGATGTTCCTACAACAGCAGCACAACAGTCACTCCCTGATGGCAGCATCCTGGAAACAGTCTCTCTGCATCCAACAACACATCCTGGATAAGTTACTTAAAATAAGTAATTTTCTATAGTTACTCATTACTCATTATTACCAGCCACTGAGTTACATAAAAATCTTTCTTTGTGTAAAATCAAAGGTCACTCACTATCAAATCTGTCCCCAATGCAAAAGCAGACACAGACAGTGCACTGTAGATGAGAATAGAGCAGGATAGTGCAGATGAAGTGTTCAGGGTCAGGGGCAGACTGTAAAATGAGACGGAAACAAAAGCTCAGGTGGAATCTGAGCTGTTTGTGCTGTGATACGTTCAGGCGTTTCCGGACAATGCGGCTCGAAGAGAAGTGGAGGCTCTGGCAGCGGTCTGCCCCAATGAAGGCTGCACCTGGACCGGGACCATCAAGGAATTTGAGGTGAATATCGTTTCTAACCAAGCTACTGTACAACATTGTTTCAAAAACAGACCTACAGTTGCTCCATCCATGCTCATAACATTCACTTCTAATGAATCCTCAGGCTTTGACGTCAAGCACAAAGGCATTGTCTAGAGTTGAAAAAGAGTTTAATAACAGAACCTTTAGACAAAACTGAACTTGATTCGTGCCAGACATGCCAAATATTAGTGTGGATGGAGCATTTCCCTCATCCAAGTCTGTTTTGGTTGAGGGAAAATGTTGGACAAAGATTGGGATTTTAGATAAGATAAGATAGGATAAGAAATCCTTTATTCGTCCCACAGTGGGGGAATTTTGATATTGCAGCGCACAGACAGGACAGTAAGAGATACACAGGGAGCACACAAAATATACAAAATAAGTAGTAGCTATGTGTCTTAACTATCTGTAAATGCTGGAAATGCTATATATATATATATATATATATATATATATATATATATATATATTACGTAGTAGTGCAGAGTTATATACTGTAGATATAGGGCAGGATAAGAAGTAGATAAAGTAAAGTGACATTGTTCAGTGACATTCTGAAGTTGCCGTATTGCACATTGCACATGATTTAATTATTAACTTATTTACAGAGGAATGACATTTACAGACTCAGCAGTTCTTACTGTACAGTCTAACAGCAGCAGGAAGGAAAGACCTACGGAACCTGTCCTTCACACAGCGAGGGTGAATTAGTCTGTCGCTGAAGTGTGTCCTACACGGGGTGACAGTCATGGTCCAGCATAGATGTTAGTTTGTCCAGGACCCTCCTGTCCCCCACCTGCTGCACTGTGTCCAGGGAACAGCTCAGGACTGAGCTGGACTTCCTGATGACCTTGTCCAGCTTCTTCCTGTCCCTGTCTGTGATGTTGCTGTTCCAGCAGACCACACCGTACAAGATGGCTGATGCCACCACAGAGTCATAGAAGGTCTTCAGGAGTGGCCCCTGCACTCCAAAAGACCTGAGCCTCCTCAGCAGGTAGAGCCGGCTCTGGCCCTTCTTGAAGAGGGCGTTTGTGTTATGAGTCCAGTCCAGTTTGTGGTTAAGATGAACACCCAGGTACTTGTAAGAGTCCACTCTCTCAATGTCCCTTCCCTGGATGTTCACTGGGGCTAGCGCCACCACCATCTCCTTGGTCTTCCCCGCGTTGATGAGGAGGTGGTTCCGCTGACACCAGTCCACAAAGTCCTGTATTACTCCTCTGTACTCTGCGTCATCGTCCTCGGAGCTGAGTCCGATGATAGCAGAGTCGTCAGAGAACTTCTGTAGAACACAACCATCCGTGTTGTGTCTGAAGTCCGCAGTGTAGAGTGTAAAGAGGAACGGCGCGAGGACAGTTCCCTGGGGGGCCCCCACACTGCAGGTCAGGACTTCAGACACAAAGTCCCTGGTTCTCACAAACTGGGGTCTGTCTGTGAGGTAGTCCAGGATCCACTGGGACAGGTCGCAGTCCACACCATCAGTCTCCAGCTTGTCCCTGAGAAGCTGCGGCTAGATGGTGTTGAAGGCACTGGAGAAATCGAAGAAGAGGATCCTCACAGTGGAGCCGGGTTTCTCTAGGTGGGACAGCGAGCACTATTTTTAGTTGAACGGGAGATTATATAATACATATCATGTGCCTTATTGGCAGTCGAGGGCTTGGCTTTGAGTCTGTTCATATTTGTGCATTGGATATGAAAATAAAGTTGAACCGCACCAGAACAAATAGCAAATTAATGTTTACTTATGATATATTTTTTTCTTTTTACAAATTATAAGCCTAAGACTATTAATACTTGGAACAAGGAATTTGCTTCTTTTCCTTCGCAATGCCCCATTTGTGGTGTGTCCTCTCTCTCTAACCCTAACCCAGCAGCAGCAGTAAATCAGTGCATAACACACACATGAAAATCTCAGGCTGGGTTCTCGTCGTGTACGTACGTGGACTTAGTTGTCAGACTCGGCTTTGAGTCGAGTTTTGATTCCAGATTCCTTTCAAGTTTTGGCCAGGCTCAACTTTTTACTGCAGGCCTGATTAAAGCTCTATGTTAGAAGCTCGGTTGGCTTCAGTTTAGTATTCAACACTATAATCACATCACTGCAATGGACCTTCTTAGGGGAGACCACAGGAGGACTCCAAACACATACGGCCTGTGGCATGTATGGGATCATGCCACACATGGGATTTGGCCCGGAGGCTGAGCTCAGTCCTGTTCCCTGCTGAGACCTGACTCTTCTCTGTACAACTCAAACCTCTTCATCAGGACTGATGACACCACAGTGGTCAGCGACAGAGACACAGCAGGAGTGAGTGGTCTGGTCATGCTGTGCACAGAGAACAAACTCTCTCTAAATTTGGAACAGACAAAAGAAATAGTTGTGGACTTTGAAGATAATTTCTCCTGAATCTCACACTGGTTGATCAAAGTAATCACCGTCTCTACTTTCTGTGCAAGTTGAGAAGTCCCAGCCTCTGTATTGTGCTACTTCTGCAGAGGGACTATCGAGACAGGGACCCTCACTTCAATCATCCTTGCTCCATAATAAAAGACGATACGAAGCGATATTTAGGTTAATTAAAACAATCATTGACAATGAAATGTTTGAATCCTGAATGTTCTGTTCAAAGCATGGGAACTGTTTGTGAGACCAGACCTCACTCCTGACCTCTACCTTTGACTTCATGATGTTGTTTAGTGACAAATACACATCACTCTGAGGCGTCACACAACAGCTGCATGTATAAAATGTAAAAAGTTAATTTTGTCTTCTTATTTTTAAGGCTTAGAAGGTTCTTTTAATAATAAACAAATGTAAAGAAGCTAGTTCATACCACATGTTTTGGCGGTAGACTTCTGCCTTCGTCAGAGGTACGTCTCTCACAGATCCGTCAGACTGACCGCGCCACCTCCTGAGTTATGGTCTCTGGAGAAGTGAATCCCAAATGTGAGCCAAGGTGGAAGCCCCCTCCTCTCTGTTGATGGTCCCGCTTCCTGATTTCAATTGCCCCGTATCCGTCTTTTGTATGTATAGTGTGTGTGTGGATCCGCTTTCCCCTCGCTCTCCCACTGTCCTGATAGAGATAGTTCACACTGACCTCTGATTTACATCCTGTCGATTGATATACGGCAACTACTATCATAGCATTAGAAAGTAACTATTGCAATAAACAAAGTTAATAAACAAAGTTAAGAAAGTAACTAGACACCTCTGTCATTATGTTTGTTGTTGCAGGCGAACCATGAAGGCCACTGTGACTTCATGATCATTTTGTGTCCGTCGTGTAAAGAGCTGATGAGAGCCAACGAACAGGAGCGCCACAACGAGCGCGAGTGTCCTGAACGCACCCTCAACTGCAAATACTGCAAAGAGCCATTCCTCCTCAAGAACATCAAGGTGAGAGCTTCCGAGTCCAGGTCCAGCGTCCAGGTCCAGTGTCCGGCTCCCGGGTACGGGTTCAGTGTCCGGCACAGTCCATTCCATTCCATTTTCTTCCGCTTCATCCGTTGCCGGGTCGCGGGGGGCAGCAGTCTAAGCAGAGAGGCCCAGACTTCCCTATCCACGCACACTTCCTCCAGCTTCCCAAACCAGCTGAGAGACATAGTCCCTCCCCGGGGCCTCCTCACGGTGGGACGTCCAGGAGGCATCCGGAACAGATGTCCGAGCCACCTCAACTTCATCATTCACATGCATCATAAATTAAACACACAGCTACGTACGGTAGCTAGTGTATGGGAAACATTTGATTCTCTTCAGTATCGCGATATTTTTCACACTCAATTAAATCAATACAGTAGAGCAAAGTAATGCGATATTTATAAAATAATGATGTGTTTAAAGCCCCTGCTGAAAGATCAAGGCTATGCTCACACTCAGAGAGCAGCCGTCCTCCTGTGGACTCACCACCTGCAGAGGGTCAGTGAGGGGATGGTGCTATGAGACTTGGGTGGCATCTCTGATTGCCACCCCCCTGACCCAGAAATGGATTAAAGGGTAGAAAATGAATGGATGGATGGATGATGTGTTTAATTTTTGTAATTTACATCTGAGGTTTATACCTCTATGGTGTCTGCTTTTTGTGAGCCTTGTCTGTTGTATTTGAATAATATAAGTTCAGTGCTGGAAGCTCACCTTCATGTGCGAGTCGTCTATTCACAGAATTATGATGTCTTGGTGTCCTGATGAAGGTCCTGTGTCCTGAATGTTCAAGTATAACAATTTAGCTCTACAGTTAATGTGCAGAACATAATAAATGTGACATTTGAGTTTAGCAGTCTTACTCTTTCTTTCCTCCATGCCTTCCAATAATATGAATATTATTGACATGGCCCAATTATCGCATTATCAAATTGTCAAATTTTTCCCTTTCCTACTACATATTGTTTTAATCAAATCATAACATTTAAATTCAGATTATATTTTAACTTTTAAGAAAGTGACTATTTGGGCTGAGGAATGATTGTCAGTTCAAGATTATCCCACGTCTTTCATGGCAGATGAATCTGTAAAGTATTAATGCAGACGTTGCATTATGTTCCTTAGGGCTGTCACTAACAATCTTTGAGTAGTCGACTAGTCCACAATTACAGACACAGAGGAACACATATATAAAATAATATAAAATAAAATCATATTTATTATGTGGGTTGGTTTCATAGAGGACGTGGTGTTCTCTGTGTGTTCTGTGTGTGTTCTGTGTGTGTGCTAAATACAGTCTTTTGAGGGGAATTAAAGTGCATTTTCCTCAAACACACTCAAATCAGTAAGCACATTTATGTTCCACTTGATGCATGTTTTGAAGGCCCATGATGAGATCTGTCCAAAGTACCCCATGATCTGTGAAGGATGTGCCAAGAAAAAGATACCCAGAGAGAAGGTAAGTCCTGTCCAAACTTTCTCATAACTCGATTTCATTTACCATTTTCTGGGCTGAGATTCTGCAGGTCATTCGCTTCTTTCATTTTTTTGCAGTATGTGGACCATATTAAGTTCTGCAATAAGTTTAAAGCCCCATGCAGATTTCATGTTGTTGGCTGCAATACGTCTGTAAGTAGACATTTTTGTCATAATTTGCTCTATGTTTTTGACTCGTTGGACTGACGGATAATCTCATTCTCGCAAAAAAAGTTATTAATGTTTATTGAATTTGTTTGTAGTTTCATCCAAAGTCCAAACAGTGGCATGTGTCGTGCTGTGATCATTTTGGATCATTTTTCTGCATATACTGTAAACATTTACAATTACATTTGCATTGAATATGCACTAATTCATGTTCACTGTGAAGGCGTCGCCTCTCCACAGATCTAACCAGTAGTTTGATCACTTTGTCTTCATACTTTGAAGAAGAGGTGGTCACTTTCCTCAAATCATCTTCATATTTTTTGTGACTTTGTGATTGCAATTCCATTTTATGTTGAAGAATGTGATAGAAAGATTGCACACCGTCTTACTTGCAAAATAAAACTTATTAGAAGTGCGACGTTTCTGCGTTATGACTTCATCAGACAAATATTTTCTTGATGAAGGCATAACGCCAAAAGGTAAGAAGTAAGACGTGTGCGGGGGAATCTCTCTAAATCATTAGGCTACATACAGGCCTCTCCTCCTACGCACCGGATCTGTAGGTATTGATGTGCGAATCCCTACCCCAGTCATGTTTAAGAATGTGGAATTCTGTGTTTTGTTTTGAATGCAAATTGCAATTTTTTTTTAAAAGTCTGAGTTTTCAACAATTTCCCACATAGTTTCCTCATCCACCCTGTTCTCAGTAACTCGCACAAACAACAAACATCACGTCTGTCTAGACCTTCTTGCCTTTACAAAGTTGAGAGTTTGTTCTGGTAATTCTTCTTCTACTGACATTCTTTAAAACTGTGGCTTCAAATCAATCACACCATGTTCGACTAAAGCCTGGTTCACACGGCAGGATATTTAGGCCGATTTAGACCCGATTTACCCCTTACGACAATCTTAAGAAACGCTCCGATTTCCGTAACAAAATCTTACAGATTATCCTGCCGTGTGTGGTGTGTCAAGACTGCACTCGTCGCTCGGAAGGACATCGGGACTGCTCCCGATCTCAAATCGGGGATATCCAACATGTTGGATTGTTTTGGCCCGATTTCTCGTCGTGTGTGGTGTCCTCCGAGGACAAGCGAGCGCGTTGCCATGACTACGGCGTGTAGCCAATAAGAAGACGAGGTGACAAGCCGGTGAGGAAACACCGGAAAAAAACCAAAACACAGCAGCATGGCTTTGACCATTGCCTTTTCTTTGGATTACGTCTCTTCTCTGTTAACAACAAACTGCACACTATCGCCACTGCATCCTCTTCGTCCGCCATGACTGTTTACTCTGAAGTCACGCTTGATCTCGAGAGATTTTGTGAGATTTCCGTCTGACCTGGGAATGCTCGGGGGGGGGTGTCGGTTCGTGTGTGATGTTTGTGGCTTGCGTGATCTTGCCGTGTGGCTACGCACCACACACTGCACGACCAAAGTGGTTAGACGCAGGATTTTTAATCTCCCCGTGTGGGGTCTAACACGGAGAAAAATCGGCCGACAATTTTAAAATCGTCTCGTGTGAACCAGGCTTAAGGAGGATTTAGGATGATGATATTTCCCACTTTCACCACTAGATGGAGGTGATTTACTGATGCAGATTCTTAATCCATTCGTTATGTTTATCCAAATATTTTCTACTGAAGACATTATTTTACGTTACAAAACACAAAAAATACTAAAAACTAAACACTTAAAATCAGTACCATATTTTTCAGACTATAAGCCGCGGTTTTTTCCCTGCATTTTGAAGGCTGCGGTTTAATTTTTGTATTTCTGTGGCTGTAGACCAAGTAACTGTAGACCAAGAAAATTAATAATTAGTTCACAGAGGTCCAACTAAATTGTAACATTTGTCAATCAAGCCGATTACATAACGTTTTAAAATCCTCATTTACAATATCTTTGTGTAAATAACTCTATAATATGTCTTTTTTTGTTTTCTGTATGAAAGTGGTGCTCGAAAGGACAGCCCATGTGCTCGAAACACCATGTTCGACCACAAGGGTGTCCACCAGTGCATGTGGCACCAGGACACCCTAGGCCGGAGGTCGATGATCGACTTTGTTGTCGTATCATCTGACCTTCGACCGCGTGTCTCGGACACTCGGGTGAAGAGAGGGGCGGAGCTGTCAACCGATCACCACCTGGTCGTGAGTTGGATCCGCTGGCAGGGGAGGAAGCCGGTCAGACCTGGCAGACCCAAGCGTGTAGTGAGGGTCTGCTGGGAACGTCTCGCTGAGCCCCCTGTCAGACGGACTTTCAACTCACACCTCCGGGAGAGCTTCTCCCATGTCCCGGCGGAGGAGGGGGATATTGAGTCTGAGTGGACCATGTTCTCTTCCTCTATCGCCGATGCGGTGGCCCGTAGCTGTGGTCGCAAGGTCTCTGGTGCTGGTCCCGGCGGTAACCCCCGAACCCGGTGGTGGACACCGGCAGTAAGGGATGCCGTCAGGCTGAAGGAGTCCTATCGAGCCATGATGGTTCGGGGGACTCCTGAGGCAGCTGTCCAGTATCGGTTGGCCAAGCGTGCTGGGAGGAGTTCGGAGAGTCCATGGAGCATGACTATCGGTCGGCCTCGAAGAGATTCTGGCAAACCGTCCGGCGCCTCAGGAGGGGGAAGCAGTTCTTTGCCAACACCGTGTATGGTGCGGGTGGAGAGCTGTTGACCTCGTCTGGGGATATTGTCGGACGGTGGAAGGAATACTTTGAGGTTCTCCTCAATCCCCCAGTCACGTCCTCCGCCCCGGGGGCAGAGGCTGAGGATGTTTGGGCGGATACTTCCATCTCCCTGGCAGAGGTCACCAAGGTGGTTGGCAGCCTCCATGGTGGCAAGGCGCCGGGAGTGGATGAGACCCTTCCTGACTATTTAAAGTCTCTGGATGGTGTGGGACTGTCTTGGCTGACACGTCTCTGCAACATCGCGTGGCGATCGGGGGCGGTGCCAATGGAGTGGCAGACCGGGGTGGTGGTCCCTCTCTACAAGAAGGGGGACCGGAGGGTGTGTTCCAATTATCGTGGGATCACACTCCTCAGCCTCCCCGGTAAGGTCTACTCCAAGGTACTGGAGAGGAGGCTACGGCCGTTGGTCGAATCTCGGATTCAGGAGGAGCAGTGTGGTGGAACACTGGACCAGCTCTATACTCTCCATCGGATACTCGAGGGTTCATGGGAGTTCGCCCAACCTGTCCACATGTGCTTTGTGGATTTGGAGAAGGCGTTCGACCGTGTTCCCCAGGGTGTCCTTTGGGGGGTCCTCCGGGACCCCCCAAAGGACCAAAGGTCCCTGTATGACCGGAGCCAGAGCTGTGTTCGCATTGCCGGCAGTAAGTCGGAACTGTTCCCGGTGCATGTTGGCCTCCGCCAGGGCTGCCCTTTTTCACCGGTTCTGTTCACTGTGTTTATGGACAGAATTTCTAGGCACAACCAGGGGCCGGAGGGGGTCCGGTTTGGCGACCACAGGATTTCATCTCTGCTGTTTGCGGACGATGTTGTCCTGTTGGCTTCAACGAACCAGGATCTGCAACATGCACTGGGACGGTTTGCAGCCGAGTGTGAAGCGGGGATGACAATCAGCACCTCCAAATCTGAGGCCATGGTGCTCGACCGGAAAAGGGTGCCTTGCCCTCTCCGGGTGGGTGGAGAGGCCCTTCCTCAAGTGGAGGAGTTCAAGTATCTCGGGGTCTTGTTCACGAGTGAGGGAAGGATAGAGCGCGAGATTGACAGGCGGATCGGTGCAGCGTGCGCAGTGATGCGGTCGCTGTATCGGACCGTCCTGGTAAAGAGGGAGTTGAGCCGAAAGGCAAAGCTTTCGATTTACCGGTCAATCTTCGTTCCCTCCCTCACCTATGGTCATGAGCTTTGGGAAATGACCGAAAGAACGAGATCGCGAATACAAGCGGTCGAAATGAGCTTCCTCCGCAGAGTGGCTGGGCGCTCCCTTAGAGATAGGGTGAGGAGCTCAGTCACACGGGAGGAGCTCGGAGTAGAGCCGCTGCTACTCCACGTCGAGAGGAACCAGTTGAGGTGGCTTGGGCATCTGTTCCGGATGCCTCCTGGACGCCTCCCTGGGGAGGTGTTCCGGGCACGTCCCACCGGGAGGAGGCCCCGGGGAAGACCCAGGACACGCTGGAGGGACAATGTCTCGCCTTGGGGTCCCCCCGGACGAGCTGGAGGAGGTGTGTGTAGATAGGGAAGTCTGGGTGTCTCTGCTTAGACTGCTGCCCCCGCGACCCGGCAACGGATGAAGCGGAAGAAAATGGATGGATGGATGGGTGTATGAAAGTGGACAGAGACCAGTAGATGTTGCTCCTTTATCTTTCTGCTTCACACTGGAGGGTTAAGGACAGTATCACTTCTTAAGCCTAGTGTAGAGTTGCGCAGCGCGGAGCTCACGGTGGTGTCACTTGCGCGACGTAAGGATCACCACAAGACCCTTGCACAGCCTGCCACTTCAAAAGTTTACCACACTGCTACTGTTTTGATAGCAGTACCTTTCTTGTCGAGTTGAACTGCCGCATACATCATTTTACTGACGTAGGTCGATGACGCGTCCTGTGGCTAACTCGACAGCTAATAGATCCATGCTTACAACTTAGATTTTGTTTATTATTTCCATTATCAACCCGATTGACCAGTTGCATGCTAACAGCTGCCGAGTTAGCCACAGGACGCTATCAAAACAGTAGCAGTGTGGTTTCACAGGAGCAGTTGACTGCTTAAACCAAACTTTACACAAAACTTTGACTCTTAAAACACACGTATTACAATATTACACTGCCGCTCGCCGAGTTGTGCTGCCTCCGCTGTTAATGATGCAATGCAAACCTGCGCATGCGCATCTCACGGCAGCCAAAGCAAACCAAGATGGCGGACATAAACTCTGTGAATTTAAAAAAAAGTTAAAATACGAATGAATTAAGACACAAAGCCCCCACGGGTTCTGATTCTATGAAATGTACTTTTTACCCGACTATTAAATAACATTTCCATTAAGGCAAAACAAGTGCCAAGTTTTGCCTTAGTAAGATAAATATATAGTATATGGTGTTAGAGGGAATTACGTTCAGAATAACAATGTTCAATGTTATAACAGCATAAATAACCTGCAAAATAACCTCCTGCAGTCCCATTTTCCAAACTCCTATATCAGGCTACATTATTTTAACTTGTATGAAACTAAAACTAGTACAGTTTGGAGATGGCGTTTGCATCTTTCTCCACCTGAGTCTGAGTGGGTTTCCTCTGGGTCACTGTTTTTTCCCCATCAGAACATGCACAATAGTTATAATGCTCCATTAAAGGTCCAGGCTGCTGCTCCTTCAGGGACATCCAAGTGTAATTCCTGGGGCAGCGGAATTTATCGATTTTTAAACCTTGTTTTGCTGTTAAGCAAATATTTTCCCTAGAAACATGTTTGATTCCTTTTAAAGGCTTTTTAAGTTCCCTAAATGGCAGAACGGAGTGAGAAGTTCCAGTGGTGGATTTATACTTTGAGGTGTGTTTCTCACCTGGATGTGTCCAAACCTCAGCACTTTCAGCGGCAGTCTATGGGAATATTCCGTAGTCGTCCTGTTTGAAAGTGTCGTTGGTTTGTTTCTTGCACAGGTGGAGATGGAGAAAGTGCATGACCATGAGCGCCAGTGTTCATACGAGCACCTTAATCTGCTGCTGCACTTTATCATGGGCATCAAGGTGAGCCTTGAGAGCCTGCAGCCCCAGACCCTGGAGGTGGCGGGACACAAGCTGCAGGAGTTGCACCAATCACTGCAGGAGCTGGAGACCAAGATGTCCCAGCTGGGACAACCTGTGCAGGTACAGCCATGTGATGTCACACCACCTTTAATCCATTATAACACTGAGGTACTTTTCACTACTTTGTAAACCGTATTTGGCGCTAAATTCTTTACCACTTCATCCTGGACTGGTCCTTAGACTTCATGATCCTGTTTAGGGACCAGTATTCTCTTCTCAATCCCCCCCCCCCCCCCCCCCCCCCCCCCCTTCTCTGTGCTGGGGTTTATGCTGAGACCAAACAAGACTCATGTTATTTGTTTGGATGGAACAGTGTGTATTATGTTTTTAGTGGTAGGGGAAACTGGAGCACCCGGAGGAAACCCACGCAGACACGAGGAGAACATGTAAACTCCGCACAGAAAAACCTGGAGGTGGAATTGAACACAGCTAGCATGCTAATCAGTATGCCTCTGTGCCGCCCTGATTACTTTAGTAATACTCATAAGAGCTTTTGTGTTAAAGAATAATCTGGATTAAACTATGATCGAATATGATTTGTACAAGTGGATTTTGTAACTCGTATCTGCAGAGACTGACTAAAGATGTTGATGTGATGTAAAATGAATGTCTTACTTTTCTTGTGGTCATTATCAATGAATCTGAAGGTAATTCAGCAGCAGACCACAGTCCTGTTCAAAACCTGCTCTCGTCCCCAGGGCGTGTGTGGCCCCTCCCTCACCGCCTTTGCCCCCCTGCCCAGCGCCGTGGGCGCCGCGCTGGAACTGCAGCTGCAGGGCGAGAAGAGCAAAGTGTGTGAGCTGAACCGAAGACTGCAGCAGCTGGAGCTCAAAGTGAACACCTTCGAGAACATTGTGTGTGTCCTGAACCGCGAGGTGGAGAGGTCCAGCAGCACCATGGAGGCCTCGACCCGGCAGCACCGCCTAGACCAGGACAAGATCGAGATCCTCAACAACAAGGTCTGGCTAACTATCTATAATGTAGTCTGTACTGTAGTCTGTACTGTAGTCTATACTGTAGTCTGTACTGTAGTTTATACTGTAGTCTGTACTGTAGTTTATACTGTAGTCTGTACTGTAGTCTGTACTGTAGTCTGTACTGTAGTTTATACTGTAGTCTGTACTGTAGTCTGTACTGTAGTCTGTACTGTAAGGCAAGGCAAGGCAAGGCAAGTTTATTTATATAGCACAATTCATACACAAGGCAATTCAAAGTGCTGAACAAAACAAGAAAGCATTAAAATCATAAATAATCACAGAACATTAAAAAGAAAGATAAAAATATAAAATCCCTCAGTTGTATGCACAGTTAAACAGAACTGTCTTTAACCTGGTTTTAAACATTGTCAGAGAGGAGGCCTGTCTCACATCTTCAGGAAGACTGTTCCAGATTTTAGCAGCATGAATCTGAAAAGCAGCCTCCCCATGTTTAGTCCTGACTCTGGGCACTAACAGGAGTCCAGTCCCTGTGCTCCTCAGAGTCCGGGCTGGTTCATATGGGACTAACATGTCACTAATATATTTTGGTGCGAGGCCATGGAGAGACTTGTACACAAGCAGAGCTGTTTTAAAGTCTATTCTCTGAGCCACAGGAAGCCAGTGCAGAGACCTGAGAACTGGACTAATGTGGTCGTACTTCCTGGTTCTAGTCAGGACTCGAGCTGCTGCATTTTGAATGTACTGCAGCTGTTTTACAGCCTGTTTGGACAGACCTGTGAGCAGGCCATTGCAGTAGTCTAACCTACTGGAGACAAATGCGTGGATAAGAATCTCCAGGTCTGCTTTAGACACTATGTTTTTGATCCTGGCAATGTTTTTTAGATGGTAAAAAGCTGCTGATGTTACTGATTTGATGTGGCTATTAAAATTTAAGTCTGAGTCCAGTATTACCCCTAGATTTCTGACCTTGTTTGAAGGTTTTAGGGCGAGAGACTGTAGGTGACAGATGACGCTCTCTCTTTGTTTCTGGGGACCAAAGACAATCATTTCAGTTTTGTCTGCGTTTAGCTGAAGGAAGTTGTTTTGCATCCACTCACTGATCTGTTGGATACAGTGAAGGAGTGAGTACACTGGTCCATGTTCTCCTGCAGTCAGTGAGACATAGATCTGAGTGTCGTCCGCATAGTTGTGATAGGACACTTTGTTTCTGCGTATTAACTGACCTAACGGCAGCATGTAGAGATTGAACAGAAGAGGTCCCAGGATCGACCCCTGTGGTACTCCACAGGTCAGGGCCATATGATCTGAGACACAGTTTCCAATCTCCACAAAGTACTTCCTGTCCTCAAGGTAAGACCTAAACCAACTTAGGGCGGTGCCAGCGACTCCAACCCAGTCCTCTAGTCTCTGTAAGAGGATCTCATGGTCGACAGTGTCAAAGGCAGCACTCAGATCTAACAAGATTAAGATTGAGACTTTGCCTGCGTCAGTGTTCAGCCGGATATCGTTTGTAACCTTAACGAGAGCAGTCTCAGTGCTGTGGTGGGGTCTAAAGCCGGACTGAAACATATCAAATGAGTTGTTGATTATAAGAAATCTAGTAAGCTGTAGGTAGACAACTTTCTCAAGGACTTTCCCCATAAATGGCAGATTTGAGATGGGACGATAGTTGTTAAGTACCGTAGCATCGAGACTGCTCTTTTTTAGCAGGGGCCTGATGACTGCAGTTTTCAGGGCCTTTGGGAATATTCCAGAATGAAGGGACATGTTTACTATCTGTGTGAGTGAAGGTAACAGACTGCTCAGAACAGACTTCAGAAATCTAGTGGGTAGTACATCCAAGCTGCATGTGGAGGAGCTCAAACTGGAGATTTATTGCAGAAGTTTTCGCTCATCTCTTGGACAGTTTGAACAGTTCTGGGCCTTTTTGCGCGTTTCGGATCAAAATCGAACTAAAACAAAAGCGGGGAATTCCCAATTTACAGGTGTCCCTACTTTCCCAGTGAGAAAGTCGGATATTTACATTGTAGATTAGAGAGTAGTTTTGTGACGCTCATGGCTTGGATTGAGTTTGGATCGATGGGTTTTTTGTTGTTGCCCAATGGGAGAGTGTGGATTGACCCATATGGAAATTAAAACAGATATAATTTTTTATATCTTCTATATTTCGTATACATTTTTCATATATTGAATTCAATTTAAGATGATGCTGGTGTTTTGAGATTAAAAAAAGAACTAGTTCCTTTAACCCCAGACGTAAAATACTGCACTTCGGGTCCAGGATGATGTAAATTGTACGCATAAGGACATTTCTCTCTCCTACTACTACTTTGTACTTTGTTTTAGGAGCTGTTGACTTAGCATTGTTGTATTTCAATTAAATATTCAATTATTTTGCACAGCCCTAATTCACAGTCGTCTCCAGGAAAACTCAAAAACCCATTGGGAAAAAATGGAAGACACCTCCTGGAGAGCGACGGTGAGAGAGAAACAGAATGACCCTATTTTTATTGGGATTCAAACCTGAGAAATAGGAGTGCTAACCACTCTGCCACACTGTATTATTATACTGTGAAAGGCAAAGCAAGAGAACAACCAAGTGACAGAAGTTCTTCCATTTTAATCGTACAATAGATTAAACAAGATTATATCAAGACACTATGAGACCCTTCACATTGGACTGAGCTCAAATGAAGCATCGTAAACTGATTCACTTCCATTGGCGTTGATACGAGGTGAAATAATGTTGTCAGATTTATTTGCATAGCACATTTAAAACAACACCAGCTGCCCAGAGGGATTCACAGGCACAAAAGATTAAAAAAATAATTAAGCAAACAGCATGAAATATACACAAATACATGTAAAAACTCATTTGGTGTTAAAAGCCAAGGCGTAAAAATGTGTCTTTAGTCTAGATTTAAAAAGCTTTAAAAAAAAAAGAAGAAGCTGCTCTAATGAACAAGTTGTTATTCCACAGTTTGGGGGTAGCAACAAAAAAGGCAAATTTTTAGACAAGACCTGGGAATATTTAACAAAAGCTGGTTTTCTGACCTCACTGATCGTACAGGAGCAGACAGAGATGACCCCTGTGTCAGATATACAGGGGCCAAACCATTTAAACCTATACAAACCAGCATCAGAATCTCAAAATGAACCCTGAACGTCACAGGAAGCCGGTGAAGTGATGCCAGCACTGGGGTGATGTGCTCCCTCTTACGCGTCCCAGTGAGTGATTTTATAGTTCCGTTATTTGTGGAGGAGGAATGCCCTTGACTGTTGACATTATGACATTATTATGACATTATTATGACATCATGAATTCTACGCAGCTGTTATTTTACGTATTTGACCGTTTTAACTGTATGAGAACCCGGCAGCCGCCCGCTCACATAGAAGTAAAAACATAAAAACACAATGTACATAGTTGTCCATATGATCGGATGGAGATCACCTGCTACAGCTCCATACCGTTCACAAACGCAGTGAAATACAGGCCAATGTTGTTTTAAAGGGGACATAACGTGCAAAATAGACCTTTGTTTTGAGTGGTTTTTTTCCCCTTACGCAATTCTTGATGACTCAGCAGCTTTTGGTCAGCTCTGTGTCTGATCTGTGTCTGCAGGGTCTTGGTCTAGACCCACTTTGTACCGAACCAAGTGCCTGTCCTTGTTCAGTGGATGAGCCAGCGGACTGAGGTCACGTCTCAGTTGGACTTCTTCAAACGTGTGTGAAATGATTTACCTTCGAGACCCTTTGAATGTCTTTTGTGTGTGTTTCATGATGTGTGTGTTTTTAGACCAGCGTGTTTTTGAGCTCGTCGTTCTGAAAGGCCTCGGTGCATGAGACGTTACAGAACAGATTTAGTAAGATCATATTTTCAAGCGTTATGCAAAATAAAACTATAAACAAGATACAAATGAATAAAAAGTGCTTTATACCGTATTTTTTAGATTATAAGTGGCAGTCTTTGTCATAGTTTGGCCGGGGGTGCGACTTATGTGTGAAATTATGACATTTTGTATTTTATTTACCGTAAATTATCAAATAAAAGCCTGGGCTAATAAGTTGAGTGATTACGCAGATAAGAAGAGCCATGCGTGTATCATTTGACAATTTTTAAGTGTTCTATTTGTATTAGTAAATGTATTTTGGTCATGAAAAACCCACAAGCTGTATAGAAATGCAACTTATATATATTTTTGCTACTTTTTTTTACATTTTCGGCTGGTGCGATTTATACTCCGGTGAGATTTATAATCCGAAAAACCCGGTACTTATTAAACTGGGTATTATTTATGATTATGATTATTATAATGTTTCAGTTATTATATTGATTATTCAAACATAACACTTGTCTGTAGATAATTATTTCGATTATTATCATTCTATTAATGATTTATAATGATAAAATACAGCGGTAGAAAAGAGAAATGTCTATGAATCTTGGGTAATTGAGTAATCTTCTTTCAGCAGTGACTAAAAAAT
The DNA here is from genome assembly GCA_964034765.1 of Knipowitschia caucasica. Lineage (NCBI taxonomy): Eukaryota > Metazoa > Chordata > Actinopteri > Gobiiformes > Gobiidae > Knipowitschia > Knipowitschia caucasica. Next base: position 11,754,172 of record OZ035831.1, read on the forward strand.
TGAAGACATCAAAGAAAAGAGAAAAATCCAAGGCACTCTTGACAATGAAATTAAAATTCTTTAACGAACAGGGATTGAGCTCTGATTTTTTGGATTAAGATCGGATTTTTATTTTAATGTCAAGAGCGCCTCGGATTTTTCTCCTTTCTTCAAATTCCTCTTAAAAATGAATGATATTAGAAAGAATCGAGACCGTTTTTAATCGTATTCTTTTCTCTCTTTTACCAAACACAGATCCACTAACACATTCATTATTCCAAAGAGTCTTATTTCCTTTAACATTTGAGTTTTCTAAGGGTAAAAAATCTGCAAAACAGGGTCCAACAAACAGGGTGAATAACATACAGTGAGATATTGTTACTAAGCAACAGGGTACTGCTTTACGACACATGTCAAAAGTATTAAAGGTCCAGTATAAAGGAGGATTTTGTCTTATTTGACGAGCACCTATTATTGGATTTGAATAAAATGAATCCAAACGCAGATCCAAGGAATAACAAATACTTTTAAAGGAGCAGTATGTAAAAATCTGGCCAAAAGTGGTACTGCAGCCTCTCCCACTCTCCCTGACTCAGGTTGCCAGATATGCAGACGAATCCATAATAACTGAATAGACAAGAGTTTTGTCCACAACAAATCTATAACCAACACCTTTTTCACAAAGATAGAAATCCTGGTTTTATTCCTTGTTTTGTCGTTAATGATTTGAGAATCATAATGAGACCTTTTTAGTTCTGCGGTCACATGGTACTTTACTAGTGAGATTAGCTCAACGCTGTGAGTTCTGGCAACCCGGATCACAGACTTACTGATTGGTAAAATGGTGGAGGGCGGGACATCGAAATGAAAACAATAACAAGATTTAGGGGCTGGAAAACTAATATTGAAATCCAAATATCTCTGAACTACTGTTATCAGATAAAGAAATAATAGAAAAGAGCATGTTTTATTAATGCCTTTTGACAGATTAGGGCCCTTTAATGATGACTTGACATGAAAATCTTTCATATTGCTACTTTAATAACAACACAAAGATTATCTTAACAAAGTCCAAACAAGCTCCAGGTAAAACAACGGGCCAAATAGTCCTCCACCTGAGAGAAAACAAAAAGTGTTTAGACAAATCCAATAAAAAGTGTTTCTAAGGATCTCAGAATTGGCTTTGGTTCTACCGCAGTCAAGGGACGAACTCTCCCCACTTGGTCTGATGGGAGACAGGTAGACAGGTGGGATCTACTCACCTGTAATGGGGGAGGAGCCTCACAGACACACAAGAGGGAGGGGGGGAGACATAGGAGGAAGAAGGAGCATCAAAACTACCCTCATGACACGTATCACCAGAATGATTGACAAGTGGGAGGACCAATAGTCTTCAAATCCACCCGGAAGTAGAAAATTCTCCTCTATACAGTACCTTTAATTTAGAATATCTTATAACTTTGATTTTGATGAATGAAAGAATACTGCACTTCATTTCGAGCCATGACCAACAAGAACAAAGAACAACAAAAGAATAGAAAAGAAAACACAATACATGATAATATACAAATACACAGTATGTTTTTGTTTTATTAACAAAAAGTTAGCTCGAAAAGGAGTGGGAAGAAACTTTTAAACTCCCACTCCCTAATTTATTATTCTAATTTAATTTAGCTTGAATTATGTGGTTGCTACGACTTAGCTTAGTCAGTGGTACATGATTAAATATATAGTAACTTTGAAAACACGCTGGTCTCTTTTCCCGATACTGCTTCACATTTGCATGGCCTCAAATGTACCGTTTACTGTCTGTAAATGTTATATTTTGGTTTACTGTCTAAGAAAAAGGGCTCGACACGTCATTCATTGAAGTGAACTATTGCCATATGTAAGAATCTGCCGCGCTGCCTCGACTTTTATTGCAAACAGAGTAAAGATACAGTATTATAAGGATGTAGTGTGTTGTTCTAGAGATTAAAGCACTTCATTTGTCGCCGTTGGTCTCCGCGCTTCACAGTGAGTCGTGATTTATTTATAACAAAAGAGACGTTGTTTCGTATCGGACTGGTTTTGGTTTAATAAAGATTTAACTGAAGTGCAAATGTGTCTTTGTTTCATGTTTTCCCCGTAAACGTGACATTAAATATGAAATGTATTAGAGAACATGTGCAAGATATGATATGATGAAGCAGCTAAAGTGCGACAACATGACCAGTAGCAAGGCAAGTATTTTTAATGTGCTATATTTATTTGTGTAGCACATTTCATACACAAGGCATTGATTTATGGTCATTCAAATATAATAATAATAATGATCAAATATAACACAAATAATCACTGTACATTAAAAAGAGTAAAGAAAAGTTGTTGCAGCTCAAAAGAACTGTTTTTAACCTGGTTTTGAACCTTGTCAGAGAAGAAGCCTCACATTTTCAGGAAGACTCATGTCAGATCCAGATTTAAGCTGCATGAATCTGAAATGCTGCTTCCCCATGTTTAGTTCTAACTCTGGGACCAGCAGGAGGCCAGTCCCTGTGCTCCTCAAAGTCCCAGTAGGAGGCCAGTCCCTGTGCTCCTCAGAGTTGCTGATTTGTCTCTAACGTATCTCAGATGTACTTTGGAGCTGGGCCTTAATTGACTCAAATACAGCTATTTTTATTTATGCGAAATAAGCATCATTTTATTGCATCAAGGGTACTTTTCAAAGGTAATAGCAGACATGAGATGGTGAAGTCTGTATCATTTGTTGAAGTTGTTGAGAGTTGAAACTATAAAAATAATTGACAGAAAAGTCTATAAAAATAAATAGGACAAGTTTAAACAGACACTCGCTTTTTCCACAGATGTTTATTCACTCATTCATTCATTTTCATCCTTTTATGAGTGTAACAAAAGAAGTATGACTACTTGCCAATAATTACTCTACTTCCACTGGGTCAGATTTGGCAAGTTGAAGAAAATGAGTGCCTGAAAGGCTCTTTGAGCTAACTTACTTTGCACCTGTAAAGGTTCAAACTGTCCAAGAGATAATCTCCAGTTTGAGCTCCTCCACATGCAGCCTGGATGTACTACCCACTAGATTTCTGAAGTCTGTTCTGAGCAGTCTGTTACCTTCACTCACACAGATAGTAAACATGTCCCTTCATTCTGGAATATTCCCAAAGGCCCTGAAAACTGCAGTCATCAGGCCCCTGCTAAAAAAGAGCAGTCTGGATGCCACGGTACTTAACAACTATCGTCCCATCTCAAATCGGCCATTTATGGGGAAAGTCCTTAAAAAAGTTGTCTACCTACAGCTTACTAGATTTCTTATAATCAACAACTCATTTGATATGTTTCAGTCCGGCTTTAGACCCCACCACAGCACTGAGACTGCTCTCGTCAAGGTAACAAACGATATCTGGCTTAACACTGACGCAGGCAAAGTCTCAATCTTAATCTTGTTAGATCTAAGTGCTGCCTTTGACACTGTCGACCATGAGATCCTCTTACAGAGACTAGAGGACTGGGTTGGCGTCGCTGGCATCGCTCTAAGTTGGTTTAGGTCTTACCTTGAAGACAGGAAGTACTTTGTGGAGATTGGAAACTGTGTCTCAGATCATATGGCCCTGACCTGTGGAGTACCACAGGGGTCGATCCTGGGACCTCTTCTGTTCAATCTCTACATGCTGCCGTTAGGTCAGTTAATACGCAGAAACAAAGTGTCCTATCACAACTATCAGAATCAGAATCATTTTTATTGCCACATAAGTAACAGGAAGTCACAGACTTGGAAATTTCTTTGGCTCAGTGCAACAGTCAGAAAGAGATGACAAAAATAAAGAATAAAAAACACTTCTAAGGAATACATTTAAATTTAAAATAGAGTTACAGTTACTATATACAATATACAAGTGCACATGGTGCACACAATGTAAGGTACAGAGAAGTAAAGTGACGTATGATGGGCAGTAAAGTGACTTTATAAAGGGCGGGGAGGTTAAGAAGTGTTCAAGAGTCCAACAGCAGAGGGGAAGAAACTGTTCTTGTGGCGGGAGGTTCTAGTCCTGATGGACCGCAGTCTCCTGCCTGAGGGGAGTGGTTGGAATAGTCCATGTGCAGGGTGAGAGGGGTCGGCCTCGGCCAACGTATAGGTCCTGCAGCGATGGAAGGCTGCGGCCAATCACTTCCTCTGCAGAGCGCACAATGCGCTGTAGTCTCTGTTTGTCCCTGACTGTGGCTCCAGCGAACCACACGGTGATGGAGGAGGTGAGGATGGACTCGATGATGGCCGTGTAGAACTGTACCAACATTTGTGCAGGCAGCTTGGCTTTCCTGAGCTGCCGCAGGAAGTACATCCTCTGCTGGGCCTTCTTGATGAGGGAGCTGATGGGCGGCTCCCACTTGAGGTCCTGGGTGATGGTGGTGCCCAGGAAACGGAAGGTCTCCACAGAGGTGATGGGGGAGTCCATCACGGAGGGTGGGGGTGGGGGGACAGTGCTCTTCCTGAAGTCCACAATCATCTCCACTGTCTTCTGGGCGTTCAGCTCCAGGTTTATGCAACTATGCAGACGACACTCAGATCTATGTCTCACTGACTGCAGGAGAACATGGACCAGTGGACTCACTCCTTCACTGTATCCAACAGATCAGTGAGTGGATGCAAAATAACTTCCTTCAGCTAAACGCAAACAAAACCGAAATGATTGTTTTTAGTCCCCAGAAACAAAGAGAGAGCGTTATCTGTCACCTCCAGTCTCTCGCCCTAAAACCTTCAAACAAGATCAGAAATCTAGGGGTAATACTGGACTCAGACTTAAATTTTAATAGCCACATCAAATCAGTAACATCAGCAGCTTTTTACCATCTAAAAAACATTGCCAGGATCAAAAACATAGTGTCTAAAGCAGACCTGGAGATTCTTATCCATGCATTTGTCTCCAGTAGGTTAGACTACTGCAATGGCCTGCTCACAGGTCTGTCCAAACAGGCTGTAAAACAGCTGCAGTACATTCAAAATGCAGCAGCTCGAGTCCTGACTAGAACCAGGAAGTACGACCACATTAGTCCGGTCCTCAGGTCTCTGCACTGGCTTCCTGTGGCTCAGAGAATAGACTTTAAAACAGCTCTGCTTGTGTACAAGTCTCTCCATGGCCTCGCACCAAAATATATTAGTGACATGTTAGTCCCATATGAACCAGCCCGGACTCTGAGGAGCACAGGGACTGGACTCCTGTTAGTGCCCAGAGTCAGAACAAAACATGGGGAGGCTGCTTTTCAGATTCATGCTGCTAAAATCTGGAACGATCTTCCTGAAGATGTGAGACAGGCCTCCTCTCTGACAATGTTTAAAACCAGGTTAAAAACAATTCTGTTTAGCTGTGCATACAACAGAGGGTTTATATTTTTATCTTTCTTTTTAATGTTCTGTGATTATTTATGATTTTAATGCTATCTTGTTCAGCACTTTGAGTTGCCTTGTGTATGAATTGTGCTATACAAATAAACTTGCCTTGCCTTGCCTTGCCTGTTGAGACTGACTCTTCAGCTGCCTCGCTCACCAGCAGAGGGCGCCATTGTCACGGTTTTGAACCTTCCTCTTACTTTCAGCAGTATTCACCACTTTCTACAGGAGACCACTCTCAGAGCGGAGTTATTGCTTCTTTCTGATACAAGTTCATGTTTTTAATCACATCACATCTTCTTCTGCGTTCAAGAGGCGATTGCTCTAACTTCCACCCTCTCAGCATTGGTTCATGTCTGATGAGTTGAGTTTGAGTTTCATAACAAAGGTTTATTTACCCATTGGGCAATTTATCCTCTGCATTTGACCCATCCTGAAGCCACCGGGGGCCTCTGTCAGGAACAGGGACACATCTATGTTTTTGGTGGTAGGGGAAACAGGAGCATCCGGAGAAAACCTACTTAGGCATGGGGAGAACATCCACTCAGAAAGACTCTGTTCCAACCGGTCACGAATCTAGAACTTTCTTGCTGAGAAGCGAGAGTGCTAACCACTCAGCCACTGGGCCGCCCATCATCTAAACAATATCTTCATAATCTTTACTTGGTATTTCATGTTTTATAATGAGAAACAGTTCTTCTTTTGCTGAAGGGAGGAGCCCTCAGATGATTGAAGCTGAGAGCTGATTGGCTGATAGGAGCTAAGAGCTGATTGGCCGAGTGAGGGTGGTCTCTAAAAAGCTGATCTAAAGATTTGACAGAGGCTAAAAAGACATGAGTGAAAACTAGTGATAAAAACTCGTGAGGTTCATTCTTTCATTCTTTTGAGTCCTAAGTAGCTCTGAAACAGTTGTTCTGTCTTTTACAATCCATGTTTTTCTTGCTCCTTCAATGTAAATGTTACTGCAGTGTTCATGATTTTTCACTGATCCAGACCAGAGCAGAGGGGATGGTCCCAACTAAACAGACCAAGAAGAAACCCACTGGAGGAATACAATTTGTTTTTGTTTTTTGGGGGAAAAATACATATAAAACATTCAGCAGAGAAAATGGGCTTCACAGGGAAAAGGTCTTGGGTTCGATTCGACCTCCGGGACCTTTCTGTGCGGAGTTTGCAAGTTCTCCCTGTGTCAGCGTAGGTTGCCTCTGGGTGCTCCGGTTTCCCCTACCACTAAAACCATGTACAATAGGTAAGGGTTGAATGAGTGTGACAGCGGGACTATAGATGGAAATGGGCTCCTTAGCTACAATTGTATTTTCATTAACACGCACTATCCCAACCAAATAAACAAATAAATATACAAAAATAAAAATAAATGGTCCGAACCAAGCAGACTTTGAAACATCAACCAGAGGAAGCAGCGGCAAAACCAACTCTATACTGTACATATTTATTTGTTTGTTTGGATGTGTTTCTGCTGCTGGACTGGACACCTGGATTTCTCAGGGATCAATAATCTATCTATATATATATGTATTTATCTAGGAGGTTGTATGTTTTATGATCTGAAAGTTGTATTTCCCAGTTGTATGAATGTTGGGGGGCTGGTGTGTCCTTCTACCACAGTCTGTGCTTCCACCAGGATCTGTTTGGCTCCTGGGAGGAAACGTGAGGAGTGACAGGTGCCCGGATGATGGATGTGCAGCAGCTCAGCCATCCATCACACATCTGTGTCTCTGTCTGTGTTCGAGGCTGAAGAACCTGCGGAGACGTCTTCTTCAGCGGTGACATCACTCCGGGGTCGTCTGAAGATCACATCATTCACTCAAGACTCAATATGAAAATAGTTCTCAAGCAAAAACCTGCATTAAAGTCATTTAAAAGTAGACAATGGTGGTAGACAGATAGATAGATGGCAAAAAAAATCTATTGTGGCTAATTAAAATTCTTTCTTTCACTCCACTTTATTGTTCTTTGTACCTGGCTGTAATTTAGATACCGCTGTACAGTAATTAAAACATTAAAAACAAAACAGAACACTGCTAATGTGGGTATTACAGGAGTATACAGTTTTGTTCTAGTTTGCTAATGTTTAGGTATTTTACATTTGGACAGTTTTGTTCAGATACAGATACCGGCTTTTTACTGTTTTCTTTTAGCAAAATATTTACTGTTGAAATAAAAAATAACAGATGAAACTCTTTTAAAGATATATAGGAGGATTTTCTACTTCCGGGTGGATCATCAAGACTATTGGTCCTCCCAACTGTCAATCATTCTGGTGATACACGCTCGTCAGATAAGACCAGAGAATTTTGTTCAAAAAGTGGAGAGGGCGGTTCTTTCCTAAAATTTGGGAAAATCCAGGTTGTTTTTTACTTGTAAAAAGATTATGGCCCTTATTCATTGTTTCAGTCCTGACTTAGACCTACTTTAGTCCTGGTTCAGTCTGCTTTAGTCCTGGTCCAGTCTGCTTTAGTCCTGCATCAGTCTCTTTTTGTCATGGTGTGGATTTTTAGTTGTGTACTTTGGTTTTATTTTGTAATCAGTTCTCTGTGGTTTCATTTCAGTTCTACTTCCTGTCCTGTTCCCCTGTCTTGGTTGTCTGCCCCGCCCTGATGTGTGTCACCTGTGTCTGTCTATACTGTATGTACCCTGTGCTTCTCTCTCCTTGTTGCTGGTCCATTGTATTGTCAACGTCTGTCCTGTAATGTCTCGTCAAGTTCTGTCCTGCTCCTGTTCCTTTGAATTTTTGAGATTTGTTTTCACCTTGGACTTTATTTTATTAAATCATTATTTTTGCATTCCTGCCTTTGGGTCCTACTTCATCTCACGCCACATGACAGCTTTGGACTTTGAGGAAGTCTTTTAGGGTATGACTCTACAGGATTGGCACATCTGGAGACAGACATTTTGGCTCGCTCCTCTTTACAAAAGAGGAGTCAACCATTTGACTCTGACAAACTTGAAAATGGATTTTTTAGGACCTTCTTTCAATGATAGCTTCTTCTTGCCACTCGTCCATAAAGGACAAATTCATTTTTCTTTCACTTAACAGTTGTCTGTTACCGCAAACGTTGGAGCTGTATTAATGCTTTTGCGAGTAACTGCATCTTTTATATGAATCATTTTCAACACTTTACAAAACATTTTATTTTCAGTTTCTGTAAATGTATGTATAAATCATTGTGGAAGCAGCTACTCCGAGTATTGTAATTCACCGTGAGAAAGATATCCAAAATGACATGACATCATCTTAGTCGAGTTAAGCGTCTTGCCCAAGGACACAATGACAGCGAACATCAGTGGGAGTCAATGGAGAAGGCCTCATGGTGGGCTTGAACCCACGACCTCAAGCTCAAAGGCCAATGCTCTACCAACTTAACCACTGTCGTGAGGAAGATATATTGGTGGAAAAATGCATGTTTCTCAAAAGGCCCCATTTAAGATTATAATTGAGAACACATTTTTCCCCACAGACGTTGTGGGTAAAGAGCTGAGAAAATTATAACAAAATTACAGTTTGTCAGAAATATTAAAATGTAGAGGAAGTAGAGCAGTGTTAAAGCTGCAACGACAAGAAGGAGAGTCAAACCCCCCCAGCTCCAGCTCCAGCCACAGCTCTAGCCACAGCTCCAGAGCCAAGCCGCCTCCAGCCCCAGCCCCAGCTCTAGAGCCCAGCCGCCTCCAGCCCCAGCTCCAGCCGCCTCCACCCCCCACAAGCTCATGGACCAGGCCAGATCCAGCCTCAGTGATAATTAGATCCATGCTGAGGTGTTGCGTGCTCCACACGAGCCTCGGCCTCTCTGCGGGACGACCTCCTCACCTCCTGCTCCGCGGTCGCCTTCATCGCAGAAGCTTTCCAGCAGAATAAACACAGCTCTGTAGCGACAAAACCCGGGAGATGTCCAGGAAACCCACTCCTGCAGAGTAAACAGCGGTCTGTAAGCAGAGACAGCGCAGAGAGCGAGAAACCACAAGGAAATCAGCACTCGGATCGTCCGGACAATAGAGGCTTTATGGAAATCAGAGGCAACAGAAAAGTGTAGGATAAAGACGGGATTTGCTCACCTGGATTCTATCAACTACTGTAAGACTGAGGCATTTGGAGACAGTTAGAAAGTAAAGCCAGGATCTCATCTTACTTTGGACAGAGGGCCACAGTTATACAATTCAATTCAATTCAATTTATTCTTGCATGGCCCTAATGTCATTTGGTGAGAGATAAAGGAGCCAAAATGCAGGAATGCCAAAAAAATAAAGATTTAATGATAATAATAAATAATAGTCCAGGGTAAAACAAATCAAAAATCCAAACAAAACTCAGGAACGTAGACAGACAAAGACAATAATGGACCAGCAACAAGTGGAGAGCAGGGGCAGACAATCAACACAGTAAGCCAAACTGAAAGGAGGACTTTACAAAACCGTAGATTTTGTAAAGTCAAACAGTTCAAACTCCAGAGCCATTGGTCCATAAATGTGGTTGACTGTTGAGTGTCCACGGTCCTTAGACCCTGGATCGACATGGAACAGCTCTAATAAATGGATAAAATTAGTCAAAATCTAAAATTTTGACTTCAGCCGAAACCCCTTTTGGTCAGGCACAATTTAGCTCTAAAACTCTTTGTATACACATTTGAGTAGGGATACATTTCGGAATATGACAGTGGCTTTCCCAGAGAAAACATAATGCAGTACTCGTATTGGTCCTCGGTATCGGGAAGTACTCAAATTAAGATATAGCGCTCGTATCGGTTTTGCATCCCTACTTTTTAGTTTTTGTTTCTTCTTGTAAAATGTATAATATCTTTGAAAACTTGTGAGCTAAGATATAACGTTAATAATGCTACTACTTTCTACTACTCTCCAGACAATTCATTTTCAATCACGTAACTTTGAGAAGAAGTGCAGCACTGTGGCAGAGTGGTTAGCCCTCGTAGCGTACTTTGTCCTCTGCATTTGACCTCTCTTGTAAATCAGGTTTCCCTCTCTTTTCTTCTTCTCTCATCTAACAGATGTAGCTCACAGTAGCTCACAGAAGTAGCTTCTAAATTGAATCAAATGAAAAAGGGTCCGGCCCTCCACAATGTACCCATGTCCCCCTGTACCCCTGATCTATAGGTGCTGTTTCTTCTTCTGGGTTCTTTTCTATCCACATGTGTACACAGAAAATATATGGATACAGACGTGTTTAAAGTATTAGCAATGACATAATCAATGAGTCTTCTGGCCCCTGGATGTTCCATGTTCCAGCTTCTTCTCTCTGGCAGAAGGTATCGTTCGCTGAGATGCAGGACATCTCGTTTTGCTACAGCTTCAGTTTGAACAGAGCACTTTAAATGATCTTGAAAAAAAACAAAACAATAATAACGATAATAATTGTTTACATAACCGTACTGTGTGATACAAAAAACTGAATATCTTGTCGGAAACATTTGTGCTTTTAAAACCGCACAACCTGACACCTCGTAAACGTCTCCGTTCTCGTAAACTCTGCTGGACTCGGTTTTACTGGACACGTGAAAACCATTCTGAGAACTTTCTTTTCTGTCCCTTGCTCCTAAATCACGACACAAAACACTACACAAAAGCTGCTTTAGCAAAAGTCTACTTCAGCTTCTCATTACAGGGAACGCAAACATCTCACTTTTACCTGAGACTTTGATGGTTCGAGCGGCGGGGGAGCAGGGAGCACCTGGATGTCACGGTACTTTACAGTCTGCAGCTCCGTAACACCAATGATAATGATAGTGATTGAAGAAACGGAATGGACCGGAATGTGGCGAAAACACAAGGAGAAGCTGAGGCGGAGACAAAAATGACTGAGTAGGAATTTTATCTTTACTCTTTGAGTAGAAGTGAGAGGTGACCTAAAGGTTGTTCACCAGAAAAAAAGTGTTGTTAAACCGTCTTTGTGAAGGGAAAAAACACTGCGAAATGAGACCTGGGCACGGTATTGACCTCACAGAGACAAACTGTGCATGTGGTTAGAAAGTTATCTGCCAGAAATGAAAAGGTTAAAGCTTTAGGTCATGAACAAATCTTCTGATGACCCAGATCTGCAGGACCGTGAACGGGCTCAGGACTCCTGCCTTTTACTCCATTCTCCCACAGTAGCACAAAAACACACTCACCTTGAACTCACTATTTTTTCAATGGTGGGGGAAACTGGAAAACCCGGAGGAAATATACGCAGAACATGCAAACTCCAGCAGAAAGGCCCCGTTGGGAGTTGGAATGGAACCCAGGACACCCAAGTGACAACAATGTGTTCTCCTGTGAGAAAGTCAAACAAGTGTAACTTACCTAGAGCTCAGGCTGCGGTCCACACACACACACACACACACACACACACACACACACACACACACACACACACACAGACACAGGAGGAAGAGCATGACAACCTTGGGACTATTTTTAACAATCCATAAAAATTCTGTGCAAACACTAAAGAGATTCTTTAAAAAATGAACCAAAGAAGAAATTCCCAACATTGAATCATGTGGGTTCAATCCCTCTACTAGACCTACCCCATCTACTCCCACTGTGTCCTCAGGTAAGACACTAACACCACTTTGCCTGAAGCCCCCATTGAAAAACCAAAACGGTGACAGAGCAGCCCTCCTCCTGTGGACTCACCTCCTGCAGGAGGAGCAGAGAGGACCAGCTCCTGCTGGAGAAATTTAAGTACAAGTTTGCCCAAATAGGTTTCAAGATTACTTCTGAATTAATCAAGCGGAAGATGGTTCCAGAGCTCGGGTGCAACACCCTGGAAGGATCCGTCTGCTCTGGTCCTGAAGGATCCGTCTGCTCTGGTCCTGAAGCTGGTGCATGGAACCATCAGTAGACTCAGATCCACAGACCTCAGATCGCTGTAAAGAGGAGTCTCACATAAATAAAGCAGAATCATCAGCCACAGATCACAGAGAAGACGTTTGAGTTGAGAGCGCGTCATCTCTTGGCAGGTCTTCATGACATATTTCAAGTCTTTATCCCGACTGTAGTAAATCTGAGGCCTGCAGACCCTTCACACAGACACACATGGGGTCTGTGTTACCACGGTAACACAGCTGACCAAACAAACAGGAGCCTGACCACTTTAAGCTCTGCGGTTTTGCAAGTACTTCAAAAGATGACGTCATCCAATTCAGGTATCACTCATGTTAGTCCTGCTTTAACCAAATACAGGGCCTTGTTAATGTAGTAATACAGCTTGAACTATTTGTTACAATATATCCTGTAACATCAGTTTTATGTAGCGCTTTTTGGGCTCTTAAAGACGCTTCACATTATTCATTCACTCCATACATGATGGTGATAAACTACTACTGTAGCCACATCTGCCCTGAGGCACACTGACCGAAGCAAGGCAACCAGTATGTGCCATCGGCCCCGCCGCCCACCACCAACCATTCACACACACACCAGACTCATTCAAGGCAATGCGGGTGAAGTGTCTTTCCTTAGGACACAATGGCTGTTTGGCACTTTACAGCTGCAGCCGCCCCACTGTGGCATCTGGTGTTCCCAGAGGTCTCCCATCACAGTATTAACCAGGCCCTGCCCTGCACAGCTTCAGAGGTCTGACGGGATCACATTTTGTCATGTTTAAAGATTGTTTAAAGATTGTATTTCAGTTTTTTTTTAAAGTGAATGTTCACACTCAAGTAACTAACGACTGTGAAGTGAAAGTCAAATGACACATGATTCTGTTATTTAAAAAGTTGGACCAAGTTTTCATAAAGCAGGAGTCTATGCTTTGTGGAACCTCCTTTTGCTGCAATAACAGCAGCAGGATTGTTGGAATCAGGAAGTTTATCCCATTCCTTTTTACAAAACAACTATAAGAAGGTGAAAGGCCCCTCGTCCCTGTTGATGGTTCCTGCTTCCTGGTTGCATCCAGGAACAACAGCTGAGAGTCTCACATCACTCTTCTCTGACAAAGGAGGAAGTCTACGCTCAAACATGTGGCAATGAAGCAAAGCAGGCAAAATAACAGGACATTTAGAAATAAAATACGTACAAACAATTCCCTTTTTACAACTGAGGGAAGTAAAACTATATAAAACAGAACAGAAATGGGAAAAGAAGGTAGATATCGACGTTTCAGAGGATGGGCCTGCTGGCATTTCAGTCTCAGCTGTTTTTCTTTATGTTTCTACTGTCCTGTAAACGCGCTACAACATCGGAATTTCCCCAATGCGGGAGGAATAAAGGTTCTCTTGTCTTTTCTTTACTAAAAAGAAAAGAAATCTCAGCATGTAATCCCCAATCCTACCACCAGGAAGAGATGTTGAGTTACATACATATACATTTTTAATATCAAACATGGTTTCAAGTACATAATATTTCTAATGAAATGCATCTAACTAGTTCCTGGCTCTAAAGCGGTTCAGTGATATCACTCTGTCACATCTTTGAATCAAATTTTCAGACAGTAAAGTGAAAAAACCATGAGTCAGTATTTTGCTGTGAGTACAACAGAGACTCCTGGGGCTCTTTCTATTGAAAAATATAACATTCTTATACAAATATAATGTGTGCACAACATTCTCTCTGTTGGAAAACACACAATCCTGTTACTGGTGATGCCCCATAAGGCGGGTTAGGGTCCTGATGTCCTGCTGTTCTGATGTCCTGCTGTCCTGATGTCCTGATGTCCTGATGTTCTGATGTCCTGCTGTTCTGATGTCCTGCTGTTCTGATGTCCTGATGTCCTGTTCTCCTGATGTTCTGATGTCCTGCTGTTCTGATGTCCTGCTGTCCTGATGTCCTGATGTCCTGATGTTCTGATGTCCTGCTATTCTAATGTACTGCAGTCCTGATGTCCTGATGTTCTGATGTCCTGATGTCCTGCTGTCCTGCTGTCCTGATGTCCTGATGTCCTGATGTTCTGATGTCCTGCTATTCTAATGTACTGCAGTCCTGATGTCCTGATGTTCTGATGTCCTGATGTCCTGATGTTCTGATGTCCTGCTGTTCTGATGTCCTGCTGTTCTGATGTCCTGATGTCCTGTTCTCCTGATGTTCTGATGTCCTGCTGTTCTGATGTCCTGCTGTCCTGATGTCCTGATGTCCTGATGTTCTGATGTCCTGCTATTCTAATGTACTGCAGTCCTGATGTCCTGATGTTCTGATGTCCTGATGTCCTGCTGTCCTGCTGTCCTGATGTCCTGATGTCCTGATGTTCTGATGTCCTGCTATTCTAATGTACTGCAGTCCTGATGTCCTGATGTCCTGATGTCCTGTTCTCCTGATGTTCTGATGTCCTGCTGTTCTGATGTCCTGCTGTCCTGATGTCCTGATGTCCTGATGTTCTGATGTCCTGCTATTCTAATGTACTGCAGTCCTGATGTCCTGATGTTCTGATGTCCTGATGTCCTGCTGTCCTGATGTTCTGATGTCCTGCTAATCTGATGTCCTGCTGTCCTGGTGTCCTGCTGTTCTGAGATACTGCTGTCCTGATGTTCTGATGTCCTGCTGTTCTGATGTACTGCTGTCCTGATGTCCTGATGTTCTGATGTCCTGCTGTTCTGATTTACTGCTGTCCGGATGTCCTGCTGTTCTGATTTACTGCTGTCCTGATGTCCTGCTGTCCTGATGTTCTGATGTTCTGATGTACTGCTGTCCTGCTGTCCTGCTGTCCTGATGTCCTGCTGTTCTGATATACTGCTGTCCTTATGTCCTGCTGTCCTGATGTTCTGATGTCCTGCTGTTCTGATATACTGCTGTCCTGATGTCCTGCTGTTCTGATATACTGCTGTCCTGATGTCCTGCTGTTCTGATATACTGCTGTCCTGATGTCCTGCTGTTCTGATTTACTGCTGTCCTGATGTTCTGATGTCCTGCTGTTCTGATATACTGCTGTCCTGATGTCCTGCTGTTCTGATATACTGCTGTCCTGATGTCCTGCTGTTCTGATATACTGCTGTCCTGATTTCCTGCTGTTCTGATTTACTGCTGTCCTGATGTCCTGCTGTTCTGATTTACTGCTGTCCTGATGTTCTGATGTCCTGCTGGTCTGATGTACTGCTGTCCTGATGCTGACACGCCCCCATCTCTTCTACATGTTTCCATCATGAGTGTTTTACATTTGAAACCATGAACAGGTGGATCATTGGGTTCAGGTCCAGCCACAGCTTCACTCACTTTGACACAATACAATTTATTCTTGTATAGCCCTAAATCACAGCAGTATCATCTCAGAGACTTAACAAAACCATTGAAATCACCAACACAGATCAGAGAATCAACAGTTAAAACACATAAAGAATATAGAACACATGTTGATAATGTCATACATGTTAAAGTGTCCAACAAACCCTCCTACATCGGCAAGGAAAAACTCATAAGAAAAACCCAGTGGGAAAAAACTGAGAAACCTCGGGGAGACCCACATATTGAGAGAGGGATCCGTTCCACACGCCGGACGGGCTATAGATCCAGGACCTATGCTGCAGAACATGGACCAGGGCCACGCAGCGGCCGCAGAACGTGGACAGGTCCGGTGCAAGTTTTGTGCAAGTCGGCAGAGCTCAAGCCCCTGTGAGTCCAGAGTCCTCTCTGATGACGTCTGTTCATGATCTCTGAGATCTCTGAGATCCCTGACAGCTGTCTGTACCATGTGGCCGGTGTAGATATCACTGAATGGAACAACTGTTATAGTATAAAGTATGGCAGCGTATAAAGTGTAGTAGCGTATACTGTAAAATATAGTAGTGTATAAAGTATAGTAGTGTATATAGTATAGTAAAGTATAGTAGTGTATAAAGTATAGTAAAGTATAGTAAAGTATAGTAACGAAAGCTTCCTTCTATGAAGAAGCGGTCAACTCCCACTCGATCAAACCACCTCCACTCGGTCTGAGACCTTTGTGATACTACGCTGACTTTCATCAGTAACAAGACCGTTGTTAAAAGTATCTTTGATGATGTTTTCAGTGGTGCTCAGGTTGTTGTGGAACCACAACTAATGTTAGTCTGTAAACAGAGCGTATCCATGACAACGCTGCATGAGTGTCTTTAACAGTGCGGTGAGCCGCAGGGGCCGACCGCAGGGGGCCCGAGCCGACAGAAAAGCTGTGTTCTCTGCTGAGGGCCCCGCTCCCTGCACATGTGTGATGATGTCAGCAGTTACAGGTACAGGCTCTGGGCTCATTTAACCTCATATTTACAATTGCAGAAACACAGGCGCTAAAGACAAGTTTTGATCCATGGTGCTTGTTGGAGTAGCAGCAGATTAGAACTAGATATATAGATACATTGATCCCAGAAAGAGAAGTTCCGGGGGCCGCAGCAGAAACTCAAAAACAAACAAACAAACAATTGGGTGATGTCGGCAAAGTCTGTTTGATCTGGACCATTTTGTTGTATTTTTCTTTATGAAAATAAATCTCAGCTTTATTTCATTAGATTTATTATCATATGCTTTATTTGCATTTTTCTATCATTCCTCCAGTGGATTTCTGCTTGATGTGATTGGTTGGGACCATCCTCTCTGCTCTGGTCTGGATCAGTGTAAAACCATGAACTCTGTGCTGCCGTAACATTTACAGATAGAAAATCTAACTATTGTAAAGCTTAAAACAACAACTGTTTTCAGGGTTACTCAGGACGTGATACAAAAAGTAAAATTAAATCAAGGTTTAAAACAAGTTGAAACCAGTCCCTGCTTCTCACATTTATCACATGTGACAGTCTAAATACGGACGTCTTCTTTTAAACAAAGACACCTGTTGGGCCTGATGGAGTTTCCCTCTAATGAGAGCTGGACACATTTGTCGACAGTAGCAGTGATTTCATTGGAAAATACTAAACATCTGTAATCCACAAAGCAACATGTAACCCCCTGACGTAACGGTAAAATACAGTACATGCATGTTTAAAGTCCTACATCTCTCATCAATGAGGCCGTTAGGTTCCTCTCCGTCCTCATCCCACAGACGGCCGGGGGGCAGAGGTCGCGCCGTCTGGGAGGAAACAGCAGCCGCCGCTAAATCAACCGCATCACAGCAGCAGAGGCATAGTTGGAGCGTGATGTCAGCCGCCTCCACAGGACGCCACTGCGGATAACGGTTTCTCTGGCGTCGGGAAATGAGTCAAAGGTTTACGAGGTTAGCGATGATGGGGTTGGTATAAGACGGAAAGAGGTGATGATGGTTAGAAGGCGGAGAGGGGGAAGACAAGGCTTTCATCTGGTTTCATCGGAGAGAAACATGAACCTTTACTTAAGAAGTACTTATGACGTTATTTATGAAGTACTTTTCACAAACTTTTAGTCACAATGAGTATTCTATCACATCAAATACTTTTGAATGAGCTGGAAACGGCAGCACGTCCTAAGTCGCTCTGAAGCAGTTGTTGAGAAGAGGAGAGTGGAGAGGAGAGCAGAGAGTACAGGAGAGAGGAGAGGAGGGGAGAGCAGAGAGAAGAGGAGGGCAGAGAGGAGAGAAGGGCAGAGAGGAGAGGGGAGGGGGAGGAGAGAGGAGAGGGGAGGGGGGAGAGAGAGGAGAGATGAGAGGAGAGAGGAGAGGAGAGCAGAGAGGAGAGGGGAGGGGAGGGAGAGAGAGAGAGATGAGAGGAGAGAGGAGAGGAGAGCAGAGAGGAGAGGGGAGGGGGGAGGAGAGAGGAGAGATGAGAGGAGAGAGGAGAGAGAGCAGAGAGAGGGGGAGGGGAGGAGGAGAGAGAGAGAGAGGAGAGGAGAGGAGAGAGAGGAGAGAGAGAGAGGGGGGGGGGGAGGAGAGAGGAGAGAGGAGAGATGAGAGAGAGAGAGAGAGGAGGGCAGAGAGGAGAGGGGAGGGGGAGGAGAGAGAGAGAGATGAGAGGAGAGAGGAGAGGAGGGCAGAGAGGAGAGGGGAGGAGGAGGAGAGCAGAGAGGAGAGGGGAGAAGGAGGAGAGAAGAGAGGAGAGAAGAGAGGAGGGCAGAGAGGAGAGGGGAGGAGGAGGAGAGCAGAGAGGAGAGAGGAGAGAGGAGAGGAGAGCAGAGAGGAGAGGGGAGGGGGAGGAGAGAGGAGAGAGGAGAGATGAGAGGAGAGAGGAGAGGAGGGCAGAGAGGAGAGGGGAGGAGGAGGAGAGCAAAGAGGAGAGCAGACAGGAGAGGAGAGGAGAGAGGAGAGAGGAGAACAGAGAGGAGAGTCGAGAGCTGAGAGGAGACAAGAGAGGAGAGATGAGGAGAGAGGAGAGCAGGAAGGAGAGGAGAGGAGAGCGGAGAGCTGGGAGCAGAGAAGAGAGGAGAGAAGAGGAGAGCAGGGAGTAGAGCAGAGAAGAGAGGAGAGAAGAGGAGAGCAGGGAGTAGAGCAGAGAAGAGAGGAGAGAAGAGGAGAGAGGAGAGAAGAGGAGAGAGGAGAGCAGGGAGGAGAGCAGAGTGGAGAGGAGAGCAAAGATCTGATGGGATCTGGCTTCCACCTGCACGTACGGCCACAATAACGATTAAAAGTAAAGTTGTGTTACTGTCGAAGGTGGGAGAAACAGTTCGTTGGACCTGGTTTTAAAAATTATTTATCATAAAATCCATCAAAACAAATGAAAGCAACACAAACCTAAGAAAAAATATGGGTTAAAAAGAGGGCTAAAATCATGTTTTCCAGTTTCCTCCTTGTCCTCAGATCTCCAGTCTTTTATTTTATATACCCAAGGCAATACTCAATACCCTTATTAAAAGTATAGTGTTTTGTACTGGTTCAGACTGGAGCAGAGAGGATTCATGGTCAGAGAACCAAGTGGATGAAGATTCACTGGAGGAATGCTAACTTTTTGAAATATACTAACAAAGCATTTAGCTTTTTACTTTGGACTAGAGCAGAGAAAATAGTGCGAACCAAGCGGCTACTCCACCTTGTGACCCGTCCTGCTCCACCCAGAGGCTACTCCACCTTGTGACCCGTCCTGCTCCACCCAGAGGCTACTCCACCTTGTGACCCGTCCTGCTCCACCCAGAGGCTACTCCACCTCTTCTGCTGTGACTAGATGGACTGTTGCTGATTATTACTATTGCTAGCTTTTTAGAAAGATCTATTTTATTTTATATTTTTGCTAATGGACACCTGAATATCTCCTACCAGGATCAATAAAGTATCTATCTATCTATCTATCTATCTACAGTATCTAAAACCCACCACCCATTTTGCCCCCACCGACAATACAAGTTACAGACACGTTGTAAAATCCAAATAGTTCATATACTTTTTGTTCAATTCACCTTCATCACTGAACCCAGACGTTTGATGACTTTTCCAGCCGTGCAAAAAACAAATCAACTCAGAACCATGAGTATAAATCCATCTCTGAAAAGTCCTCATGTGCAGCAGACAGGTTTAGGTTACACTGTGGAGACATCCCAACAGCACCTCCATATATCCTCCGTGTACGTCCACACAACCCGACCCCTGCAGCAACGCAAACACATGACTTCACTGCTCTGAACACGCTGCGGACCCGTTGGGAACAATTACAAAGAGAAGGAGAGGAAAACCCACGCCGCGGTCTCCGTAGGTGTGCGGCGAAATGGCAATCCAGCTCGTAACTTTATGTTCCAGCTCATTGGTGCATGGGGAGGTTTAATTTTGATTAATGGTGCCATTAAACACATGAAAAAAAGCAGAGGCCAAATGAATCAATCTGGGTCTGGCCCCGGCTGCGTGAGCGGTGGTGAAGGCTACGGCGAGTTCGCATAAACGTGTAAATCAGACGAGGTAGAGGTGAGAATGATCTGGGGAAAAGGGAAGAGGTGATTGCTGGATAGTTTGGCAATTGGTTCTTATGATAAATGCATTCGGCAATGTCTGAAAATAACAGCAATAATTATCTGAAAGTCCCCCAGCGTGGGACCAATAACTAGTGTCTCAACATAGATGAAAAAAATAAATAAAATAGAGATCTGACTGAGTTTAAAAGGCCATCTTCAAGTGTTTTTTGCTCTAGGGCAGTACGGGGCAGGGGTACACTTAACTCCCCTCGGAAGAAAGACAAATTCTATCATTTGAGAACAAGTGAATAAGAACACAGAGATACAATGATGGGCAAAAGAGAAGTCCAAAAATCTGTACTCTGTAATTCTAAGGCTCAGATTCAGATTCATTTTATTTGCCATTTGCAGTAAAACCACATTGGAATACATTTGCAAACGTCCATAGATACAAGTACATAGATAAAACATTGTTAAAAGTACAGGAAACAAGATAAGATAAAGCTTTATTTGTTTGTTAACGGAGGAAATAAGAGACTCTGGTTTTGCACACATGAAGCAGGATCAACTATTTAAAATAATAGATAATCAAATAAAAATAATAATTATGATATAAAATAGTAGCTATAATTGCACATGGTTCAAGATTAAGTCACGTGTGGAGTTTACACGGTAGTCAGCAGAATCAGGAAGTTTTTACAGATATTTCTTTGTATTCTAGCAGCGAAGAATATGAGCAGAAGAAACAATAGTAATAATTGCAGCAGGTAAAGTGACTAGTGGATTATCAGAACAGGTGAATGACACGTGCACAGACTCAGCAGTCCAACACTAACAGGAATCTCTCTTTAACACATCAAGGGTGAATAAGTCTGTCACTGAAGCTACTCACCAGAGCAGACAGAGTGTCCTGCAGGGGGCGACAGTCATGGTCCAGCATAGATGTTAGTTTGTCCAGGACCCTCCTGTCCCCCACCTGCTGCACTGTGTCCAGGCAACACAGCTGGACTTCCTGATGTTCCAGCTTCTTCCTCTCTCTCTCCGTGATGCTGCTGCTCCAGTCAAATTAAAAGTGATATTGAAAGAAAAGAAGCCATTTCCAGAAGTTATCCACAAGGAGTCTACTGGGAGAGTTTATCCTGTGGTTTTAACATGTTTTTGGGACAAACATCATCAAAACGCTGGTAGTAGTGAGTCAGTTTATCCTTTTCAACTGTGTGTCTCCTCTCGCTCATCGTTCACACCTCTGGCTCCACAGATGTCGGGTTTCTTTGGTGCTGAGAAAAGCAACTCCTCAAACACCTCCTGCTCCCACTCCAGGTTCCACTCCAGGTGTGTACAGAGGCCACAAGCTTTTTATACTACTTCTACTGACACTCCACGTTGCATCTATTTATTTTCTCAATGATTGAAAAAAAAAAACCCCTCAGTGACAAATATCATGTCGTAATCCTGTTATCACTGAACACACAGATCACTCCTTCAACGCTGCACTAACTGACTTTATTTTTGTATTCATTACGAAAATTCAATCCATATCCATCCAGTGCATTGGGACATACGTCCTTTTGAAGAAAAAGTAGCGCAGATTTGTCCTGGCGTGTTATTTAATTTCAGATCGAGTTTTGGTGAAACAAGGAAGTTGTTTCGGGTCCAGATTGTGACCAATCACAGCGGACCACTGGCCCCCGCTTTCTTGAGAAAAGCCACAGGTCTCTTGTTAGCACAGACAGCTGAGGTAAACAAGAGGCTAACCTGAAACTCCCCGTGTCTTCGTTTCCGGTTACGGCTTACACAGCAAAACAGCCATCCAGAAGAATGTCTCGTTCCTCCGCGCTTCCCGGTTCAATCATTCTTTGGTCACACCGTCCACGTTCAAATGTGTCAATATTGTGAGACGTGAGCTCCGTATCCAGTTAGCATGAGCAGAGGCGAAAGCTCCGTGCGGGGAGGTCGAGCAGAGAGCGCGAGCTCAGCGTTCTGATTCGAAAGTTTCTCAAAGTCAGTTAGTGCAGCTTTAATGAACATATTTATTTTGAGAATGTTGCTTTAGAATGTGAAAAACTCCTAAGTAGAAAATGTGTGCATAAGCTTTAGGGTAGATTTCTGTCCATGACCCTGACCACCGCAGAGTACTTCCCTTTAGCTTGTTTGAATGTACTTTGTTCTGACATTTCCTTTCAGAACAAATGTTTTAATGTACAGACTCACTGCCAGTGGCAGTGAGTCTGTACATTACAACATTTTCTCTTAGTTTATAAATAGCTGGTTCTCCTCTTTGCAAAGTCTTTTGTCCGGTCAGCTGTCGAGTGACATCAGAGGACGTGGAAGTCTGGGGAAGCCCCGAGTGCGAGAGTAAGGTGGTGGAACAAAGCCTTCCCGGCAGAGATAGGACAAATGGGGGCAGCTGTCTGAGACCCTGCTGTGTGTGGGACACTGCGGCCGGGACGGGATCACCACTGTCTGAAGAATACACGGTTCTCAAAGACATTTCTGAGCTTTGAACCATGTTAGAACAATGTTACTTTCAGTTGTTCCTTTGGATTCACCATATTGGATGTACAATTATATATAAGCAGTGTAATGTCCCACTTCTACCACTAGATGGAAATGTTGAGCTTAAACGTCTATTTTCAGAAGCATAACAGAGTTAATGTTTATACATTTTCTAGTAAGAAAAAATCTATAACATGCCATAAATCTGAGTTTAAACAGTGCTCGCCAAAGAAGGTGCTGTTGATGTCTCCTTAACCCGCTCTCGTAAAGTCGGGATCAAGGATAATGCAAAAGAATAATGTTGTAATTATATAATATGATCAGAGAGTGAGCCTCCTTTGAATATCATGGGAGCGATCTAGAAACGACCAAGAGATGTGAATCTGTCGAACGCACACTATTTAACAATTCTGCAGCTAACTTTAGATGCTACACCTAAAGAGCAGTGTAGCATCTAAAGCAATCTCAAATGGTGTAAATTTGAGAGCTTTTGAACAAACAAAATGTTTTACTCCCCATGTAAAACTTTGGCTCACTAACGCTGAAGTTCCATATTTTCCACATTCAGGAGTTGAACATATATATGTACTGAATTTCATAGCTGTACGACATAATTTCAGACCGACCGACCCACCTTGTGCTAGAGCTGGAGGAGTGATGTCATCAGTGTGGCACGTGAATCTTGGGAGACAGTGGTTCGTGCGACAGTTACACACAGACGGAGCTACATTCTACATGTATTCGTTCGGAAAGCAATAAAAGTGCTTCATAAAGGTGACTTTCCCTCGGTCAGATAAACCGTATATTTGATTTGCTGTGAAGGAATCCCCTTTGCAGCAGAGCAGTGGGTCAAAGCACACAGCCTTTTACAGCCGTATCCGTGAGAGCTCCTGAGCTTTCTCACTGTGTTGAACTTGGAATCCAACCCGAGAAGATTGAGATTTAAGGCAAGTTCTGTCACATGTTTCAGGCCCCACGGGTCAATTTTCGAACCCGAAATTAGGTTTATTCATCTATGCGATCCGAGAAGTGAATGTGTCTTTGGTTAAGAGAGTATTAAGAGAGTCCCCCGCCTGGTCGAGGTTTTTGGTTCATGCCACAAACCACAGAAGGAAAATATGGAGTGAACCCAGAGTGAGGGCGCAGTGAAGTCAGCAAAAAATCTATTACAAAGGTTTTGGATGCAATATTACTGATTGTAATGTTGCAATAACACTTATGCGACTACAAACATAAAGGTCAAGGACTTTTGAGAGCATTTGACAAATTTTAAAGTAGCAATTTGTAAGACTTTCATGTCAAGTCATCATTAAATGGCCCTAATCTGTCAAAAGGCATTTATAAATCATGGTCTTTTCCAATACTTTATCTGATAACAGAAGTTCAGAGATATTCGAATTTCAAAATTGGATATCCAGCCAACTTATTGTTTTCATTTCATTTTCCAATCAGAAAGTCTGTGATCCGGGCGCCAGAACTCATCACGTCAAGCCAAAGTACCATGTGGCCGCAGAACTAAAAAAAGTCTTGTTATGATTCTCAAATCATTAACGACAAAACAAGGAATAAAACCAGGATTTCTATCTTTATGAAAAAGGTGTTGGCTATGGATTTCTTGTTGACAAAACTCTTTCAACAGGTATGGTCCCAGATGGATTCATATGCATTCATGCATATCTGGCAGAGTGGGAGAGGTTGCAGTACCACTTTTTTTTAACCAGATTTTTACATAATTCTCCTTTAAGAGTGGACATTATTTACACAATCAGTTGTTTTCATGAGATGATTATTTGAGTGTTATATTTTCTCCTCTGACCGCTGCCAGTGACACAGACTCTGTTTTACTTTGTTACTTTTTTACTTATAGGGAAAAAAAAAATTACAAGCAAGTATCATGGCTCAGACTCATGTTATATTTTTTACATTAAATATATAATGTCGAGTATATAACAGACATTATTCATGACACTCAAAGATGCTTCAATTCAATTTATTTTGGTGTACCTTTGAATCGCAACAGCAGTCGACTCTGAGGACGTCACCAACAACAGATCAAAGAAACAAACAGTTCGAACAGAGAGAATACAATTAAAAAACACTGGAGCCTTAAGCCTGGTTCACACGGCAGTATAATTAGGCCGATTTTGGACCCGATTTTCCCCTACGACAATCGTAAGAACGCTCCGAATATCGTAACAAAAATCTGATGGAATTTCCTGCCGTGTGTGGTGTCTTAAGACTGTGCTCGTCGCTCGGAAGGACTTCGGGACTGCTCCGATCTCAATATCGGGGATATCCAACATGTTGGATTGTTTTGGCCCGATTTCTCCTCGTGTGTGGTGTCCCCCGAGGACAGACGAGCACGTTGCCATGACTGCGGCGTGTAACCAATCAGAAGACGAGACAAGGCGGCGAGGAAACACCGTAAAAAAACAACTCACCTCCAAATCACGATGAAGCAAGTTTAGTCCATGCTCGTGTTGTCTACACTTCTTTGACCATCGCCCTTTCTTCTGATTACGTTTTTTCTCTGCTAAAAACAAACTATCGCCACTGCATCCTCTTCGTCCGCCATGATTGTTTACTCTGAAGTCACGCTTGATCTCGAGAGATTTTGTGAAATTTCCATCTGATCTGGGAATGCTCGGGCGGGGAAATCGGTTCGTGTGTGGTGTGTGTGGTTTGCGTGATTTTTCCGTGTGGCTGCACCACACACTGTACGACCAAAGTGGTTAGACCCATGATTTTTCATCTCAGTGTGTGAGGTCTCACACAGAGAAAATCGGCCGACAATTTTAAAATTGTCTTGCGTGAACCAGGCTTTAGGTCCATAAAAAGCAGGACGGCAGATTTCCATAATCTTCATAAATATTCTAAAAAGTCCCGGATCATCCTTGTCCTTAGACCCTCCTGCATCTGAGACAACAAGAGTTGCAGATTAATGGAAAATCTGCATTTTTCCCCACCTGTAGAATTTCTAAGTATTTCTAAGTCTTACCTGTGTTTAAAGCCTTGATAGAGACTGTCTGCTTCTTTGATGTGGATGGGGAGCTGATTCCACATAAAGGAGCTTGGAAGCTAAAAGCATTTGACAAACTGGGAACAACCCTCACAGTGAGAGAGTTTGGTTGATATACTAACAAATTATATCATATAATTGATGTTGGTCGGCCGATGAGATTGATCATTCTGACCAATTACCAATTTGTGTTGGTTGGTGCTAAAGAAGCCAGTAGCTTCGGCCTTCAGATAGAGAGAGTCCTGTTAGATTGATGAGTTCAACTTTAACCACAGTTGCTTAAAAGTGTTATCAAAACGCAACCCTTTTTTTGATAGATTGTTTTAACCAAAATATTAGACGGACACAAATGATATCAGTTTGTTTTTTGAGAGCTGTGTTCTTTCCCCATTGTGTGCTCTGTCTATATGTCCTTTCGTAGTATATATGGTTTATATCAGTGTCTCCCAAAGTGGGGTCCGCGGCCCCCTGGTGGGCCGCGTGGGTACTGCGGGGGGGCCGCGGGAGGTCATAAAAAAAATAAAAAAATAATATAATTATTTAATGTTAAATTTATAATGTTTTGTTTGTAATATTAAAATATTTGTGTTCATTATTTGACTTGAATAAGCCACTGTAATCATTTTTGTATTACAATGTTTGTAGCAGAGGCTATTTCCCCAAAATAAAATAAGCAGAAGAGCCTATTCTTAATGTTGTCTTCTTGGTTATTATTTTGGGGGGGCCACGCAGACCCATCAGATTTTTAAGGGGGCCTCGGTGTTACTGAGTTTGGGAATGGCTGGTTTATATAATTCATCGGGAACACACTGGACTCTTGCTGACATCCATACATGCTTTCCTAGGCACATTTTCTATTTCATCTTTGTCTTCTTCCAAAATCCTTTACCCCCCTGAGTGTGCAGAGTTGGCAGGGGTTCTGTTAGGTCTGCTGCTGATATTATCCAAGCAGCACAGAGCACCATTGTATCGTAAATCACATCATTTTGCTTGGCCCCTGAAGAAGCTTTAGTTTCTGCAGCTTTGCTCGCTCGTCCGTCTGTCACAGCGAGAGAAGAGCAAAGAGAGTCTTATGTAAGCGCGCTGTAAACGAGTGGCTCTTTAAGTTTTACCTGCAAATAAATACTGGCATCGCTCAGCTCAGGCACAGATGGCAAACTGCACAAAGCTAGAGCCAGAAATGTATTTATAACGAGCTTCCAACTTGGACTTAGGAAGCAATTTATCTGGAGGTTTGTGGCATTATGTAAGGGTATAACTACAGTACTAGGCCTGTATTGGCATGAAGAAAGAGGAGAGGAGGAGGTGGAGGAGGAGGAGGTGTTGGAGGAGGAGCAGAGTGAGGAGCAGAGGAAAGGACGGCGGTGTAGTGGAGGAAGGAGGATCAGACAGTGGTGGGAAGGAGTGGGAGGGAGTGAAACGGAGGGGCAAGGGGGAGGAGGAGTGAGGAGCAGAGAGAGGCAGGAGGGACGACCGGAGACGGAGAAGCAAAGGGAGAACCAGAGATAGAAGGAGCATAGGGGGAGGAGTAGAGGGAGGCAGAGGACCAGAGCTAGTACAGTAGGTGGAGCAGAGGGGGGGAGTTGGTAGAGCAATGGTCGTGGGTTCGATCCCCCCACGAGACCTCCTCCATCTGCTCCCACTGAAGTCTGCGGTTGTTGTGTCCTTGGGCAAGACAAAAATCCCACTTTACCTGAATCCCTCAATGAAACACCAAGTCTTGTCTGAGTCATCACTGACGAAGCAGCCATCCTTCAGGCATGTGAGGGTGCTATGAGCATTAGGGGGCAGCTCTGAATAGAAACCCAGATTTTCCTCCACTGGTTATTGCACACATTTAAAGCTGTATACACGTGACTCAAAACATATGAATTCTTCAGCACATGTTTTTTTTTCATTTCATTCTTCGTTCAGACTGAACCAATGACAGCACAAGTACAATACCCCTTAGTCCCAGCAGAGGGCAGCAGATTTCACAGTTCAGCTTTGATTCTGCTAATAACATATTTCAGTCATAATCTGACCCGCCGCATTGTAAGTCACAGGGCCGTGACTAATGGGATTTCTGCCATCAGCGGATTACGCCTGCCCCTCCATTTTACATATAATCTTTATTAATTTAACACGCGCCTTCATCATAATGTGCCACCTCTGAAAAACCAGTGAAGCCCGGAGAATTTTCAAAGATTCGGGCCAAGTTTTTGCTAACATTTCCTGTAGCTTTTCAAGATGCCGCACCAAATCCATTTTACTTTACCAATAGTGACGGGGGATTAGTCTCAATGACAAAAGGGGGCTTGTCACTACAATTTCTTTTTTGATCAGAAATAATGCACTACTTCATCACCTCCTCCCGTCGCGCGGTGACGGAGAAATTATGGAGCTTTCCAACGTGGAACAAAGCAATGGAACTCTGCGGTGATGAATCTCTTTGTTGTCGGCTGAGTTAAGATGGTGGTGTTTGGAGGAGACTGGACCATGGCAGAGGATGATGAAATGTTCCTCTATAGGTTTAGAGTCAAAGAAGGTCGCAGGGGCTGGTCTACGCTGTTGGCTAATGTAGCGCTCAAAGCTAATGGCGTGACGGGGTAGCGAGCCGTGAAGGGCGGATATACACTGAAGTGACCCGGGGAACAGGCCGCATTGTCCTCTGTCCGTGCATGTATAGGGGGTCTTTAGAATACTGCTGCAGGTATCTGAATGTGTCGAGGGCATTACAACATTGAAACGATGACTTTGTTTTTAAAATCTAGTTCCAGTAAAGCCAGAATGTCAAGTCAAACCTGGAAACAATATATAAGAACATTCAGACACCAAACAAAAATTATGAATAAAAGCAGAATGTGACATAGGCCCAAGATTCTTATCAAGTAAAAGCAAAAACTTGAAGCAAAATTGACTCCGTAAAACCACCAGATCGGATTAAAAACCCAAAGCTGGAAAACCTTCAAACAGCGTCTCAGCTGTCGGTGGAAAATAGTCCTGCTACAGTTGCTACGATTGTCGGTGCAGAAGTTATCGAAGGAAGAACCTAAGGATAAAGATAAGTTTGAAGAGGTCATCAAAAAGTTATGTTATTAATGAAAGCAAAAACAAACGGGCAAGTTCAAAGGCAAGGATATTTATTACAATTGCAAGTCTAAAAATGAATCCCACTGAACAAAAATGTGTCACACCAAGAAACAAGTTAATACTATTTAAGAATTATATTGCTGTATGTTTACGGTACAGCTGAAGGAAAATGCTACATCTGAAGTTCACGCCCCTCGGAGTGTACCAACACAAACACAAACAGAGGTTATTGAACATGTCAAGAACAAATCCCATGGATCTATTATAATAACTGGATAGGGTATTACTAGCTTGGAGCTGAAGAACCCATGTGCTCGGGGGATTCTCGCGGTACTGCAGACTGAACCAGACTAAATTCACGTGGGCTACCCAGAGATTTTCCCCATAGAACTCAATGTAAATTAAAACAGCGCGACCTCAGCTGACAGAGAACCTACAGCTTTAATAAAGGTTAGGGTTGATTTTGTGGGAATTTTAGTGTCCCTTGTCATCCTGAACTTTTTTTCTTTAAATCTACACTTTAGTGCCACAAACTCTGCTCGTCTGGCTCTCGCTCTAACTCCCGCTCCGATGAACTGCTCTGATTGGTCAGAGCGCGGCCAAGCCCCTCTGTGCACGTGCGTGAGACCCGGTGTGAGACCCACACAAGCGTGTTTGGCGCATCGCATTATGGGAGATTATCCACTGCGCAGAACCGGGAGGACCAGACGATGCCCAAATACAGGTTTCCCATAGATCTTTGCAAGTTCCAGGCGACTTCCGCTAATCTTTCAGCCCCCATGCCGTCACAAAGCGCCACTGAGCACAACCATTCATTTGAATAGGTCGCCATCTTGGATCACCGGGGCTTGACAAATCCCCATCAGAGGAGATCCTGAGTGACATGGCTGACATATTTTAGAAAACTTGATGGTTCAAAGCTGAAGTTGGACCAGAAGCAGCAGGTCACCACTTTCAATAGGTTCTTTGATCGCTGCTGTTTTCAGATGCTTTCCTTCAGCTTTCTTTCCTTTCTGGAAGATCTCCTTCAGAGAGCCATGGAATGATACACTTGAATGGACAACAAAACATGAGAAACAGTTTTATTTGAAAAGATGAAATGAACAGTAAGAGTTGAGTTGTAACATTCTTAGATCCTTCTAAACCAACCAAACTCTCTACAGATTCCTAGGACTAGGAGCCCATCATTAAAGGAATTGAGAAAAGTGGCAACCTGTGGCAGATGCATCAAGAACAAAGACTGAACAATACTATAGAAGGAGACGCTGGGTTTGGTTTTTGGATGTGGGAGGTTTCACATCTATGTTTATGTGGTTCTCACATTCACAGCTGTGATGGATCATAAACCACTTATTTACATACGACAAAAGAACCTGTGACATATGTCTGAAGCATCACTACCAAGTGAAAGACCTCTCCACATCTGAACAATCTGTCCCAGCCTCCTCAAAGAATCATTGACTCCAACTCACACTATCCAGAGATTGTACTCAATAGTACAACTGTGCGGGAAGATTAGAGTAGATTTATAGAAAAATGATGGATTTTAAAAGACAAAAAAATTCCTGATGACAGGGAAGACTAAAATTCCTATATAATTCGACCTATGCGAAAGCTGTAGGCTCTAGTATGACAGCTGAGGATGAGGCCTTTTGAGTGCATCAGATCGATGTTACAGACTGACCACAGACAGTACTTACTGTAGACTGTCAATGCTCGAGTGATCATGAAAGTTTTGCTCCAACTTCTATTGACTTACAAGGAAAAGTCAAACTTCAGCACTCTCTGTGATCCTTGTGGATGATGACATGGATGATCCATGGAGAGACTTGTAGCAAACAGAGCTGCCTTAAAGTCTATCCTCTGAGTCACATGGGCCAGTGCAGAGACCTGAGACCAGAACTAATGTGATCGTACTTCCTGGTTCTAGTCTAATCACCTCTATACTGTCCTGCTCAAGTCATTCTGTACAAATATGTTCTTTCCCTGAGCACACATGGGACATCTGTGTGTGTGTGTGTGTGTGTGTGTGTGAGACGCTGAGTGACATCACAGCTCTTCCTTCCTGCTCCACATCATGTTGGCTCATCATCACTGTGCTGCTCCGCTCTGCAGTCTGTCCTTCAGTGGAAGCAGAATATTCTTCTCTAAATGTTTTATCCAATCATTCAAATGCGCAGATGTCTCAAACTGTTAACATGGGATGCCCAGAAATATGAGGGCCCAAAGCAAAAAGAAGGTTTTCATAAACATGAAACATGTTGTAAGAAGCTGCTGCAAGAAGAAAAAACATAACAAAAAGAAACAGATTGTGAAGGTACTTCGACCAAATGATGAGCTTTCTGAAACATTGGGAACTTACACAAACGTTCTGTTACATTGTGGTTTTGGAAAGTCTATAATAATAAGAAAGCCTGTGACTGTAGACCGGCAGGCATGGCTATCAATCATTTTCATTCACTTTCTAGTTACATGTTGGATTAAAATCTTACAAAGACATTTTAATATATGTTTTTTCCAAAGGTATAACAGCCTCTAATTATTAAAGCTGCATGTTAATCATAATCACATTTAATTCAATCTGCAGAGACTTCAAGAGAAAAGATGCGTTTAAAAGAATTATAAACGCATCTTAATTATGATTTAGCCATGTTATCATAATTTTCATATCATTTTTTTTCCCATGTTAGTAACAAACAAAAGTTACCACTTGGAAATTGTTTTGGCAGAGAGCGTGCCACTTCGCCATTTGCGGCGCTGTAAATAAAAGAATTATAAACGCATCTTAAAGGACAACTCACCCTCAAATCCACTTTTTTTTGCTAATAAACAATTTAAATGAGTGTCCAATAGTGTTGTCTACATATCCTGGTCATAATTTTGTCACTTTGGTGCAAATTAGTTGAAAGTTAAACTTTCTGCCTAAAACCGTCTGTGAGGCGCCATCTGCTGGCGACCTGTATTAATACATTTGAATTTTGGATCTGGCGCCAACACTGGCGCGGCAGCAAGACCTGACGTCAGCAGCCCCCCGCCCAGAGCTATATAAACGGCCCAGTCTCGTTCACGCCCCCTTTAGTCCTCCAGGCTACGCCCATTTAGAGGAAGATTTGAACAGGAAATATGAGTGACGTAAGCTCCGAGGAGCGGGGTGAGAACCACTTTAATTATGAATTTACCATGTTATCTGAGATGTTCTCCATGGCAGATTGGAGGAGAGGCTGGTTTTGGCATGGACATAACAGTATCACAGCATTTATTCATATACATTATTTATTTAAATATCAATGAACAGCCCACTGCTCACTCCCACTGCCCATTAGAAACTCTGAATCACTACCAAACTTTAAATCAGTCTCAAATCTGTTCAAAAAAGCTTTTCCGTAAACCCCCTTTTTATTTTATTCCCCATATGAAGCGTCTTTGAGTGTCCAAAAAAGCCCTGTACAAGTTTGATGTATTATTATTATTATTATTGTTAAAAGAACTTTCTTGAAGGGCTCTCGAGTTGACGCTGTCGTGCAGAAACCGACTGAAATGACACTATCTTTTTAAAGTGAAACTGTTACAGCGACACCAGTTGTTTATTATAGTTCCTCATTGGACCTTGTCTCCAGAGGCCCTCAGTCACACCACATTTGTTCAGCTTCATTGCAAAAATCCACAGTTCACAGAATCACCTTTTGCTGCTGGTGTCAATGGAAGTGAGACCCTCCGAGGCCTTGTACTAATTATACTCAGCAGTATATTAGTATGGAAACC
Organism: Knipowitschia caucasica; assembly: GCA_964034765.1. Taxonomy (NCBI): domain Eukaryota; kingdom Metazoa; phylum Chordata; class Actinopteri; order Gobiiformes; family Gobiidae; genus Knipowitschia; species Knipowitschia caucasica. The sequence goes on from OZ035831.1 coordinate 11,786,571, forward strand.
GCTGCTACAGATGCGGCACATGCCACTAATCGGGTTACACTAATCCCCCTTCACCAGTGTATCAGAATGACAAATGAAAGCTTATGACAAAGCCGGGAAATTCACAAATCTGCAGGATTAGGAGACACTGTAGGAACGGCAGGAGTGCAGAGCTGGATGGAAGAATTTAATTTTTGAGATGTACTGGAGACAGTGGAGGAAACATAGAGGTTCAGATGGTTGGAAGATGCTTTAGGTTAAATACTCTGTACAATGAACAGTGGTACATTGAGGTAATTGTAAAATCTAAAATAGCACAGGATTCAAGCATCACACTGAGCAAAGCCACAGGACAAAATGAGCAGAGATACGTGTGGTTGAGTGGTAATAATCAAATATGTACAAGAATCAACAGAATCCAGAAGTTTATGTAATTGTTAAATACTATTGCAAAGATTTTTTTTTGCTTAAAAAATTATGTAGTTTTGGTCCTCCCTACACAGGCCTGGTCACTGAAGTCTGGTCTCTGATGTCTCTTCCTCAGGGCAGAAGTTAGACAGGCCCAGTGTGATTACAGGCCGCTGACGAGGAAACACAATTAAAAATAACAATGACAAGTGGAGGTGTGTTCCCATCAGCGACACTGCTCCACGGCGGCTGTGAGGAATATTCCAGACATTTACATTCACTGTTGTTGTCAAATTTACAAATAATGTGTTTTGCTTTAGTTCAACATTGCTCACTTTCATTACATTTTTTTGATGAAAGATGGATTTCTTTATCCATTTTCTACTCCATAATCCATTTTTTGGGTCGGGGGGGCACCCAGTCCACAGAGCACCAGCCCCTCACTGATGCTCCTGCAGGTGGTGAGTCCACAGGAGGACGGCTGCTCTATGACATAGCCTTGATCTTTCAGTGGGGGCTTCAGTCAAAGTGGGGTTAAGTGTCTTGCCCAAGGACACAACAACAGCAGTCATCAGTGGGAGTCGATGGAGAAGGTCTCGTGGTGGGCTCGAACCCACGACCTTCAGGCTCAAAGACTAATGCCCTACCAACTGAGCCACGACATATACATTTCTTTATAAAACATGTTCTTTGTATCAATAAAAACTACATGTCAAACTGTTTCTCCCCCCTCTCCAAATCTCCAAACACCAACACTGCCACATTCCAGAACACCCAGATGATATTTTAACGACATGTATTCTTTCATAACTGCCTCATGTACCTCCTCCTCTGGTCCCCACTGCACCATATGGTACTGACAGCGTACTTAAACAAATGGGATGATTTGCCGCTCCTGTGTGACCCCGTGCACACGCCGGCACTGGCTCCTGTCCTGGCCCCTGCACTGGCCCCGGCACTGGCCCCGGCACTGGCCCCGGCACTGGGTCCAGATGTGCTGCTCTCACTCATCAGTCGGTGTCTCTGCAGCAGGAAAGTCCGAGTGAAGTAGAAATCCCATTTGGACAGTGGGATGTTTTAAAAGCACGAGGAATATGCTATAGTTGTATATCAAGCATGTACAACTCTGCTCCCTCATCAGTCACAGACCTAGACTTGTTTTTTGATCTATCCATGCTAAAGTCAGAATCTTCTGGCACAAGCATGTAACTGTGCCCCCTCTGTCTAAAAGCTCCAGTCTCAGTCCTGTAATTATGATGTCACCAGTACCACTATGATGTCATTGTATCACTATGACATCACACTCAGAGCAGATTTCCTCCAATTCCTTTAGCTGGTGTTGGTCAGAAAGAATTGTTTACCCTTTGGCAAAGTAATTAGTCTCATTACATTTTTAATGGCCACAAAAAAGGCATAATATTAGTTAAAGTTCCTTGTCACACGTGATTCAGTATCGAGAACAGGGGTGCTCAATATTTTGCACTACGGGTCGAACGCGATGGCAGGGTGGGTACTCTGGTGTATACTCTGGTGTATACTCTGGTGGGTACTCTGGTGTATACTCTGGTTGAGGAGCAGGGTTGAAGCAGGGCAGCTCATGCCTGTGCCTCAATAGAAAGTACACTTTATGTACTTTATTTATTCTTTCTTTTTAGAGAGAGAAGACAAAGCTGAAGAGATGACGCATTCACAGAAACTTATCTCAGTATATTGTGTGCTCCTTGTGTGCTCTTACTGTCCTGTATGTGCGCTGCAATATTGACATTTCCCCACTGTGGGACGAATAAAGGTGCCTATCTTATAACTCACATTTACAATATGAGAAAAACAATACAATTTAAGCCTTTAAGTATTTCTTTCCTGCCAACAAAATGACAAAATGGTCAATACTTAATAATGAATTGAAACAAATGTGATAATTTGAGAGGTAACACGGCACAGGATGGGCTTACATACTGTAAGCTGTAATACAGTCAGTGCATGTAATATCTGTTATTAACCAAACAATTGATCAGAAATAAATACATTCATTCATAAATGCGAGGAAGATCACGGCTCAATGGCAGCTGTAAAGTAGATCTTGGTTTGATAATGTGTGTGAACCCCTGATCTAGATGATTGTAGCACATGTCACAGCTGACAGTAGCAGCAGGTGGAGGAGATGAGTAGAAAAAGTTAAACAATCTGCGACAGTCTTAGATTCTCCATTTGCCTCAGGGTGGCTCTGGACGTGTTCAGTCTCTAACATAGTAGCGAACATGTCTCTTTGCTCTCACAACCACCTCCTTCTGAATAGGAAGGCAAACTCTGGAGATCAATTTTAGTCCAGTTCTACGAGGGTTTCTAGTTTTCATATATTCCATGAAACACTGTAGTTATCATCTGATCTCTAACTTGGTCTGCGGTCTGAGCGGTGCCTGCAGTCGCCTCTTGAAAAGCTGACCATCAAATGAAGACAGATATTTCAAAGGTCAACTTTCTCAGAAAATGTTAAGTGCTTTTAGGCCTTGTCACTAAATCACTCTTTTACGCAGACTTTCCAAACATTATTCGTCATTTCACACATGAGCTGTCAGCTTCGACACAGACACAAGGCTTTTTAGTCACTCCACTTTCATTTTTCACACTTGTATGTACAGAATCCTCTGAATGGGTCATTCTTGAAAATGTTTCTGGCTCCAGTCGGTTGATGGCCACTTCCTTCCTCTCTGGATTGAATCACGCTGCCATGGACCCAGACGCCGGTCCACAGCGGTGTAACCTCCTCGGGACCTTTACAGACCCCCCCCCTCACATTTAGGGCTTTCCATTCCTTCCTACGCAGCCTTTGGCAGGTGGGCGGCTTTTTGGAAATGACAAATCCAGATGAGAGCTGCCTCTGACGCGGTGTGAAGGGGAATACTGTTGTCTCAGAGTTTCAAACAGACTCTGGCAGTAAATCAGAGGTGAATAAAGATGTGGTGATTAAAGGTACAGGAAGCACAGTGTAATGTAATCTCAAATACTTTAAGATATAAAATGGTAGAAACAGGCTGAATGATATTGTAAATCTATGTTACACATTATTCATTATTACACCTAACAGACTTGTTTTTAGCTCCATCCACTGTAAAATCACATCTTTTGTCTTTGTGCAAATCTCGCTTCTCAACAAGAAGGTCGGGGGCTCGATTCCACTTCAGACAGGGCTTTTCGAAGTTGAGTTTGCATGTTCTCCCTATAGGTTTCCTCCGGGTGCTCTGGATAACCATACCACTACAAACATGTACAGTAGCTCCCCTCTCTCTGAGGCCAGGACTCCCATGTAAAAGAGATTCTGAAATCTCAAAGGCCAAGGAGATGGATATCCGCAGACGTCACTCTGCTGCTCCAGCCTCAGTGAACATCCTGAGGGGACATCAAGCAAGTGGACTCTTACAAGTACCTGGGTGTTCATTTAAATCACAAACTGGATTGGACAAGGGACAGGAGGGTCCAGGACAAACTAACATGTGGACCATGACTGTCGCCCCCAGCAGGACACTATGTCTGCTCTGGAGAGCAGCTTCAGTGACAGACTGATCCACCCTCACTGTGTGTGGGAGGGGTTCTATAGGTCTTTCCTTCCTGTTGCTGTCAGACTGTACAACGAATGATGAGGACTAATGAACACTGCTGATCTGACCTCACATGTCATGCATCCGTGCAATATTGTTAGAATGTGCCATATGGGACCACATGTGTCCACTGTCACTTTACTTTACTATAGCCCAGAACCTCATGCTGCTAACATGTAAACATCTGTGAGGTGGGATGGATTGGTTCAACAAAGAAGTGCTCACTGAAACACATTTAGACACATTTGGGAACAATATATTATAGAGATGGGTCTTAAAGAGATGCACACACAGATACACAGATGCTTCATGATACAATGACTTATTCCTGCTCTGTCCAGAGCAGGAAGCTCTTACTTCCTGCTCTGGACAGAGCAGTCGCATTCTCTTGCTGCTCCTCGCTTGCTGCTTTTTTATCTCCTTTAATCATTTTTGCTTACATTTTTATTCCACAAAACACGGATTACTCCTTTTTACAAACTTCAACACAAGACTGGTGGAATTTACCTAACTTACAGCATGTCGGGAGGACGGGAAAAAAGAACAAAACTTTGCGACGGCTGTTTTTCACTCAAACAGGAGCTAAAACTTCTTCAAGACCGAATGTTTGTGCTTGAATCAGAATTGGGGCTGAACACAACAATACCAGTGAAAGGAAATGGACCAAATGGACAGCACGTAAGTTATGATGACGCTATTTCATTTCCCAAAATCAACAGAGACAATTGTTGGAACACATATGGTGCCAAGCCCAAACAAGGCAAAGCTAATAACAAGAGTGTCATAATGCCACAGCAAAAATCTTTAATTACAAGAAACCGCTTTTCACCACTTTTGGAAGATGAATCAGCAGTAGCCTCTCAGTCCCAGTCTCAGTCTCAGTCAAGGTCAAATGCAGCTGAGTCGCTCTTTATCGGGGATTCGGCGATAAGAAATGTAAATATGCGTAATCTCAAGGTTCACTCAGTACACTCTGCCAAAGTGGATGAGATAAGGCGGTTGGCTCCGAGGCTTCTGTCTGAGACCCGCGGGGTAAAAAGATTGTTGATCCACGTGGGGGCAGTAGACGTCTATGACAACACAAGTGAAAAGTTGAAACGGGATTACTCTCTCTTATTGGACGACCTTGCTAAAATGGACGCAACAATCGTTATCAGTGGCCCACTACCAAATGTGGACGGGAAGCAAATGAAATTCAGTCGTCTGTAAACAACAGATAGTAAACATGTCCCTTCATTCTGGAATATTCCCAAAGGCCCTGAAAACTGCAGTCATCAGGCCCCTGCTAAAAAAGAGCAGTCTCGATGCTACGGTACTTAACAACTATCGTCCCATCTCAAATCTGCCATTTATGGGGAAAGTCCTTGAGAAAGTTGTCTACCTACAGCTTACTAGATTTCTTATAATCAACAACTCATTTGATATGTTTCAGTCCGGCTTTAGACCCCACCACAGCACTGAGACTGCTCTCGTTAAGGTTACAAACGATATCCGGCTGAACACTGACGCAGGCAAAGTCTCAATCTTAATCTTGTTAGATCTAAGTGCTGCCTTTGACACCGTCGACCATGAGATCCTCTTACAGAGACTAGAGGACTGGGTTGGCGTCACTGGCACCGCCCTAAGTTGGTTTGGGGGGGTTACCTTGAAGACAGGAAGTACTTTGTGGAGATTGGAAACTGTGTCTCAGATCATATGGCCCTGACCTGTGGAGTACCACAGGGGTCGATCCTGGGACCTCTTCTGTTCAATCTCTACATGCTGCCGTTAGGTCAGTTAATACGCAGAAACGAAGTTTCCTATCATAACTATGCAGACGACACTCAGATCTATGTCTCACTGACTGCAGGAGAACATGGACCAGTAGACTCACTCCTTCACTGTATCCAACAGATCAGTGAGTGGATGCAAAACAACTTCCTTCGGCTAAACGCAGACAAAACTGAAATGATTGTCTTTGGTCCCCAAAAACAAAGAGAGAGCGTCATCTGTCACCTACAGTCTCTCTCCCTAAAACCTTCAAACAAGGTCAGAAATCTAGAGGTAATACTGGACTCAGACTTAAATTTTAATAGCCACATCAAATCAGTAACATCAGCAGCTTTTTACCATCTAAAAAACATTGCCAGGATCAAAAACATAGTGTCTAAAGCAGACCTGGAGATTCTTATCCATGCATTTGTCTCCAGTAGGTTAGACTACTGCAATGGCCTGCTCACAGGTCTGTCCAAACAGGCTGTAAAACAGCTGCAGTACATTCAAAATGCAGCAGCTCGAGTCCTGACTAGAACCAGGAAGTACAACCACATTAGTCCAGTCCTGAGGTCTCTGCACTGGCTTCCTGTGGCTCAGAGAATAGACTTTAAAACAGCTCTGCTTGTGTACAAGTCTCTCCATAGCCTCGCACCAAAATATATTAGTGACATGTTAGTCCCATATGAACCAGCCCGGACTCTGAGGAGCACAGGGACTGGACTCCTGTTAGTGCCCAGAGTCAGAACTAAACATGGGGAGGCTGCTTTTCAGATTCATGCTGCTAAAATCTGGAACAGTCTTTCTGAAGATGTGAGACAGGCCTCCTCTCTGACAATGTTTAAAACCAGGTTAAAGACAGTTCTGTTTAACTGTGCATACAACTGAGGGATTTTATATTTTTATCTTTCTTTTTAATGTTCTGTGATAATTTATGATTTTAATGCTTTCTTGTTTTGTTCAGCACTTTGAATTGCCTTGTGTATGAATTGTGCTAAATAAATAAACTTGCCTTGCCTTATCCTAAAAAGTTTATAGTAGTTGTTCTTATACTGTTCGCTGAAATACTCACTCATCTCTCACCAGTTTATTAACTGATAATAAACATTGCTTAAAAATAAATCAGTGAAACTAGACCTTTATTTAGAAGCGTGTGATGAACTGTGTCCGGTTTCAGACGAGCGGAGTCATCGCACTGAGAGAGACCCTCCTGAGGCTGAGCTGCCGTCGTCCAAAACGGAACTTATTGTTGGGTAGAGAGCAGGGAAAGAGATGAAGAAAACCAAACCTCGTTTTTGACACAGAGAAAGACCAGGAAAGATGAGTTTAGAGATTCTGTATTAGAATGTATTGTAACAGGGTAAATGAATATCTTGGTGTTCCTTCCTTGGAGATTTGAACACACACAACATTCTATTGGTTATTGAGCAACTGGAAAAAAGTGCCTTAAATTCAAGTTTCCTCTGCGGTAAAGAAAAGCCGGAGGTGCTCGTCCACCAAGTATACGTTTATTAAGGAAAGCCTCATTTTCGAGAGGGTCCTAAACATAAATACAAATATGTAAACATACACAGATACAAAAGAATTTACCGAGCATTAAGGGTAAGAAAAGATAAATACATAAACACACAAATAAAAAATAAACACATGATCCTTCGCACCCCCTCCTCCCTCTGCTAAAATTAAACATTTAGCGAGAGACAAAGTAAAACTATTAACAATAATGACACACACAGAACACACAACATTAGTGACATAAACAGAGAGCATTAAGGAACATAAATAGTTCAACTTAAATGAACCAAAAGCGATAATGAATCGAAAAGATGTGAGTTTATTCCAGTCTGATGGAGCCTTGTATTGAAATAATCTGAGTTGAACTTATTTGCAAACTCTTGGAACAGAAAAGGAGAGACAAAGAGAACTTCTGAGTGAATAAGGTGCAGAGACAGGGACAAAAAAAAAAAATTGTAGAAACTAAAATCTCTATGATGTCTCTATGACGTTCAGAGCCAGTGTCTCCCGTAGAGAATGCATAATATATATTCTTATGAAAGGGAAGTAGTATTTGGGAAACCCCTTTTTGCCAAATTACATATTTCTTAATTTAAATATATTTTATTTGTATTGTAAATGATTTCACAGTGACCATTGTTTACTGGACTTTGGCTTGTTTTATTCCATGTACTGTACTTGTTCTGGTGCATACTGGGGACTTTTGCACATGTATTCCAAGGTGGTTTTACTGCAAATGCAAAAACAAACTGAAGCTGAGCTCATGTCACATATTTTAGCCGAGGCAAATTCTCAATAAGCGTTTCTGTTTAGGCTTTTACAAACTGTGCAACACAAGACTGACACAGACAGACAACACAGACAGACACCATCAGTTGTAAAATGAGGTAATGTCTGTTTGTCTTTCCTGCGGGTAACTTTGGTTGTTCGTCGTCTGGTTCTTGTCTTCCTTCAACACGGCAAAATAATTTACAATGTGAGGTAATACTGGCTTGAAACGAGTGGTTTTAATCTTATTTGAGCACATTTTTACAGTCTAAAAACAAGATTTGCCAATGAGACAAAAGCATATAGTCTTATTTCAATAACTGTTTATTTTCTAATTCCATTTTCTCCCATTTCTTGTATTTTTTTTGTTTTAAGGAAGAATGTGCTTACTGTATATTGAGATACATTTAGTCAAATTCTAGCAATTTTTGACTTATTATTCACCACTTTTTACAATGCAGGACTGTGTTGAAAAAATATATTACAGTTTGTAAAAGGGAAAAGCATGTTATTCTTACATTTATGATGATTTATGTTTTTATGATGGTTTCATTATTTTCATTATCTTGTGAATCAAAAGGAACAGGATCATTCTGAGTTTGGAAGATGTTTGATTCTTCATATCTGCTTTTGGAAATCGCTCGTATTTAAACAGTCCACACACATAGATAGATAGATACTTTATTGATCACCCGTAGAGGAAATTCAGGTGTCCAGTAGCAGCAGAAATGAAAAATACAAGAAGTAATATTAAGCAGCAGCGCTTCAGATAGATTTTTGCCTGATCCGCTTGGTTCGGACCATGAATCCCCTCCGCTCCGGTCCGGACCAGTGTAAAACCATGAACACTGTACTGCAGCAACATCGCAGGTAGAAAAAAGCATTAAAAAGATCAATTGTAAAACAAAAAACTGTTTCCGAGACACTGATAACTTGCTGCTGTTTCAAAAGTCAAACCTCATGATTCCACTACGATACTTTTGATCATACTCAGACAAATGCATTGCACAAATCTATTCTAATGTAGTTCACACACACAAAAGAATCCGCTATAGCTCGGCTCCTTTGATGCCGTCTTGTGGTTAGACTCATAAACGTGTCTGTATGAGTCTAAACTGATGAGAGCAGCGGAGCTTTGAAGCCGAACACGCAGCACCCACGGGAGCCGCCGATCAGACAAGATGGCTGTCTGTCCCACTAACCTAAATTTGGAAACAGCTCATCGTAGTGTACTATTTTGGGAGCTAATCTTTGCTACGCTAATGAATTATTTACGCACATGTTGGCTCTGGGGGTCTAGTAATGTGTTTCATTCTGTTGGGAACTTGCATTTATCTAATTGAAACGATAATTTGGATCATATTTTGTCAGTCAATACTTTTCATGTCTGGATTGGTGGCTGTTGTGTGTGTCCTCATGTCTCTGTGGCTGGTGTGTGTGTCCTCATGGTCTCTGTGGCTGGTGTGTGTGTCCTCATGGTCTCTGTGGCTGTTGTGTGTGTCCTCATGGTCTCTGTAGCTGGTGTGTGTGTCCTCATGGTCTCTGTGCCTGGTGCTTTTGTCCTCATGGTCTCTGCGGCTGGTGTGTGTGTCCTCATGGTCTCTGTGGCTGGTGCCTGTGTCCCCATGGTCTCTGTGGCTGGTGTGTGTGTCTTCATGGTCTCTGCGGCTGGTGTGTGTGTCCCCATGGTCTCTGTGGCTGGTGTGTGTGTCCTCATGGTCTCTGTGGCTGGTGTGTGTGTCCCCATGGTGTCTGTGGCTGGTGTGTGTGTCCTCATGGTCTCTGTGGCTGGTGCCTGTGTCCCCATGGTCTCTGTGGCTGGTGTGTGTGTCTTCATGGTCTCTGCGGCTGGTGTGTGTCTCCATGGTCTCTGTGGCTGGTGTGTGTGTCCCCATGGTGTCTGTGGCTGGTGTGTGTGTCCCCATGGTCTCTGTGGCTGGTGTGTGTGTCCTCATGGTCTCTGTGGCTGGTGTGTGTGTCTTCATGGTCTCTGTGGCTGGTGTGTGTGTCCTCATGGTCTCTGTGGTTGATGTGTGTGTCCTCATGGTCTCTGTGGCTGGTGTGTGTGTCCTCATGGTCTCTGTGGCTGTTGTGTGTGTCCTCATGGTCTCTGTGGCTGGTGCCTGTGTCCTCATGGTCTCTGTCGCTGATGTGTGTGTCCTCATGGTCTCTGTGGCTGGTGCCTGTGTCCCCATGGTCTCTGTGGCTGGTGTGTGTGTTTCCTCATGGTCTCTGTGGCTGGTGTGTGTGTCCTCATGGTCTCTGTGGCTGGTGTGTGTGTCCTCATGGTCTCTGTGGCTGGTGTGTGTGTCCCCATGGCTCTGTGGCTGGTGTGTGTGTCCTCATGGTCTCTGTGGCTGGTGTGTGTGTCCTCATGGTCTCTGTGGCTGGTGTGTGTGTCCCCATGGTCTCTGTGGCTGGTGTGTGTGTCCTCATGGTCTCTGTGGGTGGTGTGTGTGTCCCCATGGTCTCTGTGGCTGTTGTGTGTGTCCTCATGGTCTCTGTGGCTGATGTGTGTGTCCTCATGGTCTCTGTGGCTGGTGTGTGTGTCCTCATGGTCTCTGTGGTTGATGTGTGTGTCCTCATGGTCTCTGTGGCTGGTGTGTGTGTCCTCATGGTCTCTGTGGCTGTTGTGTGTGTCCTCATGGTCTCTGTGGCTGGTGTGTGTGTCCTCATGGTCTCTGTGGCTGGTGTGTGTGTCCTCATGGTCTCTGTGGCTGGTGCCTGTGTCCTCATGGTCTCTGTGGCTGTTGTGTGTGTCCTCATGGTCTCTGTGGCTGGTGTGTGTGTCCTCATGGTCTCTGTGGCTGGTGCCTGTGTCCTCATGGTCTCTGTCGCTGATGTGTGTGTCCTCATGGTCTCTGTGGCTGGTGCCTGTGTCCCCATGGTCTCTGTGGCTGGTGTGTGTGTTTCCTCATGGTCTCTGTGGCTGGTGTGTGTGTCCTCATGGTCTCTGTGGCTGGTGTGTGTGTCCTCATGGTCTCTGTGGCTGGTGTGTGTGTCCCCATGGTCTCTGTGGCTGGTGTGTGTGTCCTCATGGTCTCTGTGGCTGGTGTGTGTGTCCTCATGGTCTCTGTGGCTGGTGTGTGTGTCCCCATGGTCTCTGTGGCTGGTGTGTGTGTCCTCATGGTCTCTGTGGGTGGTGTGTGTGTCCCCATGGTTTCTGTGGCTGTTGTGTGTGTCCTCATGGTCTCTGTGGCTGATGTGTGTGTCCTCATGGTCTCTGTGGCTGGTGTGTGTGTCCTCATGGTCTCTGTGGTTGATGTGTGTGTCCTCATGGTCTCTGTGGCTGGTGTGTGTGTCCTCATGGTCTCTGTGGCTGTTGTGTGTGTCCTCATGGTCTCTGTGGCTGGTGTGTGTGTCCTCATGGTCTCTGTGGCTGGTGTGTGTGTCCTCATGGTCTCTGTGGCTGGTGCCTGTGTCCTCATGGTCTCTGTCGCTGATGTGTGTGTCCTCATGGTCTCTGTGGCTGGTGCCTGTGTCCCCATGGTCTCTGTGGCTGGTGTGTGTGTTTCCTCATGGTCTCTGTGGCTGGTGTGTGTGTCCTCATGGTCTCTGTGGCTGGTGTGTGTGTCCTCATGTTCTCTGTGGCTGGTGTGTGTGTCCCCATGGTCTCTGTGGCTGGTGTGTGTTTCCTCATGGTCTCTGTGGCTGGTGTGTGTGTCCTCATGGTCTCTGTGGCTGGTGTGTGTGTCCCCATGGTCTCTGTGGCTGGTGTGTGTGTCCTCATGGTCTCTGTGGGTGGTGTGTGTGTCCCCATGGTCTCTGTGGCTGTTGTGTGTGTCCTCATGGTCTCTGTGGCTGGTGTGTGTGTCCTCATGGTCTCTGTGGCTGGTGTGTGTGTCCTCATGGTCTCTGTGGCTGTGTGTGTGTCCTCATGGTCTCTGCGGCTGGTGTGTGTGTCCTCATGGTCTCTGTGGCTGGTGTGTGTGTCCTCATGGTCTCTGTGGCTGGTGTGTGTGTCCCCATGGTCTCTGTGGCTGGTGTGTGTGTCCTCATGGTCTCTGTGGCTGGTGTGTGTGTCCTCATGGTCTCTGTGGCTGGTGTGTGTGTCCTCATGGTCTCTGTGGCTGGTGCCTGTGTCCTCATGGTCTCTGTGGCTGTTGTGTGTGTCCTCATGGTCTCTGTGGCTGGTGCCTGTGTCCTCATGGTCTCTGTCGCTGATGTGTGTGTCCTCATGGTCTCTGTGGCTGGTGCCTGTGTCCCCATGGTCTCTGTGGCTGGTGTGTGTGTTTCCTCATGGTCTCTGTGGCTGGTGTGTGTGTCCTCATGGTCTCTGTGGCTGGTGTGTGTGTCCTCATGGTCTCTGTGGCTGGTGTGTGTGTCCCCATGGTCTCTGTGGCTGGTGTGTGTGTCCTCATGGTCTCTGTGGCTGGTGTGTGTGTCCTCATGGTCTCTGTGGCTGGTGTGTGTGTCCCCATGGTCTCTGTGGCTGGTGTGTGTGTCCTCATGGTCTCTGTGGGTGGTGTGTGTGTCCCCATGGTTTCTGTGGCTGTTGTGTGTGTCCTCATGGTCTCTGTGGCTGATGTGTGTGTCCTCATGGTCTCTGTGGCTGGTGTGTGTGTCCTCATGGTCTCTGTGGTTGATGTGTGTGTCCTCATGGTCTCTGTGGCTGGTGTGTGTGTCCTCATGGTCTCTGTGGCTGTTGTGTGTGTCCTCATGGTCTCTGTGGCTGGTGTGTGTGTCCTCATGGTCTCTGTGGCTGGTGTGTGTGTCCTCATGGTCTCTGTGGCTGGTGCCTGTGTCCTCATGGTCTCTGTTGCTGATGTGTGTGTCCTCATGGTCTCTGTGGCTGGTGCCTGTGTCCCCATGGTCTCTGTGGCTGGTGTGTGTGTTTCCTCATGGTCTCTGTGGCTGATGTGTGGGTCCTCATGGTCTCTGTGGCTGATGTGTGTGTCCTCATGGTCTCTGTGGCTTGTGTGTGTGTGTCTTCATGGTCTCTGTGGCTGTTGTGTGTGTCCTCATGGTCTCTGTGGCTGATGTGTGTGTCCTCATGGTCTCTGTGGCTTGTGTGTGTGTGTCTTCATGGTCTCTGTGGCTGTTGTGTGTGTCCTCATGGTCTCTGTGGCTGATGTGTGTGTCCTCATGGTCTCTGTGGGTGGTGTGTGTGTGTCTTCATGGTCTCTGTGGCTGGTATGTGTGTCCTCATGGTCTCTGTGGTTGATGTGTGTGTCCTCATGGTCTCTGTGGCTGATGTGTGTGTCCTCATGGTCTCTGTGGCTGGTGTGTGTGTCCTCATGGTCTCTGTGGCTGGTGTGTGTGTCTTCATGGTCTCTGCGGCTGGTGTGTGTGTCCTCATGGTCTCTGTGGCTGGTGTGTGTGTCCTCATGGTCTCTGTGGCTGGAGTGTGTGTCCTCATGGTCTCTGTGGGTGGTGTGTGTGTCCTCATGGTCTCTGTGGGTGGTGTGTGTCTTCATGGTCTCTGTGGCTGGTGTGTGTGTCCCCATGGTCTCTGTGGTTGATGTGTGTGTCCTCATGGTCTCTGTGGCTGATGTGTGGGTCCTCATGGTCTCTGTGGCTGGTGTGTGTGTCTTCATGGTCTCTGTGGCTGGTGTGTGTGTCCTCATGGTCTCTGTGGCTGATGTGTGTGTGTCCTCATGGTCTCTGTGGCTGGTGTGTGTGTCTTCATGGTCTCTGTGGCTGGTGTGTGTGTCTTCATGGTCTCTGTGGCTGATGTGTGTGTCCTCATGGTCACTGTGGCTTGTGTGTGTGTGTCTTCATGGTCTCTGTGGCTGGTGTGTGTGTCCTCATGGTCTCTGTGGCTGGTGTGTGTGTCCTCATGGTCTCTGTGGCTGGTGTGTGTGTCTTCATGGTCTCTGCGGCTGGTGTGTGTGTCCTCATGGTCTCTGTGGCTGGTGTGTGTGTCCTCATGGTCTCTGTGGCTGGAGTGTGTGTCCTCATGGTCTCTGTGGGTGGTGTGTGTGTCCTCATGGTCTCTGTGGCTGGTGTGTGTGTCCCCATGGTCTCTGTGGCTGGTGTGTGTGTCTTCATGGTCTCTGTGGCTGGTGTTTGTGTCCCCATGGTCTCTGTGGCTGGTGTGTGTCCTCATGGTCTCTGTGGTTGATGTGTGTGTCCTCATGGTCTCTGTGGCTGATGTGTGGGTCCTCATGGTCTCTGTGGCTGGTGTGTGTGTCTTCATGGTCTCTGCGGCTGGTGTGTGTGTCCTCATGGTCTCTGTGGCTGGTGTGTGTGTCCTCATGGTCTCTGTGGCTGGAGTGTGTGTCCTCATGGTCTCTGTGGGTGGTGTGTGTGTCCTCATGGTCTCTGTGGCTGGTGTGTGTGTCCCCATGGTCTCTGTGGCTGGTGTGTGTCCTCATGGTCTCTGTGGTTGATGTGTGTGTCCTCATGGTCTCTGTGGCTGATGTGTGGGTCCTCATGGTCTCTGTGGCTGGTGTGTGTGTCTTCATGGTCTCTGTGGCTGGTGTGTGTGTCCTCATGGTCTCTGTGGCTTGTGTGTGTGTGTCTTCATGGTCTCTGTGGCTGTTGTGTGTGTCCTCATGGTCTCTGTGGCTGGTGTGTGTGTGTCTTCATGGTCTCTGTGGCTGGTGTGTGTGTCCTCATGGTCTCTGTGGTTGATGTGTGTGTCCTCATGGTCTCTGTGGCTGATGTGTGTGTCCTCATGGTCTCTGTGGCTGGTGTGTGTGTCCTCATGGTCTCTGTGGCTGGTGTGTGTGTCCTCATGGTCTCTGTGGCTGGTGTGTGTGTCTTCATGGTCTCTGCGGCTGGTGTGTTTGTCCTCATGGTCTCTGTGGCTGGTGTGTGTGTCCTCATGGTCTCTGTGGCTGGAGTGTGTCTTCATGGTCTCTGTGGCTGGTGTGTGTGTCCCCATGGTCTCTGTGGCTGGTGTGTGTCCTCATGGTCTCTGTGGTTGATGTGTGTGTCCTCATGGTCTCTGTGGCTGATGTGTGGGTCCTCATGGTCTCTGTGGCTGGTGTGTGTGTCTTCATGGTCTCTGTGGCTGGTGTGTGTGTCCTCATGGTCTCTGTGGCTGATGTGTGTGTGTCCTCATGGTCTCTGTGGCTGGTGTGTGTGTCTTCATGGTCTCTGTGGCTGGTGTGTGTGTCTTCATGGTCTCTGTGGCTGATGTGTGTGTCCTCATGGTCTCTGTGGCTTGTGTGTGTGTGTCTTCATGGTCTCTGTGGCTGGTGTGTGTGTCCTCATGGTCTCTGTGGCTGGTGTGTGTGTCCTCATGGTCTCTGTGGCTGGTGTGTGTGTCTTCATGGTCTCTGCGGCTGGTGTGTGTGTCCTCATGGTCTCTGTGGCTGGTGTGTGTGTCCTCATGGTCTCTGTGGCTGGAGTGTGTGTCCTCATGGTCTCTGTGGCTGGTGTGTGTGTCCTCATGGTCTCTGTGGCGGGTGTGTGTGTCCCCATGGTCTCTGTGGCTGGTGTGTGTGTCTTCATGGTCTCTGTGGCTGGTGTTTGTGTCCCCATGGTCTCTGTGGCTGGTGTGTGTCCTCATGGTCTCTGTGGTTGATGTGTGTGTCCTCATGGTCTCTGTGGCTGATGTGTGGGTCCTCATGGTCTCTGTGGCTGGTGTGTGTGTCTTCATGGTCTCTGCGGCTGGTGTGTGTGTCCTCATGGTCTCTGTGGCTGGTGTGTGTGTCCTCATGGTCTCTGTGGCTGGAGTGTGTGTCCTCATGGTCTCTGTGGGTGGTGTGTGTGTCCTCATGGTCTCTGTGGCTGGTGTGTGTGTCCCCATGGTCTCTGTGGTTGGTGTGTGTCCTCATGGTCTCTCTGGTTGATGTGTGTGTCCTCATGGTCTCTGTGGCTGATGTGTGGGTCCTCATGGTCTCTGTGGCTGTGTGTGTGTCTTCATGGTCTCTGTGGCTGGTGTGTGTGTCCTCATGGTCTCTGTGGCTGATGTGTGTGTGTCCTCATGGTCTCTGTGGCTGGTGTGTGTGTCTTCATGGTCTCTGTGGCTGGTGTGTGTGTCTTCATGGTCTCTGTGGCTGATGTGTGTGTCCTCATGGTCTCTGTGGCTGATGTGTGTGTGTCCTCATGGTCTCTGTGGCTGGTGTGTGTGTCTTCATGGTCTCTGTGGCTGGTGTGTGTGTCTTCATGGTCTCTGTGGCTGATGTGTGTGTCCTCATGGTCTCTGTGGCTTGTGTGTGTGTGTCTTCATGGTCTCTGTGGCTGGTGTGTGTGTCCTCATGGTCTCTGTGGCTGGTGTGTGTGTCCTCATGGTCTCTGTGGGTGGTGTGTGTGTCCCCATGGTCTCTGTGGCTGGTGTGTGTGTCTTCATGGTCTCTGTGGCTGGTGTGTGTGTCTTCATGGTCTCTGTGGCTGGTGTGTGTGTCCCCATGGTCTCTGTGGGTGGTGTGTGTGTCCCCATGGTCTCTGTGGCTGGTGTGTGTGTCTTCATGGTCTCTGTGGCTGGTGTGCGTATCAAGTGCCTGTGTCCACACAAAATAAGTTGTTGTAAGGAGGTCATTAACATTATTAAACTTACCCTGGCGCTAATGTTAGAACTGAGACTGTAAATGGTTTTGGACTCTACTGCTCTGGACCATAGATAATAACAAACATGGTCTCTGTGCTTCGATGTGGACGCAGAAACATCTGAACTGAAGTGAAAAACTACAGGGAAACTACTGTCTAGCACTAACAACAAAACTGTCCTTTTTTTGTTTTACATTTTTAACATGTGATTGTTTTCCTGAACACAAACAAACACGCACAGCGCACATACACAAAAGGGAATACACACATACAAAGACACACATATACACGCACACACACACGCACACACACACACACATACATACACATGCACACACATACAGGACATCATATAAATCAACAGGACCTATAGAGCGGCTTAATCACAATTTGTTTGGCTGCAGCAGAATATGTTCCATGTCTGCATTGTTTGCTCATACAAAACGCAAAAGTATGTAACAAGTACATTTCAAAGTGTGTTATGGGTCTTACCTTAAACCTGACCTGCACAGACCACTTCAGGCTCGCCTCACAGTGAGCCGCTCTGTCAAATATGCAATTTTCAAAAAAATGAAATGAGGAAAAGTTACATAGAAATAATACAATAGCACAAATCACTTGATATGATGGCCAAGTATTATTGTTTCCATTTTATTCTTTTTTCTTTCCTGCCTCATCTGACCGCACGTCACTGTTAGAAATCCAATATCAACCCATTACATCCATGTTAGAGGAATAGGCCACCGTTTTTATATACTGACATATGTTCTTACCTTACCTTAGACTAGTTGATATGTACCTGTCTGGTCTTTGTCCGTGCGCTCTGTCATGCAAACGGGGCACAAACGCAGCCTCTTCCACAGACTGTATAGTTCCAAATCAGCTCCCGTTAGAACAGGGGTCTCCAACCTGTAGCTTGGGAGCCACCAGTAGCTCGCTACCCCCTTCCAGGTAGCTCACCAAAGGATTTAGAAATGAACAAATAAAACAAAATACTTAATATTTCAGATTGTATTATTCATTATCATTATGATTGTAAATGCACTTACTTTGTGCAAAGTAACAAATATGCGATGATAAATAATGACTGTACCCACTATCAGGCTGGTTACACCAATATATCACCACATTTTTCCTAGGGCCAATTAAAAGAGTAACTCTCTGCCCCTATCGTCCCGGGAAAGTAGCTCTCTGGGTGAAAAAGGTTGGAGACACCTGCGTTAGAAGCTACCAAACTCTTCCACGTGTTCCCTATTAAAATTATTCCTTTCAGTTATCTCTCAAAAACTTGACGCTGCCTCAACTGTACTCTAACTAGCTATCCCAGTGTTTTTCAACCACTGTGCCGCGGCACACTAGTGTGCCGTATGATATTGTCTGGTGTGCCGTGAGAAATTCGTCTACTTTGTCTAAAAATAACTGCATTCGCTGTTGACGAGCGGTGACTTGTTTTGAACTGTGGAGTAACCATGTAATACTTTTTCAAATCAGTAGA
Source organism: Knipowitschia caucasica (assembly GCA_964034765.1). Taxonomy (NCBI): domain Eukaryota; kingdom Metazoa; phylum Chordata; class Actinopteri; order Gobiiformes; family Gobiidae; genus Knipowitschia; species Knipowitschia caucasica. The sequence continues at coordinate 11,804,523 of OZ035831.1, forward strand.
TGGCAGCAGATAGCTAAGTACTTTGAAACTGAAAAATTGGATGCGACCACTGGCTACAGATCAGCATTGTGGCGAGAAAGGTAAAATTGGATGCGACCAACAAATGTGGGAGGGAGCGAGACAAGAGCTTTGTGGCGAGTGAGAAGTGAAAGTGATAGAGACGTTTTTGAAAATGAATTATGCCGTTTCTGAACAGGATTAACATCCTCCGCTCTGCCCCGGGGCAGCTGTGGCCGCGTTGTAGTGGTTTAACTATGAAATGTACAATTTTTGTACAACAGCTCTCGCAAACGCACTTCTGAACTGGGTACCGAGCGCAGACCATAGTCGAGTGGACAGAACCACAGACATGCGGACCGGACAGAACCATGGACTCGCGTTCAGGACCTCTCGTGTCCCTCATCCAAAACTCCTGAATTTAAAGCTCGGATACCTAAATTTTTCCCATGCACTAACAATGCATGTTCTTTGTGTGAGTTATTATTTGACTATTTGGGCAGAGAGTGGATTTTCTTAGTTTTTTTCCACACAGTTAGTGCCACTTTATTCCCAAACTCTTGTTAATTGTATCGAGAAATATTAAATAAAGCTTAATGTCAAGGCCTGGACTTAAGCATTTTGATGAGAATAACTGTATATTGTGAATATAGGCTACAGAGTATACTGTATACATTATAAGATAAGATAAACTTTATATATCACACAGAGTATGTACAGTATATATTTTGTTACATTAGTACTGTATACATTTTTACATTTTCTCCTGGAGGTGTGCCGCAAGATTTTTTCAGTAAAAAAAGTGTGCCTTGGCTCAAAAAAGGTTGAAAAACACTGAGCTATCCGATAAGTCTCTGCTACTACTGTACGTACTACAAGTTACGCTGCTTCTATTGACGGAAGTGAGCGGGAGAAAAGTCTTTAGGAGTTAGTGCGCGGACGTAGTGCTCCTCGTTTTATTACGCCTCACAATATAGTACCCCTTTTTATCCGCTGAGAAAATCGACATGTTACATTTCTGTGTTACTATACTTTGTAGTCTAACACGTCACGTAACTGTATTTAAATAGGAAACACGTGGAAGAGTTTGGTAGCTTCTAACGGGAGCTGATTTGTTACTATACAGTCTGTGGAAGAGGCTGCGTGTGGAAGAGACCAGACAGGTACATATCAACTAGTCTAAGGTAAGGTAAGAACATATGTCAGTATGTAAAAACGGTGGCCTATTCCTTTATCAACCCCGAAGTTGGCTGTAAGCTAGCGGCTGTGGAGTTAGCCACAGGCTTTACGTCAGCGGGCTGAACATCAACTATCTACGACACATGAAACGCCATTACGCCCTGGTTCTGTTTAGTTTCTTGCTTTCTGCCTTATTTTTTGATGGCTGTTGTTAGAAGTCCCGTTCAGTGATTGTTGGAGGCAAGAGATGTTTGACTCGTGACTAAACTATACATTCATCATCAATTAAAATGGTAAGTAACAGAGAAGACAAAATCACATGAAAGATTTATTCAATTTTTTTTAGACACTTTTAAAGTCTGAAATATCCTTCAGCTTCCGGTTTCCACGGGCTGGAGTATGGATCTAAGGTCCGACCGGGTCCGACCCGTCTCGACCCGGTTTGCGGATGCGGTCAGTTTTAGCTTGTTGGTGCACCCGAGTGAGTGTAAATAGCTACGTGTTAGCGAAGGTAGGGCTAGGGACGAAGGAGTACATCATGGACATCGCAGTGCAGAGAAAAGTTTTGAAGCGTAAAAGTGACTACCGTGAAATGAAAGATCCCAGCCGTAAAAGTGACAGAACTGAAAAGTCTGGAGGTGGTTTGACAAGATGGATTGATGCTGTTTTTACGGACATCAGCTAACAAGCTAACACCAGCTAACACGTCAATACTCGCAACTCAGAAGCCTCAACTCTATGTCCCAGCTCCAGATGTTGAGTTTGAGAGAAATGGTGAGTGTCTTCAATCAAATGCAAACATAATATAGCGTTATGGTCTTATTCTGAACATGTGTCTGTGGTTCTAAAGTCTTATATAAACGTGTGTCTGTGGTTCTAAAGTCTAAAACATGATGTATGTGTCATATCTATATCTGTTACTAAACGTAGTTAGTGTGAAACATGGATTCATGGTTCAATGACAGTTGTTGTGTTTTCTGCTGAATACTGGGTTGAAACTCGTAAAATTGGTTTTAGTTGGAGCTTGATAGAACTAACTTCATGGAACTGGCGCTGGTGTCTTCTCTCAGTTTGTTTGGACCGTGGCCTTCTCTGAATAAGTAAAAGATCGTAGGGACTGCTGTTTACACATGTTAACTTTCATTGCTGCATCCCTGGGCCATACAAAACACATCCATTTTGAGGTTTATTTGTGTCAAAGCGGCAGCAGGAGCAATGCCATAAACAGTGAGGCGAGAGCTGCGAGCCCTACAAGTACGTCATCATTTTTCTGGCCAATCAGAGGCGTTGATATTAAAAGGTTATTTTACTGATTTATTACTTATCTATAACACAAAAACACATTGCAAAGGTGGGAAATACATGCGTTTAATGTGTTTTATCAGAAAAAAAAATAGTTTTTAATAATGTTAGTGCCCTTTTAATACAATTTAAAAAGAGTGAAATCACATTTACTGAGCTTAACGGACAGCGACCTGCAGCAGTTTCTGTACATTAAAGTGCTCTGTTTAAACTAAGAACAGTTTGTGGAAGTTGTTAGCAGGTTAGCATGTCCTGCATTTCAGCGAACGATATCTTCTGCCAGAGGAAAGAAGCTGGAATATAGCTTTTCCAGGAGACAGAAGAGTCATTGGTTATTCTAAGAGCTTGGTTTGAAGGACTGGATTTATAAAGAACCTGCAGAACAGGAAGCTCACAGCTCACAGTCCTCTGTACAGAGCGGAGCACCTTGTTTGGAGCTCTACTCTAAACAAACTGTTGTTTTTTAGAATTCCATCTAGCCCCAGGTTTTCAATCACACTGACTTCTACCATTTAATTTCTCCATTGAAGTTTATATAATCATTGACAAAAAGTTTCATCATTGTTTTCATGCCAGGCAGCAGTGAATTTCACATGGTTTTATGACCTTGGGCCGCAATACCCAACCTGACCACCGGTGGCGCACCCGTTGCTGAATAAAGCACATTCTGAAGTTGCTGGATAGTTTGGTGGTTCAATTCACTTTTGTGTTTGGGTAGAGGTTAGTTTGTTGGAGATCATCGTTTTATTCTCTATTTACATTATTGTTATTACTGTTTCATATTTGTGATAAATACTTTATTTATCCCTGTAGGAGAAATTCGGGTGTCCAGTAGCAGCAGAAACACATCCATCCATACAGACAAAACAAATACATAAAAAGATCATTCTAAAAATAGCTAACAATAGTATTTAAATGCAACTGCACTAAGCATAATAGTGTGAAAATACACACTCCTTATGAACTCTAGAGCGCCCCCTATTGGAGGCCTTGAACCTAAACATGTTCCAATCTGCACCAAAGTCGCAGGGTCAAATCTTTATGGGCAAACGACTACATTACGCTGAGGGTGCATGTCCCACGGTTGACCACTAGGGGCGCACTGAATCCTGAGTCCTTTAAATTAGCTTTTTTCCAGCGTAATCCTGGTCCTATCAGGCTGCGAATACATTGGCAAGTACACCGTATGACGCTTATGGAACTGGGAGGCAGTTGCGAGAGTGGCAAGGGCTTTCATCGCCGCTTGCAGCTTTAATTATTATTGTTTTTTGTGGGGAAAGTCCCTTCAATAGTATCAGTAGAACAAAGACCAGAGAATCCACATTGATATTAATGAGATGAAAAATCTGTAGTAACGCTTTTTGTTCACAGACCTCGGGATCTTGTTTATGAAGTTCAACAGTCCAATCACATTCCACAAGTGTAAATACTTCTCTGGGTGTGTTTGGAAAATGTATTATCATAATTATATTATTATTATTATATTTATTGGTCTGAAAAAAGGGGACAGATCAATTCTTTTGTCCAGAAAAAGCTCTCAAAACTGAATTCGAGCCATTTTCTAGATTTTAACAGAAGAAAACAAAATGACAACAGTAAAACACAGTCCCTGGACATTACAAATATGAATCCTAATAAATCTTAAAAACAACATCTTCAATGACTTGGCTCCAAACCGTCTCAGGTTCAGTTTGTAACCTCCGACCTGCTGGTTGTTTTATGTCCAAGGATCTTTTACAGGTTCTAGCTAAAGCACGATTCATAAACTGGCCTTAAGTTTACATCTGGACAAACTGGGAGCGGAGTCAGTGGAGAAGTGGATTCTAACTGAAACCATTCCTCATTGTAAAGTGTTGAGTCTTTGAAGTTATATTTATAGGTCCTGCTGTCTCCCTCGCAGACGGGATCGATAAAATGTGACACACTTGGCAGCAGTTTTACTGGCACAGTTGGATTAGATTTCTTTCTCTATTTTCAGGTTGTTATAGCTGCAGAAGGATTACAGCATGTGCATAAAACAATGAGGGACACGGCTGAGTGAAAATGGAGAGCGATGTTGTTGAATCGAACCCAAGACAGATTTTCTTTTCATTGTCTTGTTTCACTCTTCGCACAAAACAAATTAGCTTTTGAGTTCCACAGCAGCCACACTGCGCCTTCAATCTGCAGAGCCTCGAAGGTCCACATCCCCCACACACACTACGTGAAGCAACACACGTCCAACTGGGAAAACCTGACATTCACTTAAGGCTCTGGCTTAGAATTGATCAGAATCAGAATTATTTTTATTGCTATTGTGTGACTTATTTGAAAACAAGCTCTTGCTTTTAATGAATTTAATATTAGCTGGATATGTCTGGAAAACAACTCAAAAACATAGTGGGAAGACTAGATCCTGGACTGAAATGGATCTTTTCTCAATCTGTGATATTTGTCACTAAACTTACAAGTCATTTCTTGCAAGAAAGAAAAATGGTCTGAGGAGGACGGAGCCTTTAATGAGAGTATATTTACGTCAAACTGGCGAAGGGAGACTCAGTGGTTAGTGCTTGTGCTTCACAGCAAAAAGGTCCTGGGTTCGATTCCACCTCCAGTCAGGGCCTCTCTGTGAGAGGTTTGCATGTTCTCCCTGTGTCCTCAGGTTCCGCTACAAACATGTAGAATAGGTCTGACACATGCGCCTCCTGTAGGCGCTACTCCCATCTCTGTGTGGAGTCAGAGACAAATGCCCACAGCAAATGTAAAGAGCTCTGTGACTCTGGTCTCTGAAAGGCGCTATATAAATAAAGATTACTTACTTTGACATTTTAAATGACACATTTTTCATATAAACTGTATATTTAATAAAGACCAACAGAGTAATCTTAGAAGACAGAATCATGTCCTGTCTCTGTTCTCAAAGTTCGAAATGTGTTTGAACCTGGAGAATCCGTTTATGGACCTGGAGAATCCGTTTACGGCCCTGGAGAATCCCTGGCTGATCTGCAGAGGCCGCTTCCACCGCTCACCTCCATCGTGTGCACTTCTACTCCTAAGCAGCTCTATAAATCAGGCTTTGCGTTTGTGTTTGTGTGAAATGGGATCCGGCCTCAGATCACAGGTGTGTAAAGTGATAGATGTTCTTCTTTGCAGAACGCCCACGGATTTAACCCAGGCTCAGCCACAGCCGCATTCTGTCGTAATGAGCCCCGAGACAGACGATCCGCCGTGGCCATTTGTCAAGCCCGGGTCACAGCAGCGGACGCCGGGTTTGCTTTAGACCAAAGCCCGAGTCACAAAAGGAGCAAACGCCAGAGCTATTGTTCTCACATAACATGAGAAGAGCTTTGAGGTGTCGGAACAGTTTGAGGATCCACAAATGATAAATGAAAGAGTGTAAAACGGTGACAATGTCTCAGACGAGAGGAAAATAAACAATAGTATCGTAACCAACTAGGACGGTAATAGAACTAAAAATACAGTTACTAATTTCCTTGTTTTGTTATTGTTTTATTGTTTATGTTCTTTTTATTGTCAACATCGGTCTATTTGTCATCTTTCTGTCTCTTTATGTCATTATTGCTATTGTATTGTTTTGTGTGTAAATGTTGCATAAAAAAAATGAAAACATTTATAAAAAATAACAAACAATACTATGGCCTGACAGTGTTTCATGGAGTATTATCAACTTCACTTTATTTTATTTTATTCATACATACAAACAGACAAACAAAGCTTTTACATAACACACATACTGAGGAGCGATACGGAAGGGCAGGGGGCCAGACAGATACAAAATGGTTCTTGAGGGCGATGGTTCTGCATAGTGTTTGGATGTGTGTAGTGTGTGTAGTGTGTTCAGGTGTAAGTTACATGAGTCAGTTCTGAGATAAGCTTTGCTAAGAAGGATATACAAAATCAAAGTGGAAAATTAAAATGAACAAAGATAGAAATTGTGACACATTAACAATTAATAATAATGTCAATAATAATACGAGTTAATGATAATAACAACATAATAGTATAGTGGTAGTAAGAATATTATAGTGAGGACACAGTATTGCAATAATGGGGAAGAGATAGGCGAGGTGAAGTAGTGGCAGACAGGATGCATATTGACATACATAACAAAAAAAAAAAAAAAAAAAAAATAACAGTAATAATAATAATCATAATAATAATAATAAATAAAAAAAGGATAATTATACAAACAAATAGATAAACGGGAACATCACATAGCCGCAGCAGCATTACCAACTTTACTAAATCTGATTATTATTCATATATATATATTTATCATATACTACATTGATGTGTATATAAATTTGTATATTATTATATAAATACATTTCTCATTATAAAATTATTTATAAATAGTAATGCATTTGTTGAAATGTCAGAACCCCAATCTGCACCTGTGCTCTTGTGTGGTGCATTAAAAACCGAGGAGGAGGTGGAGCAAGGTGCAGATGAGAGACTTTACTTTATTTTTTAATCGATGTCATTTAAACACACACAGTTTTAGTGTTATTCGTGCACAGCTCTTCACTTTCTTGTCCCCTGAGACGCTCTGTTGACTCCTCTGACTGATGCCCGCTCACACCACTCCAGTTTTGTTTGCATTTCTTCTTTTCTAGAATCCTTTATGTATTAAGCACTCAGCAGCATTACAGAGGCATTTTTGCTTGAAAATCTGTGATCGCTAACTTAATCCGAGATGAGCAGTCTGAGAAAATAAATGTGGCCAGAATCATAAACTAAAAATATATTTTGGATCTATAGATATTTCAAAAGAAAATTTATCTAGATAAAACAATGACTATAATTATAATAAAGATCAAAGGTGCACACGTGTTTCTTATGTGAAATATATGTACAATAGTTCTGGCATGCGCCTCCTGTTATGGCGCTTTGTGATTCTGGTCTGTGAAAGGCGCTATATAAATAAAGATTACTTACTTAGACTTAGATTTAGACAGACTTTATTGATCCACAAGGGAAATTGCCTTGTCACAGTAGCTTGCATAGTATTTCACAATTAAAAAATAAAATAAGAAATAACATTAAAGTAACAATCTAAAAATAAGAATAATAAGAAGAAAATATTTGTGAGAAAAGAATAATCTGGATAGAAGTACTCAGGAATATACATAACTGTGAATATGTACATTTACAGTATAAAATACAGAGCAAGTAGTATAGAACACATCTGTTAATACACAATATATACAAGGACTTTCTTACTTCAAATATATTACTATATGGTTAAATATGCATTATTGTGTACGAATGAATCATCTGGATCTGTTGGGATCTGAATGGAAATTACTTATTTTTCTTGTCAAATTGTAATGTTTATTGTTTTATTGTGTCCAGAACTTTGGGTTGCCTTGTGTAGGAAGTGTGCTATACAAACAAACTTGTTCAAATTTTGCGGCCTCACTGTTTCACTGATCTGTGTGTTTTTCTGCTGTGTGCTTCTCTGATGCCACATAAACATGATACAACCCTAACATTTATAATATTATAGTTAGAAGTGGTGAAGTGGAGGTTTGAAAAGTGTAGAAAGTGTAGACGTTTCTCAGCCTTAAAACAAAGAGCTGCTACTTCTCCCTGAACCATAATATACCAGGACAGTATCTTATTGTGTGTCAAATACAATGAAATGTAAAAAGATAAACAATATTATCTTGAGGCCATCTCTGTGGTCTCACCCCCCACTTTGAGAACCGCAGCTTAAACCCATCTTTTATAAAACACTATCTGTTATTGGAAGATTGAAACGTGTGGAGAGACAGACAATAACACGCAGACAAAGAACAAAGAAGACAATGGTCAGTTTTCACCTGTGCCTCATTATTGTGCGGCGCCGAGTTTCCAAACGGGATCCGGAGACGAACCAACCAAGAACAACTTGATAATCTTCCAAATGACATTTCTGAATCCAATTCCCTTCTTAGATATAATACATATGCGGATTACCATTTTCCACACTCTCCTGAACCACAATGTCAAAAATGGTTTAGAATTTAACAGAAGACAATCAGCGTTGACCCGGCCAAGAAATGTTCTGTTCTGCATTTCGGAAAATACATCCAAAATGTGTCTGATTTTAAAAACTGTGGAGGAACTAAGATTTTGGAGTTTAAAGGAGACATAGTTTGCTGAATCCACTACTATAGGTCTTGGATATGTCTTTGTATGTGTCTTGTTTGGGGTCAGTGTTTGCGCAGAAAGCCTGATTAACACAAACCTGGAGGCCACAAAGCTGCTGTATTTCATTTTCTTCTGGCACTTCCTTGTTCCGGGTTGAGACACGTCTGATTGGTTTAAAGCAGGAGTCTCCAACCTTTTTATATGGATTGTTATTTTTTTCGGGGCACAATAGATTACGTCATTTTTATATCTGGATTTGAAAACATTTTGACATTCGTAAAACAATGGAACAATGGAGCTTTGGTCTTATTTCCAGCACAGATAAAGCAAATGTATTAAATATTCTATTGATAAATCTTGTTTGAAGATGTTATGTGATAATAATTTTAACCAAATTTGGGCAATTTCTGACTTCTTTGTGGCATTTTCTTTTGTATTATACCCATCACAAAATCTATCAATATTTTTTATATTATCCTTTGGGGAGCTACTTTGAAGAGGGTGTAGAGCTACCATTAGTTCTTGAGCTACAGGTTGGAGACTTAAAGATTTTAAAACGTAAGAACCGGTTGGAGCCAGACGTATAGCAATGGATTTATTTGTATTATCTTGTAACAATAATAATGCATTAGTTTTATACAGCGCTTTTTTGGGCTCTCAAAGACACTTTACATGTCATTATTCATTCACTCCATACACAGTGGTGATAAACTACTACTGTAGCCACAGCTGCCCTGGGGCACACTGATCAAAGCGAGGCAACCAGTCTGTGCCATCGGCCCCTCCGACCACCACCAACCATTCACACACACACCAGACTCATTCTAGGCAATGGGGGTTAAGTGTCTTGCCTAAGGACACAACGGCAGTTTGGCACTTTACAGCCGCAGCCGCCCCACTGTGGCTGGTGTTCCCAGAGGTTAAATGTCAAGGACACAACGACAGCAGACAGTGGGAGTCAGTGGAGAAAGTCTTGTGGTGGGCTCGAACGCACAACCTTCAGGCTCAAAGGCCAAAGCTCTACCAACTGAGCTACTGTCGCCCGTATTAATTTAGTTTTAGTTGCCCATTACCTTCAATGCTAAAAGTTAATGTGATAAGGACAATTTAAAATCCTTTCCGGGGCCTCAAAAAAGGGTGCCGGATTTAGCCCTCAAGCCTGAGTTGGCCGCTTTTGACCACCATAGGCACATTTTTATACATTGTTGACCCTCTACTTGTTTTGTGTGTTTACCTTTATTTTGTTTAAGATGGACACTGGATGAAAGCCCCATTGGTCATTGTTACTCGCCCGGGTGTACGCCTTCTCCCGTCCTAACGACATCTCTTTCAGCTCCGCCCTGATTGGCTGGTGGTCCGCTCAAAAGCAGCAGGTGTCCTGAGGGCTCGCTCTCTCTCTTCCTCTGACACACTCGTCCCAGCCACGTCCTGGGACAGAAATGTCAGGCCACGCCACTTGTTTGTCTTATGATTTCACTTTAACGCACTTCCACTCAACACGTACACTTACACAAAAAGTTATCATACTGACTATCATTCACACCTCAGCCTATTTCTCACTTACAAAACATAAAAACAGTAACATAATCTCATTCAACACTCAAACCTACACATAAGGTTCTCCTACTGATAATACTTGCATTGCACGCATCCACTCATATTACACTTACACAATATTATTATTATTAGTATTCTTTCTAAATAAATGCCAACCATGGCTTGAAATCTGGTCCTTGTGTCGTTTCCCCTTATTTTTTGTTGCAACCATAGAGCCGGTCATCTGTGGCATCTGGACAGAGGGGGCGTGGCATGTGGCCTCAGGACAAAAGGGGTGTGTCTTGTGGTGTCAGGACCAGGGGGGCGTGGCTTATAAGAGATTACGGCAACACAGGGAGGTATTAAACAAAAATTCACTTTGATTCTTTCATTTTTCTAATGCTCCTTGAGCCTTGTGCGTGACACAGTATTTACCAAATACTACACACGTTACTGTAGTACTCCTCTGTGGACATCTGTCATACAGATGTAGGTCACTGTCTTTGCTGTGATTAAAGCCCCACCTCCGTCCGGCCCACGCTGACTCTGACACAAGGTTTGGCTCCAGACTTCACCCTCACAAACACTGTCAGAACTAGTTTAGGAAGATTCATCTTGTCTTCTTAGTAGAATTAAAAGTATTGGGTTCCTCTATACCAGACAATACAAGGTTTTATCAACACCACAAAACCTTATATTGTCTGATAAAGAAGAACCCAATACTTTTAATACTATTACAACTGTTTCTGATTCTCATGTATTTGGATTTTTCTTTGAACACTTTGTATCACAAACTTGACAACATAAAATATCACAAACTTTACGACATAAAATATCACAAACTTTAAAACATAAATCATAACAAACTTTACAACATAAAATACACAACAATAGTGTATTTGTTTTTTGAGCTTCTAAGCAGTTTATGACAATTTTTGATTATTTATTAACCAAAAGGTAAAAGGGCTGAAGGATATTGGATAATTCAATTCAATTCCATTTATTCTTGTCCTGAATCACAACAGTAGTTTTCTCAGAGGACTATACGCTGCCTTTCTAACTTATCGGTGATTAGAAGGAGAAGCGAGGAGTGACCAGGGGCTCAGAAAGTCGTTAGAAGCCGGTGCTCTTCTTGTGGGGCAAGTACAATGTCTACAGAGAAAATGAGTCAGAGTCACTCGGGGGCCTCTGACCCACGTGTTTCAACATTATCTGGTCTTCCTAATGAAAAACCGCACTTTGAAACGCGTTGGCAAATTAAAACCAGAACTCGTTTGCCTGACTCATTTTCTCTAAAGATTTTGGTGCACACCGGGGCAGTTTTTCCAATGTGGTTTTACTGCAAACGGCAAATCAATTTCAATCAATTATCGTATCTTGTATTGATATAAACACTATGTATTTGATGCTGATTCACTGAAATCTTGGATTCTTTTGTAACTTGGTATCGGCCTCTACATACCTGCAGGTGAAAGCCAGATCCTGTCAGACCTCTGAAGCTAAGAAGGACAGGGCCTGGATAGGACTGTGATGGGAATACCAGGTGACGCAGTGAGGCGGCTGTGGCTGTAAAGTGCAAAATAATGGGAGTATACGTCTCTGTAAAAGGCACTATTGTCCAACGTTGTGCCTGCTTCAGCTTCAGCCATCTTCTACCAAACAGGAAATACACTTCTAGGCGACTGCTATTGGCACACATTTTTCTCCTCTGCTGATCTTGTGGTGGCAAAGTACGAAGACACAACACAATTGGATTTTGAGTGAAACAGCGATGTAACACACGTTTTTACCGAGTAAATTATTACCCAGGTTTTCCTTATAGCAAAAAGCTTTAGATTACAGTAGTTAGATTACTTTTGTAACGTGTTTTTCCGACACTGGTCCGGTATGCGTGATGCGAGCCGCTGCCACATGACTTTAAACAGGAGTGGATTACACAACTGTACATACATGAGAGCAGATGGTCATTACTCCACCCCCCCTCCCCCCCCACCCCCACCCGCCCCCCATTCCTCTAAGCTCCTTAGACTTTTTCAATGCTTACCACTAATTTAGCTCTTTTCAGCAAAGCAATCATGCAGCACCATAAACATATAGGCCTCCAGGAAAACCATACGCCTAATTTGGTCTTTCAGAGGGAAAAAGCGTAGAAGAATAGTACGTACAAAATACAATTCACAGTTGGAAAATTCTAATTTCAACAACAACAGATCAGAGAATCAAACAATTCTGAAACACAGGAAATAAAAAACAAACATACAGAAGCTGCGATAAATGCCCTAAATGTTCTTATCATTGTCCTTAGACCCGCCTGTATCGGCAAGGAACAGTAAAAGAAAACGTTTGGAAGATCTGGGACTGAGGCTGTAGATCCAGGACTTAAGCTGTAGACCCAGGACTGAGGCTGTAGATCCAGGACTTAAGCTGTAGACCCAGGACTGAGGCTGTAGACCCAGGACTGAGGCTGTAGATCCAGGACTGAGGCTGTAGATCCAGGACTGAGGCTGTAGATCCAGGACTGAGGCTGTAGATCCAGGACTGAGGCTGTAGATCCAGGACCGAAGCTGCAGATCCAGGCTCCCAGGAGGGCAGGGGGGTACAGCACACAGATGTAGATCAAAGAGGCTGGATCCAGGGGTCCCATCATCATCACCCTTAGAAACAGACAATGGAACAGCAGGTGAATAGCAGTGAACAGACTACAGCTGAATTCATAATGATTCAAGGAGAGGATAGTGCTGTGACTATGCCTCTCCCAGCAACGTGCCTCCATTTGTAGCTTGACTGACATTCGGTGATTTTTTACTTTTAGTTTCACAATTAAAAACATACAAAGAAAAACCATACACACACAATACACACATAATAACCTTCATTTATGGACATTGGTCTTTGTCCCTTATGGACCAATGTGCTTTTAATCATTGCATTTCTTGTGTTTGAACCATTTTGTAAAGTCCTCTTAGATCACTACTGTTGTGGTTTAGGGCTATGCAAAAAAGAAAATGGATTTGGATTGTATTTAAAGTTCTCTACAAATAAAAGTTGATTGATTGATTGAGACTTTTTGACATATTCCAATGTTTTTTCCTCTGATGACACACTGACCTCTCCAAATTGCGCGTGTGCACTTTAATGAGCGCTCAAATCCTCCGCTAAGACAATAGCACGCAGAAGGGGTGGGGGGCTTGAGAGGAGGGGGGTGGGTGGCGGGTGGTAAGATGTCCCGGGGCAGGTGCATTCGCGACATCTGCCTCTGTGGCTTTTTGTCCGTGGTACGTGAATCCACACACAGGCTTGGAGCTGCATACCAAACACTGCAACAGGTAGGACTTTTCTCATTTCTATACAAAGACAAGGGTTGCTGTTTGCGCTGGCTTGGTGATGTCACGTAAATGTGTTTTAAAGTAGAAATGCCAATTGAAAATGTGGAATTTTATGGAAGAAGTTTTGTTAAAAGGCACGATGTGTAATGAGGAGGTTTAAAACTGTCCCGTTCTCGTAAATAACAAGGCATGATATATACGTTTAATATTGTGAAAGAGACAATATCTTGTTCTCATGAGACAAGCAGAGGACCACAAATTCACCAGAAACCAGACAAGGAGCAATTGTTTAAAATGACTTTGGATGATCATGATTGAGAAATATTCCAGTTTCTTGTAGAGAATCTCCCTCATGTAACTGTACCTATGGGTTGTTTGCTGATGTCTTGGTCTATTCCAAATTCTTCAACAATGTTTTAAAGAATATAATTATCATTTCATCATCCATCTATCCATTTTCTTCCTTTTAATCCATTTCTGGGTCGGGGGTTTGGAATTCAGAGCTACCATCCAATTCACAGAGCACCATCATTCTTTTACATTGTATATCAATTCTATTGCACCACTTTTAATACCATTGGATGAAGTTTTGTTAGTTTTTGGTATTCAAATGTTATCTCTGTAATTGTGTAATTGTATAGTTATAAACATTAAGCTTTATGTTTTGTCATTTTGATTTGAATTAGATATTAATAAGATGGAATTATCCTAATAGATAGTTTCAGATTTGCCTTTGACAGAAATGTACACAGCAAATATACAACCAGTTATGTATTAGTCAGAGTAACAGAAACAAAATCAAAATCAAATCAAAATCAGCCAAAAAGTATATTTTTTAACACATTTTCTGAACAATACTTTTCTGATACGACACAACTTGTCTGTCTCATAACTCTAGACGTTTTTGTTATTTTTCCGAGCGGCTTTGTCTGTGGCAGTAGTTCCAACCTGACATGATCCTGATCCTGAAGGAGCAATAGTTTTATATATACTCTTAGAAATCATACCACACATAATTCAAGTTCAAATCACCTTTGTAGTTTTAATGTGGAAATGTCTTTTCATTCATCAGCCAAGTTCATCTACATTGCCGATGCCAGGTCTAAGTCAGGCATGTCCAAACTCAGGCCCGAAAGCCAATTGCGGCCCTAAGTGTCAGTTTTCTGTGGCTCTCTGCCTTGCTAACCCAAAGTAGTCGTTGAGATCATAAACACAAGTTCACGGTGTCATCCATCCAACTTCAGCTCAACCAATAAAGACATGTTGTAACTCGTTCTAAAGCCCAGTACGTCTGGACGTCAGTCGTTGACTAGTGAGCCGATGAGATGGTAAACATTTGTCATTCAGCCAACTTCCGCTCCCGATGCCAGTTAAGACAGTTTTTCAGTCCGTAATGTCGGTCCCTGGACTAGTCGGGTGAACTAAAGTGGCCCTCTTACTAAAATGTTAGGACACCCCTGGTCTAAGGACACTGGTGGTGACACTCAACCACATTTATGGACATTGGTCTCTGCTCCTTATGGACCAATGGCTCAATGTGTTTTATATCATTGCATTTCTTGTTTTTGACCTGTTTGATTCTCTGACCTGTGTCGGCGAATGGAATTAAATCAGGTGGCTATACTTCCTGAAACTCTCCTTTCCAGACCTCTCATGGTTGTTCTGGTCTCCAAAACGCCGTCGCTGGTGCAGGCTGAGGACACATCTCATTTCTTCTATTTCCTCCTCGGAGCCGCAGCTTAATCCTTGAGCGCAGAGGGAAAAACGTTTCATGTCTCGGCATTAAGAGGATCCGACCCAGATCTGCTGCAGACATTAAAGACGCCAGCTCCAAAGTCTCATGTAATATTGATTGTGTCGTGTTTACGCATCTCTCCTTTTCCCTGCAGCTGATCAACAACCGCCGCACACTGACGCCCGCTCGCACCATTTATATCAATATTGTTTATATCAATATTATTCTGAGGGATGCAGTGACGGATCACACATAAGACTAACAAGTAGTAACAGCGGCCATGTTATCCAGGGGGTAGACTCTAGTTTCTCATTGGTTCTGGAAAGATTTAAGATCAGATAAGCCTTTATTAGTCCCTCAGTGGGAAATGTAGTCGAAAAGAAGGAAAAATAAGAGCACTCACACGTCAATATAAGATAATAGATTAATAAAATGATAAAATAGTGTTTAGAAAATCCACAGTTATTAAGTAGAGTACAATACAGTGTAATCTAAGGCCAGAATGATAGCAGGTAAATAATATATATATAAATAATTAAATCTGAAGAGACTGGAACAGACAAAACATGGGTGTTAGAATGTTGTGTTGTTTAGCAGTAATCTGACGCTACATAAATGACACTCAGAACAATATTTTTGAGATTATATTTATTGTGATGAAGCTCTTCGCGAAAGTTCACTGTGGTAGACCCGGCCGCTGCTACAAGCCTGCTCATCCTCTACTCATTACACCAGCAAAACGCCCACATCCAATCCACCAATAACCACCAGGACAGCAAGTTAAAAGCCGGAGACGCCCACTTCCCGGCCTTCTGAAATCTGCAAGCTTCTGAAGTCTGCAAGGTGCATGTCGCTAACGCTCCTGTTTGCAAATGCATGCGTTGTTCTGGAGGGGTCGCTTTCTGCTCACGTGTTGCTCGTGCGCGTGGCCCTGCTGTCCTCAGTCTGGCTGCTTGTGGTCTGCTCCTCTTCCGTGTCCCTGCACCTGCTGTGGTTCGCGTGTCTCCACTGCTCTCTCTGCGGGCTCTTCTGCGGGCTGCTCCGCGGGGCCCCCTCCGCGGGTCCTGTGCTGCTCGTTCCTCGTGGTCTGCTGCCGCGCGCAGACGGTCTGGCGGTGCCGTGCGTGTCCCTGCCTCCGACTGGCGGTGCCGCGTTGTCCCGTTGCTTTTCCCACGTCTCCTGGCATGTGAGTACAGTGAGTGTGCCGACCGCGGACGGATTAATCCCTGAGTCTGGGCTGCAGGCGGCTGGTTTTGCCCCGCGCACTTGACTACAGGCGCCAGTTTCGCCCCGTGCTTGGTCTGCAGGCTCCGTTTCACACGTGTTTGAGCTAACTGAGGGGCAATGCATCTTAAATGGCATCAAATCTCTATTGTCTGAGGGATATAAAAGGAGCAGTGTGCATTAATTCAGATTCATGTTCTGCCACTTGCAGTAAAACCACGTTGGAAAACATGTGCAAAGACTACCCCATCGTGCTCCAGACTGTACACACCAGAGCTCTTGCCACGGCGCCATCTTTACGGCATTAATCTCATTACTCGCAGGTCACTTTGTTAAATGAATGTATTTAAATCCGTCTATCTGCAGGAGGAAGGAGGGGCCATGCATTTAAAGAGCTAGGTCACTAGTATTAAATTGGTAACTGAACTGCAGTTGTTGCATTTTGAAAGTGCAGCAGAAAGAAAAAGGGCCAATGTGATCTGCAATGGGTGTGAATTGGTGTTGGAGCTAATGAACGCATGGAAAAGTGATCGTTCATGCGTCTCTGCCATAACCAAAGCAGAAGATGGCTCCGGGGGACATCTGTTATTCGCATGGGAATGTTTCGGATTCAGGTTGATTATTTCCTCAGGCTCTTAAACAACCATGGGCATGGTTCTCTGACCGCCGCTGCTGCGGTCCCTGCTGCCTGTTCCTACTGATGCCTGATCCCGCTGATGCCTGTTCCTGCTGCTGCCTGTTCCTGCTGCCGCTCCTGCTGCTGCCTGTCCCTGCTGCCTGCTCCTGCTGCTCCTGCTACTACATGTGCCGCTGCTGCTGTTCCTGCCGCTGCCGCTCCGCGGGCTCCCAGGCGGCACCTGTCTCTACGGCTTGGCTCTTTCAGACACGTATGTAACCTGGCTCACGGAGACAAGCAGCGCACGCTGGCGTGACACGTCTGCTGTTCGTATGAATCGCATTGTGGTGCTACTGCTCCTGCTAATGCTGCTTCTGCTGCTTCATACTGCTACCGCTACTGCTGCTACTGCTGCCGCTACTGCTGCTATTGCTGCCGCTGCTGCTTCATACTGCTACTGCTGCCGTGCTGCTGCTGCTTCTTTACTTTGACACCTCTCTTCACTTCGCATCTCTTTTACTGAAACACTAAACAGCTTCAACAATATTCTACTGCTGTGGCTTTGATACAGGATTATTGCTGTTATTATCTACGGATGCTGCAACCGCTGCTACTGCTGCTGCTTCATACTGCTACTGCTGCTCCTGCTAATGCTGCTTCTGCTGCTTCATACTGCTACCGTTACTGCTGCTACTGCTGCCGCTGCTGCTTCATACTGCATCTGCTGCCGTGCTGCTGCTGCTTCATGTACTTTGACATCTCTCTTCACTTCGCATCTCTTTTACTGAAACACTAAACAGCTACAACAATATTCTACTGCTCTGGCTTTGATACAGGATTATTGCTGTTATTATCTACGGATGCTGCAGCTGCTGCTGCTGCTACTGCTGCTGCTGCTTCATACTGCTACTGCTGCTGCTTCATACGGCTACTGCTGCTACTGCTACTGCTGCTGCTGCTTCATTTACTTTGACATCTCTCTTCACTTGCATCTCTTTTACTGAAACACTGAACAGCTACAACAACATTCTACTGCTGTGGCTTAGATATAGAATTATTACTGTTATTTTCTAAGGACGCTGCTGCTGCTGCTGCTGCCGCTGCTGCTACTGCTACTGCTGCAACCCACTCTCTCAGAAGCTTATCCCGCTTCTAATGGATGCAGCCCGGCTGAGTATGCCGCGCTGCGCTGGACTCGCACCTATGCACCCAGGGTCGCTTCGGCGGTCGTGCTTCATCTCTCTACTTAATCTTCTGATCTATCAGATGCAGCCGGCCGAGTAGCTGCGCTGAGCCGTCAATCGGACTCCTAATCAAAGGCATCCATACCTGTATTCTTCACTCTTCTGATCGCAGGCTCCCCATCATGCTGCCCATCCTGCAGCGGCGCTGAACTCCGGCTCATCTTCCAAGTACATGTCTGCCCTCCTCGCAGCATCTTCCTGCTCGCCTTCTATGGCTTCTCTGCATAAGCGTCTCACCATTGCTCACTCAACCTTCATGCGGTCCGAGACACGGCTTTCCCGACCATCCTACTATCCTGATTATCTACTCTCCAACCCAAGATTCTAAGCGTAAGGGCGCCTGCAACATCAATGGCCCTCTCCGATATGTCTCTGCCCCTACAGGTCTCCGCTTCTACACGGACGCTGCCCCTTCCGTGGGTTTTGGGGGATTCTTCCAGGACCATTGGTTTGCCGAGCGTGGCCGCTACTTTCCACCGGAGCATCTCCTCTGCCCTACACGAGACATTCCCAGTGGTCGTGGCCTGCGCGCTGTGGAATCACACGTGGCAGAGAAAGAGGATCTCTGTCATGTGTGATAATCTCGACGTAGTGGAAGCATTAAACAAAGGTCGCTCTTTTTCACCCAACATAATGTCCCCTGACCATTTCAACCTTCATCTCAAACATTCAAAGATCAAAGGAGCCTGCAATATAGTAATAGCTCGCTCGGACACATCTTTCTGCCCCTACATATCCATGATGCGTTACACTCGCCTCCGCTGCAAAAAAGGAGATTTTAACGGACCTCTATTTCTCACTCCAGTCTTCTTCCCATGACAGCAACCTGGTTCAGAGCTCAGCTAAGATCCCTACTGCTCCTCTGTAAATTGTCTCCCCAGCTCTACACAGCCCACTCCTTCAGGATAGGCGCTGCCACGCGCGCGGCCTCGCTGGGGCTCCCCCACACCTCTCTGCAACAGCTGGGGCGCTGTTCCTCTTCGGCCTTCTCCGCCTACATCAGGCCAGACGCGTCCGCCATCCTGGCTGCACAACGGCTACTGGCTTCTTCGTAAGCTCCCAGCAAAGCAATACAAAGCAAAGTAAGTGATCCAATAAAGATTCTGGTGGCGGCACGCACTTTCTCAAAGATAACTCTGTTGCAGCGTCCGGTTGATCGTGATGCGAGCGCTCACGTCCCGGCGCTCAAAGACAACTCTGCTACAGCGTCCGGTTGATCGTGATGCGAGCGCACACGTCCCGGCGCTTAAAGACAACTCTGCTGCAACGTCTGGTATCGATCGTGATGCGAGCGCTCACGTCCCAGGCAGCGTCCGGTTGATCGTGATGCGAGCGCTCACATCCCGGCGCTTAAAGTCAACTCTGCTACAGCGTCTGGTATCGATCGTGATGCGAGCGCTCACGTCCCAGGCAGCGTCCGGTTGATCGTGATGCGTGCGCTCACATCCCGGCGCTTAAAGTCAACTCTGCTACAGCGTCTGGTATCGATCGTGATGCAAGCGCTCACGTCCCAGGCAGCGTCCGGTTGATTGTGATGCGTGCGCTCACATCCCGGCGCTTAAAGTCAACTCTGCTACAGTGTCTGGTATCGATCGTGATGCGAGCGCTCACGTCCCAGCGCTCAAAGATAACTCTGCGGCAGCGTCCGGTTGATCGTGATGCGAGCGCTCACGTCCCGGCGCGCAAAGGTAACTCTGCCCGTTTTTGGGGATTATGCGCGCGAGCAAGCGCCGCACTCATCAGCATCTCTCCCGGGCCTAGGGCGCCAAACATACTCAATCAATAAACTTCTAACTGCATTTTCCTCTTGGGTCTCTCCAAAGTGATATGAAGCTCTTCGCGAAAGTTCACTGTGGTAGACCCGGCCGCTGCTACAAGCCTGCTCATCCTCTACTCATTACACCAGCAAAACGCCCACATCCAATCCACCAATAACCACCAGGACAGCAAGTTAAAAGCCGGAGACGCCCACTTCCCGGCCTTCTGAAGTCTGCAAAGCCTCCGCCGCCCCACCTCCTCCTTCTCTCTTCAGAGCGTGCTCGCCTGCTGCCTCTGCCGTCACCAGTGCCTAGGCCCCGGGGGGGATTATGCGCGCGAGCAAGCGCCGCACTCATCAGCATCTCTCCCGGGCCTAGGGCGCCAAACATACTCAATCAATAAACTTCTAACTGCATTTTCCTCTTGGGTCTCTCCAAAGTGAACTGTTCAGAGAGTGGTTAGGATTTGGTGCAAATAGACTCCGGCAGAGAACAGCATGATTGCAGAAGGGGAAAAAGATTATGAGATTAAATCCCTAGACCCTGGTGGTGGCAGTTACAGTAGGAGAAGGGTGAAAGAGCTGACCTAGAATGAGGCGGAGATGGGGAGGAGGAGGGTTGCGGCTTGAGTGAAGAGGCTGCTTGGAAGGAGCTTCTGCGCGATATGAAGCTGATGCGGGCAGTGCCTGATTTCTACCAGGAGAGGGCATTGTGTCCACTTCAGCTGAGTGTGATTGACTGATTGAAGAACTTTGAGAGTTATGATCTTAGTTCTCTTGTCTTCCATTGTTAATTTCCGCTTTTTCTTCGTTAGCAAGTAAACTGACCAATGAATTATCGGACCAGAGATATCAGATTAATGTGATAATGTAGTAGTAAAGATAATACCAGATAAAGTGGCTAGTGGTTTATCGGACCAGGTGTCTTAGTAGGATATGACCATTACGTTTCCCGCCATATGCATCTGCGCTCACGTGTGAAGTTCAAACTTTAGTGTGCGCCTTGAGCTACTGCTGCAAGTACGTGTTGACTATAATTTTTCTCATGTGGTGGTTTTGAACATGGCTTTTTGCGAGAGATATTTGAGCTTTCAGCGAAACAACATCCCAAGATTTTTAACCGGTACAGTTTTATCGTTCTCAGTGACGATGAAACCAATATTGATAGCTCTCATAAATCTAAACAACGCTTGTATGGTCGCTCCTGCTAGCTAGTACAATGGTATTCTTATTTACATATGCAAATCTCTTATGAAGTGATACACTGTATGATTTTGGCTCACAAAGTCTGGATGCATCCTCCGGTAGCAAGAAGTATCCATTGGCTTCTTGTCTTTCTTTTGTCTATGTGTGTAACCCATTGTAAGTATGTATTGTTATTCTCTATATGTACCATTGGGAGAATAACAAACAACACTATTCAATTATACTTTTCATGGTGACAAAAAAAACCTGCATTTGTTGCTTGCTCTCTGGCGAAATACGAACACAGCGCCGGGCCTCAGTCCAGACCTTTAACGTTAGTAAATAATATTGATCTAGATTCAAACCTTCATCCAGTCTTTTCTCCTCTCCATCCATCCCATTCACAGCTTTATTTGCTCATCTAAAATCACTGAAATGCCTTCAGACCCGCCTCAGAATTGTCTGGTAATTGGCCATGGATTTCTGGTGGACTCCTGAATCAATATGCCATAAACTGCACCGTCTCTGCATCGAGAAAAGAGAAAAGAGAAAAGAGAGATACTGCTCTGCTGCAAACGCCGCCGTCGTTTCTGTGTACAGTAAAAAGGGTCATAGCATTTCATGTGGAAGTGTATGAATATTTTTGCATTCATTTCAGTCTATACCTTAAATCTCTATATAATCGTACTTTGGTATCACTTTGCGTCCAGTGTTGCCAACTTAGCGACTTTTCAGACCCTATAGCAACTTTTTTTCAAAAAAGCGACTAGCGACAGATCTAGACAAAGCATTAAAATCATTAAATGTTTTTACTCATTTTTGTCTCTCCCACGACGTTATTCCTCTCTCCTACAGCGTCCGTTACAGTTATTTGCAAATTGCCAATTATGCAAATTAGGCGATGACGTCATTTAGCGACTTCTAGCGACTTTTGGGACAGCCAATAGCTACTTTCCTTACTGAGGAGTTGGCAACACTGTTTGCGTCAGAATTAGGAGTAAGGATATATTCGAAACGTTATGCAAAAGAAAGCAGTATAAAAGATAAACGAGATACAAAAAAACACACAAAATAAACAGTTTGAAAAAGAGGCTGGACGAAGCAGACGTTTATTTGGATCCTATCTCTCTCACAACAAACACAATAACACACATGCAACACAATCACACACACCCAATACAATCAAACAAATACAACAAGACAACACACACACTTGACACAATCACAACACAGTCACACACACGCAACACAATCACATAAATGCTACACAATCACACACACACAACACACACACTTGACACAATTCCACACACCCAACACAATCACACACACTTGACACAATCACACACACTTGACACAATCACCACACCCAATACAATCACACACCCACACAGAAATCACACACACCCAACACAAATGCTACACAATCACACCCACACACAACAAGACAACACACACACTTGTCACAATCACACACACACAACACAATCACACAAATGCTACACAATCACACACAACAAGACAACACACAGACTTGACACAATCACAACACAGTCACATTCACGCAACACAATCCCACACACGCAAAACAATCACATAAATGCTACACGATCACACACACACAACAAGACAACACACACACTTGATACAATCACACACACGCAAAACAATCACACACACCCGACACAATCACACACAAGCAACACAATCACAGCACACAATAAGACAACACACACACTTGACACAATCACACACAAGCAACACAATCACAGCACACAATAAGACAACACACACACTTGACACAATCACACACACACAACACAATCACACACACTTGACACAAGCTCAACACATGACAAACACAGGCCCAAACCCTCTCTGACCACACACCTCCCTCCTCCACTTCTTCTTCAGCATTTCTTTCTTGAGCAGCTTTTCAAACTGTAACAGATTTGAACATGTTTTAATTCATCTGTCGAGTTGTGCATTATGTTAAAAGATAAAAAAGGTTTTACTTTGGATAAAGCCACAGATGATAAAAACTTGATTTAAAATCGCTGTTGATCTGCTTGTCAAATTTAAAATCACTGTCTATGGTGACGCCAAGGTTGGTGACTGTGGGACGCACATTGTCGAGTTGTTCCACAGAGAAACTTTCTGCAGAGTCACACAATGATTTTAAAGTAGTTACATTTAGGAAAATATAGTTAAACTTACATTTTCCTACATTTAGGAAAATATAAGTTTTGGCTTCCTCTTCAAGAAGCTATGCCCTATTTCTTTTAATGAGTTCATAAAAATGCTTATTACTACATTCAAGTTGTAATATAATCCGTAATTTAATTTAAAAATTGAGCTCCTTGATTCAGCTTGTGTATGAATTCAGGCCGTAAAAAGTGCTGAGTAGATACTTAAGCTGTGTTCACACCGCCAACGCTGGAACGCTGAAGCCTCGTGCACCAGACGCACATTCTCTAAACGCAGGGGACTTCACACCAGAAGTCCTGGCCAGAGCCGGAAGTGGCCGAAGTAGCAGGTGGACTTTGATGCAAACAGAGTTTAGCTAGCGGCTTTTTGTGTAAAGTTAATCTCCAATTATGCAGCTCTGCAGTGTCTCTGTGTTCAGAGACCTTCCACAGACTTTATATAACAGTAGTATGTGTTCACGGAGGTGCGCAATAAGTTTATTTTATTATCAAACGTACTCCTGTATCGGCGAACACGCTCGAAGCAGTTGCATAAAGTCACGGGAGCATGAAAACGCATATGTTCACAAGCACTATGTCCCCCATTGTCAACCCTGGTTTAGTCCTGATGTAGCTCCTGTTTGGGCTTTTTACCGTATGTTCAGTCTCCTCGCTCTTTGCGGGTCTCTGATTGGTCGCTGCACGAACGTCCGAGGAAACGTTCAGCAATATTTATCTCCTGCGCGTCTGCGTCTGCTCCTGCTAAACATTCAAACCTTGTAGAAACAGGTATAGCTCATTGTATCCATGGCCTTACTATATCAACTATCCATACCACATGAACTCATTGACTGCCTGCCGTTTTTGATGATTTTACTGTTCCTCAAGACCCATAGAATATAATTTACTAAGAAACCAGCTTCTGAAAGACTGGACTGTCTACTTTCATCAGCCAAAATAAGTTTGATTCTAGCTATTTTTATTGTCCTGTAATCCCCAGTCAAATATAGGATCTCAGACAAATACGTCAATGGCAGTCAATGGGTTAAATTTAGATTGGGCCAGAAACCATTTTGAGACTTTATTATAAAATATACAGTACAGTGTTTTCAAATAAGTAACTATTATGTTGTGATGGTGTCTATTTCCCAATGGAGCTCTTTAATCGAACATTGATCTGCCGGGGCACACAGGAGAATGCGTGGACAATAAAATGTCAAGGGTGGAAGGAGACAGGAGCGAGAAAATCCATCGCAATTCTAGGCACGTTTTGGGGCGACAAGAATCTCAGTCCATATGCGTCCGTAAAATGAGAAAAACCTTGGAGAGAAAATGTTTTTTACTTATATATAGTTTGGGATCTGCCCTATTTCTCCGCTGTGAGATAGGGACAGAAGAGCAGTCAGTTCAAGCGTTCAAAGAAGAGAACGATGAAGAAGATGAAGAAGAGGACGATGAAGAGAGACGAGGAGCTCAACACTAACAAATGAGAGGGATTTTCTGATCTCTTCTGTTCAGAGTTTTAATGAGCAGAGTGGAGTAGAGGAGGTTGAAAAGTTACTACATCAACTAGACAGCATTTTCAGGCTTGATCGTGGATCTGGGAACATTAGTTGGTACAGTAGTTTGAAAAAGTATTCCTACCCCATGAATTTTGTGATACAGTGATACGCCACAACCACAAACATCACTTTTTGGGTGAAAAACGGAAGCTCATTCTCCCACAATTCTGAAACTGCTGGGGTCATTTTGACAGCTCCCATTCAAATCAATAGAAGGCTATACAATGTTTTTGTTTTTCACTTTTAAAATTAAAAAGTGGTTCTTACGTTGGTTTGTTTTTAGTCTTTAATCCATGATAAAACTGGTGAATACAACTGAACAATACTGCTGCAAGTAAACAGTGTGTTGCTATGGTAACTTGCACTTGCTCCAAGTCGAGATGGCTCTGAACCAGTGTAGGACTAGTCTAGGACCAGTGTAGGACTAGTGTAGGGCCAGTGTAGGACTAGTGTAGGACCAGTATAGAACCAGTGTAGGGACCAGTCTAGGACCAGGCTAGGACCAGTGTAGGACCAGTGTAGGACCAGTGTAGGACCAGTCTTGGACTAGTGTACGACCAGTGTAGGACCAGTATAGGACCAGTAAGATAATTTCAAAAACAAAATAATAGAAATAAACTACACATAGAAACAGAAAAAGTCACACAGTTATGAAGACCAAAATTGTACATGAGAGCAGTAATAACTCTACCAAAACAAAAAGCCGTCAAATTGACTGCTCTAAGGTTCTCAGAGTTAAGGGGGCTGAATACTTTTGCAAACCTAACTTTTGCTGAGAAACACTGTTCCTCCGTACGTGTCCTGGGTTATTCTCTTTCATCAGTGCCTCAGCTGCCCCTCACGATAGCGGCTCCCCTCCATCAGGGCCAGGGGGGTCGCAATTCACAAAGCACCCTCACTGATCCTCCTGCAGGGGTGGGTCCACTGGAAGATGGCTGCTCCTTCAACGAAGATACGGCCTTGGTGTTTCAGTGGGGGCTTCAGGCAAAGTGGGGTTAAGTGTCTTGCCCAATGACACAACGACAGTAGACATCAGTGGGAGCAGATGACATGGGTTGTGGTGGGATCGAGCCACTGTCGCCCAGTGGGATGAAAATGAAATAAAATGACATGAAATATTAAGAAATGAAATAGAGCCTTTACAAAAATCCTGCTCAACATCAAGTGCTGTTGTGTCACTTTAACTTCCTTCTTCTGGATCAGGCCTTTGAACACACTGCATCATGCAGATAAATTGAATTTGTTGAAGAGCTCGAGGCTGTCTTGTGTTTTGACTGTGGCACCAGAGTTCTAATTGAATTCTGCTCACACACTCCATCTCTGCTGCCGCCAGGACGCTTATCTCCCTTCAGCCAATAAGTGCCGGTAAAAATCAAATGTCAAAAGGTGGAATGGATTTGCCATGTGTTTTGGCAGGGTGAGGCACGCAGGCAAGTCTACGGCTGGGATTTAGAGCGATGGGGAGATTCTGGATACTTCTGGGTAAAGCGGCCCGAGGGCTGTTGGGAAAGTTGGCTAAGCTGTTATTGTTGAGAGTTTGAGATAACATATTAGAAATGTTTTGTTGTGACTTGGAGGAACAAATTGCTGCCAATGTCATAAATTGAAGCTTTTTCCGCACACATTTAGAACAATGTATAAAAGTATTTTCCAGTGTTGCCGTTACAGTTATCCATGGTGTGAGCCGACATCTAAACAAGCCTGTCATACTTCTGGAAGAATTAATTTGGTCTGACTCTAACTTTGCAAATCCCTGAAATTGCTTGAACGCTTTGACTGTTTGAACGTTGAAAGCGCTCGGTCGTTTTAATAAGATAAGAATAAGAATAAGATATCCAGTAATACTCTGTGTCTCTATCACTATGTACCCGTCTTTATTCTTTAACTTAGATCGATGCTTCTGTGCACGAATCCTCAAATGGGACTTAGTGTTATCATTACACGTCGTACAGACTCAGATGCTTCAGATTTAGATCCACTTCAAAACGACACTCATCAAATAAAGCAAAAACCAGTGGCTCGTAGCTAACCCTGTTCCTGGAATTTAAAAGTGCACATTTCGGCGGCGCCTGAAGTACGTTCACCACAGGCGCTGATTTGGAGGAAGAAGTTTGCTCCTCCTCGTCCCCAGAGGCTCAGACAGTCCACGACACATGGTGCAGGGAGAATCCTGAGTCTAAGCAGCTACAAGGATGAGAGGAGCTCCCTACTCACGGGAGGTGTTAAGGGTAAGAACAAGGACTTCTGTCTGACGCGGGGGTCACGCAACGCTCCCTGCGGTTCTTCCATTTATGGATGCGACCATAGAATGTACATTTAAATACACAACTAGTTGATTCCGTCAACGCATAAAAACTCTAGAGTGTGATCCCCATGAAACAGCTTATACAAGTTGTAAGCAGTTATTTAATTGTATTTTTATTATTACTTTGTGGGTTCAAGCCCACTACGGGACCTTCTCCACCGACTCCCACTGTCTGCCGTCGTTGTGTCCTTAGGCAAGACACTTCACCCTCATTGCCTAGAATGAGTATGGTGTGTGTGTGAATGGTAGGTGGTGGTCGGAGGGGCCGATGGCACATACTGGTTGACTTGCTTCTGTCAGTGTGCCCCAGGGCAGCTGTGGCTACAGTAGTAGTTTATCACCACTGTGTATGGAGTGAAAGAATAATAACATGTGAAGTGTCTTTGAGTGTCCAGAAAAGCGCTGTATAAAACCGATGCATTATTATTATTCATTATTAACGCTGCAGACTTCCAGACCTCTATGATATTAACTTTGGTTATTAATGAATATTTTTGATAAAAAGTGAAACACGTGCACTATATTATTATTATTAGTTACTTTTATTATAGAGTTATGTATTTCTTGACATTTGTACGGATGTACCAGATCTATCCATCTTATCTCTCTCTTGAAAATCGTGACCGCTAAACCCAAGTTCAAACCAATTTTTGTTATATTTGCAGATTCTGAGGAGATTGTCACACACATTCAGACACAAACACACACTCAGACACAAACACACACACACACACTCATGCACACACACGCTGTCTGCTCTGGGTGCCTCTTGAAAGGCTGATCCACAGGGGGGGAGGGACGGGGTGCTGCGTTAGCCTGTCTGCGGACAGGATTACGGGGGTCCTGGAGGTGTTGGTGGCTGGCCCCATCTACACACGCAAACAAGGGCTTTTGAGAGGCCTAATTTACCCACACTGTCCCACACGTGTCAGGGCAGGGCTATGACAGCTCCAATGCTGTTTGAGACACACTGCAAAAAGGATTAGGCTAAAATGGCTTGAATGCAGAATAGGCTAGTTACATCTTTAATACCCTGGTACTAATTATCCAACTGCTTTCAAGAGATTTTCAGATTCTGTTTATTTTCCAATTGCAGTAAAACCTTATTGGAATTCATGAGCAAAAGTCCCCAGTGTGCACCAGACCAGTACATATCATAAAACAAGCTCAAAAGTACAAGAAAAAACGTCACTATCAACACTACCAACCAAAAAAACTGTCAATACAGGTGCAAAATGTTTGAACTAATAACAGCCTGTGGAAAGAAGCTGTTAGCATCTTAGCATCTTAGCATATCCAAATGACCTGCATCTCACCAACGGCCAAAAGAGTCATTGTTTAAGATTTAAGAGCTTGATTAAAGGGTTTGGGTTCATAAAGAACCTTCAGAACAGGCAGCTCACAGTCCTCCTTCAGAGTGGAGCACCTCTCACTGGTCTCTCTCTAGTCTTTCCCTGGTCTCTCTCTGGTCTCTCTGTTGTCTCTGTCTGGTCTCTCTGTGGTCTCTCTCTCTGGTCTGTCTGTTGTCTCTGTCTCGTCTCACTCTGGTCTCTCTCTGGTCTCTCCCTGGTCTCGCTCTCTGGTCTCTCTCTGGTCTTGGATCATGGGCCATGTTGTTTAAAAGGTTCTGCAGGCGTTGCTTGTTCTTGTTTCTTTTTTACGTTTTAATACTGTAACACGACATCAAAATCAAGGCACTGTTATTTCCACAATATTTTGATGCATTACATTCCTTTGTATTTATGTGTGACCTAATAAAAGTGGTTATTAAAGGCCGTCCATTTTTAGAAATGTACCAACAATCCCACAGAGGAATCATTTTAGACTTTTCTGACTTATGAGTTAAAAAAGTAGGTGAGTGTAAAAGATGCAAATAAATACCAACACAGCGGCTAAAAACGGTTAAAGTCTGCGGGATGCAGAGTTAAGCTGGACGCACAAAGCACACACATGATTATAATGGCCAAGTCACTGCTGCCTCCTGTTCAGACTTAAAGTGGCAATACGCTCAGACATGCCACATATGGATATAATTGTGCAGTATTTTATGTGTATCGTAAATACAAAGAGGTAGGTAAATGTGTTTAAGCAGTGACAATATGGACCTTGTATGGAATCTGAGAAGTGCCGTGGATGTCCAGAGGAGTGCTGTTTCAAACCCATGCATTATCATCATTATGTGTGATGCTATCCGTGTAGAGCGGGTAGCCCAAATTCTGGGCCCCGGCTACAAACACATTCGATGGGCCCCCACTACGTTAATGTGTAATATATACACATATATAGACACACTTTAGAGGGCCCCTCCCTGCCTAGGGCCCTGGGTACTCGGTACCCTTTACCTCCCACCAGTTCGACGCCGTTGTCCAAACCTTTTGGTAAGAGGGCCATCAGACTTGACCTGGGGCCAACGACCTGGATTTTAAAACTGGATTCGAGCTGGCCTGACTGGATTCTGGAATTTAAAATGGGCTATGATACGTTCTTATTGATTCACACCACAGCTGCATTTTCTTTGAAATGTTGTGACACAATCATGAAACAAATGTCAGTAAATAACTGAGATTTAAAACAAGGTATAGCATGACTGTATCGGCGGAGTTGAAGTTGGTTGGATGACACTGTCAAAGTGCCTCAATGCCGACTTTGTGTTAGCAGCAGAGGGCCACATAAAATGGCACAGAGGTCCGCAATTGGCCCTTGGGCCTGAATTTGGACATGCCAGGGGAGAGTGGAGCGGAGCGTAGAACACAACTTTTTCATTTTATTTCTTTTTCTTTAAGCGCCTTGATGTGAACAAAACCATGAGCTTGAAGTTAGATCATTCAGAAATTGTTCAAATAACTAAACAAGTTTTTTGGTATTATTTCATTACTACCTCACACTTATCAACCGATAATCCCTTCACACATCAACAAAAAACATTGCAACACAAAAACAATTCCCAGTCCTTTTAACTGCTTCTCAAACCATTCTGTATCATCTTTTCTTTTCCATATGGCGCGGCGTGGAGGCGTGCAGCCATGTCCCGAGTGCAAGCCCATTTCATTAACATTTTGGTCGTAAATGCCCAGATTAGTGATTATCCCGTGTTTCCAGACCCAAAGCAGAGAGCCGGGAGGTGGTGTCATTACGGAGATGGGACACAGGAGATGTCCAGGTCTGATCCGATTGCAGGCTGGCATTTTGGCACACGCCGTAATGGACTTGGTAAACAAGGAGGGAGAATAATAAAGGAAAGGAGTTAACGAATTAGGATTTAATTACTAATGGGTTTCAATTATATGTGTATAGGTATTAGGGGCTAACATGAGCAAACAAACACACTGTATAAGAGACGTGTGAATGGACAAGTTTGTATTGTAACAAATGTCTATGTTCCACTGGTGCAATTACAAAACAGCAGGAAATAATGAGTCTTAAAATACTTAAAAATGAATGCGGAAACCCCTTTTAACGTGATTTGTGATCATTAAAAGCCCTTAGCCTCTGCAGGTGTCCACCCTCGCGGAGACAGACAGGGGCCGGATACAAGAAGTGGACAAACCCAGAGTTGACGTCACCATTTTGCCAAATGTGGAAGGATTTCAACATAAGTTTGCTCAAGCCATTTTCCTTATATAGGCATTTGTTCCGATGATGATAGCTTTGCGCCGAATCAATTCAATAAATGTTTTTCTTGTGTAGCCCTAAATCTTAATAGTAGTCATCTCAGAGGACTAAAAAAAACCATTGAAATTGTCAACACAGATCAGAGAATCAACAGTTCAAACACAAAAATATAGAACACATGGTACTGGACCATGGGGAGATGACCAATGTCCATGAATGTTGTAGAACATCAGACACAGGAGCTAAGATGGTTGACATGGAAAGCTGGAGTTTCCCTCGCAAATGAAGGCCATACCTTCAATTTCAATTCGTTTCAACTTATTTTATTTTTCATTTTTCTATTGTTCTATTGAGGACTTCAAAAAGTTGTTGATACGCCAACAGAGATCAGAGAATCAAACAGTTCAAACACCGGAAATCCAATGACAAAAAACATATTCAAAAAAGGTGGACGACCAATGCCTATAAATGTGAATTGATAAAAGTCATAGATGTGACCACTGTCCTTACACCCTCCGACATGCAAGTTCCAGCAAGAAACTCTAAAAACCCAGTGGGATAAAAATGAATGTGGGATCCGCTCCCACTCACGGACGGACTGTGGATCAGGACTGAGGCTGTAGATCAGGACGGCAGCTGTAGGACTGAGGCTGTAGAACCAGGACTGAGGCTGTAGATCCAGGACTGAGGCTGTAGATCCAGGACTGAGGCTGTAGAACCAGGACTGAGACTGTAGATCCAGGACTGAGGCTGTAGAACCAGGACTGAGGCTGTAGATCCAGGACTGAGGCTGTAGATCCAGGACTGAGGCTGTAGAACCAGGACTGAGACTGTAGATCCAGGACTGAGGCTGTAGAACCAGGACTGAGGCTGTAGATCCAGGACTGAGGCTGTAGATCCAGGACTGAGGCTGTAGATCCAGGACTGAGGCTGTAGATCCAGGACTGAGGCTGTAGATCCAGGACTGAGGCTGTAGATCCAGGACTGAGGCTGTAGATCCAGGACTGAGGCTGTAGATCCAGGTCTGAGACTGTAGATCAGGACTATTATCATTTAAACATGGACAATTACTACTATATTTTATGAAGAGTCCAATAATCCATAATAAGAACATAAACTGAAGTTTGGAGTTATAGAAGTAGCGTTATTGTTATACAGTGTAAGTGATTGTAACTGAATGTTTCACAATATTCATCATATTGAGTGACGTTAGATCCGTTTTCTTCTAGACTACCTATCAACAAACGTCTTTACTGTTGACTGCAAAAGGCCAATCCATAGAACGTCTGCCATATGAAAGTCATGATGTGCTGTCAAACGATTAATCACATCTAATTACACATTTGTCCTTGTTCCAAACGTTCCTTGATTTAGTTAGAAAAGAGATTGGAGGAAGAAAAAAGCCCTAAACTAATCCAATCCCCTACAAAAGAGAAATTATTTGGATTGTCATATATAGACTGCTCAATCTCTGCTTCTGTTCTCGCTTTTTACAGTGTATAGAACTATTTTAGAAATGACTTGAATTGTCAAATGAAGACAATCAGAGTCAGTTAGATGTTTTTGTGTATATGACGTTTGGGCTGTGACCTGGAGATAGTTGTGATTCTGAGAGACGTCCGGTTATCAGCCGTGAACGCGACTGCTTTTGTTTTCTCCTGCACCTTCTGTACCTTACATCCCAGAGACAGCACACGCTTTTAAAGTAAAAAGGCTCCTGCTGCGGCGTGTGTATGTTCCGCGGCTGATTACAGATACGTGCCCGTGGTAGAAGCCTGGAGCAGAACGCGGCTTTCAGTCATAGTACATAGTTTGTTCATTCCTGTCATAATGTAGTGATGTAATGTGAGTCTTGCATGTTCACAAACCGTTGAACTATAGTAAGGCTTTGTTGGGCTTAACCTTAGACCTGAAGATCACTGTCTCCATCTGTCCCGTCTCCTCTGAGGGTCGCTCTAAAGCTGGGGCCCCTTCATGGTCACAGTTTCCACAGTTTAGATCCAGCTTATTGGCTACATGACACAAATCAGTTCTGCACCTATTATCACATTTGGCGAGGTGCAAAAGTTAACTTGAGACTTGACGCTACTGATTTGAGCAAATGTGAGCTGTGTGGAAAAAAATATCAATCTAAGCATAAAAAGATGAAAACACGTATTTGTGACACACATTTTTGTGCATTGGAAGATAAGAGCAGAGTTCTTGCTTCAAAAACTGTACTGTCAGTTAAACGTGTTGATAACAACGTCAACGCAAATCCATTTTAACAACGTAAAACATTTTTATCACACAATGAATGTCACAGGTGAAAGCGCAGGTTCTTTGGACCCGGGCATTAAGCAAATTAAAAACGATTTATTATAAACACATTAAAAGCAATAAAAAAACAATAAAAACCTAGGCTAAAAAAACAAGGACTAAAAAGCTAAAACAGAGGCTAAAAATCCCTCCCCTGGCCACGGCCTGGGCCGCCAGACCACGGGGCTCTCCCCTCACCGTGTCTGGGGCTGGCCCGTGTCTGACTCTACCACTTCCTCCTCCTCCGCCCCCTCCCCATCTCCTTTTGTACGCAAGGCACAGGTGTTTTAATTGTCATCACGTGGGGAGCTGGGGTGCCTCGGGTGGTGCAAGTTAAAAACAATGTTAAAAAACACACACACACACAACATGTATAAAAACAACCCACCACCCATTTTGCACCGACATTAGCGTGAGCACAAATGTGAGGTTGTTTCTCTGGAGAAGTGTAAAGGACAGGACAGAACAGTCCTTTGCTGATGACCAACAAAGCCATGACCCTCTGCAGATGTCCACCTTCACGGAGAAGGACAGAGGCTGAATACGAGGAGTGGACAAACCCATAATAAAAAGCCTCAGCACAAGTATGTTTCCTCTGTATTTTGCCTGAAAGCCGCGTTGCTGCAGCTGGATCATGTTTTGGGCTGAGGAGCTCCTGGTCTGAGGCTCAGTGGGTGGTGCAACAGCGTGAGTTTTGCCCCAGGCTTCTGGTCTGAAATCAGCCCCACAGCAGCCTACATGTTAGTTTGGTAGACTTGTTCCTCGTTTGACTGCGTTACATATATGTAAACCATATAAAGATAGGGATTTTCATTAGCAATTTACATGAGGTCCCATTCGACATCTGAATTGTCTGTTGTCTGTATGTCTGTATGTCTGACTACTGAGACTGCAGTAGTCTGACACTGAGCCTGCAGAGGTCTGATTAGTTGTGTAGTGTGGTCCTTAGTGACTGATCGTTCCCCATCCTTCTACGTCAGTGTGGTTTGACGATGGCAGGTGCTCGTAGCTGTGTTTTAAACAAACCTTATTGATATCATCCTACTATGGGAGTATAGTATAGTAATACAGTGTTCATATAAAGCCACATGAATAATCACAGTTTGCTAAATGTGCTATAATTACCACAATCGAATCTGTGCTGAAAGTAACACCTGAAAGCTTTTTGATTACACTCAGTTAGGTTTGATTATGTTAATTCAATTGGATTCCATTTGAGAAACCAAGCGGAAAGATCTTAATTAGTGAAAGAATTACATTATACGTGGAGGGTCGCACTTTACTGAGCCGTGTGATACATTTGTTGCAGAGAAGACTTTAAGACCTCCGCAATAAATGTATCACATGCTCAAGTGCAACCGAGCCGTGTGATTGATATATACACACACACATGCACGCACGCACGCACACACACACACATATTTCTAATTTAAGTTTAAAATACATGTGAAAAGTACAGAACCAAACCGTGTAAGAGCCAGGGACTATAGTGACATTGATTGTAGAAGTTCCTGTTTGTGGTTTAAAGTCAGACATCAGCTGCAAAAGATGAAAAACAAACAATATAAATTGTTTGTAGTGTAGCGCATAATTCAGCATATTTGTATAAGCGACAAATGTTCCTTGATTTGTTGCCGAGATACGATGAATGAGCTGGAGCTGAGTAAAGTCCGCCCCTGTCCTGGTGTCTCGGGGCGGGTCTGGGGGCTTCACCGCCACAGACCCCTGAATTGCCACAGTTTCCACCAAAGACTTGAGGTTATTGGATCAACCCCACAAATCAGTTCTGCACCGATTCTCACACCTGGAGACGTGCAAACGTAAACCTCAGACTTGGAGCTGATGATTCAAACAGTCGTGTTGAGGATGTGACAAAATATTTAAAACTATTGTGTTTAAATGCATTGGAACAAAGAAGCATAATTACTTCCAACTTAACATTAAAACTCTAACAATTTGCCTCAAATCAACTATAAAACATGAAAAATGTGAGAAAAGTATATTGAATGTTTTTCTTCTCCGTGTCGTCACAGATCTGTTGTTTCTGTCACAGATTTTAACCAATGTGACTCTTCCACAGTTGTTCGTTGATGCTCCTCACTTCCACTCTTCTATTCATGCATCCATCCATTCACTCTTCCATCCTTCTATCCCTCACTCTTCTATTCGTCAACCCTTCCATTTTTCCTTCCACCTGTCCATCTTACCATCAGACAGAAATGTTGATTTTGCAAAGACCTTTTTCTGCTCTTTTTTAGTGTTTGTGTGAAGCCATTTATAGTAAACTATATGCAAATGTAAATATAATCTATATACTGTATATGGCATGTATATTTATACTATTCTGCTTTAGAAGAGTGTTTAAGAAGTGTTCAAAGTAAAAAAATAACCCTTTTCAATTCATTCCAACTATTCTAAATTCTGCAGGATCAGGGTTCATTAAATTGACAAAAACATTTCGATTTGTGTGCGTCTTTTAATAACTGTACAATAGACTGTACAATAGAAATGCACATATAATATTAGTATCTGTGCTTTTTTTAAAACACCTCTAAGAACCTGAAATCTCACACTGTGATGTTTCACGTAAAAAGCAGAATGCAATGTCTGAATTCTACCACTAGTAGGTTGTGGGCAAAGTTTCACGTTCAGGCCGTTTTTGGATAAACCCCAAAGAAATGTGCGTGTTTTTGTTTGTACAGATGCCTGATAAATGAGAGACCTGGAGCAGTTTTAAGCTCTATCCACTAATATTAGGAACTATTGTGGCACAAGTATTGCCCCGCCCCTTCTGTCTCAATCTTTACATCTCAAATGTGTCAAATTTTGATGGATAATTTTTCTACGTTCACATTGTATAAGATAATTCAAGTAACTAGTCTCATTATGATGTTATAGGGCCCAAATAATTTCAGTTTTTGCCTTTTTTATGGTATTTCTAACCTTAAATCTAGCATCAACCCAGCCACCAGATCTTAACAAAGTAACACAATTCTTTATCGGTGCAAAAATGGATCCAAGCCTCTGCATCGGTACAGAGTCTGTCCCCCCTCGATCCTCCGGCTGTGAGAGAGGGCGGACCGCATCATCTGCCAATACTGCTGTGCCAACTCGGGCTCATTCAAATCCCACAAACGCTGCATTATTTAGGCTGCCATCTCACTGAGAAAGGATCTCCTTACACCATGCCAGGGACTCTGCAGACTGCCCGGCTGCTCGCTTCAGCAAAAAATATACGTTTGCTGCTTTTGAGATATGCTTTGAGCAATACTTAGACCGGCAAAGTCTAAAGTGTGTTCTCGTGTGTGTGCCAGGGATTGTCTTCTGGGGCGTGGGAGTAGTATTATTAGGCTGGAAGTGTGCGCTGAAGTGGGTACACGCAGTGAAAGTAGAATTGTACGGAGCTGAGGGAATGTGTTCGGAGTGGAGGACGAAGAAGAGGAGAACGTGCAACACTTTAGTCAAGTTTGGGTTAATGGCCAAGTGATGTTTGCAAGTCTGACTGGGACCAATGTGTGGAGGGGAGAATACGATTATGTGACTGTATGGATAGAGCCTTCACCACATACAGGCAACACAAGGCAAGTTCATTTGTATAACACAGTTTATACACACGGCAACGCGAAGCCAGATAGAAACCATACAAGGCATTGAAACCATAAATAATCACAGTACATGAAAAAGAGTAAAGATAAAATCCCGCTTTGACCTAGATTAAAAAAAGAATTCTCCTCAGAGTCCCAGCAGGAGGCCAGTCCCTGTGCTTCTCAAAGTCCCAGCAGGAGGCCAGTCCCTATGCTCCTCAGAGTCCCAGCAGGAGGCCAGTCCCTATGCTCCTCAGAGTCCCAGCAGGAGGCCAGTCCCTGTGCTTCTCAGAGTCCCAGCAGGAGGCCAGTCCCTGTGCTTCTCAGAGACCCAGCAGGAGGCCAGTCCCTATGCTCCTCAGAGTCCCAGCAGGAGGCCAGTCCCTATGCTTCTCAGAGTCTCAGCAGGAGGCCAGTCCCTATGCTCCTCAGAGTCCCAGCAGGAGGCCAGTCCCTGTGCTTCTCAGAGTCCCAGCAGGAGGCCAGTCCCTATGCATCTCAGAGTCCCAGCAGGAGGCCAGTCCCTGTGCTTCTCAAAGTCCCAGCAGGAGGCCAGTCCAGTTTCCCCTACCACTAAAAACATGTACAATAGGTTCGGCATGCGCCTCCTGTACTGGCCCCTCCCATCTCTGTGTGGAGTGAGAGGACAAATGCCCACAATTGTTTGTGACTCTCGTCTGTGAAAGGCGGTATGTAAAAAAAAGATGACTTACTTACTTACTTTCTTACTATGTGGGACTAACATTCACATATGTACTTTGGTGCGAGGCCAACCAATTGGATTTCTGAACATGGAGACTGGAGCTGAAGCTGTTGAATGGAAGCCACTTGAAAGTAAATCAATCTGAAGAAGAAGAAATCAATGACGAAAGTTTGAGAACGTTTCTTACTTTTCAAAGTCCTATGGGAAAACCACCCTCATGAAGGAGTTTGGTCTTTCTAAAGATGGTTGATGAGTTTTATGAAGATGTTTTCTGAAATAAAAGATGTTAAATTAATACATTAATACAAAATAATACATTCTGATGGCCACGTGGTGTGGCCGGAGGAATATGGATCTTTATGAGACTGAAGGTCAAAGCAAACGTATGTAGTATCGTGGCAGATGCTGTATTTACCATGAGATCGCTGTGAACCTCTGGAACTGAGTCTTTGGTCTGCTTCCGATGACTCCTCTCTCGTACCTTGGCAGTCCCACGTTGATGAGGTCATAATGCAGTGACAGGTCGGAGCGTATGCTAACACCATTTAGCTCCAGACACAAAGTCATAAAACAGTGTGTAACCTAAAGACGTGACGCTGATTCACGTCTGCAGTATGTCTGATCGGAACAGGCTGGATCACGGCTTCCGTGCCAAAAGCCTGAATGTGATTTATGATTTCAAGTACATAGTAAGACAAGGCTTAAAGTGGCCAGTCCCGGTGCTCCTTAGAGTCCCAGCAGGAGTGCAGTCCCTGTGCTCCTCAGTTGGTTCATGTGGCACTAACATGTCTCAGATGAACTTTGGTGCGAGGCTGTGGTATTAATACTGGATCTGATTTGCAGAATACAATCAAATTACTGTATTTCAAATTTGAGCACCGTAATATTATAATTCATATAAACTTGTCACAAAGTCAATCAATGTCAAAACAGCATTAGATTTTTAAACTTAAATTTAGTTTAACAAAAGCATCGTTATGTTCACAGTTTGAGTTTTTCTTTAACAAACACAGACCCCTGTATTCTCACCCTTTAACTTTCTCCATGTTTTATCTCTTAGATAATCTCTGATTATCTTTAAAGGCTCTATAGTCAGGTTTTAGACTGGACTCTAAAGTCAGGTTTGTCTTGTCTTTTCTTAATCCATTATCATGTCACAGACATGTCTCAGAACATTACAGACGTTACAACATGAGTAATACTGGTCCTGGGTTCATGTAGAATCTCTGCTTTTTCACAGACATGTGGTATTTCCATCGAAAATGGCGTCATGACTGTGAAACATGATGTAATGGCTCAAGTTTCAGGGAGAATATGTCAGAGTCACATAAAGTCTAATGGTTTTATCTTCTGGACTCACTCCACACTCAACTGTACGATTCGTCAATCTGACTTCAAGCTGCAATGAAATAAATGTAGCGAGAGTTCTAACAACTCAGCCACCTTGCCCCCTCTATACTAAAATAAACTACAATCTCTAACTATCGCATGATAAAAGGGCAAATCCAAAGTGTCTAAGTCCTCATATTTGTTGTACAAACATAAGATTCTGCAGACGGTGTTCTGTGTTCTATGATTTTTCTCAAATCCATAGTTTTACCTTTTTATAATCTGAATGGCAGCTACTTCCTCATCTATAATCGACCCCCGCTACAGCGAAGGGGACACGGCTGCTTCCTGTCTCCTCCACTGTATCTGTACAAAGACCCCAGTGTGTCTTGCGGAGCTGAGGAACAGCCAATCAGCCGTTTACGGTCTGTGTCTGCGGTGGTGAAAGAGGCAGGACCGGGACGAGGCACTAGGCTCCTGTGACTGAGGCCGGAGGGGCTAAGCTCACTCCATGATGGGTTGGATTACGTAACGCTGTATCCCCGGACAACCTCGGCGTCCTCCTGGAAAAGAAAATGCGGCTTATTCAGTACTTTTCAGACTGTTAGACCAATAGGGAAGTGCTCATGGACAAATCTTAGCTCCAACTCTATTCACTTACAAATGAATGTTGCAGCTTAGACACTTTTCAGATTCAGATTAATTTATTGTATCGTCTCCCAGAAGATAAATGTGTCTTGGAGCGGGGGGGTCATATACAGACATAACATAATACACACATTAACATTGACACAACTGCACAATCACCTGATGTTATTGAGCAGTTGCATGGACTGATGTGTAGAAGAGTTCTTAAACTTGTTGCTTTTGCACAGTGGGATCCTGTACCTCCTCCCAGAATGCATCAGTTTGTATTGTGAGAACATGATGTATTCAGAACATGATGAATTCTGAAACTACATACAGTTCCACGCCATATTTCAGGTTAGTTCCTCATAATATTTGGAATAGAATACAGAATTTTTGGTTTCCAACAGGACACATGAATCATGAGCCAGTTGAATGCCAGAGCCCTGAATTCATCTAATGTATCACAAAATATATTTCTAATTCACTGAAATGCTCCAGAAGATTTTCGTTTAAAATGTCTTGTATTTTTCTCTATCCACCTGCATCTCTGACACTCTTTCCTGTTCCTGCTGAAGAAAGGCAGCCCCATAACTTGTTGCTGCCAATCCCATATTTGGACTCTGAGCACTATCTTCCATGTGTTGAATGAGTCCCTGATTTGCCGCTTTACTTCACCACTGACTTCCTATTTACCATATAAGCAAATAGTGCCTTTTTGTGTAGTTTATGACTAGTGATTCAATACTTACATGTGCAGATTTTGATTATTTTGACCTGGTTTTATTTGACTTTATTACACGGCTCCTCACAACAGCAGTAATTTGCTCCAATGATTTGAATGTAATTTCAAAACGTTCTACCGGTTATTATTTCTTTATAACAGACGTCTCAAAACAATAATGATCGCTGCGCTTTGGCAACGCAATCTCTGCTTGTAATTCATATAGAGATTACTCCGCAAGTAGTCCGGCCACTTTGTCGCTACTACTGTCTACTACTGAGCTAGCCACGCTCAATAGACATGTATGACAATCAATCAACACCTTTATATGCTAATCTGAGGATACATTATACATATACATTCTTAATACACATGCACAAAGATTTTCAGAATTATCTGTTCACGTTTTCATGACAAAATACTGTTTTAATGTGACAAAATGCGATGGTGGTAAACCTGAAAGTAACTATTAACATGACAAAACATTTTAAGACACATTTGCAGAGGATCAAATTATGGATTTAGGTTAAGTTTATGTATGGGTCACTCACCGCTGATGTTCAGAATTCTTTGTTCCGTTTTCATGTAGAGTTCTAGTTTTGAGGTTGATAGCCTAACTGTTACTCACCTGTCACGGAAAAACCTTTGGGAATTATTTTATTTGCAGTCATTAAATAAACCTTTCGCCATTCATAAAAGTGGATTTATTTATTTTGTGTGTGTTCTGTTGGTACAAAGCTGTATAATAAGCGGGATAATGTATAGTACGCAGGTCATTATCGGAAAATAAGTACTGACAGGGCGAAGTGCGCGTCTGGGTCTGCTTTTGTCTAACCTGGCAAGAGCCAGATTGATGATTGTGTAGAACTCTAATGCGTTCTCCAATCTGGGACTTCTGCAGGAGAATCCTTTCGGGGAAAGGAGGGATAAGCAGCAGAATACTTCAAGCTGATTGGGCGAAGTGACGATCCCGGTAACATCTTTGCCATCCAGAAATGCACAAAGCGCCTCTCGCTGTTCGTCTTTCAAAAAAGAAATTGGAGATTCTGCTAGAACTGACTGGATAGCCTCAGATACGCGTCCGTCCTCCTGCGTAGCCATGTTTGTTTGGCTTTGGCCCGGCACTTCTTGCTTTCGTCAAACCCGGATATCCCGCCCTAAACCCCCAGACTGGCACGTGATTGGCTTGAACACCTAGATGTTCTACTCGAAAAGGGTTGGCGGGAGCGGGACAAGATGTATACTCGAGTGTTTGTGAACTCACAAATACCGCGAGAATTCAGCTTGCAGGCAAGGTTAGCTTTCGCCCTGAAGGTACTACGCATTGTCCCTTACATATTTGTTCTCTTGTAGTTTGAGTTTTCTTCCTGCCTGTGGATTGTTTTTCCCGCCCTAATGTGTTTCACCTGTGTCTCCCTGTGTGTATTCACACCCCGTGGCTTTTTCCCACTTCACTTCTGGAATTTTGTGTTTGGCATTTCCCTGGATTTATTTGATTCAATCACAGTCTTGCATTTCGGTTTCCTTTTTCACTTAACCTCGTGGCAAATGTAATGCTGTATGAATACTTTTGCATACCCAATTGCTCATGTTACTATTATAAAAGGATAACAAAAGTATTTCTTAAACATCTAACTAACGACTCACTGACACAGCCGATGTCATTTTAGGAAAACCTTTAATGTATATAAGATTGTATTTTTGCGTGAGGTAAGTTTGCGTTTATATCTGTAATGTGTGTATATATGTGTGTTCTCCTGCTCAGGGCCTACAGAGGTAAAGTAGCTACAGCTAAATCTGGTGCAAATCCTCTCTTCTTTTGTAAATGTTTTTTGTACATTGTCCCTGTTTTATCAACAATATAAAAATAAACTAAACTATGTTCGACTCACTGACACTTAAGGTTAGGGCTGTGGTGCATTCATTAGCATTTAATTAACTTAATTAGGGAGGGATAATCTAAAGTGCTACTGAGAAATCTTTAAGCCTATGGATGGATGGATAGCTTTATTACAGACTCGTAGTTCAGAACAAAAAACAGACAAGTCCCCAAATCAATAGAGGAGGCAGCCTTATGATTCTAAATACGACAAATGTGTAAAAGTTCAAGGAGTATTTGTATTTTGGAAAGTTACAGTCCATAACTAAAACCTCCATTATTCCCTCGAGAGTCCTCTTTGTAAATGACAAGGAAAAAAACTGTTTCAGAAGCAGAGACTGTAAATATTAACGGATGTAGTCACACCTATCTCCACCGTTCTAACAAATACGGCGCAACTTCCGCGGTCAATGGGCAGTTTAAAATGGCAGCGGAGGCTGGAAAATGTGAGCTCATTCATTTAAAGAGTGCCTTCAAAAACTCACAGCGAGTAAGCTAGACTGGTCCAAAAAAATTCACCCCCCTCAGCATTAACACACATGTGGAACGGAGCTTTGGGCCAAGAGCCAACTTTTGGACCATCCTGTAAAGACGTTTTCAAAAGATCTGCTAATGCTATATGTTAGCATTGGCTAATTCTTATTCCGGGTCCACCCCCATCGGCCCGGGGTGGTATTGCAAGCATGTCAGCGCACGTCATTTTGACCACTTTTGAGCCGGGACCCGCCCCCACTGGTCAGAAGCTGTGAAAAGTCAGTATGTCCTCTTTATGTTCAGATCTAAATGTGAATTTGTCGCTTCCCATTTTCCAATTTATCCCTGTCTTTGCATAGACACAGTTTAATGTTTAACAGATAATCCACAGCATTTCCCTTGAACCTAAACTTGTGTAGAAAAGTTTCAGGCAAAGAAAAATCCCATTTATATCTAGCACAGCTTCGTCAAAGTGATGTTGGAGACGCTTATGTTTTTGATGCTTTTCGCTGCTGCTGAGGCCCATGGGGTCAGATCCCACTGCGGCAAAGCAAAGGGCTCAGTCTGCAGCGAACGCTATGTCTGTGTCCACGCCTCCCACTGGTCTCTGGATACTGACATTCCTCTGATCTAGTCACATCCACGGGTCTAAAGCGGCAATCTTTTCATACAGAGAACAGTGTAAGGTCAGAGAGATTCAGTTTATTTGCCATTTACAGTAAAACCACATTGGAATACATGCGAGAGTCGCCCAGTGTGCACCAGACAGAGCAGAGAGTACACACCGGAGCGGTCTCAGGCGCAAGGTTGATAAATAGTTAGAAACAGCAGGGAGCAGTTTCATAGATTTCACAAAGAGAACCTGGGAAGATAGTGCAGGGGTGTCAAACTAATTTTAGTCGGGGGCATAATAACAAAATAGGAACTGGTCTGGGGCCGCAATAATAGATGGGATTTCCTTTTCGTATTTTGACATGACTTTTATGTGACATGAGTTTCACTTTAGGGGGCGACAGTAGCTCAGTTGGTAGAGCATTGGCCTTAAGCCCAGAAGGTCGTGGGTTCAATTCCCACCTCTGCACCTTCTCCACCGACTCCCACTGATGACTGCTGTCGTTGTGTCCTTGGGCAAGACACTTAACCCCACTTTGCCCAAAGCCCCCACTGAAAGATCAAGGCTATGCTCTCACTCAGAGAGCAGCCGTCCTCCTGTGGACTCACCACCTGCAGAGGGTCAGTGAGGGGCTGGTGCTATGAGACTTGGGTGGCATCTCTGATTGCCACCCCCCTGACCCAGAAATGGATTAAAGGGTAGAAAATGGATGGATGGATGGAGTTTCACTTTATTGTTTAGATTTAAAAAACTCGACCAAACAAGAAGTTAAACACGTAATTTACTATTTAACTTCTAATTATGTGTTGGGTTAAAGT
Source organism: Knipowitschia caucasica (assembly GCA_964034765.1). NCBI lineage: Eukaryota > Metazoa > Chordata > Actinopteri > Gobiiformes > Gobiidae > Knipowitschia > Knipowitschia caucasica. The sequence continues at coordinate 11,848,472 of OZ035831.1, forward strand.
TTTAGAATATATTAATTTAGAATGTTTTCTTGAGAAAATATATGATTTATAAAATGCCTTGGTAGTCCATAAACATCAATTCCGCAAGACAATAGTAATAGTTGCAAATCATTTAAGGGGCCACTAAAAATGGTCTTGCGGGCCGGATTTGGCCCACAGGCCTGAGATTGACATGCCTGATATAGTACATGTGGAAAGCATGCTGGAACTTTTTGATTGGATGAAGCTTTGGCCAGTCTTAGCCAATGTGGGCGGCCTGCAACAGCTGCTATAACTGTGAGAGTGTGATGTGTTGTACAGAGACTTACTGTATGTTATCTTCAAACTTTGGCCTTGGCCCATGGAATGTGAGGTAGAATAGAGGTATAGGTCAAATTGGACTTTACATTCATTTGAGACATTACTGGTTCCTCTTTCGTACAGTGGCAGATCCACGGGAGTTAGTGAGATCAGCGTGACGCCTGAGTTTGTTCAATTTCCCTTTCGAACAATTCCTTTCAAAGATCTTTCAACTCTGTGTGATCCCAAAAAGATCGGCTGCTTTTGCACAATCGGCCTATTCATGTCGCGCCATTAAACAGTGGAACCAGCTTCAGTCTGAAATTGTCTGTAGATCAGAAATATTTTACTGTTAATTTGAAAAAGCACATTTTAGATAGTCAATCGTGTCAACATCAATAAACATTAATAGCATTAGAATATGCATTAGTTTATTTGAGCCGATGTCATTTTAGGAAAACCTTTAATGTATATAAGATTGTATTTTTGTGTGAGGTAAGTTTGCGTTTATATCTGTAATGTGTGTATATATGTGTGTTCTCCTGCTCAGGGCCCAGTGATGGGAATAACGGCGTTACTAGTAACGGCGTTACTAACGCCGTTACTTTTTTCAGTAACGAGTAATCTAACTAATTACTTTGACAGTAACTATAACGCCGTTATCATTTCTGACATCCCGTTACTGCGCGTTACTCAAGACGCACAATGAACGTGTTGTCATGAGAGAAGGGAGGATGAGAAAACCTCTCAGCAATTATTGGCTGATGTAAATCATATTTCCTTTACAATCCACATGTCTACAGTTGAGAGGATGGCTCATAAATTGTGTTTTTGAAACAAATATGGGTCTTAATCGCGCTCAACCACGGCTTGTATCACCGCGAGGCCTCAGAGGAGCGCATGAGAGCGCAGAAGTCGGCTACATACAATTCCATCGATAAGCTCCTTGCTCTTCCTGGTTTATCTGCTAAGGACAGCAACAGGTTTGGCTAACATACATATAACACATTTTTACATAATCTAAAATGCACATAGGGTAATTTTTCAATTACTATAGGAATGATAAGAAAGAGAGGTGAAGTGTAAGACGGTTGATTTTAGAAATTGGATGCAGCCGGCTGCAGCAAAACAGAGGAGTTTACGGAGGACACACGCGTTTTGTTTTACTTTTTAAAACTCATTTGACTCATTTCCAAATGGAGGATTACATATCTACGCTCAAACCATTCACTGGATTTAAACAAGGAACTGGTCTGAACCGAAGTGGACTGTGCAGGTCATTTATAAGGTATAGCTATAAGGTAAGACCCATAACTCATAGTTTTGCGTTTTGTATGAACAAACAATGCGGGCATAAAACATATTTTGCTGTAGCCAAACAAATTGTCCACTTGATTTATATGATGTATATGTTCATCTGATTGGACTGAAGTCAGTGCTTCACCAGCCTCACCACTCGTCACCGGTGTTTCCACATTCACAGTGGCGGGCTTTACAGCACAGACAGAGATGAAGAGTGAACAGGACTTCAGCAGCAAAACAGCCTTTTCTAGATGGAAATATTGGCACTGTTAAAGGTAAAAATGCGCACGTCGGGTGCACATTATGTTCCAGAACAAAACGAAAAAGTAACGCAATAGTTACTTTTACTGGTAACTAGTTACTTTTATAGTGGAGTAACTCCGTTAGTAACTCAGTTACTTTTTGGGAGAAGTAACTAGTAACTATAACTAATTACTTTTTCAAAGTAACGTGCCCAACACTGTCAGGGCCTACAGAGGTAAAGTAGCTACAGCTAAATCTGGTGCAAATCCTCTCTTCTTTTGTAAATGGTTTTTGTACATTGTCCCTGTTTTATCAACAATATAAAACTAAACTAAACTATGTTCGATCTGTAGCACGTGCCGCTCTGAACCAGGTCTTCCCAACATTGCGTTAGACCAGGGCGACTGCAAACCCCATGATGAGAAACCCTGCCTCCATAAATCCAATCACGTCTTCAAAATCTTCAATGGACAGACGAATGGGACGACACTTTCCACAGCTGTCCTTCAGTTCAGAGAACATCTCCTGAGTTTAGTTGCAAAAGGAGGAGACCATTCACAGTACATTTCCAAAAAAAATACAGTAAAATCCCTTTGGAAGTTAACCTTAAATTTCCAGAGATTAAAAAATCCTTTCCTGCATTCAACATGCTAGCTTATTTAGCATTGAACTTTTCAGCTTTCTATCTACAAGATGATTACGTTTGTCTGTGATGGTTTCATTTTAAAGGATCAATATATTTCTTATTTGGTCAATATATTTCCCCATGGATTAGATTAGATCAGATTCTACTTTATTGCCATTACAAAGTCAGAACAATGGAACAAAATGCAGTTTAGCTTCACCTGTAGTGAAACAGTGCAAGTATAGGATAATATTTGCAACACGTAAATACCTGAGAAGCTGCTATTGCTAGTAAGTACGTTAATGACGTTCTATTGCATTACACGTTTCAAACATGTTGTTACAGAATGTTCAAGAGCTAGAATGCTCTGTGATGAAAATAAATACTTTGTTTAGTACACAGGTTCAAAATGTTATGCTTTGGGCTAATAAATGTGGTCCGGTCTGGCAATCGTTGATGCATGTGATGGAGGTCCATGGCCAGTAGGGGCGTGTGTCTCAAATGTGATTAAGGAATGACATGGATATTCAGGTGTATTTGAATGCCGTTTGTTTTAGTCACGATTATGTGAAAATACAATTTCTTTAAATACATATATTAAAGGACCCATGAAGAGCCAACCATCAAATAAAAAAAACCTGTTTATTGCTGTTAATTCCCATAAATTCAACTTAATTCCCTTTGATTTCGCTGGAAATGGGAACAAAAATGGAAAAAATTCTCCAAAAATGGAGAATTTTGTAACCCTCGTCTTGAGCCCCCCTTCTGTAGAAGTTTGTATCCCACTTGCTGCATAAAAAAGGCTAAATTAACAAGGGATTAACCAACAAACGCTTTGAACCAGTATATTTCTAAAATGGTAATTAAAGGGGATTCCAAACTAGTGTTTTAAATGCAGTGTACAAGACTTTTTTCTTCTATATTTTGCCTGTTCTCCTGCTAACATGTCAATTGATGAATCAAATATAGAAATAGTTACTAGTTTATTCATCAATACATTCTGGGTTTAGGTTTAGTGAAGAGATTCTGCAGATTTCTGACTATGATCAAACTTGAATCATCACGATCAAAATATGCAGAATGTAGTTCAGTGATGTTCAGAGACACAGTATCTGTAGGAGATATGGAAATCAAAGCCACGCTGGTGTAAATAATCAATCATTTTTATATATACTGTCTTTGAAGTCCTTCTTGTGTATTTACATGTCTCCTATAGCGAACATGACCTCTTTCTGCAGAAGAATCCTCAGAAGAAAACGCCATTGAACATGACCTACTTCAGCGGCACCGCTGTGTGCTGTACTCCCTCTGACTGACACGAGGCTGCAGACGCAAGAGAATCCTACACTTTTAAATCAATAAACTAAACAACTACATTTGGACCAATGGAAGTTTCTTTTTCGTTTTCCAAAAAATAAGTTTAAACCATAGACTTTGAATATTAACAGATGTAGTGACGCCTATTTCCTCAGTTGAAATGTATGTGCCACAGACATGGGCAGATTCAAAATGGCCTCCCTCAGGAAAAATGTGAAAAAAACATATTTGCCCCATTCATGTAACGAGTGCATTCAATAGTCCACAGCGGCTAAACAAGACTGTCCATCCATCCATTTTCTTCCCCTTAATCAATTTCTGGATTGATTAAGGGGTCAAATCGAGACACTTAACCTGCTAGTCAAAGCTAGCAGGTTAAGTGTCTCGCCCAAGGACACAACGACAGCAGTCATCAGTGGGAGTCGTGAAGTAGGTCTTATGGCGGGCTCGAACCAATGACCTTCAGGCTTTAAGGCCAATGCTCTACCAACTGAGCCACTGTCGCCTCTAAAACTAAACTGGTCCAAATAAAATATTCTCCCTTCAGCATTGACAGCATCTGGATGTTGGGCCATAAGATCGACTTTTGAACCATGCTGTGAAGACGTTTTTGAGAGGAAAAGACGTCATTAGAATTCAATGGATAATTCTGTTTCTGGGTACACGCCCCCAGCCAGGAGTGAGAATCTTTTTTATAACTAAGCATCAACATTTGTCAAAAAAACTAAAAATCTACCTTTAAGACATTTTGTCGGCTTGTAAAGGACCCGATAGGCCACATGTGCTGAACGTAATGATATGCTTTATCTAGTAAGACAAACTTTAATGCTCATAAAACGATAAATAAACACTAAACTCAATTCATTCCTGACCCGAGTTTTGTTCATTCATGTGTTTCCAAGTCAGTAGGACTTTCCGAATGTCCAAGATCATACGAGATTGGCCCAGAAGTTCCTGATGATGAAGAAACAATGCTATTACATGGTTCAAAGGCAAAAAAGTCAGTTTTTCTAAAGTACGTCTACATCGGCCCATGCAGCAATTACGTCTTGTCACACATCGCTGCAGCTTTCGTGGGTTGTTCCTTCGCAATGGGACGTCTTCTATTTTCCAGCTTGTCTTGTCTCGGCGTGTGTTCAGGCCCAGAGCCGCTGTAATTAAGTGTCCAGTCTGCTTTGAAGAGCCACAGCTGAGGGAAGGGGAGGTGTGGGAGTGTGTGCGCTCGTCAAAATAGCTACAAATACTCATTTTTATACATTTTTTTTATTGCGAGATGTTAAGACTTTGCTACTTGGTTTGTATTGTGTATTTGTTTAGCCCCGAAGTGTTCTGCACTTTTTAGTTCTGCAGCCACATGGTAGTTTACCAGTGAGTTTAGCTCCACGCGGTGAGTTCTGGCGCCCGGATCACAGACTTTCTGATTGGTAAAACGGTGGAGGGCGGGACAACGAAATGAAAACAATAACAAGACTTAGGGGCTGGAAAACTAATTTAGAAATTCAAATCTCTCTGAACTACTGCTATCAGTTAAAGAAGTATTGGAAAAGAGCATGTTTTATTAATGCCTTTGACAGATTAGGACAATTTATTGATGACTTGACATGAAAATCGTACGTATTGCTTCTTTAAGCAAAAAAGACACTGCACAATCATCTGCATGTTAGAGGAGATATGGCCGAACAAAGTTGTGAAGTTAAAAGTTTTCCATAGTAGTTGTGTTGCCGCGGTGGTCCTGCCCCGCACACCTCAAACCACAGCTGACGGTGCAGAGGCCCGTGTGGAAGCTGCACATGTGGAAGCCATTTCCCAGACTCGGCTTCTGTAACTGCAGCTTGGACCTTCTCGAGTAGAATACAGAAGCCCAGTCCAGGCGCGGTCAGGCCGAGGTCAGAGCTGAATAAAACACGCTTTCATTCTGTGTTCAGGGCTCTGACCAGTCCAGAGACAAGTGTAACAAGGAAACTCTGGAGGAGGTTCGGAGCTGGATGCTGCAGTTCTGGGTCTAATCTCAAAACAGTGGGAGATTTCAATGTCATCGTTGCACATTAGTGGCAGGATCTATTATGTAAGATAATAGATAATAACATTTAAATCATAAAATTAGTCATAAGAAAAAAAATGAACTCTGGAGCTATTATTGCACTTGGTTCAGGAAGATTGCTTTTTCAGTGGGGGCTTCAGGCAAAGTGGAGTTAAGTGTCTTGCCCAAGGACACAACGACAGGAGACATTTTCAAACCAAATCAAGGGCCATTTAGAAAAGAAAAATGTGTGGGTTCATGACATTAGTGAGCGACACAGTGGCTGAGTGGTTAGCACTCTCGCTTCTCAGCAAAAGGTTCCTGGGTTTGAATTCCGGTCGGAAAAGGGCCTTTCTGAGAGGAGTTTGCATGTTCTCCCCGTGTCTGCGTAGGTTTCCTCCGCGTGCTCCGGTTTCCCCATCAGTAAAAACATGCGCAATAGGTCAGAATGTAATGAGTGAGTGAACGGATGGTGTTTGGTCGGAGGTTTTGATGGACCAGAGTGTTCAGCGTCTCGCTCCCGTCATCATTGTGTGGAGAGAATGGAAAAATATCTGAACTTTGTAAGGGGCTTTGGGTTAGCCTGGCTCTGCCAGACCCATGTAGTTCTGCCATGCTCCACCAGAGGTGTTTGGCTGAGCCACATTGGTCTGGTATCGAGCGTATACCAAACTCCTTCTGCAGATCAGAAAATAATCGACCAATCAGGATTGCCGGTGTTACGTCGGGTTTGCACTGCCTTCTCGTGCATGTCTGACACAGCAGCGAAAGGAATCCAAGACACGGATGTCACTTTTAATGCAATTTGAGGCGAGATGTTGATGGTTCTATGTGGATATATGTGTGTTTTAAGAGTCAAATGTCCGTGTAAAGTTTGGTTTAAGCACTGTTGTAGGTGTTCCTGTTGCAACACTATGCAGCGGGGTTGCCAGGTTGGGTGGTTTCCCGCATACTTTTTCCAAGAGACTTGTAGGTAATAAATAAACAGAAAAACAATAAACAGAATCATGATGAGTGTTTATTTTTTTTGGGCATTCTCGCGGATTTTGGGCTGGAAAATCTTGCCGGCATTTGGCAACCTATGAGAGTCGTGTGCTTCGATGTGAGTGGTTGAAAGCAGACGTCATTCAAGAAAACGGAGTGGTTTATCCAATCACATACAAGGATTTTTTCTACAAGGCCCTGCCTTCTGAAATCCAACTCCTATCAAAGAGTCCCAGACCGGAGCATAGCGGAACTACATGGGTCTGGCAGAGCCAGGCTAGCTTAGGGTGACCTTGGTCTGTTTAAATGTAAATTACTTACTTGCTTTAATGAGATTAATTGCAACTAATTTGAGCATATATGTTTTATTTATAAATTTTTTCAAATGTTGGGACAAAATATTGTTGTTTCATCCATTCTCATTTTTGTTCATTTTTTTTTTATAAAACAAACAAACAAACAAGGGATGCAGCATGTATGTGTTTTAAGACTTAATATAAGATAAGATATTGAGAAAGTAGAAAAGGCTGCTTCACTTCACTTCACTTCAAATGTTGCTGCATTTATTAGTCTCTTGTTTAAAGGTCACGATCATCGCTCTGGATCCAAATCTCCTGATTTTCTTTACTGTGGCATAAGCACCAAAACCTGACCACTGCCTGATTCATGGAGCCGAAAACACATGAGCTGTAGTGATGGAAACAGCATTACCCTCTGCTATTAAGAAGAAGCCCGGCCGAGGACAGGCCCATTACTCAAAACGGAGATACCTATTAGAGGAGTTTAGTTAACAGTCCAGCGGTGGAGCCACTTTTACCAACATCATCAGGGCTTAAGGACGAAGCACAAGGCCAAGAACAATATATTCAATGTGTGGTGTAGTAATGACCTGTACATGGCACTTGGTTTTGTTTTTCGGTCTTTCAATCTCTGCTTCGACCTGCGCTGTCAATGTGTCCACAGTGAAATGGTTCAACCCCAAAAAAACAGCGCTAGAGGAACTTTAGGCTTTCATGCCCTAAGAGATGGATTTAGCTTGACACCAAATTGCCATGTGTCTAAGCAGCTGTCGGAAGGAAATCAATGAGACCAAAGCAACCAAAACAAAAGCGAAGTGACGCCGATCGAGGCCATCTTCAAAAGAACGAGTTTAAAAAAAATTGGTTTGGAACAAATGAAAAAGTACACTTAAAAGCAGCTGCGTTTCAAAAGGGGCCTATTCTGTCCAAAGGCATTCATAAAACATGCTCTTTTTCAATATTTCTTTAACTGATAACAGTAGTTCAGAGATATTTGGATTTCAAAATTTGTTTTACAGCCTCTTAATCTTGTTATTGTTTTTATTGCAGCCTCGGAAACACTAGAATCTAACTATAATTTCAACTTGAACTACACATTTAAATAATACCAGCAACGGCACCTTAGATTTTGGCCTAAGGAACCATTAAGAAGTTTATCCCAATTACTAGGTCACACAGGTTTGCATTGTTAAGGAGGAGGACAGAGGCAATATAACAAAATATACGTTTATTTAATTTACTAACAAGCTTTAATTGATTATTCTAATTAAAATATTCTACAATCACACCACACACACTCTGATTCATACTCCATGCATTCCAGAACAAACAATTAACAGCCAGAGAAAACAAAAAGAGCCCCCACTGAAAGATCAAGGCTATGCTCACACTCAGAGAGCAGCCGTCCTCCTGTGGACTCACCACCTGCAGAGGGTCAGTGAGGGGCTGGTGCTATGAGACTTGGGTGGCATCTCTGACTGCCACCCCCCTGACCCAGAAATGGATTAAAGGGTAGAAAATGGATGGATGGATGGAAAACAAAAAGAAAAGAAACCATTAACTGTTTTAAAAGTGTCCCAACTACAGCAGCCGTTGCGTTTAAGCCACACTAGGGCCCAATTTGTTGCCTTTTGGGTAGAGGAATCAAGAGGAGTACTGCGTGGTTGAATTGTCTCTATCTTAGGTGCGTGGGGGATTGGGTCGCTCTATGTCAGGGGTGCTCACACTTTTTCAGCATGCGAGCTACTTATAAAAGGATCAAGTCAAAATGATCTACCTACTACAAAAATGCAAATCATATATTTATTTTAAAAAATATTCTTTATATCTACAATGTATGTTTATGTACATGCAAAACCGCATGAGCCAATATAGCACAACACAACACAATTACCTATGTACATTTTTTGTCATTACCCGAGTTTACTCTTATGACTTGCACTGAATTGAATCGGCCAGGGATACATAGTCCGGAAAATTGGTGGTAGCTCGCTGACAAGTTTGTCGTGGTTTAGCTTTCCTGCACTGAGCGCGGTTGTTTGCGCATGTGCAGTCACCTAAGTGTCAGTAAAACATTACTGAGTAAAACACAGATGTCATTTGACTGTGGTGCCATGTCCATGTGCCATGCCTGTTTTTTTTAAATCCAAATATTTCCCCTTCTCAGTTTATAAAATAATTTGCATCCACACATCTGCGTTATCAATCACATTCGTAACATTCCAAACATGTGCGTCTCTTACGTCCTGTCCTGTGTTGGGGAAAAACACGGAAGTGGGCGGAGCTTTGATGCAGACGCCGGTAACGGCACTTTTACAGTCATAGAAGACACTCAGAGTAAAGACGTATGTTTACAAGCACTGACCCCGTCCTCAGCCCTGGTTTAGTCCTGGTTTAGTCCTGGTTTGGTTGTTTTCGAGCGTGAGTCACTCTGCTTTGCTGCTCTCTGATGTGGAGCGAGGATGTTCGCTGCTGCGAGCATCTCACAGCGAACAGTTTTTAAGGTAGTATGATCCATGCTTCAGTGATCAGAGGAATTTAGGGGGGTACTGTGGCGTGCGAGAACGCAAAACTCCGATTATCTCTGTCTACACACAAATGCATTAACGGAGTTTTCAAAAATCTCCACTTTGCCCGGAGTTTTTTGTATATATTAGTTTAGAATGTGTAATTTTTTATTTATTTAATGCGATCTACCAATACTACCTTTGCGATCGACTGGTAGATCGCGATCGACGTATTGAGCACCCCTGCTCTATGTGGTCATGTGTCCTGCAGATCCGCGGCCACACAGACAGTTATATACTTCCACTCAGAAGACTTCTCTAGATTGAAGTGCCAGCTTACAGTGTCATACCCCACTTGGAAGGGGAGGTCGGAGACAGGAGCCTAGAGCAATATGGTTGATTAAAAACAAACACCTATTGATCTATTGTTCAGGAGGAGCACCAAATTAAACATACCGTTCCAGATTGAAGCGCTCTGCGCACGAGCCGCCCCAGCCCGTGACAGCTCACTCTGGGACGAGCCTTTACGCACGGCAGTAACGTCCACGCCAAAGGGTGAGGGAGAGCAGGCACAGCAGCGGTGTGCGCGTTAAGACGCCAGTATGCTACAAAACACTATTTTAGGATGATCGAACTAACATTTCAATCACTACGCAGTACTCACCAAAAGCGCATACGGCGATAGCGTGGTTCATTTGCGCGGCCTCTCGCCTTGTGCAATTCAACCGTGGTAATTTGGTAGCGAGACGCATGCTCAAATACCTGCTCCGTCCCGGCCAAGTCACTTGACGTCAGAGGTCGGGCTCAGGTAGGACGCGCCTCTATAAAAAGTCGGACCCAGCCCTGATTGGTTAACCAGCGGGAGTGCGCACCACTACATTTTCATTTCGATGTCCCGCACCTCCACTGTTTTACCAACCAGAAAGTCTGTGATCCGGGCATCAGAACTCACCGCGTGGAGCTAATTTTACTGGTAAAGTACCATGTAGCCACAGAACTAAAAAGAGGTCTCGTTATGATTTTCAAATCATTAAGGACAAAACAAGGAATGAAACCAGGATTTTTATCTTTGTGAAAAAGGTGTTGGTTTTAGATTTGTTGTTGACAAAACTCTAATCAGCTGGTCCCAGCTGGATTTGTCTGCATATCTGGCAACCTGAGTCAGGGAGAGTGCCAGATTCTTTTACATACTGCTTCTTTAAATTAACATAAATGATACCTGTTTAATCTCCTGTTGTGATTAAGGACTATACAAAAATAACATGAATTGAATTGAAGTCCCAAAAGTAAAAAAAGTTTTATAAAAATTCCCATTAGGTTTGTGAGTTGGTCCTTGTCTGTGTAGGTCTAAAGACAGTGATGATCCTGGACAATAAGTCATAATACTTCCTGGACATTTATCAATATTTATGAACATATATAATTCTGTTTATGGACCAATGTCTCCATGTGTTGAGCTGCTGTTGGTAAATCTGCAACTGTGAAGTGATGTTGGGATGTACATAAACAAACTGTAAGCGTATAGAAAAGTTTAATTGATTACTCTTTAAACATACAATTAGGTGTGATTAATCAATGAACTGCCTAAAATGTAAAGTCAAGAGATAAATGTAAAGAAGGAGCCAGTCTATTTCAGGTTAAACACAGACTCATAGTGTGTTTAAACTCACCGCTGAGGACTGATACAAATATATATAATAAATGTAGTTTCACTGAGTGTGTGTGCCTCAAGCAGCACCTAGAAATCTGTGTTTGTTACAAATCTAAGACATTAAAACCAATTGTCTCTAATGGATGGAACAACATGGTGGAAAAGAGGAAGGACCAAAAATTCAATACTGCAAAATAATTAAATTTTATAAACAATAATCCAAAAATCAAAACGGTAAAAACACACGAACTGAAGACAAAGACAAGAACCGGACTGACAACAAGAGGGAAAGAGCACAGGGAATTTAACTGGGAGATTCAGGTACACATCAGGGCGGGACAGGCAATCGGCAGAACAGGAAGTAAAACTCAAAAAGACACAGTAGAACAGATAATTATAAAACAAAACAGGAACTAAAAATGACAATTGAATACATGCAGCTATAATCAGAAACAACCCATTTCTGTTTAGCTGTGCATACAGCTGAGGTAATTTATAATTTAATCTTTCTTTTTAATGTACTACGATTATTTTAGATTTTAATGCTATCTTGTTTTGTTCAGCAATTTGAGTTGCCGTGTGTATGAATTGTGCTATACAAATAAACTTACCTTGCCTGGCAGAATTATCAATATAATATCTACAGAAATTAATGTGTTGATACTGTCCCTATTTGTGCTATTGCTTTTTTACCATATCATTAGTATTAGCATCCCATTACCCAGCGCGAACGTTAAGGTTAGCTAGGTTAGGTAAAGGGCGTTTAACAGCAGCCTAAAAGTTTGACCTTTTAAAGCGGATTTGTTGGAAGTTAAACATTAAAACCCACCGCATCTCGCTCATTATTCTCGCTGCATATTTGTCTATCATTTAACATCATTAGGATGCAGCCGTAGCGCGCCGTTAAACCGCGCTCTGGGCTAACTCTGTTTTTATTCTGGTGAGTAGACATCGCAGTGAGCCGACAGCCTGCATACATTTACTACGAGGTGTCATTAGCAAACACTCAGGACGCACACCGGCTCCATTCTTCTCCCCGTCTGTGTGTGCGCTGTGGGAAAAGATGAAATGTCGAGTGTTTTGAAGATTCCAAAGCCCGGAGCTGGAAAACGTGGACAATAAAAGTTTAATCGCTTCACGGTAGTGCAAAGAGGAGTTGGAGAGTGATTAGGAACATATACAAATTAAAGGGGGAGGAGAAAGATAAAGAGAAGAAGATGGAGAACGAGAAAGAGAAATAATGCAAATGTGTTGTTCGTAAAAACTTTAAACAATGTCACCGCATCTTATCCTCAGTCTCTTCACCGACCATTGGTTTGGATTATCATGGCTGACACATGCACACTCTCAAACACAAACGTACACATACACGCATGCACACACAAAAACACATGCGCACGTACACACACGCGCATACACACACACACACACAATTATTTTTGTCTGGAATTTACATTTCATTAAAATATACCGTAAATATCTCTGTTAAACTTTGGACAAACACATGATAAATTTTCGACCCGAGAACGAGGTGTTTTCAGGATGTTCATACAGTTATACCCAACGGTGAGGAAGCAACACAAACATATGTATTTTCTTTCTTCTCTGTCTTTTCTTCCACTGATGCATTTGTCAAACAGCAGCAAAATCCACTGTCAGGGATTTCAAAGCGTTTGTTATTTACTGCAGTGTGTCCAGAATAATGGGCAGGAACAGAAGTCTCTGTGCAAGACGCCGTGGATCCTTTACTTTGTCTCGAAGTCTGAAAACTGACACTGACCACGGGCTTTGGAAAAAAGACAAATAGATACATTATTGATTCCCGAATGAGAAATTCATGTGTCCAGAAGCAGCAAAAACACATCCATCCAAACAAACAAAACAAATAAATTGATCAAAAGCTAAAAGTGATTATATGCAACAACACTTTAGGTCACAGCAGCAGAGGTGGAGCTGCTTGGTTTGGACCATTTTCTCTACTCTGGTCCAATGTAAAAGGCTGAATGCTCCATCAGCATTTTCTCCAGTAGATTTTAGCCTGATCCGCTTGGTTCGGACCATGAATCCTTTCTGCCCCGGTCTGGACCAGTGTAAAAACATGAATCCTCTCTGCTCTGGTCTGGACCAGTGTAAAACTATGAATCCTTTCTGCTAAAAAATAACAATTGTACAGCACAAAACAACAACTGTTTCAAAAACACTCAGGACTTGCTGCCATTTCTAGTCCCATTCAAAGGTCAACGTAAAAGTAAAAAAAAACAGGATTCTCACATGGTTTATATTTATAGTGATATTATATTTTTAATACTTTAATTTCACGTTTGTTATATTGCTCCTGTAGGAAACCATCCTTCGCTGCCACAGACGCAGCGGCCGCAGTCATGCAGCAAACTTCCGGATTTGTGGATTCTGGCATTTCATAAAATGCGTATTAGGTCAAAAACCTGATATGAAAGATACGACCGGAACCAAAGTGGTGCAGAGGTGAGCGCTAGTGCTTCACAGCGAGAAGGTCCTGGGTTTCGGATCCCACCTCCGGACCTTCTGTGTGGAGTTTGCATGTTCTCTCCGTGGCTGCATAGATTTAGATACAGACCTCTTTGGGATAAACATTAGCCCTGGACACACATGTAAAATAAAGGTAACATAAAAAAGGATAAGTCATGTGTGGAGTTTAGACTATATCATCAGTATCAGGAGGTTTTTACGGATGTTTATAATGTACTTTAGCAGCAGAGAATCTGAGCAGAATAAACAATAGTAATAACAGCAGCAGGTAACGTGACTATAGTGGATTATCAGAGCAGAATCATCAGATGAATGGATTAATGAAGTAGTAATAATGCAGCAGGTAAAGTGACTGACTATTAAAGTGAAATAATTCATTCAGCAAATTGAGAAGTTGTGTCTTTTGTATTAAAACATGTTGAATTGACAAAATAATTAGTTTTGGGTGCCTGTGCATCCATCAGCTGTGAGCAGCTGGTGATTGACATGAGGTGAAGGTCAGCGGGAGCAGAAGGTTCTCTGGACAATGGACTGGACAATAGAGTGAGGAGCATTAGGCAGCTGTGAGTAAGGACTGCTCTCCATTATGTTCCTCTTTCAGCTCCAAGGACATGTGCCTGAAGACGAGCCTCCGTGAGCGAAAGGCCAGAAGGAAGAGTGAAAGTGAAACGCTGAAAGGACTGTCATATGTATAGCTCTAGAAAATACACATTATCTCACAAAATACAAAGTCGTCGCATGATCCCACAGAAAACACCCTCCTCCAATTTCTCACAACTGATCATTATGGGGTCTAAACGCTCCACAGTATTGTACCAGTGAGTTAGTCATCTTTATTGATCGGGCGCCTTATGTACATAGACTGACACAGGGAGAACATGCAAACTCCACTAAGAAAACCAGCATCCCTCTGCCGCCCAGACTCACTCATACTGACCAGTCCATCACAGTCTGTCCCAGTCAGACTCTGAGGAGCACAGGGACTGGCCTCTTGCTGGGACTCTGAGGAGCACAGGGACTGGCCTCTTGCTGGCACTCTGAGGAGCACAGGGACTGACCTCCTGCGGGGACGAGAGTCAGGACTGAATAAAGGGTGGCAGCATTTCCGATTTATGCTAAAATCTGAAAAAAAGCCAACAAAAAACCAGTCTTCCTGAAATTGTGAGACAGGTTAAAACAGTTTGGTTTCTCTGCAACAACTGAGGGATTTTATCTGGACTCTTTTTGATATAATGTGATCATTAATGATCTTTGGGCCGTGACTGTCTCGATCTGTTTTTTTGGACTGTGGACTGTATGGACTGTGCTACACAAATAAACCTTCCTCCACCAGCTCATAGGACCTTTGCAGTTCAGGTCTGAAAGTTTTATTCTTGTACAGAAGCCACGCCTTCATTATCTCCTGTCAGCACCGACTGTTTGTGTCTCAAGAATTCTCCGGAAAGAAATATAGCTGCTTCATGTGAAAACGCTGTGTGACTTTGGTTGCAGTTTGTTTTCACTTTAAGCAAAACAAAAATCTTCTATAACTGAGCGACGTCAGCTTTAGAATAACTCGGAGCCAGAGAAATACCGTGCTGCGACAGTCTCCGCTGGGATCACGTTTGTAAAGGTCACTGGTTCTGCGTCTGCTCGTTATACACATTTCTCCTCAAACTCCTACGACTATTAGACAATATTCCTTAAGATCTTATTTCTATCCACGTTTATGTCACACATTTTCAGCTCAATTCTTATAATAATAATAATAATGCACTGGTTTTTTACAGCGCTTTACTGGACGCTTAAAGACGCTTCACATGTCATTATTCATTCACTTTAAACACAATGGTGATAAACTACTCATATAGCCACAGCTGCCCTGGGGCACACAGACAAAAGCGAGGCAACCAGTCTGTCCTCCATCCACCACCAACCGTTCACACACACACACCAGACTCATTCTAGGCAATATAGGTGAAGTGTCTTGCCTAAGGACAATAGTTTAGCCGCAGCCGCCCCACCGTGGCACCTGGTGTTCCCAGAGGTCTCCCATCACAGTACTAACCAGACCCAGTCCTCCTTAGCCAATGTCCCCCCATTTAACTAATGATGATTCTAATGAAAAGTAAAGTGGTCTTGATGCTATTAAAAGTTTATTTGTGCATAATGAATAATGGCTTATTGATAGTACTGTATACATGTTTTCAGACAAAATGCAAAAGCAGTAAATGATTATCCTGGTCTTACCTCACCTTACCACAGATTGAAACGATTAGATCTGAGTTTACTGTGACGTATGTAATGCACCCGAGTGAGTGAGGCATTAAGCATTCAGCCTAGCTTTAGCATTTAGCCTAGCAACCAATGGAGCACGTGGGGAGTAGAGCCACAACATATTTGCAGCAATGACATTTACTAAACATTCCTCTTGCTCCGGTTTCAAATTCTTGATATTTGGAGCCAAACCGGAACGGATTACTTTACTATCGCATCTGCCGCCAAACTACAACCAGCAAATTCAGCGCAAACTCTTGACATCACCGACACCGACCCACAACACCCTTATCCACCGCTCTCTGATTGGTCGGCGGGGATTCAACCGAGGAAACTGGAGCCACTAGGATCAGACCTGCAGACGTAAATGTAGGAAATGATAACGGACCAGAGTTTGCAGATGGATAAGGCCATTAGTGCATTAAAAATAATTACCATTATCATTAGCATTCATTCTTATTTGAGCTTTGCGCTGAGGATTAGTCACCTATAGGAGTTTGCCTGTTAGCTTAAATGAGTTTGAAGCATTTAGAGTCCAAAAAGAGCTGGAGGGACATGTTAGAAGGTCATGATATCAGCGTCCATGGAGCTAAAAACAACTCCGTCTCTATGTTTGACAATGGCACTGTCTCATTACATCATCTCATTCCATTCTGAAAGTTTAGACTATTGTACAGAGAACCACGTCCTATTTAAAAAGGGGAATAAACTAATGTCGTCCCAGTATTGAAGAATGTGACGCCGCCCTGGACTCATTTCAGATTCATTAGTTGCATTGCATTATTTCCCTATAAATCACATGAGTGCGTTTCATGAAGTGGGCCTGACAGCTGTGGCATTCATCTGGGACCACCACCAAAAAACTACTATCAAGAAGAGTCCTGCGGAGCGCATCCATCACAGCGGACAGTCCCATATGTGCCACAGGAAAGGCTCTGACAGCGGCCCATTATAGGCGCTAATCCACGTGTCAGCGGGCCGCCCCTGGGGTCCTCTGGTCATCTGTCTCCATACGACCACGGCCAAACACACACTGCCTTCAGCTCTGTGTGGGCAGAGGATGATGTAGTGTTGAGGCTGAATGACGGACAAACATTTACCAACAAGTAACACACCCCCACCACAGTCCGGGATTGGTTGGGACCGTCTTTGATTAGCTCTACAAGTGACACAGCACTGATCGAAATAGACAAAATACAGATTTGTCATGAAAACTTCAAGGATCTCAGCGTGGTCCAGTGTTATAATGGTCTGTAGTGACTGGGAGAACGTGAAAAATGTCAAACAGGTAAAAAGAAATGATGACAGGGTAACACAAACTACTCCACATGGCTTTCTTTTTGATGATTTTCTCTTTGTTAATTATCTTGAAGACCTTGCTTGTCAGTAGACGGTACCTAAAAAATCAAATAAAATTGTCTTTTTTGCTCACGGCAAAGATGGAGCAGATGGAGATGTCCTTTTTGACATAATCATTTGAGAAATCTGGGCATCCTCAAGCACAAGTCTCCTCTTTCCCAACTTAAAGGTATATAGTCTGTAGGCAGACTAAAGACGTGCACGAGCCCTGTTCTCTTCGTGCACGCTCTGTTTAGAAGTCACTGTCAACATCACTCACACACACTTTCCAAGAAGCTTTTTCCACAATGTCAGACAATACAGACGTAGATACAGTACATTTTACTGGAAGTGATTTGAAATGGATTTCTCTAAATAGAATCCAAATTTTACCTGTTGAGTAGTAACTTGGTGACAGGAGCGTCAAAGAGGGCCGCATCCCTGTGTGTTTTGCCAAGCTGAGATAGAGATGATCGAGCAGAGTTTGTGGCACTAAAGTGTGGATTTAAAGAAAACTGAAGTATTAAAGAGGAAAAAAAGTTCAGGATGACAAGGGACACTAAAATCCCCACAAAATCCGACCTTTCTGAAAGCTGCAGGTTCTCTGTCAGCTGAGGTCAAGCTGTTTTAGTTTACATTGAGTTCTATGGGGAAAATGTCTATGTAGCCCACGTGAATTTAGTGTTGTTTAGTCAGCAGTAGTGCGAGAATCCCCCGAGCACGTGGGTCTTTCAGCTCCAAGTTAGTAATACCCTATCCAGATATTATTCTAGATCCATGAGCGCATGTCACTTACTGCTGTTGCGTGTGTACAGGCCTCGGTAGGAAGCCCAACACCCCATATCATTGAAAGAATCTCCCATAAACACTCTGGTCTTACATATGACCAGAATGATTGACAAGTAGGAGGACCAATAGTCTTGATGAGCCACCCGGAAGAATAAAATCCTCCTATACACCTTTTAAGAGGCAATAATAATACCTTTGTTTTCAGCTGGCTCAAACCTCAAACCCAAAGCAGCAGATTTAATGTAAAAACAGTGCAATCTGTGGCATCGCACGGCTGCAGAATGGGAGACCAGCAGGAGCAAACATGGATAAAGCCACATGGGAGCTGAGGAGAGAGAAGCAAGGAGTGAGGCGTGGGGGGTGCGGGGCTGAGGTTACAGGGGCCGTACGGAAATGTTTCCTCAAGAGAAAAAAGTCTGAACAACAGCAGTGGACAGAGATTAGACCACAGCTACTGAAATGGCATTTGTGATATGGTGACATTTAGAGAAATCTCAGTTCAATCTCCACTGGATGAACAATGTCTCGTCCCGATGCGGGAAAAAAAGGATCAAGTTGTTGTCTAAAGGAATCAGAAACTGCAGAGTGGAATCCAAGGGCTGTACAGGTTTAGTTTCATACCAGTTTTATAATGTTTCTAGATTTTACTGCTCATTCTCCATTCAAATTTGTGGACTGTAAAAAATAAGAGAAAAAATCCCTTGAAAAACAAAAAAAAAAAACCATGAAAAAAATAAAACATATATATACATGAAAGTAAGTTAAAAACTGCTTAAAATAATACAAATTATCTTCCAATAGACCAAGAAATTATGACTTAACAAGATTTCTGAAAATAAGAAAATAATATTAGCTCCAAATGACTTGATTCTAGTTTAAAAACATACATTTCAAGTAATAATTTTTTAACTTATTTGTTTTCTAATGAGTTCATAAAAATGCTTATTACTACAGACACGTTGTATTAAAAACCGTAATTTAATTGAAAACTTGAGCTTGTTGATTTACCTTGTGTAGGAATTTGAGCCATAAAAAATGGCAGACGTAAAATGCTAGAAGTTTTCATACTAAGCTACTGCCTGGTGATACACTAATAGAAGCCTGCATTGTCACACAAGCTCCACATGTGTCATAGGGATCGACATGTGGCAAAGAAACAATCGCTATGAAATTATTTTTTTGCACAATCAAATCTGGTCTTATTGAACTTGTTGTTATAAGAGTCTGTAGTGTCTGTAGTGTTGTCTGTAGTGTCTGTTGTTTTGTCTGTCGTGTTGTTCCATCAAATACTTTCTGGTTTCCTTGGTTCATCTCCAGAGAATGGTCTTTCACTTCCTCAATAGAAACTTGTGTTGTTGTTTTGTCTTGGAGCTGATTGGTCGCCAAACTGTCACATTTCTTTGCATCGCGGTTCTGTGTCAATCGTTGCTATGGCGATCCCCATGATCAGCTGGTGCCCGCTCTGCCTCCGTCCCCAAAAACCATGGGCCTTGTTCCTTATTGTGGGATAGTGACAGAGCGTTGCATCATGGGAAGTGAGTTCTCAGCTGTTGCTCCCTGGAAACTTGACCCCCAAAGCAAGTCCCTCCCCATCTATCCGGTTCTAGGTGAGGCTTTCAATACTTCCACCACTCCTCCCTCCATTTTGGGGTAACTAAGCTCATTTGTCCCCTCGAATAGAACCATGATCTGTCTTTTGTTTGGACCCCAGCCTCCCATTCATGTCCCCCCCAAGAGCAGACAAAAGAGGCGGACACCCTCCGTTTGGCCAGACAGACTGTGCTAAAAGCAGCCATAAAGAAATGCAAGTAGACAAGGGGCAGCTCTGCCGCGGGACTCAGAGAAGAGCGGAGCATGGAGGAATTTTACTACAAGGCTGCATTTTTTCCAAGGGATTTAAAGGGGTCAGATGAGAACGGGACTGGAGCAGGTTCTGGGGAAACACAAACAAGAATGTACAATGATTTGGGTAAATGAACAGGCAACAGTGCTAACCCAAAACACAAATGGAGATCTCAATATTGATCTACGACAATACACAAAACACATGCCTGTCTTGTCGTCTTGCTCGGCCTCATAATCTGACGTCAGCAGAAACATGGCCCTGCAGGTTTCGGTCAGACCACGGATCAGAATCTTCTTTGTATCAACGATTCAGCAAAGAAGAACCAGGGGGTGTGTCTCGATGGTGGTCAGAGGGGCCAAACATAGTGATGGCATCTTGATCTTGGGAGCAGTAAATGACTGATTTAGACTGCATCGAGGACCTAACACAGTCTGGGTGTGAGAAAAGCAGCAAACCAACAAGTTTCTTCTTTTGACCTACCAGTTTGTTGAAAATGGATTGTGACTCAGATCAACGTTCTCTTTTAAACAATATACTGTCATTTGTATCAGTGCAATAGTGCAAAATGGTAGTGAGTTCTTTCTCTAATCCTCATTGAAAAATAAAATTGTTATTTTTATTTCCGGGCGGCTGAGTAGATAGCATTGTCGCTTCTCAAAAAGAATGTCTTAGGTTCTAATCCGGGTCCGAACAGGGCCTTTCTGAGGGGAGAGCACATATTCTCCCTGCGTCTACGTAGGTTTCCTCAGGGTGCTCCGGTTTCCCCTACCACTAAAAACATGCACAATACAGTAGGTCTGAATATAATGAATGAATGAATGATTGAATGGATAAAATTGAAGGGGGCTTTGATGCACCAATGTGTTTGGTGTCTTGCTTCCGTGTTTGAATGGAAAAATATCTGCTATCTGAACAAGTGCTTTTGGATCCCTCTATCTATCAATCTATCTGTATCTGTATCTATAGCTCTATACATATGGGAATATAACAAAGAGAGTAACATTTAACCAATGCTTCAAAGACTTCCATGATTATTGCGAACAAACCGTAAACAATGATATTTCCTTTACGTTGCCAAAACTCTGAGGAGAAGCGCAGAGCATTATGTGTGGAAACTGTGTAGAAGATGGATGGGATCAGGAGGAGTCCATGGGTCATTCATGATGGATGTCCAGGTCAGACTGTAGCATATGGAGTTGGTTGGGTCAGGGGTCTCCGGAAGCCTCCAGGAGCCTCCGCTGTTCAGGTCGCTCCCCAGACTTTAGGAATTCAACACATGACGCAGAATTATCACATTTTAAATCATCTTCCATCTTCTTCCGCTTCATCCGTTGCCGGGTCGCGGGGGCAGCAGTCTAAGCAGAGACGCCCAGACTTCTCTATCCACACACACTTCCTCCAGCTCGTCCGGGGGGACCTCAAGGGAGGCGTCCAGAAGGAATCCGGAACAGATGCCCGAGCCACCTCAACTGGTTGCTCTCGACGTGGAGAAGCAGCGGCTCTACTCCGAGCTCCTCCCGTGTGACTGAGCTCCTCACCCTATCTCTAAGGGAGCGCCCAGCCACTCTGCGGAGGAAGCTTGTATACGCGATCTCGTTCTTTCGGTCAATACCCAAAGCTCATGACCATAGATGAGGGAGGGAACGAAGATTGACCGGTAAATGAAGATCTTTCGGCTCAGCTCCCTCTTTACCACAACGGTCCGATACAGCGACCGCATCACTGCGCACGCTGCACCGATCCGCCTGTCAATCTCACGCTCCATCCTTCCCTCACTCGTGAACAAGACCCCGAGATACTTGAACTCCTCCACTTGAGGAAGGACCTCTCCATCCACCCGGAGAGGGCAAGGCACCTTTTTCCGGTCGAGCACCATGGCCTCGGATTTGGAGGTGCTGATTCTCATCCCCGCTTCACACTCGGCTGCAAACCGCCCCAGTGCATGCTGCAGGTCCTGGTTCATTGGAGCCAACAGGACAACATCGTCCGCAAACAGCAGAAATGAAATCCTGTGGTCCCCGAACCGGACACCCTCCGGCCCCTGGCTGCGCCTAGAAATTCTGTCCATAAACACAGTGAACAGAACCGGTGACAAAGGGCAGCCTTGGCGGAGGCCAACATGCACCGGGCCCAGGTCTGACTTACTGCCGGCAATGCGAACACAGCTCTGACTCCGGTCATACAGGGACCTTATGGCCCTCAGCAGAGGATCCCGGACCCCGTACTCCCGGAGAACCCCCAAAGGACACCCTGGGGAACACGGTCGAACGCCTTCTCCAAATCCACAAAGCACATGTGGACAGGTTGGGCGAACTCCCATGAACCCTCGGTTATCCGATGGAGAGTATAGAGCTGGTCCAGTGTTCCGCGACCGGGACGAAAACCACACTGCTCCTCCTGAATCCGAGATTCGACCATCGGCCGTAGCCTCCTCTCCTGTACCTTGGAGTAAACCTTACCGGGGAGGCTGAGGAGTGTAATCCCACGATAATTGGAACACACCCTCCGGTCCCCCTTCTTGTAGAGAGGGAACACCACCCCGGTCTACCACTCCAATGGCACCGCCCCCAATCGCCACGCAATGTTGCCGAGACGTGTCAGCCAAGACAGTCCTACAACACCCAGGGACTTTAGATAGTCAGGACGAATCTCATCCACTCCCGTTCTTGGTGACCTGGCCAAGAACAAAATGATTTAAAGTCCATGTACTAACATACTTTAAATCATTTCATATCTATTTCCACCCTCAAATATTTACCTTATTTGCACAAGTCAAGTTTTTATTCAAGTTTTTGTCATAATTTTCCGTCTTTATTTTAACTTACATAACTTATTTAACCAAAAAGGACATAGCTCTTGGCCATTTCTGGTTTGTAAAAGTATCAATTTGATCTTCTGCTCTAGACCCCTGGTTTAGAGCAGAACAGAAAAGTTATAGGACCAATGCCATACATATACAATTAAGAAAAATATATATGAATTCATTGGAATTTGGTTCTTAGCATGATTTTGACCTTTCATGATTAAGAATATAACACAGGTTTGTATAGATCAGAGGTCGGGAACTTAGAGCCAAAATAGTCTCATATTTTATAATGTATTTCTGTGGGAGCCATACACATTTACTTTTTTATTATAAATATGTATGATTTTTTAAAAACAATATCACCACATTTATTGAGTAGTATTTGTCTCAGAATGTATAATTTTGTCCAATAACATTTTTATACTGAAGAAATCCCATACATAAAACATTAATATTTACGCCTAAGATCTGTCTGAGAGCCAGACACAATCATCTGGCTCCAGAGCCATAGGTTCCTGACCCCTGATTTAAAAGTTATGGATAAATCCACTATGTAACAGATCAATTCTAACATTTAGAAATCCAACATCCAAAACAAAACAAGGCAATACACTGTCACATGGATGTTTTAAATGTCTTAATGGTCTTGGGCCTTCTTATCTTTCAGATTTGCTTTTATCCTATGAGCCTTCCCGGCCCCTGCGCTCCTCCGGCAGCAGACTCCTAACCATCCCCAAAGTCAGGACACACACTCACGGCGAGGCATCTTTCCAGCACTACGGCCCCCGTCTCTGGAACAGTCTGCCTGAGGAGCTCAGGGCCGCAGAGAACGTTCATATTTTTAAGAGTAGGCTCAAGACGCACCTTTTTAGAGCAGCTTTTGATTAGTATTTATTATCTATTATTGCTTTTTAGGACATCTATTTATGTTTTTAGACGGATTATATTTTTATTTATTTTTATTATTTACTATTTTTAATTATTTATTGTATCTACCCATTTACTATTGTTATTATCAATATTAGGCAGCTGCCATTTTTCTTTTTATTTTCACATTTTATTGTTCTACTTTCTATTGTATTATTGTATTGTTTTAGTGTCCCCAGTGTTTCCTCTGGAGGAGCCCTCTGCACTGAGAGCTGGGGTCTGCTGTGGCTTCGGGGGACTGGCTCTTGGATCCGGTGGGGGTCTGGGGCCTCCTCTCTCCTCTGGGTCCTATGGGGTCTGAGTCCTGGGCCTGGTGGGGTCTGGGGCCCCTCTCTCCTCTGGGTCCTGTGTCGTTGCCTGTGGCTGCAGCCGGCTCTCTGCTCCTGGTGCAGATGGCTCCTTGGATGACGCTTCTTCAGCCGGTTACATCTGCTCCCAGCCCCATTTCTTTTTATTGTTTTACCTATTTTACCTGATATGACTTTATACTTGTGTATATGTGTGTGTGTGTGTGTGTGTGTGTGTGTGGGTGTGTGTATTGTATATATAATTATAAATGTGGTTTTGGGGGGTCTGTGGGGAGGAGGGTTTAGGGCTGGGCATGTTGGATTGTTTTTAACTAAACTGTAAAGCACTTTGTGTTACACTTTTTGTATGAAAAGCGCTTTATAAATAAAATTTGATTGATTGATTGATGGATCTGTGTGTTCTGAAAATTGTAAGGGTTAAAAAGTCCTCAACATTTTCAGATCCCCATGAACAGGAAGATTTCTGACAATAAGAAATAGAAGAAGAAAAAGATCCTCCCAACTTTTCTAGATGTACTTTGTCAGCTTGCATCCTGTGGTTTTCCTGTCTCCCACATCACACCTTATACAGTATATGTTTCAAATATAAGCTCTCTCTCGCAGCTTAGACCGTCCAACAATCCCTAAGAATAGTCTGAACTCCCCATTGCGCGGTGTTAATCCACGGATCCTGACATTTATTCCGTCTCCACCTGCATAATGATAAAATATCCGGCTGCCGGGTTCAGCCTGGAGCTCATGGTATGATTCCATAGGGACCTGTCGACTAAGCTCTAAATAAGATAAGGCAGTGTTGGCACGTATAGGAGCACTCGGATGTGCTATAGGGTGGAAATAAGATGGCTGACGTGGAGAAGAAGAGATATCATTATCTGACAGAGATGGGAAGAAGCGAGGAGGTAAATGCTGTAATTCGAAAGCAGAAAAATGTGTTATAAGATAAGGTTGTTGTGTGTGGACTTAGTGAGAACATGTAGAGAGGGAGTGTAAAACAGCACGCAGAAAATAATATGTTTTATGTGAGATATGTTTGGAGTATGAAATTCAAATTTCAATGTTGGTCTCCTCAAGGTTTCCCACTTTTCTCTCACTGGGTTTTTAGAGTTGTTCCTTTGGACAGTGGTGATGATTCAGGACTCTCCACATTCGACAACATTTATGGACTCTCATTGGTCTCTGCCCCAAATGGACCAATAGTAAGTAAGTAAGTAATCCTTATTTGTACAGCGCTTTTAACAGACCAGAGTCACAAAGCCCTTTACGATTGTGGGCATTTGTCTCCCACAACACACAGAGATGAGAGCGGGGTCGGCAGTACAGGAAGCACATGCCAGACCTATTGTACATTTTAGTGGTAGGGGAAACCGGAGCACCCGGGAAAAACCTATGCAGACACGAGGAGAAAATGCAAACTCAAAGCCCTGTTACGACCGAGATTGGAACCCGGGACCCTCTTTGCTGTGACCCGTCCTGCTTCACCTAGAGGCTACTCCACCTCTGCTGCTGTGACTTGAAGGGCTGTTGTAGTGTCTATCTATCTATCTATGTATCTATATTGGATCCTTTCCAAGGCACACTAATAAATATCTCAATGCACACCAAAGTGCCACGGCCCACTGGTTGAAAAACACTTGCATAGACGGTTCATTAAAAAGAGTGACAAATTATAAAATGTGTATTTATTTTATTAACAATATGGTGCATATGTAAAAGTTTTTTTCTCGATTATTTTATGGTCAGTGAAGGCAAAGTGTGGTGGAGAAGGACAGAGAAGGTTCGAGATGGGAACAGCAAGTGCTGACATTGCGTTTGTGTTTGTAGAAAACAGTTTTGTGTCGTGGTTTGTCGTTAGAAGAAGTCATTGTGAGTCTAATTTGCGATAAAACTTTCATTGCGGAGGTTGAGGACTGTGCTTTTACCACTTATCACTAGTTTATTGAGCTTGACCAGTGGGATATTGTTTATACTTACCTTGTGTCTTGTGTTAGTCTAATTCCGGTTACTTATACTATCTAGATCAGGCATGTCAAAGTCAAATACATCAGAGGGACAAAAAAATAAATTTTCTGCGAGCCGAGGGCCGGACTGGTTCAATGTTTATTAACTCATTGCCTGCCAGCCTATTTCAGAACAGGTACTCCCATATTGCCAGCAGTTTCTGATGATTTTTATAGATTTTTCAAGACCCACAAAATATTGTGTACTATGACTATCTGAAATCCGAAACCAGATTCTGAAAGAATAGACTGTCTACTTTCATCAGCAAAAAGAATTTTGTTTCTAGCTTGTTATCCCCAGTTGAGTAGAGGGAAGTTTTACTGAAATCACCAAAAAGCTGAGAAAAAAGAGGCACAACAAGTGCATCTAGCTGTTTTCAAACCATTCAGAGAGCGCTGCTGCCACCTGCTGTCTCGATTCAATATGCTCTCAAGCTTATCCCCAAACATATTAGATATAATAGACATCTGGGAACATGAAAATAGCGAAAAACGACAATTGACGTAATAGTGCGTCAATGGCTTTGACTTTGACACATGTGATCTAGATATATAGCATTAAAATCATAGATAATCACTGTACATTAAAAGAAAGAAAGAAAGATATAAAATCCTCAGTTGTATGCACAGCTAACCAGAACTGTTTTTAACCTGGATTTAAACAGAGTCAGAGAAGAGCCCTGTCTCACACTTTCAGGAAGATTGTTCCAGATTTTAGCAGCATGAATCTGAAATGCAACCTCCGCCATGTTTAGTCCTGCCTCTGGGACCAGCAGGAGTCCCGTCCCTGTGCTCGGGACAGCAACTCTATTCCAAGCTCCTCACCCTCCAGTCTCTATCGCTGGAAACCCACTTCAAAAATGATGATTGTGCAGAAATATCCTGCTTCTGAAAAGTGTAAGAGTCTGAAAAGTAAATCTGAGATAGACATTTTATACAAACTGTTTTGATTCAACATCTTCTGGCAGTGATGCATTGCAGTAAACCAGCTCTCATCCAAACTCCCTCCTCTTTGGAAAAACGTCTCCAAAAGCCATGTATTATAAACACGACTGAATGAGGCAGCGCTGTGTCTCTGAGACTGCCTCAGGCGACTGCGGCCTTTCGCGCAGAATCGACAACAATGACTAATGCACTCATTGTAAAGTGACTCTGAGATTTTATTATTGCTATTCTTCCATTAGTCTTAAGGAATAATACAAATGTGAAGGTTAAGAAACATCAGTGAGTGTGTGAACAAAGCACTAGTGAACAACAAGACTCATGTGTGCTGCAAATATGGACTCGGTTATAATTACTTTTTGTTTTAAAAAGGCAAAAACACCTCTCTCTGTGGTGTCATAGTCGGGGATGTTCCAGATAGCAGTGTGGTTTGACTTTGATTGGTTTTTGATGAGCTTTCTTTTGCATAGTTTTTTTTTTGTGTGTGTAGAGAATAACGTTACTTGCCTGATAATTTAGATACATAAAAAAACTGGTTATACAATTCTTAAGTCAAAAATGTCACATCTTATTCGCAGACAAACAGCACATGCAGGAGATGTAGAAAATAATTTATTAATGTTGTTGTGTCCAGAGACTCTCACCTTTTGCATCTGTAACATACACTACACTGTATCCCACTCCTCTGTGGTGGATAAAAGCATTGTCCTTGAGAAAAAACAAAAAGAAAAACAAAGGTATTTTCTTCCTGATGTTGTCAGACTGTACAACGAACAATGAGGACTTACAAACACTGCCAACCTGGCCAATGTTCACATGCTAACGTACAGATGCTAACATCCACATGCGAATGTGCAGATGCTAATGTACAGATGCTAACGTAGAGATGCTAATATACAGATGCTAATGTGCCAATGCTAATGTACAGATGCTAACGTCTACTTGCTAATGTGCAGATGCTAATATCCACATGCTAATGTGAAGATGCTAATATCCACATGCTAATGATCAGATGCTAACGTCCACATGGTAACGTACAGATGCTAATGTCCACATGGTAACGTATCGATGCTAATGTCCACATGGTAACGTACAGATGATAATGTCCACATGGTAACGTACAGATGATAATGTCCACATGGTAACGTATCGATGCTAATGTCCACATGGTAACGTACAGATGATAATGTCCACATGGTAACGTATTGATGCTAATGTCCACATGGTAACGAACAGATGATAATGTCCACATGGTAACGTACAGATTATAATGTCCACATGGTAACGTACAGATGCTAATGTCCACATGGTAACGTATCGATGCTAATGTCCACATGGTAACGTACAGATGATAATGTCCACATGGTAACGTACAGATGATAATGTCCACATGGTAACGTACAGATGCTAATGTCCACATGGTAACGTACAGATGCTAATATCCACATGGTAACGTACAGATGATAATGTCCACATGGTAACGCACAGATGTATACAGTCCTTACAACTATATGTTGTGTCCTTAAGCAAGACACTTTCCCCACATTAGAATGAGTCTGGTGTGTGTTTGAATGGTCGGTGGTGGTCGGAGGGGCCGATGGCACAGACTGGTTGCCTCGGTTCTGTCAGTGTGCCCTAGGGCATCTGTGGCTAGAGTGGTAGTTTATCACCACTGTGTATGGAGAGAAAGAAGAATGACATGTGAAGCATCTTTGAGAGTCCAGAAAAGCGCTATATAAAACTAATGCATTGTCAATGAAACTCTCGAAGTGAATCTATTTCTATATTTGAAACTTTTCTAATGCTTTTTATTGTTGTGTCTTACCACAAAACATGTGGTACGTACCCGATGCTCCATGAATCCCTGTCTTTATCCCACAAACTACGAGCTTCTGTCGTGGTTAACGTTGAAGTCTCTCTCTCTTTCTCTGTCTCTCTCTCTCTCTCTCTCGCTCTCTTTCTCTCTTCTCACAGTTTGATTGTTTTTACTTGTCCTGTTGCTGGTGCCGAGTTTGTTTGAACAGTGGAGGAGCTTATGTTCTCAGGCTAAAACATAAGCCATTTATTTTCCCAATGAAAACATCCAGCGCAGAGTGGGCTGGTGGAAACAAGCCGCTGATTGTGTCGTGTTAATAAAGACACGTCCGCGGTCAGGTCGGGATGTTTCTTAATACAGTTCATACATTGTTTTACTGAGCTGAGTGCGCAGTTTGTTCGGTCAGTTTGAGTTAGAATCGATTTTTTAGATTTGTTTTGGAATCAAGATGTATGATTTAGGCCTATTTAAATGAACAGACGTATTATTGCCTTTAGAAGACTCTGACAATAGCACCATCCTCATTGTATTGGTAAACTGTCTGTTCTCGGGTTTCATACGACGTCAGGGCAGTGGCGCGAATAACAAACGTGGGACAGGACGTGACGTACCCTGGCGGTGCAGTCTGCCGGGTTTGGACACGGAGATATAGAAGAAGAAGCGCTGTCAAAATGCCATCTTTTTGTGCGGTGTACGGTTGTAGCAACCGCGCAAATAGAAAGAAAGACAAGAGTTTCTTCCGTGTTCCAACTGCGGTCTCATGTAAAGGAGTACACTTTGAAAAAATCACTCAAATGAGGCGGGCGAGATGGATCAAGGCTTTCCCGGATAAGTGCCGCCTGCACGCCACCCGAATGTAACACAGTAATTTCTTCATTTTTTTTTTTTTAAATGCTTGAAATAAAGACTCTTTTGAGAAATATTTTTTAGTACTCCCTTAGAATTGAGTGTCCCCGATTAAGACTTGCAACAACCGTACACCACACAGGATGAGAGCCTTTTGACTCCAACACAGACACGATTTACATGGTTTTCAATGAGAGCAAAACTGAGTTGTCCCACCTCTGCTCATTTGCCCCCTACTGGCCAGTTTAATGAAACCCAAGAATATCAGGCATGACCAAACTCAGGCCTGCGGGCCAATTGCGGCCCACTACGAATCTATGTGGCTCTCTGCTGCTAACATAAAGTGTCATCCAACCAACTCCAGCTCAACCAATACAGTCATGCTTAACCTCGTTATACATCTCAGACCCTCTGGAATCCAGTAAGTGACTCTGTTGTTATATACTGCCATTTGTTTTATGATTGTTTCACAACATTCCAAATAAAATGTAGCTGTGGTGCGAATCCATAAGGACGTATCATAACCCAGCTATAATCCAGTTTTTGAAATCCAGGCTAGTCAGCCCCAAGTCAAGTCTGAAATCCAGGCTAGTCAGCCCCAAGTCAAGTCTGATTAACTTAAGTGGCCCCGGAAGTTTGGACACCCCTGCTATATCTGAAGGTTGATTAATCCAAGGGCATTTTTTGGAGTATTTAGGTACTTTAGGTAAACATTTGATACATTTTGCATCAACTAAATTTGAGAGCCTAAAGAGATATTGTTTAAATGTCTTAGTATGTGGGAGACGGACCGTTGTCAATACCAGTGTAAGGGCCTGATGAAGTTGAATAGTTCTGATACTGTACCTTCTTGACCTGTGAAGGAAATGCTTGTAATGTAAGACTGGGTATTTTACAATAATAATGAAACTATAATGAGTGAAATGAGACAGTGAGACAAAGGGCGACAGTAGCTCAGTTTGTAGAGCATTGGCCTTCAGGCCTGAAGGTCGTGGGTTCAACTCCCACCTCGACACCTTCTCTACTGACTCCCACTGATGACTGCTGTCGTTGTGTCCTTGGGCAAGACACTTAACCCCACTTTGCCCAAAGCCCCCACTGAAAGATCAAGGCTATGCTCACACTCAGAGAGCAGCTGTCCTCCTGTGGACTCACCACCTGCAGAGGGTCAGTGAGGGGCTGGTGCTCTGAGACTGGGGTGGCATCTCTGAATGCCACCCCCCTGTCCCAGAAATGAATTAAAGGGTAGAAAATGGATGGATGGATGATGTCTGCTCCTTATGGACCAATGTAAACATGTGTTTATTTTACCATTGCATTTCCTGTGTTTCAACCGTTTGATTCTCTGATCTGTGTCGGCGAATCGACAGCTTCTTGTGTTATTGCGAAATGCGTTTATATAGAAGAAGACTCAATGAATGTTGCCAAAGAGAATAGTCAGGCTCTAACAGGCGGAGAGTGGCAGCTCTGAGGTGTTATGAGGTCAAAGGTGTTGCTGGAACAAGCCTGGTGTCGTTACTGCTCTTTTATGAGGCGTTTATTTGGACACACACAGAGGTTGTTGGGTCCGCTCCCATTGTCCGCCTGCCCTTCACCTGTACGGGGGGGTCTGGGAACAGGCGTGAAGGTTTTACACTACTCTATCTATTCACTTTTATGGACATTGGTCATCTGCCCCTTTATGGTCCAATAGCTTTATGTGTTTTTTTTTTTTATCACTGCATTTCTTGAACTGTTTGGCAAATTCAACGGTTTTGTAAAGTCCTCCGTGAAAACTACTGTTGTGATTCAGGACTATACAAGAATAAATTGAATTGAAATTGAATTCAAGTGATACCCAATCTGCCAATACTTCCAATAATAGCGTGGATATGTGAGAGCCGTATCATCTCTGGGTGTGGTCCACCGGCTGCTGTCTGCTCCTTATCCATTATGCAGGCATGAACTCTGAAACCTTTCACTCTTTCTCCCGGTGATGCCTCCAATTCTAATGACACAGTCCATCTGAAGACTCGTATCAGCAGGTGGGGGCTGGTACGACGGCTCTTTATAATTGATGTCTAATGTTTTACAAAGACAAGCTAACTATAACAAGAGGCCAGTCAGAAAGGACGCGAGTGGTGACTGGAAACTTGGTGTAAAGATGACTGGAAACTGCTGAACTTTTTACTATTCAGTTTTTTGTGTTAAAGGTTTTCTCTCTTTTCTATAGATCTATTTTGAGCTATAGAGGAAACATGTTTAAATCTACCTGTAAAGGAACTGTGAAGGTGATTGATTGCGAGCAGATTTTCACAATTCTTTTTCCAATAGTCCTTGAACTTGGTCTTGAGAACTCGAAAAAGTAAAATAAGTCATCTTTATTTATGTAGCGCCTTTCACAGACCAGTCACAAAGCTCTTTACATTTGTTGTGGGCATACAGAAAGGCCTGAAGGGGTAATCGAAACCAGGACTTTCTTGCTGTGAAGCACAAGCACTTGATTGTAGTTTCCGAAAGTGGAATTAAGAACAAGTCCACTGGTTAGATCCGTCCCTCTGCAGCCAGAGCGTCCTGGTCCCGAACGTTCCACTCCTGAGCAGCTATGGACCTTTCTGAGTGGAGTTTGAATGTTCTCCCTGTGTCTTCCTCGGTGCTTTGGTCTCCACTCTAACTGAAAACATGAACAAAGGGACAACAGATGAAAAGTATACAAGAGCTTATTCCAGGATAATTGCACCGGTTACAGTTAGATGTCCTACACAATTACAATGTTCTATAATCTGTGTGTAGTATACTCTGGTTGAATCACAATAATTATTCTTGCACAATGACTTACTCGTATTGACTTGGTTTAATGCCCAAGAGATTTTTACTTTTATTTTGCAAGTAAGCTAAGTTTAATCAAAATTTTAATCAATATCATATTTTGATTAAACTGTGGTGTGTACCTCAGGCTTTACCCAATCTGTAATACTTGATGTGCGATAATTGATTCATTCTATTATATCATGGATTATCTAGAACCAACATCTGAGGCTAATTGGTTTAATCAGTCAAGTGATATTCATGGAACGGAAGAGTCTAGATAAGGTAAAAATGCATTTCAGTGAACCACACACATTTCTATACCAAGTGTTCACATACTCTTCATACATATGGTCATGTATCTGCTCACTAATGGTCTAATGCTGTGTGAGAATCTCATTAAGAATCACCTTGAGCTCTGTCTGAAGCAGCCTCTGGTCAGGGCCTTAAACCTTAAACCACCAATATTTAAACATTAACAGATGAATTAAGTGCCACAAATCAATTATGAATCCATATGCAACAAGGTAATTATATTTGTGGTACAGTCGCAGGGAAAGCTCTGGGGAGTTGGGAGGTTGCCTGGAGCGTCTATTATGGGATGTGTGGTAATTGGTGGTGTACGACTTGAAGGAAAGGTGAAGGGACTTTGTGGGTGTCAATGACAGTGAGACCTAATTATGGTGTGGAGCCCCCTGCAGCCATGGAGGATGTCAGAGCGAGCAGAGACGAGGTCCGCTGAGGTCTGCACTGTAAAAGTCATCTCAAGTTCATTCTCTTCAAAATAAATGGGATGAAATGCAAATTGTCCCAAAAGGATTACTGCACAAATGTACCTGCAGAAAAAACAGTTCATTTTTCTAAGGGATGCACTGATATAGATACTGACATCAGGTTGAAACAATAGGCTTGTACTCGTACTCATACTCATATCCGGATTCTGGGCAACTGATACCCACATTTTTAATTCAAGCGTCACTACAGCAGACAGCTGTGCGGCTCGTGATGCCATAGTGATCACCGAAAGTCTGCAGCAAGAAAGCAAGGTATCAGCGATCGGACAAGATGTCGGCCAAATGGCAGTTTATCAAAGTAAATGAGAGTGACAAGAGTAAAGCGGACTGTACATTGTGGCAAAACTGTCACGAGATGGGCCCAAAACAAACACGTATAACACCAGCAACTTGTTAAAACAAGTTGCTGGTATTTAGCATTCCTGTGAGTCCCTGGACTGAATCTCAGTACAGCTAGAACCTTTGCCAGCGCCGGAGCTATTTCTTTGAACCATTTGTAATAAAGGAAAATGACTGTGGCTTTTATTGTCGACTGTTAAAACAATTGCTAAAATGTTTAATTGTTAAAGCATTTTTGATTGTTGAAATTATAAATAAAACATTTTAAATAACAATGTAGTAATATTTACGGTCTATGTGCAGTACTGGTATCGGTGTTCAGTGTCGGCAAGTCCTCAAATTAAGGTACTCGTATCGGTTTTGAAAAAAGTGGTATTGGTGCATCCCTAATTTTTGTGATTGTACTAGTTTTAAAAGGTGGTAAAATAGAACAGGGTACTTGGTTTAGAATATAACATCATCTAAACAAAAGTGAGGATTTGACTTTATACAATATCCATGGATATCCTTCACCGGTCCAGCTTTTTCTGAAGCCGGCTTGTGGACCACAGTCCTCTCTGCAACTGACCTCCAGTCTTTGTTTGTCCCACAGTTGGGAAATCTCAAAGGCTGAACTGTACAGAGCGACCAAAGCGTCTTCATTGTGTAATTAACAAATGGAGAATGGGCAATGAATTCAATTATTCCATTAATCTTTCCCTTTGGAAATTGATCACGTGAAAAACAATTGTGAAATTGAAGGTTCCTCTCAGATTTTGCTTTAAACCAAACAACAGAGCAGTTCAGAAAGAGCAGAGTGTGTTTGTCGAGAACCGGCACGACATGGATTATTTGAGCTACTTTTGGTATTAGAAACTTGACTATTGAACTTCTTCCATTAAATCAGTGGCCTTCGGTTACTTTAATTTACAGTACATGTATTTAAAGTATTAGCCATGTCACCCATCCTCATCACTGCCCAGTCGGACTTTGCTTTGTCTGAGCCTTCACTTTACCAAGGACTGATCAACCGGGAAACCAAACTCCTCTCAACAACTTACAAGTCACGCACTAATATTGTCGTCAGGTTGTAAAGGTTTTCATGTATATGGACAATGGGCTGCACAGTGGTTGAGTGGTTAGCACTATCACTTCTCAGCATGGAGGGTTCGAATCCTGGTCATAACAGGGCCTTTTTGAGTGGAGTTTGCGTGTTCTCCCCGTGTCTGCATAGGTTTCCTCCGGGTGCTCCGGTTTCCCCTACCACTAAAAACATGCACAATAGGTCTTAACGTAAATGAGAGAGTGAATGGATGGTGTTGATTGGGGCTTTGATGGTCCAGTGTGTTCGGCGACTCCGTCATCACCATGTGTGGAATGATTGGAACAATATCTGAACTATGAACAATTGTAAAGCGCTTTGGGTGACCTTGGTCTGTAAAATGCCTTAAAATTACTTACAATAAAATAATGGAAAGTTACTAACAAAAAATTAACCAATGAGAACATAAACTGGGATTTTTAGAACTTTGTTGTTTAAATGCAGGTCAATAACATAACTCAAACATGCATAATACATCACAAAACTAAGCATATTTTACTCTTTCTTTTAGTCTCTTTACTAAAACGGCAAAATAATAACGATCCATGTTGTTTTAGAGTGTGGGTTGGATGTGTAGCAGTTGCCGGCGGGTTCGCAGGTGACCTAGGAAGACCTATTTATCTCATGAAAAATATATCAGAAGGTAATAAGGAGCATGTCTCCACCTCTCTCTCCTCCTCGTCTGAGCTTCATCCATTATGCAGCAGTCAAGCAGGACGGAGCGGGGTGAGTCCTCAGGGAGGCCTGGACACAGAGATGGCCAGACTCCTACCACTGGTCGCACCGGGAATCTGCCAAAACCTGAACAATGGATTAATGAAATAATGGGATGTGGTCACGGGCGAAGGCTTGACTCTATGGGAGAATGAAAGGTAGAATGGAAGTTAAACAGTGGAGACGCAGCCTATTAGCACTGATCCATTATTCATAATATGGGGAATAGGCCTGTCCCGGGGTAGCGTTCAGAAGACACAGGGGCATGCTGGGAGATCATTGTGCTGGGTTGGTTTTGATGATGTGTGTAAAGGAAAGTGGGAATAAAAATGCGGAAGTGGGACAATAATAAATCATGCTGTTTTTGCACTTTTTCTGATAAAATGACCCATTCTTTTCTATTCAAATCAGAGTCTTTGTCACAAGTTAATGCAATAAGCAGGTCAATGGTCTGGTATGTACAAACTGTGGGACGAATAAATTATCTCTTAATCTTAATCTCGTACTAAGGACAGTGTTGTAAGCAGTGCAAGAACTTGATAGTAATATAAGTTCACTTAAAGGTACACTGTGTAGTTTTAAGATCAAATACTGTAATTTACGGTACTACGGTGGCATCGCAGGACAATATGTGGTTTTTGACAGTGGTCCCCAACTCCCGCTCAAACTCCTTTTTGTCCCTTATCAACCACTATATTTCAATATGGCGCATTGACACAGAGAGTCCTCCAGCCTCACAGACATTTATAAGTCAATTACTGAGCCTATGACAACAATTCAAAAACATGGTGGCGGTAGATATTCTTTAAAAGGTCACATTTGTTATTGGTCAACATGTTATTTCACTTGGATCAACTGTAGAAATTACACAGAGTGGATTTTAATGTATACAGGAGGATTTTCTTTCTCTGGGTGGATCTTCAAGACTATTGGTGCTCGTCAAATAAGACCAGAGAGTTTTGTTCAAGAAGTGGAGAGGGCGGTTCTTTCCTAAAATTTGACAAAATCCTTTAAGTCCTAGGTGCATGTAAATGACATTGAGGGAAATGGAAAAGATTAATAGAAGACACAGGGAGGAACATGCAAACTTGCTGTGTTTTTTGTCCAAAAATCATGTCAAAGTCTCTAGTTAGTCAGTCTCAAGTCACTGAAAAGGACAAATGACAAATAGATTATGTTCACAGGAAGTAAAATAGATAAATGTCCCGGGGCTTTCCCTGACCCCTCTAGACTTACAGAGGAAATCAATCATGAGGGTCTGTAGTGATGTGGAGACCGGTCCAGAAGTCTATTGCCGGCTTTACACGGCTTTACATTACTTAACCCTTTAATGGTTTCCTCAACCATTTGTTGGATCACTTTTTGAGTCACTGCTGAAACTTGAAGCTTGGAACTGAAATCTACCTCTTTGGGACATCACACTTAATGGTTTTAGACACTTTTACATCAAACTGCATCTCAACCATTTGGTAAAGGCTTATAATAAACACAAAAAACATAAAAACAATTATTTTTGCTCCTTTAAGTGCTTAGATCTTAGAATATCCCAAAAAGAAAAAAATATCTTTCTTTGTTCAAGGAATGAACATCAAAGGGTTATTTTATATGTCATATGGTATTTTATCTGTCTTAATATCAACCTGCCATGGGACTACAGATGAAAATTAGCCGACATGGCCAACTCTGGCACATTTACGGGTTGAACTTCACATGTTGATTAATGTGTACTCTCCCAATTGAAATAAAGATTGGGGAAAAAAGAAATGGTTCTGACGGATAGTTAAAAGTCTGAGTATCCAATGGCCAGCTGTAGCCAATGGGCTCAGAAACACACATGTTCTTAATCTTTAATAAATCCAAATCTAAATAAACACTCCATCACAACCTTAAGCAGTTTTTAGCTTTGAATGTTGATTATGATATTTTTCCTCAGCCCTGTTTTTACAATCTTCTTGGACATGAAAAACCATGTCTTATCTTCGACTGCCTGTGTTCAGCTTTCCAAAATGATGCCATGAAAACCATTTCTCTTTCCATTTTCCTACATCTCTCTCTGTTCACCTGCCGTGTTTTCCCGCCGCCGCCGCCTGACCGTGTGTGTGCGTGTGCAGAGTGACAGTCGATAAAAGTGAACATTGTTTTTCTCTAATGGAAACAAAATGGCTTCCCTCCAGCAGTTTCTTCGGCGGAGGCAGAGAGCGGATGACAAGCGAAGCACGATCGTTCGCACTGGTTCTTGTGAATGTCGTGGGAAATCAAAGGTGTGCGCTTCAGTTGCTTTGAAAGTCGAGACAAGAACGGTTTTACTCGTACAGTGTGTGTGTCTGTGTGTGTGTCTTTACAAACACAGAGAAGTCCCATCACAATTCCTCCTGTAGTCTTCGGAGACACGTGAGGAAGACGAGCGAGGGAGGTGTGAAGAGCAGATGCAGAGAAGCACATTAACGATGCCGCACATTTCTCTAAGAACCAAAGCTAATGTGTGTTTTTAAACTATGCAAACATTCTACAACATGGAGTAGAAAGAGAATGTGTTAATGCCCTATAGTCACTTTACCTGATGCTATCATTACTATTGTTACCAGTAGCTCGCCAACCTCTTTCAGGTAGCTCCCAAAAGCATTCAGGAATTAGACACATGATCCTGAATGATTAGGGCCATTCTGAGTTAAGTTTGCATGTTCTCCCTGTGTTTAATGGGGTTTGGTCGGAGGTTTTGATGGTCCAGTGTGTTCAGCGTCTCGCTTCTGTCGTCACCGTGTGGAGAAAATGGAACAATATATGAACTCTGAAAAGCGCTTTGAGGGTGACCTTGGTCTGTAAAAATGCGCTATATAATTAAAGTAAATCCATACATTCTGTGCAGTAATATGGTACATGTGGTATAGTCCATGATTCTCTGAAATTATTACATAGAGTTTTATTAACTCATTTTGTTGATTGTAGTGAGTCATTGTTAATTTATCTTATGCTGGGTGCTCCTCCTTCCTACTGTTCTGTAACTTGTGATGCAACACAGAAATTTCCCTGCTGTGGGATGAATAAAGGATCTATTAATCTTTATTACGACTGGAGTGAAGAGTAGCTCTCTGACATTACTAGCTCTCTAATCGAAGAATTACACTGTATTCTCCATACGTGCAATTATAGCTCTATAGTTGAATTATTTTATTATTTTATCATCTACTGTATCATCTTAAATATTAGATCTCTGATGTATGAATAACCGATCGTGCTCTTACAATTTTTATTCTTCTGTAATGTGCAACGATGACGCAGACATTTCTCCACTGAAGGACGAATAAAAGTTTATTTGAATGTTTTCTTATTGTAATAGTGTCTCAGAATCCAGTTTGATCTTGAACAGCATTTCACAAACTTAATAACTTGATAAACTTAAAGGTGACCTATACACTTCAAAATGATAGCATTTGTGTTTAAAAACAAGATCACAAAATCTGTATATTTTTGTTTTTTGACGCACTGGGAACACTTCACGTTAGAATCAAAAACAAATCATGCAGAAAAATGTATAACAGGACGATCAAATTAAGACCGTTGAATGAATTTTGCTTTCCTTTGAATCCCTGGACTGATATTTAGTTCCTGCTTCACATCTGTGTTTCGTGGAGTTCACCAACGTCTTCACCTTCAAACTCAAGATGATTTGACCACATTCCACATCTGCATTTTCTAGTTTATCATTTACATTAGAAACAGCAGTTTAAAGGTTGAGGTTAAAGTTTCCTATCAGATCAAAGTCTGATGGGAAATTTACATGCCTGGGATTGGCCACTCCACACCCTGTGCTCCCAGGCCAAAGAGAACTACCACAAAACTACCTCTAGTCAAATGATTTTGGGGTGGAAAATGCAAGACGTTGGTGGATTCCAAGTGTAGCAGACCTCAGAAACAGGTTATTTTACTAAATATCTGTTAAGGAATCACAGGATTTCACATTTGTATGGAAATAGGTAGTGACTATATGTGTGGAGAATCTTTTCCATGTTAAAACTGTATGTGTTTGAAAGACTTCACCAACTACTCACAAATTGTAATCATCCAAACGTGTTCAGTTTAAAGACGTAGTCATCTTAAAGGAGGAGTATGTAAACATATGGCCAAATGTGGTAATGCAAACTCTCCCACTCTCCTTGACTCAGGTTGCCAGATATGCAGAGGAATCCAGCCGGGACCATAATAATAATAACTGAATAGACAAGAGTTTTGTCAACAACAAATCTATAACCAAGACCTTTTTCACAAAGATAGAAATCCTGGTTTTATTCCTTGTTTTGTCGTTAATGATTTGAGAATCATGACGAGACCTTTTTTAGTTCTGCGGCCACATGTACTTTACCAGTGAGATTAGCTTGACGCGGCAAATTCTGGCAACCCGGATTATGGACTTTCTGATTGTTAAAACGGTGGAGGGCGGGACATCGAAGTGAAAAGAATAACAAGATTTAGGGGTTGTAAAACTAATATTGATATTCAAATATCTCTGAACTACTGTTATCAGAAAACAGATTAAGACCCTTTAATGATGACTTGACATGAAAATCTTACATATTGCTACTTTGGCATCGTAAAATGGGAGAAGTCATATCGTCTGTCTCCAGCAAATGTTTTTTTTTTTTAATTTCTTTTTGAAGGTAGGTCTCGTT
Organism: Knipowitschia caucasica; assembly: GCA_964034765.1. Lineage (NCBI taxonomy): Eukaryota > Metazoa > Chordata > Actinopteri > Gobiiformes > Gobiidae > Knipowitschia > Knipowitschia caucasica. The sequence continues at coordinate 11,888,460 of OZ035831.1, forward strand.
GAAGAAGGGAAATCTTTACATTAGTTTACTGCCATGGAAAACCACACAGAAAGATTCCGACTGAGCACCTTGTTGCTACGAGGCTTGCCGCTGTGCCACCACCGTCATTACCATCATTAAAAGCTTAGTGCTGGAAACAATCGGTCATTTCTTTGTACTCCTCTAATTCCAGTCTAATCGCCAGTCTCCATCACTTATAGCTTTCAGACCATCAACTCATCTGTATCATTTCATTACTACCAGAAGTCATAAGAACCACACTTTCTCCTTTTTTCCCCTCTTCATAGAGATTCTCCCCGGGGAGCGAGGACGGAAAATTATTTCAGGGCCCCTCCAGTCATTGAATTAGCTTTTTTATCGCTCGATGGCCTTGCTACATGTGTTCCATTGTGAGCCATATAGGATTAGAGCGGATGTGTTCTGCTCCACTGGGTCCTGGCTCCTTCCTCCTGCTGAGAACTGCTGCTGCAAACTGCCTTTTCCACCACAGTTATGGATCTTTCCTGATCACGTCTTTATTAACGGCAGCGCGGCCTCAGATTGGAAATTTCCCCAACGGCTCGTTTATATAAGTTGGTGATGAATTTTCTCAACTTTAAATTGTTTTGCTGCAGGAAGAGGTTTTTTTGTTGTTGTGTGGAGTTTATTGTAATAGCAAATGATGCAGCGGTTTTTTATATAGCGATTGTTTTGGACGTTTAAAGATGCTTCACGTTATCCATAATTATTCTGTCACTCCATACACACTTCTGTTGCCGCAGCTGCCCTGGGGCACACTGACAGAAACAAGGCAGCCAGAACGTGCCACCACCACCAACCATTCACACACACACACACACACTCATTCTAATGTGGGTGAAGTGTCTTGCTTAAGGACACAGCCACAGTTTTGGCACTTTACAGCTGCAGCCGCCCCACTGTGACATCTGATGTTAAATACAGTTCAATTCAATTCAATACATTTTTGTACAGCCCTAAATTACAACTGCAGTCGTCTCGGAGGACTTTACAAAGTTGTCGATTCGCCAACAGATCAGAGAATCGATGCATTGGGCCAGGTTTGTACTGATATTTAAAGCAATGGGCTTTTTAGTCAACAAATCAATAATTACGGCATTTGTTCTGTCAACCAAACACAGCCATATTATGTCCATTTTGCAATTTATCATTGTGTATCTGAGGGTTCTCACAGGTCTCCCATTACAGTACTAACCAGGCCCTCCCCTGCTTAGATTCAATTTTTGAGCTTTCACCTTCAGGTATTGGCCATGTGTAAATGTACAGTAGGAGGCTTCAGGTTGTTTGGGTCGATTTCTGTTCAATATTTGATGGAAAACGTTGTTCGCTTGAAGAAACCGATGAAGACACAAACAAAGGAAATGAGAATCCAATAATGATCAGATCGACGGAAAAAAAATATCCGCAAACTTTATTCAGGCATCACATAATATATATGTATACAGTATTTTGAATCCTTCACTTTAAGCATACACTACAAAAAGTCAAAAATAAGTCTAAAAACTGCTCCAATTTGGCCAAATGCATCTCAATTTGAGCACATTTTGACTGCCTTAAAACGAGATATGTCAATGGGGACAACAAAAGAATTTTGTTTTAATTAAAGATACAAGAAATGTAAGTTATTTATATAGCGCCTTTCACGGACCAGAGTCACAAAGCGCAGGAGGGGTATGCTAGTATTGTATATGTTTTTAGTGGTAGGGGAAACCAGAGCACCTGGAGGGAACCTACGCAGACATGGGGAGAACATGCAAACTCCACTCAGAAAGGCCCTATTCCAACCGGGATTTGAACCCAAAGTGCTAACCCCTCAGCTACCGTGCCAGTTAATAAAGCAACGGTTTTTTAGAATAAGACAAAATTCTTTTGTCCCATTGGTAAATCTTGTTTAAAGTCAGAATGTAAATTAGGATCAAAAACCTTTTGATTTTATAGCAATTATTACTTTATACAAACATGCAAAGTCATGACTATTGTGCGGAAGACATTTTTTTACTGAGAATGGATGATTCATAGTGGAGCCCAGTCTTTCTCTTTCTCCACTTGCTGATCTGAAATCAAAAGACCACTTTGAAAGCAGTAATAAAGAACACAAGGACATGTGACATCACTTCTATCTCTACGTGAACATCTCGTTGCTCTTGTGTTGATGTAGACAGTGTTTGGATGATGTGGACCTCATGATGAGCCCCCACCCCTGCAGGACAGTCTGGGGGGGTCCACCGCTGCCTCCTCTTTGTCTTTTGTTTTTGAAGTGATCTTTGAAGATGCCTCCGGGACAGAAACTGTGGATTTGAGCACTTTGTATTTTGGTTTTGTTTACTCTGGGACAGTTGTTCTTGTTTACAGCGTTTCAATGAGAGCAGAATCCAAAGTATAATTACAACCAGCAGCAGCAGCAGCAGCAGCAGCAGCAGCAGAGGCACTAATCAGGGATACTCACACACTGATGTCAGCAGCAGGCCTCGCTCGACGACACAGAGGAGACTTTAGAGAAGAGAGAGTTAGTTAAACTCTGTCATTATCGTTAACGGCTGCGATAGTCTTGGTCTTACCTCATTTTGCCTTCTGCTTTATCCAGCGGTGTTTCCTCATTTCACAGGCACTTTCTGAAGGTACAGGGGGAGACAATTTGAAGCATATTGTTTCTACTTAAAGGTATAAAGGAGGATTTTCTACGTCCAGGTGGATCATCAAGACTATTGGTCCTCCTAATTGTCAATCATTCTGGTGATACATGCTTGTCAAAATAAGACCAGAGAGTTTTGTCTCTGGCACTAACATGTCTTGGATGTACTTTGGTGCGAGACCCTGAGAAACATTAAGAGCAGAAAACGTTGCTCTGCTGAACCAAACAATGAAAAGGACAAAACTCTTGAAAATGTACTTGCAGAGACCAGTGTTTTTATTTAAGCAAAGTTTGGCCGCAGGCATTCGTCAGACAAATGTTTATCCACAAAGAGAAGCCAGAGATGTGGAAACAAAGACCAGAGTCAGAGCGAAACTATGGGCGTTTAGACACAATCAGTATTTACAATAGAATAATAAATGTAATCCATCCTCCTTCCTTCCTTCCTTCCTTCCATCCCTCCTTCTTTCTTTCCATCCATCCATCCTTCCTTCCATCCATCCATCCATCCATCCATCCTTTCATCCATCCATCTCCATCCATCCATCCATCCATCAGAATCAAAATCAGAATCAGCATAATTTTTATTGCCACATAAGTAACAGGAAGTCACAGACTTGGAAATTGCTTTGGCTCAGTGCAACAGTCAGAGAGAGATAATAAAAAATAAAGAATAAAAAACACTTCTAAGGAATAAATGTAAATTTAAAATAGAGTTACAGTTACTATTTACAATATACATGGTGCACACAATGTAAGGTGACAGCAGTACAGTGAAGTAAAGTGACGTATGATGGGCAGTAAAGTGACTTTATAAAGGGCGGGGGGACAGGTTTAGAAGTGTTCAAGAGTCCAACAGCAGAGGGGAAGAAACTGTTCTTGTGGCGGGAGGTTCTAGTCCTGATGGACCGCAGTCTCCTGCCTGAGGGGAGTGGTTGGAATAGTCCATGTGCAGGGTGAGAGGGGTCGGCTGTGATACGACCAGCCCGGCCTCGAGCTCGGGCGACGTACAGGTCCTGCAGCGATGGAAGGCTGCGGCCGATCACTTCCTCTGCAGAGCGCACAATGCGCTGTAGTCTCTGTTTGTCCCTGACTGTGGCTCCAGCGAACCACACGGTGATGGAGGAGGTGAGGATGGACTCGATGATGGCCGTGTAGAACTGCACCAACATCTGTGCAGGCAGCTTGGCTTTCCTGAGCTGCCGCAGGAAGTACATCCTCTGCTGGGCCTTCTTGATGAGGGAGCTGATGGTCGGCTCGCACTTGAGGTCCTGGGTGATGGTGGTGCCCAGGAAACGATAGGACTCCACAGAGGTGATGGGGGAATCCATCACGGAGGGTGGGGGCGGGGGGACAGTGCTCTTCCTGAAGTCCACAATCATCTCCACTGTGTTCTGGGCGTTCAGCTCCAGGTTGTTACCACTCCACCAGGACACCAGCCGGTCCACCTCCCTCCTGTAGGCGGACTCATCGTTGTTGGAGATGAGTCCAATGAGGGTGGTGTCGTCCGCGAACTTGATCAGCTTCACGGGGTCGTGGCTGGAGGTGCAGTGGTTGGTGTACAGGGAGAAGAGCAGGGGAGAAAGAACACAGCCCTGTGGGGCTCCTGTATTTATAATCCGAGAGTCCGAGACATTCTTCCCCAGACGCACTCGCTGCTTCCTGTCCGTCAGGAAGTCAGTGATCCACCTGCAGGTGGAAACGGGCACTTTGAGCTGGGAGAGCTTGTCCTTGAGCAGGGAAGGCAGGATCGTGTTGAAGGCAGAGCTGAAGTCCACGAACAGGACCCTGGCGTAGGTCCCCGGGGAGTCCAGGTGCTGTAGGATGTGGTGGAGGGCCAGGTTAATGGCGTCGTCTACAGATCTGTTGGCTCTGTAGGCGAACTGCAGGGCGTCCAGGAGGGGGGAGGTGAAGGACTTGAGATGGGAGAGGACGAGGCGTCCAAATGACTTCATGACGACAGACGTAAGTGCTACAGGTCTGTAGCCATTGAGTCCTGTGATCCTGGGCTTCTTCGGGACGGGGACAATGATGGAGGATTTGAAGCAGGCCGGGACATGGCAGGACTGCAGAGAGGAGTTGAAAATGTCAGTGAACACAGGAGTTAGCTCACTGGCACAGTGTCTCAGAGTGGCCGGAGACACGTGGCCGGGCCAGGAGCTTTGCGGGGGTGCAGCCTCAAGAAGAGTTGTTTGATATCTTTAGAGGCTATTGTCAGGCTGGGGGCAGGGCTGATGGGTGGGTTGTTAGAGTAGTGGGGGGTGGGGGAGGTGTCAGGGGCAGCATCAAAGCGACTGAAAAAAAAGTTCAGTTCGTCAGCTAGCTTGTGGTCGTCAGCACAGGGGGGGGGGGCTTTGGGCTTGTAGTTGGTGATCTCCCGTAGGCCCCTCCAGACAGAAGCAGTATCATTGTTACCCAACTACTCCTGTAGTCGTTCTCTGTGCCGGGACTTGGCTGCTTTCAGTTCGTCCCTGAACTGATATTTAGCTGCTTTGTAGCCGCTGCGGTCCCCCTCCCTGAAAGCAGACTCCTTTGCTTTCCTGAGCTGCCGGAGTTTAGCAGTGAACCAGGGTTTGCCGTTGTTATAGATAACCCTGGTCCTTGTTGGAATGATGCTGTCCTTGCAGAAGTGAATGTGTGACGTCACAGTGTCCGTGTATTCATCCAAACTGTCTGTGGCAGCTCTGAAAAGGTCCCAGTCTTTAGATTCCATGCATGCGCGCAGCTCTTCCACAGCTTCATCAGACCACACTTTGGAGCTCCTCTCTACAGGTTTCGAGAGCTTTAGTCTCTGTCTGTAAGCAGGGATCAGATGTATCATGGAGTGATCTGAGAAGCCGAGGGCTGCTTTGGGAACAGCGCGAAAAGCGCTGCGCAGAGAGGTGTAGCAGTGATCCAGAGTGTTCTCCTCTCTAGTCAGGCATTTGATAAACTGTCTGTATTTGGGTAATTCCTGGCTCAAGTTTCCCTTATTAAAATCCCCCAGGATAATAATCAGAGAGTCCGGGTATAAACGCTCCATACACAGTACTTGCTCTGCGAGAGCTCGCTGAGCCTCGCGCGCGTCCGCGCATGGCGGTATGTAAACAGAGGCAAGAATGAATGAAACAAACTCGCGAGGGGAGTAAAAACGGTTTACGATGTGTGAAAAGATATTCCAGAGCAGGAGAACAGTGCTTGGAGATCACTGTCACATGTTACACCAGTTTGGTGTAACCATCCTTCCTTCCTTCCATCCATCCTTCCATCCATCTATCCTTCCTTTCAACCATCCATCATCCATCCATCTCCATCCATCCTTCCTTCCAACCATCCATCTTCCATCCATCTCCATCCATCCTTCCTTCCTTCCAACCATCCATCCTTCCATCCATCCATCCTTCCAGCCATCCATCCTTCCATCCATCCATCCTTCCATCCATCCATCCATCCATCCATCCATCCATCCTTCCATCCATCCATCCTTCCTTCCCTCCATCCATCCTTCCATCTCAATCCATCCTTCCTTCCAACCAACCATCCATCCATTCATCCTTCCATCCATCCATCCTTCCTTCCATCCAACCATCCATCCTTCCATCCAACCATCCTTCCATCCATCCATCCTTCCATCCATCCATCCATCCTTCCATCCAGCCTTCCATCCAACCAACCATCCATCCATCCTTCCTTCCCCCCATCATCCTTCCATCTCCATCCATCCTTCCTTCCTTCCAACCAACCATCCATCCATCCATCCATCCTTCCATCCATCCATCCATTCTTCCATCCATTCTTCCATCCATCCATCCATCCTTCCATCCATCCATCCATCCTTCCTTCCAACCAACCATCCATCCATCCTTCCATCCATCCATCCATACTTCCTTCCAACCAACCATCCATCCATCCTTCCATCCATCCATCCATCCTTCCTTCCAACCATCCATCTCCATCCATCCATCATTCCAACCAACCAACCATCCATCCTTCCATCCATCCATCCATCCTTCCTTCCAACCATACATCCATCTCCATCCATCCTTCCTTCCAACCTTCATCCATCCATCCATCCATCCTTCAACCATCCATCCCTCCATCCCTCCATCCATCCATCCATCCTTCCTTCCATCCATCCTTCCATCCATCCATCCATCCTTCCTTCCCCCATCCATCCTTCCATCTCCATCCATCATTCCTTCCTTCCAACCAACCAACCATCCATCCATCCATCCTTCCAACCAACCATCCATCCATCCATCCTTCCTTCCATCCATCCTTCCTTCCAACCATCCATCCATCCATCCATCCTTCCATCCATCCATCCATACTTCCTTCCAACCAACCATCCATCCATCCTTCCATCCATCCATCCATCCTTCCTTCCTTCCAACCAACCATCCATCCATCCATCCATCCTTCCATCCATCCATCCATTCTTCCATCCATTCTTCCATCCATCCATCCATCCTTCCATCCATCCATCCATCCTTCCTTCCAACCAACCATCCATCCATCCTTCCATCCATCCATCCATACTTCCTTCCAACCAACCATCCATCCATCCTTCCATCCATCCATCCATCCTTCCTTCCAACCATCCATCCATCCTTCCAACCAACCAACCATCCATCCATCCATCCTTCCATCCATCCTTCCTTCCAACCATTCATCCATCTCCATCCATCCTTCCTTCCAACCTTCATCCATCCATCCATCCATCCTTCAACCATCCATCCCTCCATCCATCCATCCATCCTTCCTTCCATCCTTCCTTCCCCCATCCATCCTTCCAACCAACCATCCATCCATCCATCCTTCCTTCCATCCATCCTTCCTTCCAACCATCCATTTCCATCCATCCTTCCTTCCAACCAACCAACCATCCATCCATCCATCCTTCCAGCCATCCTTCCATCCATCCATCCATCCATCCTTCCTTCCAACCATCCACCCATCTCCATCCATCCTTCCTTCCAACCAACCATCCATCCATCCCTCCTTCCCTCCATCCATCCATCCTTCCTTCCATCCATCCATCCATCCTTCCATCCATCCTTCCATCCATCCATCTATCCTTCCTTCCTTCCAACCAACCATCCATCCATCCATCCATCCATCCATCCATCTATCCTTCCATCCGGCCATCCTTCCTTCCCTCCATCCATCCATCCATCTATCCTTCCATCCATCCATCCTTCCTTCCAACCAACCATCCATCCATCCATCCATCCTTCCATCCATCCATCCATCCATCCAACTTACTGTATATACACCACAATCCAAAATACCACACATAACTTCACATTCATCCTTAAGTCCCTTTGGTGCGAGTGTTCAATCCGGTACGCCTCCCTCAGTTTGAGACGCCTGTCACAGTCTCCTCCTCTCGGGGGCAGAGAGACCTGTTCGATGCCATTAAAGCACAGGGCACTTACATCAGGGTGGGCACCATTGGAATGTGCTGCCACCGGGTATTTCCACCGTCGTGTCTGTGGATAGTGCTGTTGTGCTCACTCATACTTTACAGTTTTCTTGTAGTTTTGCCTCATATTTTGTTTATTTATGTACTTTAAGAGTTCATATGCAAAAACAGATATCTACGTTTTGAAATTGTGTTCCTCTAGTTACAATCTTGTGTTCTGTTAATGACAGTCACGGAATTTGCGCAAGAATGGGTGAAACTTTATCTGTATGGCACTAAAATAGATCTGGCTTTTCACAAGACTACTTGGTAAAGATAAAACTGTAAGCTTTTCCGATATTTAAACTATTCAGTCTTGTCTTGTGCACACTGGGGACTTTTGAAAATGTGTTCCTATGTGGTTTTACTGCAAATGGCAAAAAAGGAATCTGAATCCTAACCCTAACCCAGTAAGTAAACTACATGAGTGGATGTATTGTATTGTACTGTATTTACACAGGGTGAGGTCTTAAATAAGGTCTTAAAAAGTTCTCACATCTGTAGTGGGAACGTCAGGAGGCTCTGGATGTGACTTCTGGACTCACATGGGCCCGAAAGTAACAGTCTCTCAAAGTGTTTTTCTTTCTCGTTCACTTCAACGACATTTATCTAACATCTGTTAACATTTATGGACATTGGTCTCTGACCCTTATGGACCAATGGTTTTATGCGTTTTTTTTATCGTCACATTTATTGTTTGATTCTCTGATCTGTGTTGGCGACTTTGACGGGTTTGTGAAGTCTTTTTGAATTAACTACTGTTGTGATTTAGGGCGATACAAAATAAAATAAAATTGAATTGAAATTGAAACAGGAAATAAAACTAAACCATGACAGTCTCTTTTATACACAATGTTGTGATGATACTTTACTGTGATGTTAGTTACCATTAGCTTTCATGGCCAGCACATCAAGGAAACTCTCTTTTTCAGTTTCTTGTACAGTCATGTGGAGGGAATATCCTACTGGGCATACAACGGGTGCGCAATGCGACAACTGTGGTGAGGCCTCCTATTGAAAAAGCTATTTTGTTTTGGTGACAAAATCATGTAAACCATGTTTTGTTTGTCACGTTTTTCAGGGCAGTCTTATTTCTATGATGGGGCAAGAACAATTAAAAAGGACTTTGGCAAAAACGTTGAATTTGTCAACACAGAATTGAATTTTGCCAACTGATTAAAATTTCTTAGTTGATTAATCGCATAGTAATGGTAAGTTAACTCACGATTAATCGCATTTTTAACATTCTATTTCAAATCCACTCCAATTGAAGTTAAATGAGATTATCAAATATATTGACACATTGTCATTCATACCAAAAGTACTTAAATCTGTTTGATTTGCTCACAACCTTTTACTTTTGGCCACAACTAACATGACCTGGTAATGAAAGGGAAAATTCACATACCCCAGCTTTGGTTTGGCAGGCTTGGTTGCGTTTCGGGAGGGGGGGTACGCGGGGGAGACGCGGTTGCTTACAGGGGCTCCGTGGTCCGGCTTCAGCGGTGTGTTTGTTGCGTGTGCGGGTTGCGTGGGGATGCGCACACGGCGTGAGGAGAGAGGTTCTTTGCGTGTGTGGTCTTGTGTTGTTGTTGGCGGCTCGCGGCCGCTCGAGGTGGGGGCCTCTGTCCGGGGCGGCCGCGGAGAATGCAGACTTCAGTTCATGCAGCAGGCGGCGGCGGGTGCCCCGCAGTCACAAGCATGTTCTTTTGGGGCTTGCGTTCCTGGGGGGCCTGCCTGTTCTGTTGCCATCTCACACACGCATGTGTCCGCGGCATTCTGGGTGATATTATTGGATACATGGGCGTTTCATTCAGTACATGCGTTAATGCGTTAAAACATTTTAAGGTGTAACCACTGTCCTTACACCCGAACAACTCTGAAACCCAGTGGTAAAATGTGAGAAACCTCGGAAAAGTCCACCTTGAGAGAGGGATCCGCTCCCACAGATGGACAGGCAGGTGATCCAGGACTCAGGCTGTAAAACGAGGACTAACCCTAACCCAGTGTAGGACTGTGGCAGCTCCAGGCAGGGAGGGGGTGCAGCCCACGTTTCGGGCCGGGCAGGACAGTCCGCAGGTGCAGATGGAGAAGGTTCAGGGTCCCATCATCACGCCATGAAACAGAAACAGACAATGGGAGCAGAAAGTTACTTAACTGGTGGTATCTTGATGCTACTGTCACTTTACTGCACTGTTTTAAAAGTCTATTGGGTTTACTTAGTGCACTGTTATGTGGATTACTTTTTATTTATGCCTTTTTACTTTTACAACTTGTTTGCACCGAGAACCAATGCAATTTCCAAGTTTGTGACTTCTGATTCTGTTTTGACAAATCCAAACAAAAACTCTGCAGCAGTAGTTGGATTTTTTTTAATACCTGTAACTTTGTCCCTGAAAAAAACAGAAAACTCATTGCACCTGGATGTAGATTTTAAGCTTTCTTACTTTGATGGACGCACTGTGATACCAGGAGCCACAATGGAACAACTGAGGCTCTACAATACAAAGCCATTATTGTGTCTTTAGGCAAGACACTTCACCCACACTTCCTTGGATGCATTTGTGGGGGTTTTGTCAGGCTTATATTATATTAGGCTCACTTAGTTAAACAACATATCTTTGCCTGTTTTACAAATTCTCTCAAATCTCTCTCCACTCAATGAACTCCTAACAAGTCCATTGTTCGCCTGCGTCTCGCTTTGCTCTTTCTGGGTTAACTTCCAGCTCAGAGCCAGCTCAGGGCAGACTACGTCCTCTGCTGCTACTGTACTTTCAACTTTCCCTCTAAACGCTATGTTAATGCAGGCCCTGGCTTTCTCTCATGTCTCTATAGTCGCTAATGGTCCACTACCAGCAGCACCCGACCCCCCCTTACCCCGGCTGCAGCCTCCTCACACCCCCCTCTCCTCTGCCTTTCTGTCAGTCTCTCTTCCCCGGGCTGGAGGCGTCCCATTTCACTCCACTTTTCTTTTTTTTTTTGAGTCACAATGCTGCTCTGGCTGCTGCCGAGGGTGCATGGATGAATGGATGGGGGTGCACTGCAAAAAAGAAAGAGAAAAGAAATTCAGATGACACAATTGCACCGTAATATTGTAAGGACTTATACTTAGTTATAGTTTGACCACACACTTTGATGTCTATTGTGTGCAACGAATGCCCTTTTCTTTAGTTATAACAATTGTAATTATTTATTTTAATCAATTCATATTTTTGGAATGTATGTAGATTCTTATTATGCCTTACTCTATTCTCTCCTTCTCTGCTTTTGACTTGTTTGCACCGAGAGCCAAAGCTATTTTCTAATCTGTGACTTCCTGCTTACTTACATGGAAATACAAAATAATTCTGATGAAATGAATGAATCAATGTTGTTGCATATTATTATCGTGACACATTTCACGATATGCTGTACTCCCATAGTATCAAGACCAAAAAGCTGATGTTTCTAATGATGTGTTTGACTCATAGTTTTCTGCTTACAGAGGATTTAAATTGGATTAAATGCACAAAAAGTGAGTTTGAGTTATTTTATTATTATGATTATTTGTCAGTTGAGCTAGTTATTGTAAATTAGTTCATGGAAAGGTCAATCCTTGAATCCATAGATACTTTATTGACCCCCGTAGGAGATGGTTGAGTCTTAATGTTACAGTAGCTGATGTTTTTCCTTGTCCAATCAAATCAGTTATATTTAGATTCTTATTGTTGTTGATAATGTTTTTTTGTTTTGACAGTGAAGATTTAGCTGCATGATTCCATAGAGATAAAAAGTATGGGGGGGAAAACATACGAAAGATAAAAGATTAGAGCCGCACAACGATAAAAATCCAGTTGAAATTTGAACATGGTTTTATACTTGTTTCTCTGCAACATTCACAGTAAAATATGTCTGCTCCGACCACAAGACTTAAAACCTTCGAAGGTTTTCTTGAATGTAGGATCTGCCCCTCACATTCAATCTGATCCTTTTGTGGAGGGTTTTAAGTCTCGTCACAAGACCAACTTTTATTTTCTGACATTTAATTCTATTCTATGTTGTTTTACTAAATGGCTATTTCTATATCTGTGTCTATATCTATGTGATTTAATGATTTTACTTACTGTGGATTTGTGGGTTAAGGTTAGTCCTATACATGCTATCAAACTGAATTATACTGCTTCAAAATTAGGTCCTCAATAAGCCGTCACAGCAACCACAAAACAGTAGTATTACCATTTGTATTTATAGTATCACAAAGTAAACTCGTTATGGTATCTTTCCAAAAAAAATAAAAAAAACTCGTTTGCTTCTAGCTCCTTTTGATCCGCTTTAATTCACGTCTCATCCACTCAGTCTGAGCTGGTTTTTGCAGTGCTTTAGACGCCAGTGATAGGTGGTATTTGTGACTGCCTCTCCTCCTCCCCCCTCCTCATATCTCTGCTTCTCTGCCTCTCTCTCTCTCTCTCTCTCTCTCTCTCTCTCTCTCTCTCTCTTCAGCTCTTTGCGGAGGAAGCAGCCCCTGGTCTGAGTTTACACTTGCGGAGCAGACGAGCGCGGGCGAGGATGACTGCGCTCCTGGTGCACTGAGACGACTGAGCGAGCGAGACCCTGGATCCGGCTTTTTGTGAGTCCCACCTCTCTCTCTCTCTCTCCCTTTGCCCATGAGCACTTCATTTCAAGCACTTTGCACGCTGGGTTGTTGTGATCCTTGGAGAAGTTTGAAGAAATGAGTTAGTCACCACAGATTTGATGGGTTTGAAGTTGATTTTGAATGAATGGGGAAGTGTCCATGGACTTAATTGTGACTTAACACTTGATTATAATTTTTCTATAACTTGTCTTTAAAGCTGCTTATGTCTAAATTCCTTTCACATGTAGCTGTTATAGCATGTTCTAATCACCTTGTGGGGTTTTATGTATAGAAACAATACAATATCTATGACAACATTCAGTTATTAGCTATTAAATCTGATAAAGGTTGCCTGGAATGCACCACTCATTCATTATTAAGTATTTTTGACATTGCTCTATAGTCTTCTACTGATATGCAATTATGCACATATGCTTGGACAAATTTTGAATTGAATTACTGGCCTTTTGCTTGATAACCTCCTCTTCTCTCCTGTGTGTAGAGAAATGCATGTTCAGTGAGGTCTAAATTGCTTCATAGTGATGCAGGCTTCAATGCCCGGTGATTGGCAGCATAATGGTCATATCGAAGGGCTATAATTAAGGCCGTGATTGGTCGACGCGTATGTAGAGTGTTACCTAGGCTGCTGTTAGTGCCTCTTAAGAATGTCTTTTTCATTCATCAAAGCGTCTTTTGTAATCGTACCTAATGTTTTACTGGCCCCGGCTTCAGAGGCCGCAGTAACTCTCGTCTTTACTGCAAACACCTGGATGCCAATTATGCTTTTTTTAACACTGAAACTTTTCCGCTGCCTTTGCTTCTTTTTCCCCTTGGTTGTTTCCCCCAGAAAAATATACGTGTTAAATAGATTGAGGCCAGAACTACATTTGTGTTAATGTTGGGCCTTGAGCAGGAGCTTGAGAATATTTGAGAGAATATTTGAAAATCTGTAAAATGTGTCATCTTTGGACATAGTGTCACAGTTTTAAAAGGCATTATTTAGCACTAAAATTCTAAACATGATCTAGTTCTCTTTTTTTCTTAGTGTAAAATGTATATGATTGTTGAAAACATGTGAGCTAAGATCTACTATTCATTTTGACCCAAGAAATAAGACAATAAGTGTCTTCAGTGTAAGCATGAAGGTTTGAGCCCACCACAAGACCTCCTTTATCAACTCCCACTGATGTCTGCTGACGTTGTGTCCTTGGGCAAAACACTTAGCCCCACTTTACTTGAAGCCCCTGCTGAATGATCAAGGCTATGCCCTCTGCCCATCCTCCTGTGGACTCACCTCCTGCAGGAGGAGCAATGAGGGGCTGGTGCTCTGGCTGCCACCGCCCAACCCAGAAATGGATTAATGGGAAAAGATGTATGGATTGATGGATAAATGATATTTCAGATAACAGATTGATAACAGATCTATGGCATTAATCAATGTCATACCATCTATCAATCCAACTCTTGAGATTCTGGTGGCTGAGAGGGTAGCATTCATGCCTCACTGCAAGAAGGTTGTAGGTTGGATCCTGTGTCGACCTGAGCCTTCTCTGCCTCAGGATTCTTCAAGATCCTTTGTTGTCCCCCACCTCCCAATATCATGCACCGTACTTTTTGCAACATCCTCCAGGCCCCAGTAGTCCTGACCGGTCCTGATGGTCTCTGGAGGCCCCACTGCTCCTGAAACTGGCCCAATACCCTCTGGGTCCAGTCTAGTGCGGTCCAGTTTCACCCAAACCCACATTCTAGTTCCAGTCAGTGAACACATAGGACACATTTTCTGATGGAGACAATAGAGTGTGGCCATTGTAAGTAACAGAAAGTCACAAAATAGAAATTTGCTTTGGCTCAAGGTGCATTGGAACATAAGAAGAAGGTCCCTTATGTCGAAGACACATATACACATCAATGCATGCAGCGAACATAACTTCTGCGCTCCTTTTGGCAAAGTGTCTTGCCCAAGGACACAACAACAGCAGACATCAGTGGGAATCGATGGAGAAGGTCTCGCGGTGGGCTCGAACCCACCACTGTCGCCCCAGATACTGTGACCCACAGAGCTGCACGTGTATCACTTTTTGAGACCCTCTGGCTGTAGTTTGATTCCAGTCATTCCACAGTCACCTCTGGTCTACACTGATGCTGCTCCCCACGACGCACGCACTGTTACTGAAGAGCAAAGGAGGAGGGAGGGGAAGAGGAGGGAGGGGAAGAGGAGGGAGGGGAAGAGGAGGGAGGGGAAGAGGAGGGAGGGGGGAGGGAGGTCGGAGGGAAGGGGAGTGCAGGAGAGCCAGCTATGGGAACATCTCCAGCCCTGACGGTGACAAAGAGAAGGAAATCATACTATTGATTTGTTACTGTGTATAGTTTTAGTTCTTACAGTTTGCGACAACAAATACTGTGGAAAAGTATCATAGTAAATCGGTCTAAACTACATTTTCTCTGGTACTTTTGGATTTTCAATTGTTTTATTGGACTCACTCCTTCACTGTATCCAACAGATCAGTGAGTGGATGCAAAACAACTTCCTTCAGCTAAACGCAGACAAAACTGAAATGATTGTCTTTGGTCCCCAGAAACAAAGAGAGAGCGTCATCTGTCACCTACAGTCTCTCTCCCTAAAACCTTCAAACAAGGTCAGAAATCTAGGGGTAATACTGGACTCAGACTTAAATTTTAATAGCCACATCAAATCAGTAACATCAGCAGCTTTTTACCATCTAAAAAACATTGCCAGGATCAAAAACATAGTGTCTAAAGCAGACTTGGAGATTCTTATCCATGCATTTGTCTCCAGTAGGTTAGACTACTGCAATGGCCTGCTCACAGGTCTGGCCAAACAGGCTGTAAAACAGCTGCAGTACATTCAAAATGCAGCAGCTCGAGTCCTGACTAGAACCAGGAAGTACGACCACATTAGTCCGGTCCTCAGGTCCCTGCACTGGCTTCCTGTGGCTCAGAGAATAGACTTTAAAACAGCTCTGCTTGTGTACAAATCTCTCCATGGCCTCGCACCAAAATATATTAGTGACATGTTAGTACCATATGAACCAGCCCGGACTCTGAGGAGCACAGGGACTGGACTCCTGTTAGTGCCCAGAGTCAGAACTAAACATGGGGAGGCTGCTTTTCAGATTCATGCTGCTAAAATCTGGAACAGTCTTCCTGAAGATGTGAGACAGGCCTCCTCTCTGACTGATGTTTAAGACAAGGTTGAAAACAGTTCTGTTTAGCTGTGCATACAACTGAGGGATTTTATATTTTTATCTTTTTTTTTATGTACTGTGATTATTTATGATTTTAATGCTTTCTTGTTCTGTTCAGCACTTTGAATTGCCTTGTGTATGAATTGTGCTATATAAATAAACTTGCCTTGCCTTGCCTATTTAAATTAGCCGTGAAATACAGGGCCTTTCACGCCTGTAATGATAAAGAACGCAATTATGATTTTCAAACAGATTCTCAAATCAAGGCCTTTTCCTTAATTCATGCAATTTCTTTGTCATTTTAATCGGTTACTTTGTTTTTACTTTGGTTCTTAAGAAAAATGCAGTCTTTGCGATATTCAATTTGCGCCATCTTTGTCCCAAAAATGACTGAACTCCACATGGTTTTCGTGCAAATGGAAAACATTTGGACTATGGCGTTTTTGAGACGAACCATGTGATTCACTATTGACCTTTATGGGCCCTGAGACGAACCATGTGAAATTAAGTAACAATGTAAACCATCTCGGATTTTCCTTGTTATAAAACAGTTTGGTTCAATCAGTGCTCAGCCCAAAGAGTCAAATAGTGACTCACAAGGATCTTTCCTCAAAATATTCAAATGTTTTCAAATCAGGTACAGAAATCATTACGGTCTGAGTTGTTTTCCACGCTCCCGATAGGCAAAGCTGGGTAAAGTGTCTTGCCCAAGATCACAACGAAGGCAGACAGCAGTGGAGAAGGTCTTGTGGTGGGCTCGAACTCATGACCTTCAGGTTCAAAGGCCCAATGCTCTACCAACTGAACCACTGTCGCTACCGCATCAATGACCTTCCTCAGATCTCTCCTTCCTGTCTATAGAATACAAGACCTCATTCTCTTCCCGTTCCCGTCACAGAACACACACAGACGCAGCCGCACTCTTCTTCATGTTCTACGCGCTGCTACATTTACTGCTGATATATAGATGTTTATTCCCGTGTCGAGGACAAGACGTGTGGGCAGAGAGATAAGCGCCAACAGCGAAGCGAACCCACTCATCACTCCACACTTTGACAACGCTAGACACAATAACATTTTTATCAGATTTAATCCCCCCCTCCCAACCCAACATTTTTTTATTTTATGTCTTCCAATGAAAGATGAGCGTTGATTATCTGTAGTAGCAGACATGGCGCAGTCTGGGTGGGTCTGTGAATGTGTTATGTTGTTTATGTCACTTGGCCATGCAGATGAGTAGTATAGAGTGGGAACGTGCTTTTGTTTGAACAGCTGTGAGCTCCCGATGCGACCGCAGAGAGCGAAGGCCACAAAGAGAGCGGAGAAGGGGACTGCCGGGTTTGACCCCACTTAGCTCCTCTGCGGGGCTGGTGCCATTAGACCAGGACGGGTTCAGGACGGGGACCGGGACCTGGATTTGTTTTGGTTGAGTTTGAGTTGTTTTGTGATGGGTTTGGGCCTTATGGTTTGTGGTCTGTGCCTGTATGGTCATAGATAGATAGATAGATAGATAGAGAGATATGGAGAAGGGGGCAAGGAGGAGGGAGGAGAGAGCAGGGAGGAGGGAGCAGGGAGGAGAGAGGATGGAGGAGAGAGCAGAGAGGAGGAGGGAGGAGGAGAGAGCAGGGAGGAGAGAGGAGAGAGGAGGGAGGAGAGAGGACGGAGGAGAGAACACAGAGGAGGAGTGAGCAGTGAGGAGGAAGTAGGGAGGAGAGAGGAGGAAGCAGAGAGGAAAGAGGAGGGAGTAGAGAGGAGAGAGGAGATAGATAGATAGAAAGATAAGATACTTTATTGATTCCCATACGAGAAATTCAGGAAATTCCATCCAAATAAACAAATAAATACAGGATTTTAAAAGTTTCTAAAAGTCCACAGTTCTCTCCATCACAGAAACACATTTCCTGATCAGTTGTTCGAGCCAGTTACTGTCCCTCGAGGTATTCATAACTTTTGGTCGTGTTAAGTTGCACTGTGATGGGAGATAAGGAGGTACAGTAAAAGCCTTTTGTTGTGTTTTTGTGCATAATTGTTAAGTCCTGTTAGAGTTGGGCTCATTTACATATTCAATTTGATCTTCAAAGACACTCGGAAAACAAACAATTAGTGGAAAGTGTCATTGGAGAAATGGAAGCAAATAAATGTACTCATGTTGTAGCAGTCTGGCTGTAATACTTCTTGAATTGCTAAAAATGAAACCTATTTGTATTTTCTATTGAATTCAGTATTAGTCGTGTTACCCCTCAGTCTGTCGTTCTGGACCTGGTTTACTGAACTCATGTATGCACCAAAACTGGGCTTTGACCTGCTCTCCTCCCTCTCCTCTAAACACCACTGTCACAGGAGGAGGAGAGAGGAGGGAGGAGGCATCAAGGAGGAGAGGGGAGGGAACAGAGAGGAGAGGAGGGAGCAGAGAGAAGGGAGGAGAGAGGAGAAAAGAGAGGAGGGAGCAGAGAAGAGGAGAGAGGAGAAGAGAGGAGGGAGCAGGGAAGAGAGCGAGGAGAAGAGAGGAGGGAGCAGGGAAGAAAGAGAAGAGAGCAGAGAGGAGAGGAGAGGAGAGATAAGGGAGCAGAGAGGATGGAGGAGGAAGCAGGAAAGAGAGAGGAGAGAAGAGGAGAGAGGAGAGTGCAGAGGGGAGGGAGCAGAGAAGAGGGAACAGAGATGAGAGAGGAGGTAGAAGTTTCAGGTAGTGGCTGTTTCTGAAACATTTGACTATTCTTCAAATGCTACATTCACATCAAAGAGATGGAACTCTGCGTTAAGTTAGCTACAATTAGCTGTTTGGTGAAGTCTCTCCAACATTAGCTTGTCTTCTGCCTGCCTGCTGTACTGATGCTGTACTGATGCTGTACTGATGCTGTACTGATGCTGTACTGATACTGCACTGATGCTGCACTGATGCTGCACTGATGCTGCACTGATGCTGCACTGATGCTGCACTGATGCTGTACTGATGCTGTACTGATGCTGTACTGATGCTGCACTGATGCTGTACTGATGCTGTACTGATGCTGTACTGATGCTGTATCTCTGTTGTTTGTTCAGTTTCTTATGAAAGGCAAACAGAGCAGATCTTAGTTTGTGAACATTTTCTCCATAATAATGAGCGTTTGACGTGTTTTAGGTTTTAAGGTTGTAAGTAGGTTTTTGTCAGTATTTGTGCATCAGTCTAGTGCAGCTGCAGTATGTGACATCACCTGATTTACAACGTTTAAACAGTGAATGGATTTTGACACATTTCTGTTGCCAAACAAAGGTTGTGTCCTTAGGCAAGGCCTGTGTGTGTGTGAATGGTGGTGGTGGTGGGAGCGGCCGATGCCACAGACTAGTAGCTTCACTTCTGTCAGTGTGCCCCAGGGCAGCTGTGGCTACAGTAGTAATTTATCACTAGCGTGTATACTCCATACATGGTGCTGATAAAACTGAAGCAATAAAACCCTGTGGCTCAGTTGGTAGAGCATCCAGAAGGCCGTGGGTTCTATCCCGAAACCTTCTCCACCAGACTGATGTCTGCGGTCATTGTGTCCCTGGGCAAGACACTTAACCCCTCTTTGCCTGAAGCCCCCGCTGAAATATCAAGGCTATGCTTTCCCCGATAGAGCAGCCAGGACTCACCACCTGCAGGAGGATCAGGGAGGGGCTGGTGCAGCTCTGACTGCCACAACAACCATGACAAAAGAAGACCCAGAAATGGATTAAGGGGAAGGAAATGGATGGATGGATATTTTCACAAAACAAGAATGAAACCCACATATTGTCCTGTGAATATCCGACAACAGAGGGTACATCCTGTGTCTGGATGTGATTCAAAAAGGAACTTTACAAACATCTCTTCACTGAAGCTGTCCACATTCATCGGCATTCATTGGGTATTGTGACATCATCTTTGCTTGCGCCAAAAATACAGGGTGTTAATATTCACAATGAAGAGGAAGACAAAGAAGGAAAGAGGGATCAAAATTTACTTTTGGTGTCACCGTCTTCCTTGTCTGGTGCCTTTGTGGCTCTGAAGGTTCCTTCCTCAATGCTCCCTAAAGGAAGCTGCCTACAGATTACACTGGGTGCCGTCCTGCTCCACCCAAAAGGCTGCTCCACCTCTGCTGCTGTGACCTGAAGGGCTGTTGCTGATCTAATATACATAACTCAAACACACTCCACTTTCAGCATGTAAACAACAAGGGGCAACTGCAACATGGTTCAAAGTGGGACACGAGAGACAGAACTTTTCCTTTTCTCACCACAACTCGTCCTACTTTATACGATTTACTACGACTTTGTTTACTACGACTTGACTTTTATGAGTGGATTCATGCATGTTTCAGTATTCATAAAGTTTTCATCCACCACTTTGCACTTTGTGTGATGAAAACTGACACATGACTCTGGGCCATATGTAGGAGTCAAATCATCCTTTTACAACAACCATAAAGAGCCGGAGCCTATTTTTGTGCCAACTTCACCTTTTGTTTTCTTTAATAACGTGCTTCCATTTTGACTTTTACCCAAATCATGTCTTTTTTTTTTCAATTCGAATATTAGCTGAAACATAGATGCAAGAACAGATCAAAATTAATATTAAGATGAAGAGATCCTTTATCTGTCCCACAGCCGGGAAATGCCAGTGTTGCATCGCCAGTTAAATAGAGGAACGAGGAGCACACAGCAAAGTCAACAATAACTCTCTACTAAAAGAAAATCGATAATTTTTGGATAATAAACAAGCAATAACATCTCTAGCTTTAGCGTAATATAAAAGCAAGTCTTAAATCTCCGACTTAAGCAAACGAAAGAAGCAAGAAATAAATGTAAAATCTCTGAACGTTGCAAAATAAATTTAGTTTAAAATCTCCCTAACTTTTAACATGATAAAGATGCAAGTGTAAGATGTATAGACTGTGTATTCTAGTTCGAGAATACTATATAATTGTATGTTTACACCTGTACACGTTAGCAGCAGGGTCTGGGAAACACTGACACTTTGATTTTATTCATTTGAGCAGAAATATTACAATCACAAGTTTTTGCAATATTTACATTCCTTAGTTTACATTACGTTGTTAACAGTATATACTTATACATGCAGATATATAAACATAACTATACAATAAAACAGCAATATTTGCCCTAGTTTCACCATGTGTTGTCTACAATATCATGCAATAAAAAATAGATAAAAACATCATAATACAAATAAAAAAATAAATAATATACTGTATGTATTTACAATTGATTTATATTTGCAATTTGTCAGCTCGAAATGGAGTGGGAAGGAAGTAAAAACATGTAGACTTCTCCAATGTGAGATCAATTAAATGTATCTTTACTCCCACCTCATAAACATACTTCACACATGTTGTCCTATATTGCACATATGTTGTCATACATATTGCACATTCTGACATGATTCACTAGTATTGCACAGATGAGTAAAGTAAAGTGACGCTTTACTTTATTCCCAGATACTTCTGGCCGCACACCCCTATTTCTCTACACTTGAAAATTCAAAGAAGGACATTGCTCCAAATTAACTAACAAACGTGTCTTTATGTCCCCAAGTCAGGAAAGATTACTCACCACTTACCAACTGCACCCCATCTAGTAAATCCAGCCACACAGATGGTTCCTAATGGCCCTCGGATGCAAATGCACGAATGTAGTGTGCGACTGTCTTTGTGTGCGACCACCACACATTGGAATGCATGAGCCATAATGTTCCGTGGAGTGGCGATGGTGGGGCCCGTATGCAAAGTATGTAAATCTGGTGAAATGGTCCCAAGAAAAAAGGCACCAATGAAGAGGCGACCTGCGGGAGAGGGGTCAGCAGACTCATACAAGTGTTTGAATGCAAGCAATCCCAATTTGGACACGCAACACGCTTCGGGCCATTCAGCGCGGGACAAGGACAAACAGATGTCCCGGTATCACAGCCAAAGCGCCTCGTCCGATTGAGCAGCAAAAAACAAGGGGGGAAAAGGATAAGTCTGTCTGCCTCTCGCAGTGAATGGAAGTGTCCAATGAAGCAGGCGTCTAAAGTGCTGAAATGTGCAATCTCACCGGGAAAGACTTTGTTTACTCAGCGATTTAGTGCAAGTATTTACACGGTTGTCTTTGTACAGTCTTGTAACATTGCAGGGGAATAGTTATAAGTCATGACAAAGATTGAATTAACTTGCCAATTTTCCCCTGTTGCGGACACGGGGGTGGGATTATCGGACAAGCTGCCAATTGAGCCATATCTGACAAAAGCAGTGTGCCAAAATGCCTGCCTGCTCTGGGTGAGTGTTGTCCAGCAACGCTAGAAGAGGTTTGGAATCATTCTGGACAAAGCAATGGGTTTGTTAAATGGCATTGTCTGATTGTTCTGCCCTCACCTGCTTTGGATCATGAATGAGATGATCACAGCTACATGCAGACAAAGGAGTTTCTCCTGCAGAGTGGCTGGGAACTCACATTGATAGAAATATTTTGAGGACCTCAGTCACACTAGGACCCGACTGTTATGTTTGATATCCCTAAGGCCGAGAATGCCTGAGTGATGATGAGTTTGAGGTAAGGAAAGGTTCTCAAGGAATTTTGTATATGACAATGCCGAGGATACTACATCAGAAGGAATGCGAAAAAGAAACGGCAGCAACAGCAATATCTGACCACTGCAAAATAGAAAATCATGTAATTAACTGGGACAATGCAAAAATAGTAGGAATGGAAGTTCATACGTACAAAAGATAGATATGAGAGGCGATTGAAATCAAGAACTGGAAACCACTCCCCCCTCCCCTCGCCTCTCCACCAAACCAAACATCCAGCATTTTCTTTTCTTTGTCACAGCAGGGAGAGTGGGTGGCAAACGTGAAAATGGCATTTTCTGTTCAGCCATTTTAGGTTTTAGAAAATCCGATAACTCAGGCGCACTCGCAAGAAACAGGGTGAAGGGGATAAACGCATCCCATTGGTTTATTTTTATCGGTACGCTCCAAAATATTATGAATCATTTTTTGGAGACTCTGGACAATTCCATTATTATTTGAAAACACATGATAACTTTGTTTTCCCACAATATTTATAAAAAAATGCGTGTGGAAAAAATCACTGACTGCATCTTTAATCGACCAAAGTAACTATTGAACTACTATGTTTTTGTTTTCTTTAGCACTCTTTTAGTCTGTAAACAAAAACAGACACACGTCCACTGTACACAATCCAATCATTTGACCAGTGAGGGTATGGCCCCCAGAGGAATAAGTTGAGAAGGTCGCTTATCTTATCTTAAACCAATGAAATTAGAATAAAATCACCTACTGCTTCTGTAATGTCAAACAGTTCACTTTGCCTAAAAACACCTTTTCACTAATAAGACTTATTCACACCCAAAATTACAAGAGAAAAAAAAGTAGACCCGGTTGTGTGTTTTCATAGGAATGATTCACGTTGCACTGAAACAAACTATAACAGAGTTTAAGCAGAAGACAAAGTAGATAATGAGATCAGCAGGACGGACCAAAAGCTTGGAGTGGTGAAGCAGAGGCTCATTCAGCACAAAGGGTCAGAACAGAACGAAGCAGAGACGGAGACCGCAGCACGAAAATCACTGGTGTATTTAAGACTTACTCTCTGCTCCTGTGTCTGTGTATTTACCATTCCCTTCACCGCAGATTAAAACATAAACTAAGAAAAGCTTTCTAGTTATTCTCTTTTTCTATCCCCAGATCAATACAAAGAGCGTGTTTAATACAGAGATTGGGGATAAAGTTGAGAGATTGCAGAATATGACAAATATCAGAATCTGCCCAATCTCTCTGAAAGACGGTGGGACTACAAAAGACCGTATTGAAATGAATGTGGCTTTAAAAGGTTTTTACAATGCACTGTAGTCCTCTCAATGTAATCCTTTCTTCTCTGATCTTGATGGATGCTTTTGTTGAAGTACTTTTCTGTTATTGATGTGACTCTGGCAGAGATCACTGAAGCCACTGTACCCCGGACATTTACCGCCTGCATGAACGATTCTGGAATAGGCTACAACTGTTGGATATTTCCCTCCTGGTCACAGGCCACAGACTACAAACCATTATTACCATTCTATAAAAAAACATTGCTCTGCTTTGAATCACCCAATAAGTCTTAAACTTTGAGCGAATTGTTAGCAAAAGCAATCGCGCTCCTCTGCGAATCCGAGCTTTGTGACTTTCTGATTCTGTTTTGTATGTCTTTTCCACATTATTTACAACTCAACCCCTTCCAACGAACAGGGGCATTTTAGACTTTCAGCTGCAGAGTGGTTAGCACCATGTGGTGGGGGGGATTTCCATGGGCTCATTAGGAGAAATGTATATGACCCGTGGCCTGCACCAGACACGGCTGGAAGTCTGTCTCCGCGTGCCACACAAGGGGATGAGGTCAAAGATACGAACAGAGGGGGAATATTTTTCATTTTCTCCGTGACATGTTCTGTGCTTGGAACCATTGAGGTATCTGAAAATGAGTGAATTTTACAAAACATTATATATTTTAGGGGCGACAGTAGCTCAGTTGGTAGAGCATTGGCCTTTAGACTTAATGTTTCCCACTCAAAGATCAAGGCCATATCTGTGTTGAAGGAGCAGCCATCTTCCTGTGAACCCACCACCTGCAGCAGGATCAGCGAGGGACTGGTGCATTGTGAATTGGGTGGCAGCTCTGATTACCTCCCCCATAACCCAGAAATGGATAATAAAGGGATAAAAATGAAATGAAATGAAAAAAATACATATATTTTATACATAATTTCTGAACGAATGCTTGAGCACCTCTAAAACGCCCTAATGTCTTTGGACGCTGAGAAAGATTTTGAAAAGGTGGAAGGTTCATGTCTATTTTACACCATTAAAACATTGGGTTTTGGTCAGAATTGTCTCAACTGGATTCAGTTTTTGTCTGATCCACACGTTTCCATCAGGATAATCCATATTCACTCTCATACTTCCACCTTCATGGTTCTACAGGACAGGGCTTTCTGTTTCTGCTGTTTGCGCCATCATAGAACCTCTTGAAATTACACTTTGATCTAATCCAAATGTGAAGGAATGGAGAGAAAAATATCTGTCTACGCTGACTTTGTTTTATTTGTTTAAAGTCTTCTATCAACACGCTCCTAGTTATGACATTTATCTAGTTATACATGAAATATTTCTAAATGCTAATTATCGAATCCCGGTCGGAACAGGTTCTTTCTGAGTGGAGTTGGCATGTACTCCCCGTGTCTGCGTAAGTTTCCTCTGGGTGCTTCGGTTTCCCCTACCTATTGGCGACCAAACTCCTATCTCTGTGTAGAGTGAGAGACAAATGCCCAAAAACAGAAAGCGCTTTGTGACTCTGGTCTGTGAAAGGCGCTATATAATTTAGATTACTTACTTACTTAATCTTAATCTAATTCTTGCCGTTGGGGTTATGTGGACATTCTCTCTGCTTTACTCGTTGCAAAGCAGTCTACTAACACTCAACTGTACCATGCGCAGTTAGAAAAGCGCTTACCAACCTCCGGAACAAGCCGACAGCCAGACAGAGCGCCAAAGGAAGCAGAAAGAATTATATGGACCATTACTAGTGTCTGGAAAATAACAGCAGGTGGATGTTCCGTGCACTTTCCACATGGGGGATCCGCACAGGGAGGTGAGGCCTGTAAACTCGGGCTCAGCAGCCTCCGCCGAGTTAACTGCCTCCGGGACAATACAGTCTCTCCATCTGGACACAGGACGGACACGGAGACCTTTAAAAAGCATATTGATGGCCACAGGTCATTTGAATG
Organism: Knipowitschia caucasica; assembly: GCA_964034765.1. Taxonomy (NCBI): domain Eukaryota; kingdom Metazoa; phylum Chordata; class Actinopteri; order Gobiiformes; family Gobiidae; genus Knipowitschia; species Knipowitschia caucasica. The sequence goes on from OZ035831.1 coordinate 11,914,152, forward strand.
GCTGCTGAATGCCTGTGCAACTGCAGTAAGAAGTAATAAAGTAGTGGTAATTATCAAGAACCAACATGTGCACAGAGAGAAACAATTAAGTTTTATGTGTGTTTCCAAATGTGATAATCTGAGGGAAAAACAAATGGGTTTTTAGCATCAGACTGAAACTATTAGTCATAGTGGAGGAAGTCAGGCTTTAACACAAGCACTTTAAGTAATGCTTATTTATCGTTATTATTCGTCATTTTTAAAGACCAAGGTCTCCCAAAGCGCTTTACAATGTTCAGAAATCGTTTCATTCTCTCCACACGATGAAGACGGAAGAGAGACGCCGAACATTATCTGAGGTTTGAACCATGTGCCTTCATCATGAAAAAACCTGGATTTGTTTTTAGATCCATCCACGCTGATATCAGGAACTTCTGGCACGACGCAAGCAGCAGTCATTTTACACGTCTTTTATGGATCACATTTAATTTTTAATATATTTAATGAAAAAAAAAAAAAAAATCATCTATGTTTTCAACCAAATGAGCGCAAATTGTATTCAATAAATTCAATTCACTTTTGAAAATCTGTAAATCACAACAGTAGTTATCTCTGAGGTCTTTACAAAACTGTAGATTCGTCAACACAGATCAGAGAATCAAAGAGTTCAAACTCAAGAAATGCATTGATAAAAATCACATTGAGACATTGATTAATAAGGAGCAGAGACCAATGTTCATAAATTGAAGGTTGTGGGTTCAAGCCCCCCATGAGACCTTCTCCACCGACTCCTGCTGATGTCTGCTGTCCTTGGGCAAGACACTTAACCCACTTTGCCTAAAAGGAGCGCGTGATGTTCGCTGCTTGCCTTGATGTGTATGTATTTGTGTATGTGTATGTGTATGTGTATGTGTGTGTGTATGTATGTGTATGTGTATGTGTATGTGTATGTGTATGTGTGTGTGTGTGTATGTGTATGTGTATGTGTATGCATCAAACTGAAATTTCCCCATTGTGGGACGAATAAAAGACCTACTTCTAAAAAAAATATCCATAAATGGTGAAGGTCCTGGATCCTCAAAAGCAAAACTTACAACTTCTCTAATTATAAAACTACTAAAGCGACACTTTGATAAATGTTTTTTGTTAAATTCGAAAGCCTCCAAAAAGCAGTTCGGATTAAAAAACTCTCTCTGATCCAGGAGCAGTTAGTGCACATGTGTAGTGCACATGTACAACACATGTACAACACATGTGCACAATCACAAATCAAACTATAGCTGCTCCTTGCTTCACAAACAGCAGGTGTGAAGCAGGAGAAGGCACTGAACCCACTCAGTGTGACAGAGCGATGTCTTTGATCAGATGTTTAATGCTCCCTATTCAAGTACGTTCAAACATCAAATCACATTTCTTTGCCTGTCTTTCTTGCACAAAATTTCCTTGAGCATCATTTCAAAATAAATTCATTCATTTCATTAATAACGCTGGAGAAAGTATAACTACAAACAATGACAATCTTGTGCTTTTGAGTTTTACAGTATCATTTTTTCTTACTTGGAGATGTGTTTGCAGTGATGGGTGCCTTCCTGATAATAGTCTGGAAAAACAGAACTGAGTTTGACGATGGAACGATAGATTCATCCACAATAATCTCAGGATCTAAGGCTCTAAGTGTCATGGTGAGGATTTTATCTGTATTTAGTTTTATTTTGACGTTAGTTCTCTGTGGTTTAGTTTCAGTTTTACCTTCTGTCCTGTTCCTTGTTGACTGTCTGCCCATGATGTGTTTCACCGGTGTCTGTGTGTATATGTACCTGTGTGTATATGTACCTGTGTCTATATGTACCTGTGTCTATATGTACCTGTGTGTATATGTACCTGTGTCTATATGTACCTGTGTCTATATGTACCTGTGTCTATACGTACCTGTGTCTATACGTACCTGTGTCTATATGTACCTGTGTGTATATGCACCTGTGTGTATATGTACCTGTGTCTATATGTACCTGTGGCCGTATGTACCTGTGTCTATATGCACCTGTGTCTATATGTACCTGTGTGTATATGTACCTATGTGTATATGCACCTGTGTCTATATGTACCTGTGTCTATATGTACCTGTGTGTATATGTACCTATGTGTATATGTACCTGTGTGTATATGTACCTGTGTCTATATGTACCTGTGTCTATATGTACCTGTGTGTATATGTACCTGTGTCTATATGTACCTGTGTCTATATGTACCTGTGTGTATATGTACCTGTGTCTATATGTACCTGTGTGTATATGTACCTGTGTCTATATGTACCTGTGTCTATATGTACCTGTGCTCCTCTACCCTTGTGGCTGGTCCATTGTATTGTCAATGTCTGTCCTGTTCCTTGTCCCTTGTTCTTTTGGATTTTTGGAGTTTGTGTTTCCTTGGATTATTTTTTTTTCTTCCTTAAATCATCATTTTTGACGTTCTTGCATTTTGGGTCCTCCCTTCATCTCATCCAACATGACAAGAAAGTTCTTAAGATAAAAGCCAATAAGATAAATGTAAATAAGGTAGGTCTGCTAAATTACCACATGTTTGGGCGGTATGGACTTCCACCTTCCATCGTCAGAGTCACGTGATGTTGTGACGTGTTTCTGATCAGCTGTTGTTCCCGGATGCAGTCAGTCTGATCACGAATCTGATGTTATCACATGATAATAATAATAATAATAATGATACATTTTATTTATATGGCGCCTTTATAGGCACTCAAGGTCGCCTTATAAAGGGTACACAGCTAAAAGCAAAAACAGTAAAACATATATAATTTACATGTTTTGACGGTGCACTTCCATCTTCCTGATATAGATATTATAAAGTTTACCGTCTAAATATGTCAAGACAATAACATCGATAACTTAATATTGCCTGTAGTAGAAGAACCAAAAACCTTTATAGCTTCTTTCCACTTGTGTCTTATTAAAAGAACCTTGTAAGCCTTAAAAATAAAAGAAGACAAGATGCACTTTTTACATTTTCTATCTTAAAGCTTCTGCCTCAGTCCTGTGATGTCACTGTACCACTATGACATCACACCCAGAGAACTCTTCTCCTTTTTAAGCAGTGCCTCTAAATTAGTTCTGGAAATTGCGTAAAAATACGTTCCTTACAATCACAAAAAAATTGGATGAAAAAAAAAAAAAAATGTCACACCTCCCATAGGTACAGGGGATGCCGACGGCATTATTTACCAGAGATACTTCACCACTATATCATTCATTTCCAAATGGAGATGTTGTTATATAGATAAATACTCTCATGATTGAATGGCCAAAAATATAGCATACTATTTACTCTTCATTTATACGATTCCTGACTTGAATGGAACACACGGAGTAGTCCAATGCAGCAGAAGCAGGTTTTCGGCTGCGACCTGCTCTGATGGCATCGATACGGGGCTCGTGTGTTCCTTGCTGATAAGGCTGAATTGGAGACGCACTTATCTGGCAACCGGGAGGAGAGTGCGCCGGGCTGCCAGAGAACGAGAGCTATCACCGGCTCCACTGATACCCAGCCCCGAGTTTGGCATCTTGTCTGAACCGTTCCAGACCCTAAAAAGTCTATTTCAACAACCAATTTACCTTTGTGACGTCCCGATAGGAGCAAGAGGAATGTCTGCGGCAAAAGCAGACAAGGTGCAATTTCAAGAACGAAACAATAAAACAATTTGTTACACGGACGACAAGGTTAATGGACTCTGTAACGGGGAGAATAATATGCAGGCCACACTTTAGTTCAGGCAAGTTTATTTGTATAGTTCAGTTTATTCACAAGTCATGGACAAAACAAGATGGAAACAATACAAATCCTAAATAATCACAGAATATTAAAAAGAGTAAAGATAAAATCCCTCAGTTGTTGCAGCTAAACAAAACTGTTTTAACCTGGATTTGAACATTGTCGGTAAAGAAGCCTGTCTCACGTTTTCAGAAAGACTGTTCCAGCTGTTAGCTGCATATAATCTGTGCCAGTCTCTGTGCCCCTTAGCTAACAGCTAATTGAGTGCTAATTTAGCACGGCGGCTGAGTGGTTAGCACTATTGCTTCTCAGCAAGAAGGTCGTGGGTTCGAATCCTGGTCGGAACAGGGCCTGAGTGGAGTTTGTATGTTCTCCCCGTGTCTGCGTAGGTTTCCTCCAGGCGTTCCAGTTCCCCCTACCACTAAAAACATGTACAACAGATTTGGTATGCGCCTTGTGTATGACGACCTTACTTACTTAGTGTATTATTGATGGTTAATGAGCTCTTAATTGGTATTTATTAAGCATGTATTAGTCCTTATTCTCAATGGCCTTATTCTACATCTAACTAACTACTAACTGACACTTTCTCATTTGGGTTTGGGTATGGGCTTGGGTTAGGGTACAATGATTAGCACTTAATTAGCTGTTAATTAGTGAGGGATAATCTAAAGTGTTACCAATATGTCTTTTAAACATTCTTCTTTAACTCTCGACGTGCATTGTTTGCGGAATTACTTTTCTGATTCTGTGATGCAGAACTGTCTTATGTTTATTTATGTTTATGGAGCACTTTGGAAACGTATTTTATAAAATGTGCAACATAAACAAAGTGGATATGATTGGAATACATGTGTAAAAGCCCCCGGTGTGCCCCAGACAAGTACATACAAAAAACAAGACTGTGCAAGACTAGAGACAGAGTGTGTTGTGTCAAAGTCAATTATTGTTTAGAAAAGGTCTTTAGTTGACTATAACAAAGTATTGTCATAGTTAGAAAATGGATTGTTATGGGAATTATCTTACGGATAATTAAATTTATTGCGACCAGTGTTGAGCTCAAAAACTCCTCCTTCACCTCGACCTGAAAACATCTGTGTTGCAATTGAAAACCACAGATTCTAAAAAATCGTCCGTGCTTTTTGCCACTCAGCAGCGTCTACCCGATCGTGCCCGACAGTCTCAGAGCTTTGAATGGAAAGTGGAAGAATGTAAAAATCTTTTAACTGCGAGACAACTGGGCCATCGATCTGGAATTGAGTTGTGGACGAGACGTATGCGCTTCCTGGAAATTCATTTCACATTTGTGTTGACGATTATGAGCCTGGTCTTTGTTTATCGTGCTGCCGTCAGCGAGATCCTGACCTTGGACATGAATCAATAACCACCTGCTCCGTCTTCTCAGCATAAATATGGTTCACTGTGAAAAGTACAGTGTTGGGAAAGGCACTTCAAAAACTTAAGACATTTTTTATTTCTTGTTACTATTAGTTCAAATGAATGTGTTACTCTACATTATAACTTTCTCATTACACTCATACTGCATTACTTTGAACTTACTTTCACCAAAAATATAAATACGTTTATATGTGTAGCTTATTCAGATTCAGATTCATTTATTTGCCATTTGCAGTAAAACCACATTGGAAAAACTGTGCAAGACTACCCCAGTGCGCACCAGACGACACACAAGCCGCGGTTGCTTGAGGTTGATAGAGCTTCTTTGTCTCCAATTGGTGGCATTCTATAAAAAAAAACAAAACGCTATTTAATTTTGTGTTAAAATGCAAACTTACTGACCTTTGTACTGAGTAAAATAATATACCTTTTTTTCTTTCCTGTGTTATCTCAATCTTTTAGCTCTTATTTTAGCCTGTATTTCTTTATGTTGTAAATGTATATTGAATGAGTTGCCTCTGGTCCAGGACACTTGAAAAAGAGATTATTAATCTCACTGAGGTTCTCCTGGTTTAATAAAGGTTAAATAGATACTGTAAATACATAAAAGGGCACAACACTAGGACAATGTACCCTCATACTGCTAACATGTACAGATCTATACACACACAACTATATATTTCTTGCATTAGAATACACAATATTACTTAATTCTTTATTGTGCTAAAGATGGAGACTTTACGCTTACTTCTTCTAGATTTTATGCTTAATTCTTGCTTCTTCATTACGCTAAAGCTAGAGTTTTGATACTTGCTTCTTTATTATGCTAATTTAGAGATTTTAATTTATTCACGTATAGATTTATTGTTTATTTTTCTTGTGTTGTGTGCTCCTCATTCCTACTGTTCTGTAGCCGGGGATGCAACACTGATATTTCCCCACAGTGGGACAAATAAACAATCTCGTAATCGTATATATGTCACTCAGATCATTAAACGTTACATCTACAATCTGCATTTGAACATTTCTCTCGGGGATGACATCACGCTTCCATCATGGGGTCAATCTCTCTTTTATATCATTTTAAGGTGAATGGGTCTCGACACAATAGCCTTCAGTGAATCCATACAGCGCTGACCCACATTTGGAGGATCCTGCAGACGGCCCAAGACCAAAGATGGGACGAGGTTTTGTCGTGGTGACCTACAAAGCCGGCTACAGATAAAAGAAGCGGCTGATATGAGTCCTGCTTAACATATGTACGTCCTGGGACTCGGGTTGTAACAGTTTCCACAAATGGAGCTTCATTATTGCGGTGTTGCCGGGTTCATGGCGAGCGAGTTGCCGGCTCAGTTTGACATTTAGCAAATTACAGTTGTTCCCTTCACGTTTCTGCTTTGTGTTTCTACTTTAATTAGTTTTCAACTCATTTGCATATAAATTTTAATTTCGTTTTGTTCCCATCTCACATGACTTTTGGCTCGGAAACATGGCAAATATCAGTAATTCTTCTTTTCGATCTAGTTTGCAAACATAAAACATTAAGATAAGATATTCCTTTATTTGTCCCACAGTGGGGAAATTTCAGTGTCACCGTTGCACATTGCAGCAGAGAAAGAAGGAAATAAGAGCACTCAGATTGCACAGACCAACTAGAGTTTAGTATTTAATATAATAGAATATAGAATTGAAATAATAAGATAATACAATGGTAAAATGGATATAAATAAGCTATTGTATAATTGCACTTGGTTCAGAAGTATTTGCAGATGCGTATATTGTACTTACTTTATTGATAGGAATCAGCCTCATGAGCGTTTGGTCAGACTTTACTGGACAGTTGTTGGGATAGAAGTCTCTGAAGGGTCTGTACTCCTCCTCACATGGATGGACAACCGTGTACACAAGTGCTGAGCTCAACACCAGGGCTTCACATTTTACAAAAAGCACAGCCTCACCTCATGTCTTACTTACGTGTAGTCACACCTCTCTCGTTGAATCTAATGTGCCATCACTTTTGACATCTATGTCCTTGAAAATTGCTGAAAAATTCGTAGTAGCGCATGCGTTAGCTGCACGAGCCCCATTCATTTAATGAGTGCCTTCAAAATTCCACAGCGACTAAACTAGACTGGTCCAAAAAAACATACTCCCCTCAGCATTGACAGCATCTCAGCATTGACGCCATACAAAAATATTGGGTAATTCTCTTTACGGGTACACCCCCACAGGCCCTGGATCGGAGTATGTCAGCGCACATGCTCATGGACCTTATTGAGCCAGGACCCGCCCCCTCTGGTTTATACAATTCCTCCTCCCCCTTCTCAAAGTAAGCTGGTAGCATCACTGTATATAGATGGACATTGAAGCCCAAAAAGGGAAGTGCTCAAGGACAACGTTTTGCTCGATGTCGCTCTGGCTCCTGTTGGTCATCAACCCAAATTGCAACCCCAATAGGAATGTTGCCTCTGTTTGTTCCTGAAAGAATTGTGTCAGATGTGGGGGAGATGATTGTAAATATGGAGGATTAGCGTCTAAGTGTGCGCTCTGTGGGGGACCTCCTCCGGCGGCATCAAGGCACAGCTCAAGAAAAGAACTGGAACAGTCAGTATACAGGAAGAAGGAAGAAGAACAAAGACGTGTGTGTGTGTGTTTTTTTGTTGTTGTGCTTATCCAGTTATAGGGTTAGGGTTAGTCATAAAAGGCGGATCCGAGGCAGATTTTAAGGACTCCATAGTGTTGTTAGGGTTAGAGAGAGAAGTACTTGATTTGAAAACAATTACCCAAGCTCCCTCCCCCTTACTTTCTGATTGGTCTACACCTACATTTCCGTGATACATTTAAATGTTAATACAAATGCACAGAGGTTTTCAGAATTATTTGTTTGTTTTATGACAAAAACAATGTTTTAATGCATGAAAAATTGCGGTAAACCCGGAAGTAGCTATTAACGTTGATTGAACATTATAGGACACATCTGCAGAGGATCTGATTATGGATGTAGGTTCAGTATATAAATGGGTAACTCAGCGCGGATGTTCAGAATTCTTTGTTCAGTTTTCATGTAGTTTCAGAGGATAATATAGCCTTCATTCGGAGGCTCCGGAAAAATAAACAACTGAGCATGGGAGCAGCTACGAGCATCAGCGCAGATGATTGACAGCCCTTGGAATCACTTGGTTGGTTAACGTCGACGGCATTGTGGATTCTGAGCTATAGCTAAGAGAAGGGAAGACGGGACTTACCCGTAATATTAGAATTTATAAAATGACTTATTTTATATCAACATTTAAGGCCAAGACGTCAATTTAACACAATTCTTAAAATTTGTAATTAATTTACTGAGTTGGCGCGAGACCATGGAGAGACTTGTACACAAGTAAAGCTGCTTTGAAGTCTATCGGTATCACTTTAACATTGGTTGTACTCGTTCTTTGAAATCTGAGATAGATTTAGTATTTATGGTGCTGTTCGTTGTGGTTTGGTCTTTCACTGTAGATTAAAAGTGGATAAGAAGTGACTTGATAGGAGTGGATTTTGAGGCAGGACATTAAAATCGGAATGCTCAATGAGGTGAAGAGTTTACAAACTGACTCCGATCCGAGAAGTTTCATATTCATACACATTCTCTGCGATTCATTTGCAAAAAAGAACCTCAATGGGGATCATTCTTCATCATAGAAGTCTAGGTTCTTTCCAGAATATTCTCTAACATTCTACAACGTTTATGAACATTTATCATCATTCATGGACATTGGTCAACTCCCTGATGAACCAATACCTATGTGTTCTATATTCTTAGTGTGTGAACTGTTGATTCTCAGATCTGTGTTGACAAATTCAACAATTTTGTTAAGTCCTCTGAGATAACTACTGTTGTGATTTAGGGCTTTACAAGAATAAATTGAATTGAAATTGATCTTGATTGGATCAAGATCAGATAAAGTACAACCAAGTTCCTACAAACAAACAACATGATATTACTACAATTTACAATAACAAATGTACACTATTATTATGCACACAAAGGTTTTTTTATCTATTAACGCAGCAAATGTGGTTACAGCCTGATTCTACAGTGTACTTTGGAGCCGCTCTAGTCTGTGAAGGACATCTACAGTCTGACAAGGTGGATTTTCAGCTTCAGGGTTTTGGTCCCGTTTGAGAAAAAGCCAAAAGCGTTCTGTCATTCTTCCTTTGGAGTGAATCTGCAGATGTACAAGACACATCTGAAGTTTAGGAGATGGTAAAATAATCATTGCAAAGGAGTCTTGTCGTTTGAAGGCGGTTTGTCTGATGGTGTTGTATGTCAAGGCAAATGGAAAGTACAAAGTTATTATTATTTATATATTTATTTATCACATCACCATTACATTACATTTTGTGTATGTCGTTGTGATTTGTGAATAATGGACTTCCTGCAAAGCTTATAAATGGGATCCCACATAAACCTAATTACTGTATATGCATAAATAAATGCACGAGGACTGAAAAAACCTGCACTACTATGGAGACTCTTTCTTTTATTGCCACTTTGTTATTGTACATAATTATATCCTGCACAGACTATATTTTTAACCTTAACATTTTTGCACACTTATGTATTTTGCACAATCTGAGTGATTCTATCTGTGCCAATTGTGACATGTAAAATTCTCCAGTGTGAGATCAATAAAGTCTATCTTATCTTAAATAGTAGGGTGGCAAGAACAGAGGAAGTTTAGTCTGAGTTTACATAATAGTAAAAACATGATGTTAATGTGATATAACTACTACACCATTACTTCCATGTTAATACTTGAACTCAAGCCCCGGCGATCTAAGATGGCGCCATGTTCAAATGAATGGTTTGTGCTCAGTGGAGCTTTGTGCCGGCACGGTCGCTGACATATTAGCGGAACTCGTCTGTATTTGGGCATCGTCTGGTCCTCCCAGTTCTGCGCAGTGGATTATCTCCCATGATGCGTTGCGAGAAATACGCGTGCGGCTGTCATGAACGCGCACAGAGGCCGTGCTCTGACCAATCAGAGCTGCTCATCAGAGCGGGAGCCAGACGAGCAGAGTTTGTGGCACTAAAGTGTTGATTTAAAGAAAATCAAAGGATTTAAGAAGAAAAAAAGTTCAGGATGACAAGGGACACTAAAATCCCCACAAAATACGATCTTTATGAAAGCTGTAGGTTTTCTGTCAGCTGAGGTAGCGCTGTTTTAGTTTACATTGAGTTCTATGGCCAAAATTTCTGGGTAGCCCACGTGAATTTAGTCTTGTTCAGTCTGCAGTACTGCGAGAATTCCCCATGTTCAGGGGATTCTCGCAGTACTGCAGTCCTTCAGTCCTTCAGTAATACCCTATCCAGTTATTATAATAGATCCATGCTTGAAATACACAAATCTACTGCTACAATAACAACTATCTCTCTGTATTCTTTATAATGAAATGTATTATAATTATTAATAACAATGTGATGTTTACGCCCTTACTTCCTCACTGTCAATGCTTGTGCTGAGCCTTCCCTGAGCTGGTGCAGACCCGGCTGCAGGCGCTCAGTGGATCTGTTTATGTAAGCGGTGTGTGGACGAAACCTCAGAGCTCAGGGCTGGAGCCAAAGGTCCCACGCTGTCTTCTCTGCTCACACCAAAACTGTTCCAAACATCAGTGTCCACTACACTCCCGGCTGTTAGTGTGCGGCGTGTGTGTACTATTCTCACAATCTCTACTTTACAACACAACTATAGAGCCTGCAGCACTGAGCCCGCTGTAACATAAGGACACTGTCTATACACGGTATTGAAATGATTGAATTTTGTGTGGCCCTTTCACTGTATTAAAGTAGCAGTATGTAAGATTTTCACGTCAAGTCATCCTTAAAGGGCCATACTCTGTAAAAAAGCATTAATAAAACATGCTCTTTTCCAATACTTCTTTAACTGATAACAGTAGTTCAGAGATAATTGAATTTCTAAATTAGTTTTACAGCCTCTAAATCTTTTTATTTTTTTCATTTCGATGTCCCGCCGTCCATTGTATCACCAATCAGAAAGTCTGTGATCCGGGCGCCAAAACTCACCGCGTCAAGCTAATCTCACTGCTACAGTACCATGTGCCCACAGAAATAATGTGTTCTCAAATCATTAACGACAAAGCAAGAAAGAAAACCAGGATTTATATCTTTGTGAAAAAGTTGTTGGTTATAGATTTGTTGTTTACAAAACTCTCGTCTATTCAGCTGTTATGGTCCCAGCTGGATTCGTCTGCATATCTGGCAACCTGAATCAGGGAGAGTGCAGTGCCACTTTTGGCCAGATATTTACATACTGCTCCTTTAGGGGCCTGAAACGTACATGTTAGAAATAAGAGAAATGAGAATAATTTTTTTGTCACATATTTTGACAAATAAAACATTACAATAATCACATATTTAATCATTAGTTTAACTGGAAAAATGATCGATAGACGGATTCATCAAAGTAGTAATGTTGGCAGCAGCTCTAACTCATTTCTACTGCCTCGGCTCCAGCCTCATTGTCCTCTCCTTCACAAACTCCAGTGTATTAGCATCTCTTCTTACGCAGCTGTGTACTCACTGAACTGCCCTGGTTTAACTCTTTACCACGATGTTCTCATGGATTAAAGTTTATACGTGCCGGGATAGGGACGCCGCAGGAACTGTCTGTCTGCGAGGCTGAGGCTCTCGGGTTCAGCTGCTTTCGACATTAGGCTGATGGCAAAGTCAGCAGCGGGTGATGGGAGAGGAGATGGGAGAGAGACTAAGCTCCGTCAGACCTGCAGAGAGCCTTATCTATGGGAAGAGATAGACTGCCACGGAATGCATTAACGCTGCTGTAAGTACTGAGTCGTGGAGTGTAGCTGATCGATCATGTTTGGATGAGGAGGAAAATAGACTTATACAGGATACTTTCCATGTGACGGACAATGCTGCATGTTTGTACAGGGTTTAGAAGTGTCCTCCTGGCAGGAAGGGCAAAGGAAACTATAGATACTTCAAAATAATAGTTGTACAAGAGAAAAGAATGAGGAAATATTTTGATAATTTCTCAGAATTTTCCCCACTGTGAGTCTCTTCTTTTGTAGGTGTGATGCTTTATGGGATGTATTTAGTTAAAATGAATAGATAGTTGTAAAGCCACCAACATTTGACTAAACCTTAAAAAGATTAAGATGAAGAGATCCTGTATACGTCTCACAAAGGGGAATTTTCAGAAAATGTGGAAAATAATGAAAATGCAGAAATGTAAGAATCTGTAGAAATTTCATAAAATGTGGAAATTTCAGAAAATGTGGATTTTGGAAGAGTTTGAGATGTTGGGTTGTGTTGAGGACCCCATTTTCAGTATTCTTGAATTTTTTTGGAGCCTTTTTAAGATAAATGGGATTCTTCACACCTAAAACCTGTCGACATGTGCTTTGTGGATCTGGAAAAGCGACCACATTTGCGGAGTAACATCTAGAGCAGACCTGGGCAAACTACGGCCCTGGTGCTGGGTCGGTCACGCCAGGCAATTTAATCTGGCCGGTTGGTCATTTTTCTGGCATTTTCTGCGCTGCTTTGATGGATCTTCCGCGGACGCCCCCCTCCATATGTGAGGACATGTGCGTGTTATGATTGTTCTCTTGTCACTCGCAGCCCTCAACACACGCTCATGATAAACAAAGAAAGGTAGATTCCGAATGGAGGATTTTCAACGGTAATTACACTGCTGAGTATTTACTGTACTGCTGAAGTCGGAGGTAAAGCTGTGTTTAGTTTGCGGGGAACAAAAGTGTAAGTCATTCTGAGACGAGGCGGAGAAATTCAGAAACTTGAACGATGGTGAAGTGCTACTGTAGCTACGCAGCCCTGGATGTAGCAAGCAAGCCCAGTTTGGTGATATCACAATAGCTAATAAAAAAAAAAAAAGGTCTGATGAAGGCATAGCCGAAACGTCAAAAATGAATATGATATTATATTCGGTGATGTTAAGTGACAGCTGCAGTTTCTGCAGAACAGCTCTTTGATCAATTTCAGTAGTAAAAACACAGGAACAGAAGTGTGTGCGGTGGTCACTGTTTTATTCAGACACAAAACTACGGGGAGTGAACTTTGGGACAAATGATGCATATCGCTCTGAGGTGGGATTTCTCAACAATTTCTTCACGAGTGGCTGCTTTAGGTGAACGTGTGTGTGTGTGTGTAATGCAACACAGCATTACACCGGTATGAAGCGTTATAAAGTGTTTAGATGCAATGCAGTGCACAAAACACAAAAACTCAAACTTTCAAACTGTCTGCAGTGTATTCATTTAAATCACTTCTGCCATTTTAATCTGGAGAATAGAGACAGAAAACACATAAAACGCATGTTTTTATTTGTATGTTTTTTGTTCGGCATTGGTGGTGGCATAAGGGCTATAGGTACTGGAGCTTTGAAGACCGAGTTGGGGACGTGGTGTGTGCGATCCTTGGAGAAGCGTTAGTTGTGGAAGTTTCTGCTTTTAAACTGCCGGCTTGATTGGCAGAGGTTAGCAGTGAAGATGGCAGTGCTGTGTGAAAGACTAAGTGGCAAAGGGGCTGGCATAGATAGGATGGGCTGCAGCAGGAAGCCTAATAGACTGAATTTCTGCAGGCTGTATTTCAGATTGTCATGAATCAACATTTTATAGTCATCTGCGCCAGACCCCTGCACGAGCCTATTATCTGGGCCCGAGCCCGGCCCTGGCCCGAGGGTGTGGCGCCCCAGCCCGGCCCGATATGGTTTCTGAATTTTCAGGCCCAAAACCCGCATCAAGCTTGACTTTTTTTTTTTTTTTTACCTCCCATAACAATGTTTTAGCGTAGTATATAGTGCCGCACACTGATATGAACACAGGCTTGGCCAGAGGGCGGAGTTATACATGGTAGTGATGTGTTACAATGAGTTCTGTGTGTACGAGTGAACGGCCGCAGCTGTAAGATACACAGCTGTATGATGCCCAGATGCCGCAACACACTTGTAAGTAATGTGTCATCAATGACAACACTACACAGAACAACAAATACTACAGCGTGATAGAACGCTATATTCAGAGGGTGCGTTCGTAAATGTGATCTGCCGCTCTGAAAGTGCGCGAGCCCGAGCCCGGCCCGTGTCCGAGGTCATTATACGGTCATCGGCCCGAAGCCCGGCCCTCGGGCTGTCGGGCTGTCGGGGCCCTCGGGCCAAGGGCTCAAGTGCTAGGCTCTGATCTGCGCTACAGTTTCACATCTGTCACTGAAACAGTGCGGACTCAGAGAGAGACTAACATGACAGAATCCACTGACACACTGGATTACAATTGAAAATGTTACACCTCCTGGAACTCACAGAGAGCTGAATGTGGGTTAAAAATCCTGTAGTCTGTAGTCAGCCTTATAGATAGGGGGAGGAGCTCAGTCACAAGGGAGGAGCTTGGAGCAGAGCCGCTTATTCCCCACGTGGAGAGGTGCCAGTGGAGGTGGCTTGGGCATCTGTTCGGGATTCCTCCGGTTGCCTCGCTGGTCTGGGACGTAATGGATCATTAAAATGACAGTCCTTTCTGTACATCTGCAGAGTGATATCAAAGTATAATTTACCATCCTCTGAGAGTGTGCGAGGTTTATATCAGTATTACAGATCACAGAAGTCATGTTGTGTTTTTAATTTTTTGATACTTTTTTTTTTTAAAGGCTCGAGTTTGAATCCAACAATAAACGATTGTTATGGCTGGTTGGAGTGTTGGCCGGCAGTAGGAAAAGCATTTGCCAAGTCTGTCACTGCCCATAACAGATGTGAAAACAATTGTGTGGAGTAAAAACGCAATTTAGAGCTACTTTATGTCAAGAAAGTCACTGAACAAATGCAAGACGTAAAAACATAAAGTGAAAAGCACCAGACGCCCGGGAAGTGTTGATGGTTCGACACTAAGAAACAGAAGTGTTGATGTGTGAGATTATGTTGGAACAGCTCCGTGGACGTGGCGGCGCTGGCAGCAGGTGAATGCACAGCGCTGGCACAAGGCGACCGTCTGGATCCAGTATGACTGCGGCTCGTCTTCTGTACCGAGTCTGTGAAATGTAACAAAGCGCCTTGGGAAGAAGGGCTTAGGGACAATGTTGGACCCCCACACAGAGCCTCAATACTCTGTGACTATTTGAGAAAAAACAGCCTTTTAACACTGGTCACCCAGAATTCTGAAACTACTAGAAATCCCAGAGCCGTCATTTCAACTACCGCTTTTTTGGACACTCAAAGACATTTTATATGTCATTATTCATTCACTCCAAACACAGTGGTGATAAACTCCTACTGTAGCCACAGCTGCCCTGGGGCACACTGACAGAAGCAAGGCAAACGGCATGTGCCATCAGCCCCTCCAACCACCACCAACACACACACCAGACTCATTAGGCATTAGACTCACTAGGCAATGGGGGTGAACAGCAGTTTGGCACTTTACAGCCGCAGCTGCCCCACAGTGGCTGGTGTTCCCAGAGGTTAAGTGTCTTGCCAAGGAAACAACGACAGAAGTCATTGGGAGTCAATGGTGAAAGTCTTGAGTTGGGCTCGAACCCACAACCTTCTGGCTCAAAGGCCAACGCTCTACCAACTGAGCTACTGTCGCCTCCAGTGGTATAAACTGGTGAATATAACTGAAATACAAAAAACATATTGGCAAAGGACTAAATTCAAAGTGTAAACAGTGTGTTGCTATGGGAACTAGCAGTGGCTCCAAGCTGAACCAGGACAGGTCCAGGACCAGTCCAGAACTAGACCAGGCTCGGTGCAGGACCAGTCCAGAAATAGACCAGGACCAGTCCAGAACTAGACCAGGCTCAGTCCAGGACCAGTCCAGAACTAGACCAGGCTCAGTCCAGCACCAGTCTCTTGGAGAAAAGGGGCTTGACCTGCCATAGAATTAAACAGTCAAAATGACTGCTCTGGGACCTAAAGGACTATATAACCATAGAACTATAATTTCATTTAATCTCAAGACATTTTCACAACAAATAATGACATAAAAAAAAGCCACATATAGAAACATGAGCAGAGTAGTTACACTTCCAAAACTAAAAGCTGTCATATTGACTGCTCTGGGAGTTCTTGGGTTAACCTTGGTATAATTGTGTTCGTTCTCATTTGCAAACTTAACCTTGTATGAATAACTCATGCCTCTTTTTAGACAGCAAAGTGGCACCTTCCAATTCCAAACATGAAAATCCATCCACATACATTCAATAAGAAGTTTAAAAAAGAAATATTGTGATCGTTTGAGTTCAATCAGCTGCAATATGTAGTGAAACTGTAGTTATGAATCTAAACTTTTCAAATGCACTGGTAGTTCTTACTTTTGTCCTTAGAATAAAATAATGATAAATGCTTGAACAAATTTTGTCTTGGCAGTTTCTCTCTCTCTGTGCAGTTGATTGTACTGTTAGATTGTACTGATAGACCAACCATCACCAAACACCATAAAGGCCAATGAAGATAAAGTCAATCTTAATGTTGTCGATGCATCATATATTCAGTATTCACCTGCATGAATGTTTGGCCACTAGCACAACTATAGACGTAGCCTGGGAGTCCATGCGCTTCTACAATTATTATAAACTGCCATGGATGAGGGACCAATCACAGAATAATACACGATGACGCACTGATCGACAGATGGAAGCCTGTAGTTTGTTTACACACGCTTCATTTGCATAAACAGCATAACTGGTTTGACACCATTGTGTAAACATTCATAAGATAAGATAAGATGTGCTTTAATTCTCGCTTCTTCTTTTCTTGTGGACATAAGTTATTGGTTTGATATGTTTGGTGCATACTGTACGTGCAGATTCATATGATAGACTATTGGAGTCAAATACAAGACTAAATATTCACCTGTGATATTTATTATTAGGGCTTCCACAGAGCAGCTTTTCCAGACGGAAGTCAATTCCTGCATCAGTCCTCAGTCCAAATAGTAACAAAAATGGCTCTTTATTACGCATTATGCACTTTTCCGATTCAGATTCATTTATTTGCCATTTGCAGTAAAACCACATTGGAAAAACTGTGCAAGACTACCCCAGTGTGCACCAGAAATACAGTATGTTTTGGATAAAACTCGGACGTTTTTATTATGGAAATAAACTCAGACAACCCTACGCCAATGTGGGCTGTCAGAGGGGGCTACGGCACACACCAGAGCTCTTGCCACGGCGCCATCTTTACGGCGCCATGCGACAAATGTGTCCCAAAATAATGCTTGTCAACTTTCTCTAGAGAAAAACTGTCCTGGTGTAGATTATTTTGAAATCTGTTCTCAGTTGGTTTGGTTTCAGTTTGACTTCCTGTCTTGTCCCCCTGTCTGCCACGCCCTTATGGGTTTCACCTGTGTCTCTCCGTGTCTATTTGTACCTGTGCTCCTCTCCCCTCGTTGCTGGTTATTTTGTATTGTCAATGTCTGTCCTGTATTGTCTCTGTTATCCTCGTTCCTGAGTTCAAGTTTGTCTGTTTTCATATGGACTTTTATTATATTATTATTAAATCATTTTTCCTGCATTCCTGCATTTTGGGTCCTCACAGAACTTTGGCCAATTAATAAATGAAGTTAGGCGTCCCGACATGAATCCAATGTCTCTTAATGACAAACTAAACAGGATCACAGGGTCTGTCTAAACCCACATTCAAATCCAAATTTATATCCTACAAGAATAGATCTGAAATTGAATCTTAAGATGATTTTCCCTCGACTGCCTATTTGAATATTGGAAGCCCCTCAGACCGTGGTGCGCCTATAAAGAGCTGAATCAGAAATATTTCCGGACCCTGAGCATATTTGTTCCCTTCATCTATTTGTGAATCACGGCGCGTTTGCCAGAGCCACAGATTTTCTCACAAAGCTCGCTTCAGTCCCGTCTCATTGCAGAGGTCCATGTGGACAGCAGCCAAACGCCGAGTGAGAAAGCTAGCCGTCCGCCCAGAACTAAGACCACAAATGCAATTTTCAGCCTGTTTTGTTGATTTAATCCCAAGTTTGTGACGCTTGGGATCAGCAGGGACAAGGGTGACATGGTGTGTGTGTGACAAACAAAGCCGTCTGTTTGATAGTGGGGCTAAAAAGACTCTCTTTGGATGTTGCAATCTCCTAAATTCACGATGTATGATTTTTACACAATACTCGATGTAAAGAAATCTTTTTCCACCCCCTCCAGAATTGAAGGGTTAAACTACCATCTTCTTTTGGTTTTGGTTATATTCCATCCATCCATCCGTTTTCTTCCCTTTTGTCCATTTCTGGGTCTGGGGGGTGGAAATCAGATACCACTCAATTCACAGAGCACCAGCCCCTACAATCTTTGTTTGGTTACATTGCCCCGATAAATGTATTAAAATATAATACATTAATTCATAAGGTTTTTACCATAGACCATATTTACCATAGTAAATATTAAGGACGTAGTCACGACTATCTTTGTCGTTCTAACTAATGTGCCACAACTTCCGCGGTCTGTGGGCAGTTTCAAAATGGCCGCGGGGGCTGGGAGATGTGAAAAACGCATCTGCGCATGCGTCAGCCGGCACGAGCCCCATTCATTTAACGAGTGCCTTCAAAAATTCACAGCGACTAAACTAGACTGGTCCAAAAAAATTCACTCCCCTTAGCATTGCCACACATGTGGAATGGAGCTTTGGGCCAAGAGCAACTTTTGGACACAGACAAGAGTCATATAAGAGTCATATAATAAAACATTTATTAACCTCACTTGCTCGGTCTGTACAGAGAAATAACAGACCTTGGCCTTTTTGCACAGTACATTAAGGCCGCGGTCTGATATTTCTCCATACAGTCGGTTAATAAGCCGTTATTCCGGGTCCACCCCTGTCGGCCCGGGGTGGTATTGCAAGCATGTCAGCGCACGTCATTTTGGCCACTTTTGAGCCGGGACCCGCCCTCACTGGTTTTTACTCACTTTTAATACGTGCTAAAACTGGTGGATATTCAGTAACTTGAAAAAACCCCCGGCAAAAACAGTTTGTTGAAAGGCTAATGCTAAAGACAAAATGCTAATGGCTGACAGTTAACAGTGTGTTGCTACGGTAACTAGCATACCGTACCAGAAAGAGACCGACAATGGCTGGATGAGTCAAATTGACGGCTGTGGGAGTTAAAGCTAGACGTACTCACATTTCATAAATAAACAATAATTTCAGAAAAACAATGACAAGAAGCCAGTGCAGAGACCTGAGAACTGGACAAATGTGATTGTACTTCCTGGTTCTCGTCAGAACTCAAGTTACAGCGTTTTGAATTTACTGCAGCTGTTCTAATAATAACAACGATAATAAGTAAAGAGACAAGCCTCAGTGATTGAAGGAGACGAAGTTGGCGGAATCTCCATCTAAAGGCGAGCACTAATGAGCGTGGGACTCGTGAGTGAGAGTCAGGGAATAAGAGGGACATTCGGACACAGTCTTTTTATTGGGTCCTTCAAATCCCCCAACATCCTTTTGCCTGAACCCGGTGAACAGTCCGAATATAGAACATTTGCACTTGTTCTGACTCCGCAGTAGGTACCGACCCTGTCCCACCTGTCCCTGCGGCACAGGGGGTGGACAGCTCCAGTCCAATGCACCCTGGCTCGTCTGTCATGCAGCCCACCTAAGCTCCCCGTCACAGGGCAGGAGACAGCCAAGATATCCCCCCCATCACCCAGAGACCCGCTGCCCACACACACTACAGCAGAGGCCTTCATAATGAGGAACTGCAGAGATGTGAATGAACGTGAAATATAGTCCATTTACAGCATGGATTCTTCTTTCAGCTTGTTTCGGTTTATTGGAAAATCAGATCTTAAATCAAAGCATTATTCCAAAACAAAACCTTTTTTCCATTAATTCTTGCAGTCATTCTAAAGTGAATGGTAGTATAATTTGGAATGAGTGATGACTGCATAGTTCTTTTGTCTGAAACTGTCATGGTTTAGGTTTATTTTACAGTTTTTTTGTAACCTGTTGGCCCTGTGTCTTCCTTAGTTCTATTTCCTGTTGTGTGATGACCTGCTCCGCCCTCATGTGCCCTCAAGTTTGAAAACAGAGCATTTCAACAGAAGGGGCAGGGAGAGGATTGTTTATACCAGAAGATCCTCATAGCTCTGTTTTTAATGAAGAACAATGTTGTATCATGGTCATAAAATCCCAAAAGACCATTCTGTAGTAATTGATACAAACTTAGACAAACTCGTCTTTTAACCAAAAGAACGATGCCTGAATGAGTTGATCCAAATCTATGTTAGTAAAACTGGAATAGGGCTGTAACTGTGGTTTGAATATATATACAAAAAAAATAACAACATTGTATTCCAAGGTGACTTCCGGAGCCTAGAGGTATCTAACTAATTTTGGTCTGCGGCCAAGTTTAGAAATATAAAAACTGGTTTGGGCCAAAAGTATAAAAGTGGTTGGTGACAATCATTATTATTTTTTATTATTTACATATTATGACATGAGCTTGGATATTATTTTCTAGCAGGTTTGTATTCAATCACAATTGGGCCAAATTTAAAAAAGATATACCGTAGATTGATTGAATAACTCACCCAGTGTCTTCTAATGACATGTTAGTTCACATTTTAGAACAAATTCAATTATATAGTTGTTTTCCTGATATATGTGTATCATGCCATAGTATATCATTACCATCAATGCTGCAAAATACTGTAATAATGATTATTGAAAAGCATTTCATATATAATAACAGAGAAACAGCCAAACGCCTCCAATCACCAAGAGACCGTCACTGTCCCTGTCCATATATCCTCTCCATACACACACCGTATATATCCTCTCCATACACACACCGTATATATCCTCTCCATACACACACCGTATATATCCTCTCCATACATACTTGTGCATCTGTCTGCTTATGGAGGACATTTCAATGGTGGGACTTAACCCATTTGAGCAATCCTTCGCCAAGAGCTCTGGTTTTCACATCTTAGGTAGGAAATGATTACTGTCAGCATCTTTGACAAGGTGGGGTAGAAAGGCCAGTTACATAAGCTCCATCTCAGCAGCCAGACATGCTCTTCAAATGGTTGTGTGTGCAAGTGGATGAGAGCTATATAAAATGAGCTATGCTATATTCACCGGCTGACAGACGTTGGCAAAGACACAAGTGGAAAGCGGATAATTAGCAGCAAAGTGGTGGAGGAATTAGTCCAGCTACTGCTAACAGATGTAACGCCGTGTGCAGAGAAAAGACAGCTCGGAAAAGGCTTTCAATGCACGATTTGGAGATTTTGGAGCAAAGTCATGTCAATAAAAGTAATAATAATAAGGAGTAAGATTTATATAGTACTTTAAAACCTCCTAAAGAGCAGCAGAAGTGTGTTTTACTGGGCATGGTGCAGCGGGGTTGGACTATGATTCTGAAATAACATGTTATTTGATGAATGAAACAAGCTTTTTGTTTTAATTTGAAATTGTTTGCATTCATGGCTTCTTGACACCTGAAACCTATGGAAAGTACAATACTTAAATTTTAATGCATTAGTTTTGGTAGAAGTGTAAATTCTAATATTCTGCTCTTTTAGTAAACAACTAAAGGGTCTGGGACAATAGTCGTCCTGCGTCCTTTGACTGGAGACATTCCAAACACTACACATGCAGACAACCCTTTTAAAAGGACAAAACAGCTTGCCATAATGTAATGAGTTTGAAAACTGATCTCTAAGACAGATGAGGCAGGCGGATGTATTTGAGCCAGATGTTCCTAATATTAGCTCCAACTACTCCAAATTTGTTTTGTAAAAATAACTCAAAAATGTGATTTTGCGCTTTCCATACTGTTCCATAAACATTGTGTGAAATAGAGCCAATATAAAGTGGATTATTCATTGTTTTTAATCATGGCTGTGTGTTCCGTCCACACACGTTTACAAGGGGGGTAAAAAGTTGTATTCAGGTTGGAGTTTCTCATTCATGTTGACAGCGTGTTGTGCTTGAAATATCAATGGACTTTTATTGTCTTATAATTTATTAAGTGTTTGTGATCCTTTTTATTTTTTTCCACAAGTGCTAGAAGAGCAGAGTTTAAAACATGGCAAAATGATTGATAGATACTTTTTTACTTCAATAGGAGACATTCAGGTGTCCAGAAGCAGAAACCAAACAAACAAATAAATACATCATTCTAAGTCACTAACAATAGTAATAATGTGCAACAGCATTATCTGTCACGGCAGCAGAAGTGGTTTAGCCTGACAGATGTAATGAAGACTCTAACCTCTACGCTTCTATTGAAAGGATGATTGTCCGCTTGCTTTGCTTAGTATTCCTCTGAAGTGTGTCCCGGCTGAACATTACAGCCCATCACATCACAGTGTAACACAATGCTACCATCAAAACGCATTTAAACCCTAATGTTTGAAGATATTTGTCGACGCCACCAGCTCAGCCCATTTCGCACCCAATGACCTTTTTAAAATCACGTCTCCATCCATTCGCCGGTGAAAGCCATAAGCCTCATGTTACTGAAGTTGTGAAGGTTGCTGGGGAGAAAAAAGAAGGGAGAAAAGCCTGGAATGCTGACGGGCAAGTTTTTACAGGGAACTTTCTGCAAGCCTTAGAGGTTTACTGGAAGCATATTGAAAGCCTAACCATAGACCGGCATTAATCTATCATTGTGGTCATAGTGCAGGCCGTGCTAAGGAAATGATTCAGGCGTTACTGACTTTGCTTTTTACCCGTCTCGACCCAATCCACAGAAAATAAGGACTCTCCATCCATTGGTCTGCGGTAAAAGCGCCTGTCTTCTTGCCTCGAAGGATCTCTAAGTTGCGTGGGATCGTCTGCTAACGGCTAACGGTGCTTATGAGAGACAGAGAAAGATAAATGGGTCAGGTGCATCAGCTGTAGCAGAGGTTTGCTTTTGTTCAGGGGCAACATAAGAAGGTTAATTGCTTTTATAGTGAGATGCTGTTGTATTTCACTGCAGATGTGTTGGCGGCGCGTGGGGACCGTGCCATTGCATCAACCTGGGATGCGAAGGGCAAAAACATGGATGCACTGCTGTGTGTGGGAATGTGTGGTCTCATACAAGTAGACAGAGCATTTTTAAGTTTTTAGAGGTCTGTGGTGTCAAATGAATCAATCGGTCAATCAATCAAGTTGGTTGCTATGAAAAGAAACATTTCAGAGTGAATGTCAGAATTAAAAGTGCATACAACCTCAATGTATAAAACTCGGTCATATGCACAGCTAAAAAGAATGGTTTTCAGCTTAGACTCAAACAGTGTTAGAGATGAGGCCTCGGTACATCATTGAGAAGGCTGTTCCAGATAATATTCCAGACTATGTTAAATTAATATAGGTGGGAGCAAAAAAAAGTCAAAAGAATGACCAAAAAACCGCAATCTCTGGTCTCTTTTTTACATTGTTTTATATAAATATTGAGATTTCCAAAGTACTAAAAAAGCATGTTATGTATTCTTTTGTATTTACAAGAATTACTTTGCAAAGAATGTAAGATGAGTTTGTTTGCAATCATCAATCATGTTATGTTCATATTCTAATCATGCAAACTTGAATGTAAAAAAAGGGATGGCAGTTTTGAACAGGTGGGTTTTTAGCAGTGATTTGAGGTTCTGAAGTGAGTCCGAGTTCCTGATGTGGGAGTGAGTTACAGTGAGTAAGTTACAGAGAGTGAGGCAGCTGCAGCGAAGGCTCATTCCTCGGGCACTTACAGTAGTTCTGATGGAAGTGAGAAGGTTGGAGTCAGCGGATCAGAAGTGGCTGGAGGGGCAGTGCTGATGGATTTGAGGTGCCAGGTTATGAAGAACTTGTAGGTGATGCGGTGGACCTTATAAATCATATGCAGTATGGGACAGGGAGTCAGTAGAGTTGTTTGAGGATGGGGGTGATGTTGTCTCTTTTTGTTGAGCTAAGGTTATCAATGGTCCTGCTCGCAAGAAAGAAATTGTATGGAAACTTGTATACTAACAAATATCATCATCTCCCGTATGTATGTGACTAATACTTTGTCTTATTCTCTATTTTGGCAGGAATCAAGAGAAAACCTTCAAATTTGATAGTGTGACCTAATTCTTATCCTGAAGAAGACCAAAACAAGGCCATCACCATGGGGTCCAAACTATTACTCCTGACTTGTCTATCCACGGCACTGTTACTGCAACTTTCAAGTGCCGGCCTGGTCCAACACGTCATCCGCCATCGCAGAGAGACTCTGATGCCCAAGAAGACTGAAGAGAACCTCACCTTACCTCACCCAGACCAACCGGTGGTCTTCAACCACGTCTACAACATCAACGTCCCCTCTACCTCACTCTGCTCCATCGATCTGGACACTCCGGGCGGATCAGAGGCAAAGCACAAAAGCGGGCCGATGGATATGCAAAACACTGAGCACATGGAACACACAATGGACGGGGAAAACCAGATTGTTTTCACCCACCGAATCAACATCCCCAAGCAGGCGTGTGGCTGCGACGGAAACCCCCCGGACCTCAAGGACATCCTGAGCAGACTGGAGATGCTGGAGTCAGAGCTGTCTGCGCTGAGGGAACAGTGTGGCAGCGGCACGGGCTGCTGCGGAGCTCCGGTCACAGGTAAAATGGCAGACGAGTCCCTGAAAGAGTTGAGGTTCAGTTCAGTGTAAATCACCACAAAAACAGACTTAGGATAGCAACACTGGACTGGGCCAGTGTCAGGTCTGGCTCAGAGCACAAGACTAGCCCTTGTGGTTCAATTGACCCATCACAGTGAATTTAAAAACCCTGAATATTTTTTTTTCATACTCAAATTTGGATTTTTCATAACTTGACCCCAGGTCATTTAGACCCTAATTTAGGATATTTTTCTTCTACTTTGAATAATTTGTGGAGAATGATTTTGACCCGAGGGTAGCCTAAGGGCTAGAGTCAAGTCCAGTTCAGAGCACAGCGTTAGGTCTGGACAAAGTGAAAACCTAAACTGGCAAATATTGTATCTACTGTACAAGAGTGATATATGTAAATTTCTCCTTTGTGAGATAAATAAAGCATATCTTATCTTATGTGTCAACAATGTTAGAGAGTCTCATTAGTAGTGTTATAAGTCGTTCAAGACAAAGATTTCAATCATCAGCACATATATACAGTGGAGCAAATAAGTATTTTCTATTTCAAAAAGTGTCCTTAATTATTATACAATTAAATTCTCAAAAAAACATCCTGGATTATTTCACATTCTTTCGCTCACAGTTGACAGTCTACCTATGGTGATAATGAATCCCTCTCAATGTACTTATTTACCCTACTGTAAATCATATAAAGAACACACATAAGTAAGTGAGTACCATTTCTATTGACAATGCAGTCCACTCTAAAATCCGTTTTACCAACAATCTGTCGGAGGTTTCAAGTTTGCACATTTAGAACCCAATGTCTACAGAAAACAAAACAGGTGTGTCAAGGGGTAATTTTACCAACACTTCTCGTCTAACAAAGATTTATTGTGGCGTACATAAATCAGTAAGATGATCTGGTTTCTTTGTGTCACGGTCTGAATGAAGTATTACAGAAAAAGGATACTTTTTATCCCTGCAATTCCAGTTTGCCGAACGTCCAACTCCATCATTTAGTGCCATTTGATATCAGAGTACACAAGCCAATACCCTGATTGCCTTTTTAAACTTCTTTTTCTTACTCTCCAGGTGAGGTGTCCACAAAGCCCTACTGTAACGGCCGTGGGAACTGGAGCGCGGAAACCTGCAGCTGTCTTTGCGAACCGGGCTGGAGAGGTCCCAACTGCACCGAACCGGAATGCCCCAACGATTGTCAAGACCAGGGACGATGTGTGGATGGGAAATGCGAATGCTTTGACGGGTTCGGAGGAGATGACTGCGGTATCGAGCTTTGTCTTTTGGATTGCGGCGATTATGGACATTGTGTCGAAGGTTCCTGTCTTTGTGAAGATGGATTCGTCGGCCAAGATTGCTCTCAGACAAACTGCCTCAACAACTGCTTAGGTCGTGGGAAATGCGTTGATGATGAGTGCGTTTGCGACGAACCGTGGACTGGATTTGATTGTTCCGAGCTCATCTGTCCCAACGATTGTTACGATCGAGGCCGCTGCATTAACGGAACGTGCTACTGCGACGAAGGCTTTACCGGAGAAGACTGCGGCGAGCTCACTTGTCCTGGAAACTGCAACAATCGCGGCATGTGCGTCAACGGCCAATGCGTTTGCCAAACTGGATACACGGGCGAAGACTGCTCAAAACTCACCTGTCCCAACAACTGCAAAGAACGAGGTCACTGCTTCAACGGGAAGTGCATTTGCGATCCTGGGTTTGAAGGCCCAGACTGCTCAATTTTATCCTGCCCAGACAACTGCAGCAATAGGGGACAGTGCGTAAACGGAGAGTGCTTATGCGATTTTGGATTCGAAGGAGAAGACTGCAGCGAGATATCTTGCCCCAACAATTGCAAAAACCAAGGCCGATGCGTTAACGGCCAATGCGTGTGTGACAAAGGCTACGCAGGAGAGGACTGCAGTGTCAAAACCTGTCCCAAAGAATGTCTTGGACGTGGAGATTGCGTTGATGGGAAATGCGTGTGCTTCTTAGGCTTCACCGGGAAGGACTGCGGCGAGTTGACGTGCCCAAATGATTGCAACGGTCGTGGGCGCTGTGTCAATGGGCAATGCGTGTGTGAAAAGGCCTTCTCTGGGGAGGACTGCAGTGAGAAGACGTGCCCCAATAACTGCCTGGATCGAGGGTACTGCGTC
This sequence comes from Knipowitschia caucasica, assembly GCA_964034765.1. Classification (NCBI taxonomy): domain Eukaryota; kingdom Metazoa; phylum Chordata; class Actinopteri; order Gobiiformes; family Gobiidae; genus Knipowitschia; species Knipowitschia caucasica. The sequence goes on from OZ035831.1 coordinate 11,941,088, forward strand.
GATGGGACCTGTGTGTGCTACGAAGGGTTCACCGGCCACGACTGCTCCGAGCTGACCTGCCCTGGAGAGTGCCAAAACCAAGGCCGCTGCGAGAACGGACTGTGCATCTGCGATGAGGGATTCATAGGAGAGGACTGCTCTGAAGGTAATGGAGTGGACAAGGTATTCATGGGTTCATGGGTAAAAATTCATGGGTTCATGAGTCTGCATTTACATAGAAGTGCAAAGTTTTGGGACTCATTACCCAATGAATGTTAAACCATGACTGAGTTTAAAATGTTCTCTTTTCGAGTTGAGTCCGGAAATTGAACCAGAATGGTACCCATTTGTAAATAGAACTGATTCAAACAGTGTATATAGGTCAGTTTTTAAAATAATATTGAAAATATTAATGTAGAGTAGAAAGGCCAAACAGGGACAGGAGTTGAAAATTAGCAATAGTTATAAACTCTTTTTTTGCATCACATTATACAAGCTTGATACAATCAAATAAATGAATACATTACATTAAATTAGATTAACATTTGATTTCAAATGTGGAGGGTCTATTTTTAAACCATTGTATACCTAAATCTGCATTCGGTACAGATTTTTGACAGTTCACATCTCTAGTGCAAACATACATCAAGAAAACCACATTTTACTTTGTAAAGTTAGTCTGTAAGATTCTAATTCAACATTTATTTTGTATAGCCCTCAATCACAACAGCAGTTATCGTCCTGAGTGAGTCTATGGAAGGAAGGGTGGATTTGTTTGTCAATGATGCCCTGACGTCTTTGGTGTGGTCTATGCCTTTAAAAACTTATGCTTGGACTTCAAAGTGGGCTTCAATTCTGAATCCAATGTACTTTTCTGTAACTTGCTCTATTGATATTGGTGGAAAGAGTGAACAATGGTGCTCATCAAGTCTACTGTACGTGATGGTGACTGATGAGTTTGCTCTTTTCAATTATTTTTAGGGAGGAGGGATGAATGGGTTTTAAGGCTTAAGAGTTGGGCAATTTCTACAAAAAAATTAAATGGTATCACTGGAAAATACATCAATAGAGCTCCTGCTGGGAAACATCTGATATGAATTAGACATGTCATGTGTGAGAGATGCTCAAGCTGACAAAACAAGGATCTGCATTGTTTCAAATCTGTTCATTGAATTGAATAGAAAACAAATGATAGCAGATAGAAGAACTGTTTTACATAAATATACAGTTAGCAGTTATATTAATGTAATTTCCGTAAATTTCTCCTGTGTGAGATCAATAAAGTATATCTTATCTTATTCTAGCTTGAGCTTTTTTAGCCAAATTTCAGGTTAATTTCAGATTATGGAAATAGGCTTTCGGATCATAATAATGTTTAATAAAATGTGTGTATTAACAGTGTCAATATAGTTTGTATTGCGTTTCCGTGCAGTTTCTCCTCCCAAAGACCTGGTCACCACCGTAGTGAACCCAGAGACGCTGGACCTTTCCTGGGAGAATGAGATGCGTGTGACTGAATACCTGATCACCTACGCGCCCACGGCTGTCGGGGGGCTGGAGATGGATATGCGCGTTTCTGGAGACCACAAGATGGCCACGATTCGCGAGCTGGAGCCGGGTATCGAGTATCTGATCAGCGTCTACGCCATCCTCAACAACAAGAAGAGTGTTCCCGTCAGTGCCCGAGTGGAGACGCGTGAGTTTTAGTTTTTTATTATTGTAATTAAAGTATCCAGCATTTGGTTGTACTTTTCTTTGTATTTGCCTTTACTGAGCTGCCCTTCCTTATAAATTGATTTTTATTACTGTATTATTGTTTATATTGTATTCTATATTACTCATATTCATACATTATTAACTTGATGCACATGTCCTGCAAACAAAGAAATAAAATCATTTAAGGTACTCTGCGTAATTTCTACAATTGCTCCAAAAAACAATAACAAATGTGACCTTTTTAGGAATATTTACCTTAATCATGATTTTGAATTGTTGTTATAGGCTTAGAAATTGACTTGTAAATGTCCATGAGGCTGAATGACTCTCTGTGTCAAGGCTCCATCATGAAATACAGGGGTTGGATAAGGGACAAAAAGGAGTTTCAGCAGGAGTTGGGGACCACAGTCAAAGACGACATATTGTCCTGTGAAGCTACCGTAGTACTGTACTGTAAATTACAATATATGATCTCAATGCTAGATGGGAGTAAAAACTACACAGTGTGCCTTTTTTTAAAAATATGAGAAAGGAAGGACTTTACAAAATTGGTGATTAAAGAGTAAAGTTGTCTCATTGGGACTACACGTTGGAACTTCTATAAGCACAGACTGGGGGCCCATTGTGAGGTAGATGATGAGAATAGGTGAGAAGGTGGAGGAGGTGGTTGCGGCTTGAAAAGGCTGTTTGGTGTGCGGTGTCCAGCTTTTAAACGCTGGCTTGATTAGCAGCTGCAGGGAGTTGATGAAGCTGATGTAAGACAGAGGAAGTCGTGGGCTCGGTGCGATGACGTAGGTCGTTTAACCAATATGAACTTCTGCTTAAGCTGCATGTTTCTCTGCAGATCTGCCAGAGCCCGAAGGACTGAAGTTCAAGTCTGTGAGAGAGACGTCGGTGGAGGTGCAATGGGACCCGCTCAACATTCCCTTCGACGGATGGAACCTCATCTTCCGAAACACAGTAAGTCTCTCAGATTTAATCATGTTAATCAGTTGTAAATTATGTCATTTGACGAGGCAGGTTTATTTGTATCGCGCAGTTAATCCTCAAGGCGTTATAATCATACATAATCACAGAACATTAAAAAGACTGAAGGTACCAAACTTTTTTAAATCTGGATTGAAACATTGTCAGAGAAGAAGCCTGTCTCACAATTTTAGGAAGACCAACAATTTAGCTGCATGAATCTGAACGGCTGCATTTGTTTAGTTCTGACTCTGGGCACCAGCAGCAGGTCGGTCCCTGTGCTTCTCAGAGTCCCTGCAGGAGGCCGGTCCCTTTGCTCCTCAGTCTCCTAGCACTGCTATAAATAACTACTTCTTTTTAACACATTGGACTTTATTATTCCAGATTATATAATTCAGAAATCCAAGAGAAACACAGTGATGCCAGTTGAGGTCGAATCCTGCCAAAACAATGATTATTCTGAGCCGGTGTCTGGAAACACCTGGCACGACCACAAATATGTACATGCTCATTATTAGACATTAGACTTTTCCTCATAAAACCAAACTCCATTGACCTTTGTTCATTTGTGTGAATGTAGTGATTCCCAAATGTGCCAGTACGGCTCTGGCAACATTCGTGAAGGAAAAATTCATTCTGAGGCACTACATGCAGCAGTGAAGACGGTGTAACTAGAGTTTATTCAGCCTCTGTCTACTGACCCCTGCAGAGTTCACATACCACATGCTCTGTCAGAGGCAATAGTTATGGGATAAATGGTTCCTTATTTGACAACCTCTAAAAAATACTATTACAGCAGTATTTTCTTTATTTAACCCGATAAGACAGAAGTCAGAAATCCAATAGGCCTTTGCATTAAGATTACCCTTTTCATAACACCTGCAGAAATTATGCAGAGGTTGTGATAGAAATCGGATTTGTAGAGAAATGCGAATTAACCTGAAATACGAGTAAGTTAGAGACTAATCCTTAACTCTTCAGAGCGTAGTATCTGTTCTAAGGCCGTCTGGCAGATAGGACATAGGTTTTCCTCCTGTATCTGAGTTCCAAGTTGTTACAGACGTTGTGTTATGTTTCTTGAGCTACTTGCTTTCAATGAGGTCTTGATCCCTTTAATTCAATTGACTTTATTGACAAAGCTTCCCCACAAGAGAACTCCCAGGAAGCTGCATGAGCTCACACAGGTCCTCAAGAAACTAATGTCATATTATACCTTTATTCATAATTATAATTTTACCCGTTCAACCATTTACATTAATCATATTTTAGGTAGGTCTGCCTTTGTTTACTCTTGTCTATTTAATGTCTACTAAATCTTTCCTCATTTGGGGCAGACGTCTCTGGTTTTATTTTTAAATCTATTACCATGTAACTAGTTCCAGGCTCTGAAATAGTTTGGTTCTATTTCTATTTTCATCTTCATGTAGTTTTTGGAGAGATTTGGCTTTAAATCAGCTTTTTCAGACAGAAAAGTAATAATGAGTGGACCACCCTCACTCAGACAGCTCTCAGCCCAAAAGCAACAATCGGTGACTCACAGGGACTTTTTTTTACAGTATACAGTATGCAGTCAGAAAATGTTGTATAGGCGATATTTTACTTTTAAAAGACTCTTTTTGTTGGGGCAAAATGTATTATTATTATGAAAATGTTTGGTACCTCAGCTTTAATCATGCATAATGAGCAAATTATTAGTAAAAAGCACATTTTCAAATGTTATTCAATGAAATGTTGTCCTGTCATCAGCTGTTCATTCATAAAATCTAGATAGAGATCAGCATATTTAAATACATCACATATTGTAAATCGCATGTTATTTCACGGCTCCTCAGAGCAGCAGGCGAAACGCTCCATTGATTTGAATGTAATTTCAAAACGTTCTACCGGTCGTTATTTATTTTCCATGACAAAAATACTGTTTTAATGCGAGAAAAAGCGATCGGATAGAACCGGAAGTAGATTCCGGGACATTTTAGGACACATTTGCAGAGGATCGGATTATGGATTTAGGTTAGGTTTATGTATGTGTCATTCACCGCTGATGTTCAGAATTCTTTGTTCAGTTTTCATGCAGTTCCAGAGAGTTCTAGTTTGGAAGTTGCTAGCCTAAGTGTTACTTGCATAGCCACGGGAAAGCCTTTGGGAACTATTTTATTTGCAGTCATTAAATAAACCTTTTGGCATTCCTAAAAGTGGACTGAAGTTTATTTGGTGTGTACAAAGCCTTATAATAAGTGGGATAATGTATAGTACGCAGGTCATTATCATAAAATAAGTACCTTCAGGACGAAGCGGACCCCGGCGCTTACTTAAAAGATGTTTAGTTATTCTCACAATATTATCTTATCATTATATTATTATTATTATTTTCAGATACTTTAATGTTATTTACACTTTCTATTGTGAAATACTATGCAAGCTACTTTGACGCAATTTCCGGTCTGTCTAAATCTAAGTCTCTTGGTGAGTTTTAAGGATAAAGAAAGTACAACTCCTGTTGTTTTAGTTTAAATGTAGAAGTTTGCAGATACTGAGTGAGAACTTGGAGTCTCCGGTGCTAACATGGGTCCAAGAGAAATAAAAAGCCAGTGGGATTTAAAGACGGTGTTTTGAGGGTGTGTGTATTTCTTCAGAAAGAGGAGGATGGAGAGATCACCAACTCTCTGGGTCGTCCCGAGACCACGTTTGAGCAGTCAGGCCTGGGCCCGGGGCAGGAGTACGAGGTCAAGCTGGAGGTGGTGAAGAACAACAAGAGAGGACCCCCGGCCTCCAAGAGCATCGTCACCAGTGAGTGTCAGAAACCTACAATCAAACCCTGTGGATGGAATATCATGCATAGCGGTTCTACAGTATGCATGATATTCCATCCATCCATTTTCTACCCCTTATCCATTTCAAGTCTCATAGCACCAGCCCCTCACTGATCCTCTGCAGGTGGTGAGTCCACAGGAGGACGGCTGCTCTGTCAGTGTGAGCTTAGCCATTATCTCTCAGCGGGGGCTTTGGGCAAAGTGGGGTTAAGTGTCTTGCCCAAGGACACAACGACAGCAGTCATCAGTGGGAGTCGGTGGAGAAGGTGTTGAGGTGGGAAACGAACCCACAACCTTCAGGTCTAAAGGCCAATGCTCTAACAACTGAGCCACTGTCGCCCCATATCATAATATGCATGATATTATAGAAGTATATTGCCGCTTTTAACACTGTACAATATTGTTACTGCATCAAAAATATTGTTATTTTATAGGGATGCACCAATATCGATATTGGTATTGGGTATCGGGTCGTCATCATGGGCTTGTACTCGTACTTTTACTCACCCCATTAGACCCGATTCTGGCAACCGATTTTTAATTTACGTTAGCGTCACGACAGCAGACAGTTGTGCGGCACGTGTTGCCATGGCGCTCTCCTAAAGTCTGCAGCGAGAAAGCAAGCTACTGGCAAGCAGGCTAGCGGGCATATTGCAGTATTTTAAAGTGACAAGAGTTTTGGCAAAATTCTCGATGTGTTTTTTCCTTTTCTACTTTGTACAAGAAACACTGAAGAACTAGTGAATAGTAAATTAATTTGTAAAACTTTATGGCCAGCTAATCAGACGAACCACCAAGTGTATAATATCCTGGATTAAAATTCAAGATAGCGATTTTAGCAAGAGTTCGAGATTTTGTTTTATTTTAATTAGTATAGCTATTGTTCATTTCTCGTGTGCTGTGTGCTCCTCATTCCTACTGTTCTGTAACTTGTGATGCAACACTGACATTTCCCCGCTGTGGCATGTATGTAGGATCTCTTAATCTAATCTTAATCTTAATTAGATTTAATTTTCCCACAAAAGCAGGACCTTGTCAGAATTCGTTTCTAATCCAAGTTGCCACCTTGTCTGTTGGAGCCAGATCGTTGCTTCCTGTTTGCCGGGAGAGTATAAAAGCCATTGTTGACTGATTTAGCTCATTATATTTCATTGCACTGTTGTGATTTAAAAGGTTGTAAAAGCAGATATGGATCCCAGAGAGACGGGACCATAGCTCAACCTTCCAGCGACGATAAAATCCAATGGTTTGTAAAACTCTGTGGAGGAAGGTTCACAGAGACGGAGGAAATGAAAACTTGTAGCTGTTCCTTGGGCCTCCTGCTCAAGCTATTAAAGGAGATGATTTGCGCTGAGATTAAGAGATCATTTTTTGTCCCATAGTAGGGAAATTTCAGTGTTGCATCGCCGGTTACAGCACAGTATAAATGAGGAGCACACAACACAAGATAAATGAACGATAACTCTCTGTAAATGTTATGTTTTTGAACATTTAACTATGTTCCTTGTCAAATACAGACCTGGAGTTGTGTTTTTTTAATCTCTATTCTCATGATTGTCACTTCTTACACTAACACATCCCCCAAACATTTTCTGTCTAAATTCTCTTGTTTTCAAACCCTCTACCTTGTGATAAATCCTCAGACGATGACAGAGCTGAAGTCATAATGATACAGATAAAGATGGAAGCAAAGAGACTCCATATGTGTCAGACTTAAAGGAGTAGTATGTAAAAATCTGGCCAAATGTGGTACTGCAACCTCTCCCACTCTCCCTGACTCAGGTTGCCAGATAAGCAGATTAATCCAGCTGGGACCATAACAGCTGAATAGATAAGATTTTTGTCAACAACAAATCTATAACCAACACCTTTTTCACAAAGATAGAAATCCTGGTTTTATTCCTTGTTTTGTCGTTAAGCATTTGAGAATCATAATGAGACCTTTTTTAGTTCTGTGGCCACATGGTACTTTACCAGTGAGATTAGCTCCACCTGGTGAGTTCTGGTAACCCGGATCACGGACTTTCTGATTGGTAAAACGGTGGAGAGCGGGATTGAAATGAAAACAATAACAATATTTAGAGGCTGTAAAAATATTTTTTAAATCCAAATATCTCTGAACTACTGTTATCTGTTAAAGAAGTATTTGAAAAGAGCATGTTTTATTAATACTTTTTGACAGATTATGGCCCTTTAATGATGACTTAACATGAAAATCTTACATATTGCTTCTTTAAGTTATTTCATTTTTCCCATAGAACCATACGCTAAATTAGAAAGACTGTGACAATATAATGTGTAATGTATGTAATGTAACATGCCTGAAGAAATTATACTGAAACATGAAAAGTAAAGTTCATATTTAGGCCCAAATGAATCTGATGTATTTGCAGTTTATGAATCTGGAAGTGCGGGCCCCAAACACAAACGGGAGCTCAGTGACAGGTCTCTGCAGCAGCGGGTCAGAGCTCAGAGGTTATTTATGAGCTCAAACAGCGGGAGAGTGCCAAGATATACAGACGTACAGATTGAAATGCAATATAAGAGCAAGCATTTTTCTGAGACACCTCCTCAGGCGTCTCAGACGATAAAGAGTCAAAAGGATTCAAAGGAACATTGAATGTTCATTAGGTCCTTTCCATGACTTTGAGGATAGGTGCAGTTCAAACATTTTTAATTGAATAGAATCCAGTAATTGCTTAAGTAGAAAATGTAGATGAATATGTATTATAACTGGATAAGTACAAGTAGGGAACCATTGTGGCTAAAACACTCATACATGACTTACTTTTAGTAAAGCTCATGAAAAACAAAATATTTTCTCTTAATTCCACTGGCTTGAATGGGAGCAGTCAAAATACTTTGTCCATGAAAATCACTTTAAACTCTGTTGCTCTTGTTACATTTTCCGCTGTAAATAGTCCAGGATTGTCCCGTCGGGAGTCTCACTTCTACACTGCTTCCTCTTTCTCTCTGTCACTAAAACCTGTCCCAGTGGAGGAACTCTGTACCACGGCACAGCTCTGCTCTTCAGCCTCAAAGACTCAAAGACGCTAAAGCTGAGCTCAGATGCTTCACGTTATCAGGCCGCAACACTCGGCTTGAGTTGCTTACGTGTGACAAATGAATGTTGACAGCATTAAAAGAGCGTCCTTCACGGCGCAGGGATTTGACAAGTAAATTGTGGAAAGGGCTTATGAATGGATGAGGGCTGACGTGCACCCAGATACCTGCGGAGGGTAAACAGGCTCAGTCACATGGGGGCAGGGCGCACACGGCACATCTGGGATGTCATGTTCCACAACCTTGGTGGAACTGAAGTTATACAATTGATTTTTAAAAAGAGGAAAGAGAGAGATTCTTTATACATTTGGCTAAAATGACCAAAGCCATGACACACTGTTGTTTGATCAAAACATTTTCAATTAATAAAAATGGAAGATTTAATAATCAATTAGTTGTGATGAAGTTCCGTTCTTCAGTAATCAAAGGCCAAATCAAGGGACATTTAGATTAGATAAAAATGTGCGATTAATTGTAATGAATATTAACTATGTAACTATGAAATGAATGCAATTATATTGGCCATTGTCCTTTAAACATGTGTGTATATTATATACACTTGTTTAAGGAATATTTTCACAAATAATGCATCATATTACTTGTTTAAGGCTATTGATCGTATCCATCCATCCATCCATTTTCTTGCCCTTAATCCATTTCTGGGTCGGGGGGGTGGCAGTCAGAGCTGCCCCCAGTACACATAGCACCAGCCCCTCACTGATCTTCTGCAGGTGGTGAGTCCACAGGAGCTGAGATCTTTCAGTGGGGGCTTCAGGCGATGTGGAGTTAAGTGTCTTGCCCAAGGACACAACGACAGCAGTCGTGAAGTAGGTCTTATGGTGGGCTCGAACCCACGACCTTCAGGCTCAAAGACCAATGCTCTACCAACTGAGCCACTGTCGTATTGATCTTAAGTGGATGTAAATGTGTCTCCAACAGCAGCCGCTGGTGTTTCAGATCCGCTTTCATGTGTTTGCCACAGAGCTGGATGCTCCGACGCAGGTGGATGTGCGGGACGTGACCGACAGCACGGCATTGGTGACCTGGTTCAGGCCTGTGGCTTCCATCGACGGTCTGACGGTGACGTATGGACCCAGTGCTGATCCTGCAGAGCGCACAGTGATGGAGCTGCCTCCCACAGATACACAGTTCCATCTGGGGGCCCTGCGGCCGGACACCCACTACGAGGTGTCCCTGTCTGCACGCCGAGGGGAGCACAGCAGCACCCCCGTCTACCAGTCCTTCCTCACAGGTGACTTAAATTCTTCTGTACACACAATGTTTATGTTTCACAGTGGAGATGAAGTTTGGCTTTTCTTGTTTGAGTCATTAACTCATTGCCTGCCAGCCTATTTCAGAAAAGGAACTCTCATATTGCCAGCCGTTTCTGATGGTTTTTTACTGATTTTTCAAGACCCACAGAATATTGAGTACTATGACTACCTGACATACAGAGGCAGCGCTGGTGCCACCTGCTGGCTTGATAAAATATGCTCTAAAGCTAATCCCCATACACATTAGATACAATAGACATCTGGGAACATGAAAAGAGCGGAAAACGCAATCGACGTCAATGGCAGACAATGAGTTAAACTCTTCTGGCCCTGACTCCTCTGACCACAACACACACACACACACACACCACACACATACACTGTTTTTACTGACTTTTTCGCCCATTTTTTCTGACTCGTGATTTCTGAATGATTCATGCAGGTATTTTTCCTCAAAGGAATAAAAAGCCTTAAATTGCTAACTTCTGTGATCTAGATCAATACTTTCATACTTAAGATTACGTTACATTAGCATTTGTAATTGCATTTTGTAATGTAATTACAAATGCTACCTTCATTATGAGCCTCCTGCATCGGCAAGAGGGTCTGAACATATTACACTTTGAGATGTTCTTCAAAGTCGTGTAAAGGAAAATGTAACAGTGTGAATAAAGTGAGTCCAGTGCATGTCTCTGTGCGGGTGGCCACACCGACTGAAGCATTTCTTTAATCACTGTTTTTATGAGGAGTGGCCCCCGCTGCTCACAACAGCTTCAAACACATTGTTATGGTAGAAATCCAATCATCTCTGCACTTTCACCGGGGGACATTCTGTCTCATGTCTTTAGTTAAACAAACAGAAGTACGGTGGCACAGTGGATAGCGCTTGTGCCTCACAGCAAGAAGGTCCTGGGTTTAAATCCACCTCCAGAATTTGCATGTTCTCCCTGTGTCTGTATAGGATTCCACCTATTTGCAATAGGTCTGACATGTGCCTCCTGTAGGCGACTCTCTGTGTGGAGTGACAGACAAATGGCAACAGTTGTTTGTGCTTTGTGACTCTGGTCTGAGAAAAGCGCTGCTTAATTAAAGATTACTGATTTACTGTGAATATTTAGCATTTGTAAAGTTATTATTTTTGAGCATTCAGTACAAACACGTTACACACGTATGTTTAAGATCCGTTCTTTGCCTGTGGCCAAAACGTTATTGTTGTTGGTTGATTTTCGCTTGCCTCTCACGCGCTCTACAGGGAAAGTCTGGGTAACTGTAATCTGTGATCACTTCTTCCCATCATGAAATACTTTCTAGAGGTGGCACTTTACCATGGAAATAAAGTTTTAACTTTCATGATATATTTTTATTTATTTATTTGATCCAGGACAACACACAATAAACAGTAGATTCAAGATTCAAAAATGTATTTGCCATTTTCAGTAAAACCACATTTGAAAACTGTGTATGACCCTCGTCTTCATGCCACCACTAGCGTTAGCTTTCACGTACAATGTGGAGTGAAAACTTGTGCACAAGTCGTTACTGATGCACAATTAATAATAATATACGTTAAAAGACACATGTGGTATGTGTCGGCATGGGCTATAGCTGCTAATTGGCTGCTACTGTCCACAGCCTACTGAGTTGAAAGGGCAGCTATCCCCATCAACCTTGAATAGAATTATGTTAAAAATACATGAGGTATAGTTTCTTTCTATTTACAGAATAACATTTTTCCTTTAAACCATTTTAATTACTTTTCCCATCTGTATAACTTTGAATCCAAACCCTTCAACTTCAGATCTGGACACGCCTAAGAACCTGCAGACTGTGGATGTGACTGACGAGAGCATCACGCTGGAATGGGGCAACAGCTTCGCCCGCGTCGACAACTACCGCATCAAGTACGGGCCTCTGTCCGGAGGAGACCATGGAGAGCTGCTGTTCAGCCCCGGGCCACGGGACAGCACCCAGGCCAAGATCACAGGTACAAACTCACACAAACTCACCGCACTGTGGCGACTCTGCATCTATGCTACTGTTCCTGATGGGATTATGAATGCTGTTAAATGCATTGATATTCTCAGAGGTCTACAGCAGGACTGGCTTAGAGCAGGGTCAAACCGGTCCTCAAAGGGCAGGTGCTCAGGTTGGATCTAAAACCTGCAGCCACACCCTTTCTGAAACCGGATTGACACCTCTGGCATATAAGTGGAGATAGTTTTTTTGATGGGTGCAGGAGACATGGACGGGCGTCTGTTTTGGTTTTGGCTGAGCTGTGTTGACGTTGTTACGTAGATAACTGTCTCTACCATTCATTACCTCAAGCAGAGACGCTACAATATGACTAAGGTACAGATTCTGCTACAGCTTTGGGTCAAGTTACATAATCTGTCCTTGTCAAAAACAGGCCTGGAGTTGTTTTTTCGCTAATATCAGGTTCTTCTGGTACAAATAGTTTCAAACACTCCCCACTCTACAACACCTGCATCTTCAAACTATGACTTAAAACTATTTCTTTTTACGAATTTATGTTCTTCCCAACACGTTTTTATCTTGAATATAAAAGCAGAAGAGAATTTCCCACTTGTACCACTAGATGGCGGTGTTTATCTGAGCCTGATTATCCATATTTATCTATTTTACGTTTTATGTTTAATTATATAATTTTATAGTCTTCACGTTCTAAAACAAGATCATGTTCTATAAAATTGACAATAATAATGTATACAATATGTTCTTTAAAACATTTATTATATTAAGTGTTTTATTATAAATATGAGTTTTCTTTACCATGAGCACGAGCTGACCTACTTTACCACATCACTAGTATTTGTGCAGCTCCTCTACACTTTCACCGATCAATATGGTTCAATATGTGCTGAGAAAACATGGAGCCAGGGCTGAGGATTCTGACACTCGCTCAGTCCATGGTCTGAGTCTGAGAATCTTTCACATGTTAGTATTTCAACTTCAAATACTCCTTCGGTTCATTACAATGGGGATGAAGGACTTTATAACCAGGTTACTTCATCAGAAACAGACCTGGAGTTCTAAAAGGAACTTCCCGCTGTGGTGCTTTGGATGTAATTTCCCACTTCTACCACTAGTTGGAAGTATTTCACTACTCTTATTGAACCCTCTTATTGAACGCTGGATATTGTGACATGTGACAATGAGTTTACAGAGTAATTATGGAAACATATTAAACACATCAATGCTCATAAAGATCATGGGGTTTGATGGATACTGCATTTACTATGAAGGAAGCGACTGCACTGTTAGGACCAGTCGAACGGATGTTGGAGACCCCTTGGTTTAATATGATAATTATGACAATTAAAGTAAAGGGCATCTGCTGTTGGAATGTCCCTTCTAATCTTTATCCCCTCTCTTCTTATGAGCCTTTGAGAATATAGACGTAGCTTAATTTAATGGAAAGTAAAATGTGCAACATGTGAAATACTGTTGTAGTGTTGTATAATGTGAAATGTTAATAATGTACAATACGGTTCCATGTCCTTTGACTTTGTTTCCCTGTACTTACATTCCAGCTATTGACCATTATTAGTATTATAAATAGTACCTTGCAACCACTGATAACAGAAGTATATATTTATGTACTTATGTTTTTAGCTTGTACTTCAGCTAATAAACTTTAAAGCAGGGTTTATAACTTCATACAGTAAGCACAATAAACAATGAACCAATAAAATTCATTCTTAGCTAAAAAAAAAACATTTTCACAGTATTCTGAGTCTTTGAGACCCTGGCCTTGGGCTTGAGTCACATCGGACTCGATCCCACTGCAGACTGTGTGAACCTCAGCATGTGTGGACTGCGTAGACTTGATTAAGACCCTGATCTCATGGAGCATGTCGGACCAATTAGTCTTCAATCAATAACTTCTGCAGCTCACTGCATCGATCGGTCAAGCACTTTCACACTTAAATCATCTTTCCATCCTCCTCCATGTAAAGTGAAGCATTCTGGAGCTCTTTATTGTCTCAGTCTTTAGGCCTAAGTCGTCACAAAGAAGATTCCACTATCTATGAACAGGCAACTATTGTGCTCACTCGGCATCCAGCCCATTCTGAAACCATTTACTCAACAAGGAAGCCGCTCTGCAGGAGGTGGGGAATTCAAGCTGTAAATAAACAAAGATGGATGGAAATTCTGGGATTTAATAAGACTACTTCCAAGAAATCACTTCAGTTGGTAGTGAAGCATAGGCAAAAGTCTGATTAAAAGCATTCTTAAAGGAGACTATGCAAGAAAGACTTTCAATGATTTGATAATTGAACGTAAGGGCAGACAGACACTGAAGGGTATTCCAGATAGAGAAACCGTATTGAGTAAATACTTTAAAGGAATTAATCTGGGAATCTTTAAGCAATAAGAAGTTCCAATCACACATTTATCCATATTCACACCTCCAGACCCCTCTGTGGTTCTGCTGCCCGGTGCCACCAAGGCGGGGTCTTGGCCCTGGCTTTCTCGTTGGCTTTCAGCCAGGGGGGCCTATAGTATAAACTGCTTTACCCCCTCGCTTCCTGTAGACAGTGCACCTGTCAGGGTCGTGTCAGTGTATGCATTCCAATCACTCTCCATGCTTCCTTATCTTGTGCACAAACTCTCGCTTCCTCCACTGCCGTACCTCACATTCAACGCGCTCTTTACGCAGCATTCCATCTGCATATGTCCATACCATCTCAGTACACATGCTCTACAGCCAGGTCACCTAACACCTGTTCTCTCCTTAATTGTTACACTTTACAAAGAATTCAGGTATTTTTCTGGATTAGTCAAAAGCTTTTGACACTGTCAATCACACAATTCCCTTGCATAAATAAACTTGCATTTCTTGTTGTAAAACACATTTTTCTTGAGTGATTCACACGGTCCCTCACTGACCGCTATCGAACCATCAACTTTAATGGAACCAAATCTCCTTCCGCTCCTATGCTCTGTGCTCTGGGTCCAGGGTAAATGGATCTACATTTCCTACGCCCGGTCCAGACAAGTTATTTGTAGTGGAAGTTTGGGTCATGGTTCTGCTCAGCTTCGGTCTGTGCCGGTGGCGCTCAGCCTCGTTATCTCTCGCTTGAGCTTGCTCTAGTCATGAAGCGAAAAAGCATCCTCAAAGGGCTGATGCAGACGTGCATCAGCGTGTTTAGTTAGAGTGCTTTTAGAGTCCTCAGGTCTCTGTCCCTCCACACTCTCCCACTCTCTGTATATAAGCTGCACCACCTAAATTTTGAAAAGAAAATCAATTGTATCTACAGAAAGGCCACACTTGAGTATAAGCCGCAGGTTTTCATCTTGTAATGTAGAGTTGTATCTGGTCACAACATGATTTAATGATGAAGTGTTTAACTTCACTGTTAGCTTCTATACCGGTACTCAATCACCAGTCTAATTTAAGTGTCTATAATCTCTACTCTGACAACAGCCAACAGCGCCATCTAGCGGCTGCAAGAGCTTGGCCTCTGGTTATCTATTCTCTTTGACTAAACTTTGAAACAGATCCGTTACAGAATACCCGCTTTTCCTCCCTGTGTTACCCTTTGCCTTTGAGGTGTAGGTGGCCCATGAACAAACGTGTGTGCTCCCCCTCCGCTCGGCCACACTTCTCTCACTGGTGTTACCCATAATTGGCTTCACGCTCTGGGTTTTATTGATAATGAGTTTCCCACGTATAAGCTGCAATTTCATGCTGTTAAAGGCACACGTGTAATGACCTCTACTGGGCTGCATGACGGTATTAGGGTGAAAATGGTGACTTAGGATTGTGAAGTCTGAGTGGAATCAAGTCATGTGTCGGCCGTGTGACAAAGACCCTCAAGAGCCATAAATGCAAATAGAACAGCCATGCTTCACGGGACTGTGCAGGCAGGGGTACAGTGAGACGAGGTCCCCATACAATCTGCTGGTTGTAGAGATGCAGTGTCATGGGAAATACAATAATAGATTTTTCTTCTGTTTCCTTCACATACTCATATAAGGATTCACATCATATTCCATCATTCTGTCATGGACGAGAGAGTGTCTCTGCTCAGACTGTGTTCTGAAAATGGATGGATGAGATGACCTCATTGAGATTGAAGGTTTAAATGATGAAAAGATGGCGCCTCGTACGGTCGACATGGCTCTTTGCTGCTCTCTTTTTCTTTTGTTTTTACTTTTTAACTGTGCATCTGGCTGTTCCTACACCCGTGAGGAACTTATGAACATCCGACCCACTGTTCCCATGGACCTACTGCCTGTTTTCTTGGCATCTGCGGCTGATTTAGTTCATGTTCTAGCCAAAAAAGTGTGGGCCCGTAAAAGGGGAAAGCGAGGAGGCCTGCTCGTGCGTCTTAGGAGGAGAGGAGCGCGCACGGCTCTCCCCGGCATTTTTCTCTCCAACGTACGCTCACTGGGCAATAAGATGGACGAACTCAGCCTGCTCATGAGAAGAAACAAGGACTTCGCCACATCCTGTGTCCTCTGCTTCACTGAGACCTGGCTAAATGAGCGGATCCCGGACTGCGCTCTGGAGCTGCAGGGCTTTGGGCTGTTTCGCGCGGATCGCCATTGTGCGCTCTCAGGGAAGAGCAGAGGCGGAGGGCTCTGTTTCTACGTCAATACAAACTGGTGTAACGATGTGACAGTGATCTCCAAGCACTGCTCTCCTGCTCTGGAATATCTTTTCATCCATTGTAAACCATATTACTCCCCGCGGGAAATTGTTTCATTCATTCTTGCCTCTGTTTACATACCGCCATGCGCGGACGCGCGCGAGGCTCAGCGCGCACTCGCAGAGCAAGTACTGTGTATGGAACGCTTATACCCGGACTCTCTGATTATTATCCTGGGGGATTTTAATAAGGGAAACTTGAGCCAGGAATTACCCAAATACAGACAGTTTATCAAATGCCCGACCAGAGAGGAGAACACTCTGGATCACTGTTACACCACCGTGCGCGGAGCTTTTCGCGCTGTTCCCAAGCCAGCCCTCGGCTTCTCAGATCACTCCATGATACATCTGGTTCCTGCTTACAGACAGAGACTAAAGCTCTCGAAACCTGCAGTGAGGAGCTCCAAAGTGTGGTCTGATGAAGCTGTGGAAGAGCTGCGCGCATGCATGGAATCTACAGACTGGGACCTTTTCAGAGCTGCCACAGACAGCTTGGATGAATATACGGACACTGTGACGTCATACATCCACTTCTGTGAGGATAGCATCATTCCAACAAGGACCAGGGTCATCTATAACAACGACAAACCCTGGTTCACTGCTAAACTCCGGCAGCTCAGGAAAGCAAAGGAGTCTGCTTTCAGGGAGGGTGACCGCAGCGGCTACAAAGCAGCTAAATATCAGTTCAGGAAAGAACTGAAAGCAGCCAAGTCCCGGCACAGAGAACGACTACAGGAGCAGTTTGGTAACAACGATACTGCTTCTGTCTGGAGGGGCCTACGGGAGATCAC
The DNA here is from genome assembly GCA_964034765.1 of Knipowitschia caucasica. NCBI lineage: Eukaryota > Metazoa > Chordata > Actinopteri > Gobiiformes > Gobiidae > Knipowitschia > Knipowitschia caucasica. The sequence goes on from OZ035831.1 coordinate 11,958,363, forward strand.
CAACTACAAACCCAAAGCCCCCCCCTGTGCTGATGACCACAAGCTAGCTGACGATCTGAACTTATTTTTCAGTCGCTTTGATGCTGCCCCTGACACCTCTCCCTCCCCCACCCCCCACTACTCTAACGACCCACCCATCAGCCCTGCCCCCAGCCTAACAATAGCCGCTAAAGAGATTAAACAACTCTTCCTGAGGCTGCACCCCCGCAAAGCTCCTGGCCCGGACCACGTGTCTCCGGCCACTCTGAGACACTGCGCCAGTGAGCTTACTCCTGTGTTCACGGACATTTTCAACTCCTCTCTGCAGTCCTGCCATGTCCCGGCCTGCTTCAAATCCTCCATCATTGTCCCCGTCCCGAAGAAGCCCAGGATCACAGGACTCAATGACTACAGACCTGTAGCACTTACGTCTGTCGTCATGAAGTCATTTGAACGCCTGGTTCTCTCCCATCTCAAGTCCCTCACCTCCCCCCTCCTGGACCCCCTGCAGTTCGCCTACAGAGCCAACAGATCTGTAGACGACGCCATTAACCTGGCCCTCCACCACATCCTACAGCACCTGGACTCCCCGGGGACCTACGCCAGGGTCCTGTTCGTGGACTTCAGCTCTGCCTTCAACACAATCCTGCCATCCCTGCTCCAGGACAAGCTCTCCCAGCTCAACGTGCCCGATTCCACCTGCAGGTGGATCACTGACTTCCTGACGGACAGGAAGCAGCGAGTGCGTCTGGGGAAGAATGTCTCGGACTCTCGGATTATAAATACAGGAGCCCCACAGGGCTGTGTTCTTTCTCCCCTGCTCTTCTCCCTGTACACCAACCACTGCACCTCCAGCCACGACTCCGTGAAGCTGATCAAGTTCGCGGACGACACCACCCTCATTGGACTCATCTCCAACAACGATGAGTCCGCCTACAGGAGGGAGGTGGACCGGCTGGTGTCCTGGTGCAGTGGTAACAACCTGGAGCTGAACGCCCAGAAGACAGTGGAGATGATTGTGGACTTCAGGAAGAGCACTGTCCCCCCGCCCCCACCCTCCGTGATGGACTCCCCCATCACCTCTGTGGAGTCCTTCCGTTTCCTGGGCACCACCATCACCCAGGACCTCAAGTGGGAGCCGACCATCAGCTCCCTCATCAAGAAGGCCCAGCAGAGGATGTACTTCCTGCGGCAGCTCAGGAAAGCCAAGCTGCCTGCACAGATGTTGGTGCAGTTCTACACGGCCATCATCGAGTCCATCCTCACCTCCTCCATCACCGTGTGGTTCGCTGGAGCCACAGTCAGGGACAAACAGAGACTACAGCGCATTGTGCGCTCTGCAGAGGAAGTGATCGGCCGCAGCCTTCCATCGCTGCAGGACCTGTACGTCGCCCGAGCTCGAGGCCGGGCTGGTCGTATCACAGCCGACCCCTCTCACCCTGCACATGGACTATTCCAACCACTCCCCTCAGGCAGGAGGCTGCGGTCCATCAGGACTAGAACCTCCCGCCACAAGAACAGTTTCTTCCCCTCTGCTGTTGGACTCTTGAACACTTCTTAACCTGTCCCCCCGCCCTTTATAAAGTCACTTTACTGCCCATCATACGTCACTTTACTTCACTGTACTGCTGTCACCTTACATTGTGTGCACCATGTGCACTTGTATATTGTAAATAGTAACTGTAACTCTATTTTAAATTTAAATTTATTCTTTAGAAGTGTTTTTTATTCTTATTTTTATTATCTCTTTTCGACTGTTGCACTGAGCCAAAGCAATTTCCAAGTCTGTGACCTCCTGTTACTTACGTTGGCAATAAAAATGATTCTGATTCTGAAAAAAAGGAGGATTTTCTACTTCCGGGTGGATCATGAAGACTATTGGTCCTCCCAATTGTCAATCATTCTGGTGATACGGGCTCATCCAAAAAGACCAGAGAGTTTTGTTCAGAAAGTCGAGAGGGCGGTTCTTTCCTAAAAATTGGGAAAATCCAATATACTTGATATATAATAGAATGAGTCTGGTGTGTGTGTGTGAATGGTTGGTGGTAGTCGGAGGGCACATACTGGTTGCCTCGCTTCTGTCAGTGTGCCCCAGGGCAGCTGTGGCTACAGTTGTAGTTTATCACCACTGTTTATGGAGTGAATGAATAATGACATGTGAAGCGTCTTTGAGTGTCCAAAAAAGTGCTCTATAAAACCAATGCATTATTATTATTATTTTACCTATATACTCCTATATACCTTTTTAATAATGCCTTATTCTTTATAAAAATGTACCAAATAATAAAACCCATTTTAGATATTTTTTTGACATGTGACCTCCCTTTCACAGTGGATGGTCCCTGCATTTTGGTCTGTGTATTTCCTGCTCAATAGTTCTTCAGCATGCCAGGCACGATGACAGAAACAGCTGGTGGTGCTTGTTTAGTTCCACTTGACTGAACTCATGTAAACACATCATGGCGGTGAGTTTGATGCTCTGTTTAAAGCGCTCTCTGTGGTGTTTAGGACTGAGGCCGGGCACAGAGTACGGGATGGGAGTGACCGCGGTGAAGGACGAACGGGAAAGCCAGCCAGCAACCACCAATGCTGTCACCGGTAAGAGCTGTCTGCTTATTACTATACACCGTATGTATATTGTGGCAACCAAAACAACCACTTCAAACTATAAAAATGTGAAGTATTAAGTTTCTTTTTCCATATGATTAATTGTTAATCTACAGTGTTTGGTGGGCTGGAGCTCATTCTTAGTTTTACATCAGTGCGTGAAAAAACTAGAACATGCACTCGCTGAACGTATACCCCATGTATAGCCGCGGATCATCTTCCTACCATGACATCCTACCATCTACAATTCCATCTTCAGCTCAGTTCAGCCTGTAGATTTTTGCACAATCACTACAGACACTCACACACATACTGCACACAGAGACAAAACCACTAACCAACCACTAAACATTTGCAGAAAGTAGGTTTTTTTATTAACTGCTGCTGAATGCCTTGCCCTCCGTCCACAGCACTAGACGCCCCCAAGGACCTGGCGGTGACCGAGGTCAGCGAGACCTCCATGACGCTGCAGTGGAAGCGCCCTGTGGCCAAGCTTGACTCGTACCGCCTGCTGTACGTGTCAGCGGACGGGCAAAAGGACGAGGCTCTGGTACCCTCCGGCACCGAGAGCCACACCTTCACCAACCTGACCCCTGGGATGCTCTACACCATCCGGATCAGTGCAGAGAGAGGCAGGAGGACCAGCGCGCCGGCCTCCATCTCTGCTCCCACTGGTATGTGTTCTGTGCAGTATCTTTGCTGGTCCTAGCATTGTTCATTCCTGGACAGAGATTTCAGAGGTTGTTCCAGGGATGTACTATAACCACTCCTCCAGCACGGGCACTACTGTCACATTTACCATCCATGGCTGTAGATCCTGGTGGTTAGGATCTGGATGTCAATGTCTCTCTCGCTCTTGGCATACAGCTCGATGTCATCCATGTAGAGGAGGTGATTGATCTTTGCTTTGCTCCTGAGGCATTATCGAAAGCCGGTCTTGTTAATTATTTGGCTTAGAGGGTTCAGACTAACACGGAACAGCAGTAGGGACAGAACATCTCCTTGGTAAATACCACATTTGATGGGGGGTCTTCCACGTCCCCATTGAGTTGCTTTAGAGCTCTGTTGACATTATTCAACTTTAAGCATTCCATGATCCATGTGTGGCATTGAGTCTTTCTGGTAATCAATGCAGGCTGTCAGTTTGTTGTGACCATCAGTCTTGGGTGACTGTTCTGTTGTGGCATCGTACTTGAGTTGTATCTTATCAATCTCAAGCTGTCAGTTAAACATGTTACGACGTTAACCCAAACCCATTTTAACAGTGTGGATGTTTTTATTGTCCGATTCAGGCATGTATGTATTTAGACTGAAAGCCGCAAGAATATGCGTGGGTCATATTTTGGGCTGATGAGCGCCTGGCCGTGCGGGGTGTCAGTGTGCTTGTGCTGCCCAGGCTTCTACCACGGGCATATATCTGGTATCAGCTGCAGCACCCGACCTGCACCCCTGCGGGGGTGGCGAAAACAAAAACAGTCACGCACACTGGTGATCACTGGACGTATCCACTGGGCGTGATCGTCATATACACTGTAAAAATATCTTACTGACTTGAATGAAAACACAAACAAAAAAGTAGCCTTTATTTGACAATACAAGTCTTTTTTTACGATGTGAAATAGTTCTATACACTGTAAAAAACAATAACAAAGGCACAGATTGAGTGGCCTATCAATCCAAAATAAATACTTTGGGGGATTGGATTAATATTAGCTTTATGCTTCGTCCAATCCTTTTTCAAACCGACTCAAGGGACATTTAGAACAGGGACAAATGTGTGATTATTTGCAATTAATCGGGAGTTCATTATGACATAGCTCTCCTTAGCTCTCCGTGGGGATCTCTGGATCTTGTATTTATTCAATTACAAATGAAGATAAAAAGATGCCCAAAGCCTTCTTCCTTTTAACTTTATAGATTTTTCTTATCTCTCCACCAGAAATAAGAGTCATCCAACTTAAAATACAACTAAATTGATAATCTACTCTTCCATCTTACTGTCTTAGCTTGCCTTCCAAACTGCACATGCACAACTCTCTTTTATTCCAAGTGAAGCAAAATAAAATATAAAATGTTATATCCAGGCGGTGCATTGCTCCATTTTCTTGGATGGTAATCTTTCCAAACTAAAATGCTGTGGTTTGAGTCGGACAAAGACTGCTCTGTGCAAAACCAATGCAATGAATTCAGCTCATTGTCTAAATACCTTTTCTACCCTTTCCCCAAAAAGCCTCATTTTCGATTGCAGGTTTTTCTTTCCACTTTTTGCCCACAGCAGTGTTATTTTTCTAAACCCAAAAGAGAAAAAGAAGATAAATGAGAGAACGATGGCCAGTGGGAAGCCAATAATCTTACACTTATGCAATTCTTGAATATGGTTAAGGGCAGAAAACAATATGGCATTAAGGGAAAGGGGATTTAGATTGACATTTTGCAAAAGAACCTTAGTTTCAATCCAAGCGGACGACGAGACAGTACTGGAAAGTGAGTGACTGGAATATAATGTCAATGTATTTGTGCCTGAATTTCCGCACCCGGACAAGATGGATATATAAACCGATAACACAATATTAATGTACTCAATCTAATCTACTTTTTTAGCACTTTCCACAACACCCAAAAACGGTTCTCATGGCATTATTCATAAACTTCATATACAGTTGTGGCAAGCTACTACAATGCCACAATGAAAATAAGTTATATTTCTTAATAAGAGTGTCCAAAAAATCCCTATATAAGTTACAATTTTATTATTATAATCTAGATGTGATTCTAAAATGGCTCGGGGGCTTCAGGGGTGGGCAATCATTTTCTTCGGGTGGTCACATTGAGCCGTTTATCTAGTTATCTTTATTTATATATTTAATTTCAAATGATCTCTAGTAACATTGTGAGTTAATTAACGAGAGCTTTTGTGCAAGTTCTTGATTCTAGTTTTGACGAGAGACGGTGATGGAACATGGTTAAAGTAACAAAAACAAAGACTTTCCATAGAATATACACTTAATGATATAATTTATGAATGAATAAATATAAATAATTTAGTAATAACCGTGCCAGGCTTATCCTCTTCTTTCATGTGATAATAGTGGCGTGGAGCCTGGGGGTAGCTGGGCTCTTTGTGGCTCTGACCGGGTTGAACTGTGCTCGCGTCCGATAAAGGGCCACATGCTGAGAGTCTGTTCTCACATTGTTCCAGGGCAAAGGCGGCGGCTAATCCTCCGCTCGGACAATCCCCACACGCCTTATCATATCCAGACACGGCAGGAGCACAACTGTGGGCGAAGCGAGCCAACCGGGGGGAGGGGAAGTGACCATGTGACATTAACATGCTGAGCATCGATAGCAGACCTGGGAAAAATAAGGCCCAGGAGCCGAGTCCGGCCTGCCAAACTATTTAATCCGGCCCGTGGATCATTTTCCATAAAAGTATACTTTTTCCGGCATTTTCTGCGCGGCTTTGACGAATTTGCCTTTGCGGCGCATCCGCAAAGCGTTCACGGCACGTTCGCATCACGCCGCGCTATTGAGCAGCGGTGTGTTTGCGGCCAGCTCCTGTCGTGACTTCAATGAGGAAATTGATGCCTTACAGACGCCTGCTGTGTCTTACAGCTGTATCCTAAGGCTCGCACAGCAGCACACAAAGAAGGCCACAGGGCAGACTTCAGATTCGTGCCCGTGGTAGAAGCCTGGAGCACAACGCATGCTGACGTGTCGCACACCGAAACACGCTCTTCCGCCCAAAATATGACCCACTCTTCAGTGTGTGTGCACGCCGCGATCCTACTTTGTTTCTGGTCTAGCTACAGCTACATCCAGACTGGTGTAGTTGTTTTCTCTCATGTCACTAGTTGTTGCAAAAGAAACTGAAAAAACTACAATCGTGCATGGCTAAAACGATTTAAAAACACTGTTAAAATGGGTTTGTGCTAACGTTGTTAATCACGTGTTTAAATGACAGCACTAATGTTTATCCATATATTTTAAACTATTACTTGGAAAAGAAAACATTCCTAACTTCATAAAATGATAGAGTGAGGATTTATTATGAATAGATAGTTTGTTTTATTTTGTAGTATTGGTTGTCCAGTGTCCATCTTTGAGTTCCATTTGTAGTTCCTGTGTAGATTGCCTTCCCCGCCATAATGTGATTCACATTTGTCTCCATGTTCCTGGTTTGTTTTATCCCTAGATTTATCAGTTTGTTTTTTACCTCAGAATCAGAATCATTTTTATTACCATGTAAGTAACAGGAAATTGCTTGGGCTCGGTGCATCAGTCAGAAAAGAGAGGTAAAGAATAGAGTGAGGATTTGGGTTCTCTTTTAATTATTAAGCATTTTTTATCACTGTTGTTCATCTATTAAATGGGTCATTGTTGCTGCTGCTTTGGTTAATAAGATAGATCATTTCAGATATGTGCTTTGTGCAGACTTGGGGCTGGCACAAAGACGGAAGAGTCTTTGCTTCATTTTGCTTTAATTCAACAATTGTCTTCGTTCTCTAAAAAGCTGGTGCTGCTTCTGCTTCTGACATAATTCCTTTTATCCTACTCTCATAAAACCAGGACTCCTTCATGGATGAAACCGTACGCAGCGCAACACACATGAAACACAGTGACACAAAACGAGCAAAAAGTGCTGCCCCAGAAGCCACGCGAATGCACGCTCATGTGGCTTCTCGCGCAATTAGCAGTGCCGCCATGACAGCCCCGCGGCAGCTAATGAGATCTACTGGGATAGCGGCTTCAACCCAGTTCGATCCGCTTAGATAAGAAGGAGTATGGGAAAGCAAAGAGGTCATTGGCTAGAGGCATGTGTAGCCAATCATCTGAAATTCGGCAAAGCGGAAAAAGATCGGACGATATGGATGTGTGGACAATGCAAATGTGAGATATCGGAATGGAGATATCTCAAGGGGACATTTGATATCGTCGCACATCCGTCCGTCGTCAAACTGCATGAGATAAGATAGGCGGATCCGATCTCATTCCAACAAGGCTATATATAACGTTATATCATGTGAAGGCTGTTGTCTTTTTCCCTTTGCTTTGCTCGTCTTCTATTGGACGTGCAGAGACACATTTACGATCAATGGATTCAATATGCGACCGTTGATTCAGGCATTCAAGCATAAAATGAACAAATGCATCATAAACTTAATTGCAGCTTGCACTGTTGCCAGGTTCTAAAATTGCATCTCACAAAACTGAGCAGACAGAAAACAGAGGTGTGGACAGCCAGAGATTTGATTCCAATAACTATATTCAAGCCTTGGGAATGAGTTGTGACAAGTGGATCCATCTATCCATAGTTTCCAAGATATATTTTTCTTGGATTATGTTGAAAATGAAAATGTGCAACTTGGTAAATGGCAGAGTTCAGTCATGAGAGCTCAGACTTCTCTTGTATCAGTATACATGCAGACTCAGACCTCTCTTGTCTCAGTATACATCCAGGCTTAGACCTCTTGTGTCTCAGTATACATGCAGACCACTCTAGTATTAGTATACAGTACATGCAGACTCAGACCTCTCTTGTCTCAGTATACATGCAGGGATGAAATTAGATTGACGGATTAGATTTCAGAGCTGCAATTGCTAATTAAGATGGCTATCTGACATACAGTAAAAACATAGTCAGGAAACATAGCTCTGAAAGTCATTACTAATGTATGCATTGCACCAGCGTTTGTCTTTGGCTATTTTGCATCCAAAGACTAATGGCAAGGAAATGGAACAACCTTTGAATCCTAAAAAGGAACAGCCATGAATCACACATCCACTACCACACACAATCTTACACAGAGTCAAAGCCATTGGAGTGTATGGCATTTGCTTTTCGCAGCTCAAATCCAAAACAATGACAAACTTGCGGTGGATGGACTGTTTACATAATGCAATGATCAAACTAAATTAGTAGCTTTAATGCATCCAAATAGATAGGCAGGTAGATAGATAGATGGAGAGATATTGTTTTGATCCCCACCATTTGGTTTGCTCTAAATCAGTTTGAATTGAACTCTGCCAGTTACCCCGGACGGAGACTTCATGTTTACCTGCCGTCTGTCACTCTCTCTGTCTTTGTCTCTCTCTCTGTGTCTCTCTCTCTGTCTCTCTCTCTGTCTCTGTCTCTCTCTCTCTTTGTCTCCCTCTCTATCTGTCTGTCTCTCTCTCCGTCTCCTTTTCTCTGTCTTTCTCTATCTGTCTCTCTCTTGTTCGTTCGTTTGTTCGTTCGTTCTAATGCTGTGAATGGGCTCTACCCACAATGGCCTTATGTTACAATACCCAGCAGCTGCATGTTCTGCCTGTGCACGGCTCCCCACGTGTCTGAAGTGTACAGTGTTCTCCTGTGCTCAGGCTACACCGCACCTTCAGTGTTAATGGCTCATTTACAGCTATTAATGTCCACGCACTGCCTCAGCATGTCTGCGCTTCTATAGGACCGTCAGCGCTCATAACGAGCCTGTGTTTTTGCTCTCTCTTTGTAGTGGAAATACTAGAATATCTCCATCCACAAAGTGACGGTCTTCTGGGTTTTCTTTTGACAGAAATGTGATGATTGAAAGTGGAATGAAAGATACAGCTCTGACCTCCTTTCAGCTTGGGGACGTGTCTGTCAGTGTCCTATTTGTTTTATTTCATGCATTTTTGATGAAAAGTTTGGGATTTGGGGATTTTCAGGAAGAACAAAATCAAGTGTTTTTCTTTTTTTCTTAGACTTGATATCAAAAGCTTTACTGAACTTGAAGTTGGCTGAGTGAAGTTGTGGAAGTGACCTTTGAGCCATCTGCAATCTTCTTCGGTCCAATAACTTGTGCATTTCATACATTGAGGGAAGATGGGAGCAGATGGAGCTAAAGCCTAGAATGTAACAATGACACAGACCATTGTTACAGTAGAGGTTTGATTATGCTCAGGGAAGCTTCTGAAGATGGGCAGGTCTGGGATCACGTGGCAACAGAAGACATGTTTTATTGATTGGTTTATTGTTGGTTTTTTGTTGGTTTCGTATGGTGCTTTGGGTGATGGCGCTGTGACAATTAGAGCTCTGGCATGTACTGTCCGGTGCACACTGGGGTAGTCTTGGTTCACAGCATAAACGTTCACATGGTTTTATTCCTGGGGTCTCCAACATTTTTCTCTTTTAAACAACAGAAACAGCAGAGAGCCTCAAGTGGATGATTACTGACTTCTGCGTACTGTTGTAATGACCAGTATTAACGTTGCATAAAAAGTCTCATTCTTTTCTTGAATACAACACAATGCACTGAGAAATTGTATAATTGACTCTTTCACTGTATATGTGATTAATCTTCATCAGGTGAGCACATTCCCTTCCAGGTTCTCCAAAGGTCCTGGGTGGACGAAGACGACCCTGTTCGGCTCGTTCCTAACTGCCTGTTGTGTGTGTCCAGCGGAGGAGAAGCCCGTCATTACCAACGTGACGGTTAGGGATGTGTCCTGGGACAGCCTGGTGCTGTCGTGGTGGGCAGAGGACGGGGCCTTTGAGGGGTTCCTGGTGGAGCTGAACGATGCAGAGGCGGGTGCTGAGTGGCAGAACCACACAGTGTCTGGGAACGCCCGTAGCCTAAGCCTCTCAGGCCTCAGCCCAAACACCTGGTACAGGGCCAGTCTGTACGGCCTCCACAAGGGGGCGCTGTTAGAGCCCGTGTTTGCGGACACCATCACAGGTATCACAGGAGCTGTCCTCTGTCTCTGCTCTCCACGTCCACTGCAGTAGTCGTAGGGATGGGACGAGACAGGATGAGAAATCTTAGTTTGTGTTAACCCTTTAATGTTTCTTTTTTGGATTTTCTAAGATGTAGAAGCACTAATTACGAAATAATCAGTTATTTTCAACCACTGTTTATATATTATAGGCCTCTGCCAAATGGTTGAGATGCAGTTTGATAGTAAACGTGCCAAGTGGTAGAGATGTCACAATGAGGTAGATTATAAATAAAGATTACTTTATAATCTTTATTTATAATCAATATACTAATTTATTTAGTATATAAATAAAGATTACTCACTTACTTACTTACTAGATTTCAGTTCCAAGCTTCCAGTCAATGTAGTTGTCACAGATAAACAAGGAAGGACCCAAAAGCAGAACTGCCAAAATAATACAATTTAATAAATGCCGCAAGAGGACAGGAGCACAGGGTCTAATACACACAGGTGCAGCACATGAGGGCGGGGCAAATAATCAACAAGACAGACAGGAAGTAAAACTCACGTCAAAAGAACAAACATATATCAAAACAAAACCAGATAATTAACAGGAAGTCCACACCATGACAACAGTAACTCAAACAGTGATCCAGCAAATGGTTGAGGAAACATTAAAGGGTTAAATGGTAGAACTTCAAAGGCTTCACAGTTCATCAAAAATATGATGGAAAGCAACGTTCACGGCACAATATTGACCCAACTTTACATTTAACTATAGTTGTTTTTTGGGATTCCGGATTCTCAAAAGTTACCAGCATTTATTGAATCTGGTGAGATCCTATTCCACTCTTGTCCCATCTCGAGTAGTCAGCCTTTCTCTCACTGCTCTGGCCTTTCTGGGTTCAATACACGCTATATCTTTGGACATAACTCAGTGTTCCAAGACTCGTTTGTCATTTCTGCTGCAAGCTTTAGTCTGTCATTTTAAACTATGGGTGGATATTAATACAAACGCTTTTATTTCTGTATTTGAGAAAATGAATGGACATGACTTTTTCAACTTGAGTACATGTGATTGAGAAAAAAACCATCCTAATCCAAGTCTATTCCACTGTGTATCCTTTCATAACCTACTAAAACAGGCAAGTCAAACTCATTTTAGTGGTCACTAATAAGATTATTATTAACTCGAAGCATTGATGGAAATGAGCTATACTAAGGCATTTTATACAGACTCTTTTTTTCAGGAAAACAATTAAAAAAATGAATTCAACACATCAGTAGAAGTTAAATAGTTAATATAAAACAATGTGTACAGATTTTTTATTCAATCTAAACAATAACCACATTTTGTTTTCAGAAAAATCAACGAGTAAATAATACTGAAACTTATGTCACGTTAAAGTAATTTCAAAATACCTTCATAGGGTTAAAAAAAAATAAAAAATTTAGAATAAAAGCAAATCCCTTCTATTCTATCGGCCCCTGACCTAATTGAGTTTGACACTTCTGTACTAAAACATCAAACTTTTTACTGTAAATACATCCCTGATCTTAAAATGTGACTCTGCAGCTGACACATAGAAAACCAACACGTAATTTATCAAATACTTCACTCCTGGAGATGAAAGCCTCGTCATAATCTAATAGAAAATAGAAGAAGGCCAAAATATCTGCCTTCAGACACATTTCTTGATCCAAATCCGAGAAAGACTTTGCCAGGAGCCAAACTCAGTCCCGTCTTTGATGCATGGGGCCCAAACCCGCGTCAGTCGATCCATATTTATCCACAGCTACAGGTCTCGGGTGGAATCATTTTGACTAAATAACAGACTTTTGATAATAATATGTAAAATAGTCTTTTAAGTTTTTATCTGGGCGTCTCTGGTCGTCCTGCTGCCCTTGTGTCCCAGATATGGATGAATTAATCTGTGTAATGTATGTTTCCTGATAAAAACACACTTCAGTTTAGTTAATCAGCTTGTAATTGGTATTTATGATGCACTAAATAGTCCTTATTCTACATGGCCTTTTGCAACATCATACAGTATAACCGCAAGTGTAACGCGACAATTATCTATAAGGACAGATCCGTCAGCACCGTGTGGAGAGAATGGAAAGATATCTTGACCTTAGTCTGTAAAATGTACATAAAGATTACTTACTTTCCAAGTTTGGAACACAAAAAATGTATATATGTTAAGTACTTACAAATCCCTAAACTAATATTGACTGCTCTGGGAGTTCTCCCGTTTTATTATCTATCATTATTATTATTATTATTATTTCTGATTTTGACTTTTACTCACTTTAGTTGAAAATACACTTAGATTTCCAAATCACTTTTTAATGAATTCTGGTGATTAATTCCAGTTGAACCTTCCCCTCACTCGGTCCCGTTCTGCTGGTGCCGGAGCAGCTGGTGTGTAGTGAGAGGACCATAATGCAGGAAAGTGTGGTGTTTAAAGGGGACGCTTCAGGTGTGCTGCCTCTCACACAATCATAGTCTTTAGCTTGGATTACAGAGCACAGGGACGAGGGAAGAAGAGAAACCCCACATACCTGCACTCTCCATCATTTACATCAGATGACAGGCATTTGGGCCCAACTCAGCAAGGAGAATGTTTGTTCTGCCGAGACTTTTTTGGTGGGTATTGATTCTAAACAGCAGCCTGGTATTCTCCACTCATGGGATAAGTGAAAAGTGAAGCAACAGATATAGATGTATTTGCATTTGTGTTTAGCTCCCTCCACACTGTTCTGGGATCAATCTTTTCCACTTCTAAATTAGTTTTGGGAATGTCCATCTTTTGCAAAAGTATGTCTTCAGTTACATTGCACCCCATAAGATTTAGAGCATGGTGTCAAACACGAGGCCCCCAGGCCATTTGCGGTCCGCAAAAAGGTACTTTGTGGCCCCCTAATGGACATTTAACTTTAATGTCAGTGCGGCCTCCACTGAGAGTCTTGGATAGTATGGCATGTTATATGTTATGTTTTAAAGCTAATTTTATCAAGAAAACAACTCTCTTGTATCTCTCTGGTCCATCTTTAATCCCTCTCTCTGATCTCTCTTTCTGGTCTCTCTCTCTAATCTCTCTCTAGTCTCTCTCTCCTAAGTAGTTATTTTACCATAAACATTGAACCCTGAACTCTACGTTGTTCATAGAAACAAATGATATCAAACTCATATTCAATAAAAGTTAAAACACTCATGAATATAATGTTACAGACACAAACAATGAAATACACACAACCCCTTGGTAAAAAAATGAAAATCTGTCGTTCGAAATGTAGCTGTATATTATATTTATCCAGGAGCTAAACCACTCAGCTCCTGTGGCCTCACCACCTGCAGGAGGATCAGTGAGGGGCTGGTGCTCTGTGGACTGGGTGCAGCTCTGACTGCCACCCCCCCAACCCAGAAATGGATTAAGGGGAAGAAAATGGATGGATGGATGGAGCTAAACTGTGTGTGCATAGATCCGTTTGCTACAAAGTTACTATATTTTGCACACACACAAACACATGATAAACATACTCCTTAATGCGGCCCAGCTTTGCCCAGACCATAAATATTAACAAAAGTAGTCACGCCTATTTCCGCCGTTGAAACTAATGTGCCACCACTTTCGCCGTCAATGGGCAGTTTCGAAATGGGGGCTGGAAAATGTGAAAATGTGAAAATTCCACAGCGACTAAACTAGACTAGTCCAAAAACATAAACTCCCCTCAGCATTGACACACATTTGGAATGCAGCTTTGGACCAAGAGCCGACTTTTCAATCATCCTGTAAAGATGTTTTCGATAGGAAAGAAGATGCTATACGTTAGCATTGGCTAATTCTTATTCCGGGTCTACCCCCATCGGCCGGGGTAGACCCGGGGTAGGGGACCCGCCCCCACTGGCCTAGACTTGTCCTCGACTCTGTGTTGGTGAGTCGGTGATCTGTAAAGTCCTCCGAGATAACATACTGCTGTGATTTAGGCTACTGCAGTACAAAATTAAATTGAATTGAATTGAAGTGAAGAGAGGTGACGTATTGTAACAATCAGTGCAGAAATGGTGATGCTCTGTGTAATTGTGTCTTGGATTCTAGAAAAAACTCAAACTGACATGAATCACTTATGGTTTCAGGGTCACTGTTGTATGTAATGTAATGTTTATTTATAGAGCACATTTGTTATTGACCAAGATCAACCAAAGCGCTTTACAAAGTTCAGAGTTCAGAGATTTTTTCCATTCTCTTTCCACATCCATATTGGAAGCGGGACATCCATTCACTTATACATTACATTCAGACTTTTTTTTGCAGTATTCCTTAGGAAATGTTGATAGGAAATAGACCCCTGTGTGGGGCTCGGAGTCCAGCGAGGAGGGAGCGACAGGCGCATTTCCAGCCCCCCTCCAGTCCACTGTAACAAGGCGTCTTTGTGAACCGTCTCTGTGCCGCGGGGTCCTGGTGGTGGGAGGAGAAGGCTCCAAGGGGCACAGCGGTGTTAAAATCAGTGATTACGTTTGGCTGCGTCCCTCCTCTTTCTCCTGTGGGCCATTGCTGACCGGCTAAAGCGCCCGGCAGCTAATGGAGAGTGACAGCTCCCCGGGATTTGGGTGCATTCGTGTTTCCACCACTTCTTCTCAACAACAAATGCACAAAAAGCTGTCTCGAGGCAAGAGCCAGGATTTACCGAGACTGTGGGTCTGGTGTTTTAATGAGCCGTGAGTTTAGCAGCGCTCAAAGCCTTTCTGCTCAGCAAGTAACAAATCAGGAGAATTAGACTGATTCTGATTCATGGCAAAACAAACTATTTATTAGTTAATACTTGAATGTAATTAACATGTTTTCTAACATACAAACAAAAAGAAAGATTTTGCACCCACTTTTCTAACTGTGCATGCTCCAATAGGGGGTATGTCTGACCAAAAACCTGTGCAGTCCAGAACCTGATGGAGACTTTTGCTCCATGCTTCATGATTCTTGAGTCTGTAAAGTTTAACGTGACGATCAGTAGCAGCAGCCTTCTCTTCTAATTCGAACTGTGCCAAGAAGTGAAAGATTAAAAAACTTAAGGGAAGCATTTTTGAGGAGTTAGAGTGTTTGTTCCTCCTTCACTCATGTGTCCTCGCCCTTCACCCGGATTGACTTCAATAGTATGCATAGTTGCATTCATCACCTCCAGACTCGACTACTGCAACAGCCTCCTCTAAGGATTTCCCACCTCTCATCTCCAAAAACTGCAATACATCCAGAACTCTGCTGTCTCCTCACCCACACCCAGTCCAGAGATCCATCACCCCCGTCCTCCAGCGGCTCCCCGTTCAATATTGCATCCAATACAAGCTCCTTCTCCTCACCTAAAAGTTCCTCCAGACCTACTTAAATTTGAAAAGAATAATTTCATAAAAATAAAAATTTAGAAGACCAAAAAGGTAGATGTAATTAGTAATTACACGTCCAAAATCAAAAGCAGTCCAGGATACTCCACGGAGAAGTCTGCAGATATAATAAGATTTTTGAGCAGAAAAGAGTCGTTCTGCTCAAGCAAAACTACAAACTGAAGGAACCGACGTCAAGGTGAATGATAATCTCACCAAACATAATGTGAACTTTGCTAACAGCTCGTTACATGAGGAAACAGGAAAATATGCACAAATTGTATTTTTTTGTAGTAGTTAAATTGGGACTCCAGAAGAAGCCAAAGTCCATGTCACCTGGAGCATGGACGAGCTCGATTGTTCAATTCAATTCACTTTCATATCGCCTTAAATCACAGCTATCTCTGAGGACTTTACAAAGCGATTCACCAACACAGATCAGAGAATCAAACAGTTCAAACACAGAAAAGGCAATGATAAAAAACACATAGAGACATTGGTCCATAAGGGGCTGAGACCAATGTCCATAAATCTTGTTGAATGTTGAGAGTCCTGGATCATCACCACAGTCCATAGACCCGTCAGAGGAACAACTCAAAAACCCAGTGGGAAAATGTGAGAAACCTCGGGTAGGTCCACATTAAAGGAGAGAGCCGCTCCCACAGACAGACGGGTTGTCTGTGGGACATCCAGGACTCAGGCTGTAGAACGAGGACAGAGGCCGATGCAGGACTGAGCGCTGTCAAAAGCCACGCAAACATTATTGACAAAAACAAAATTGGAAAGAACATTGTTTTTGGCACACAAATATGTGCCAAAAAAAAATTCTCAAAGAAAATTGCACTATTTTGTTAAATGCTTTATATTCATTGGTTTCACCTATGGGTGTATTATATTATCTGGACAGGGTTTTGCTAGCTTGGGCCTGGCCTCGCCGTCTTAGTGAACAAAAAAGGCTCGTTCTCAGCTGCCATAGAACCTAGATGTTTCTCAAAGGTCATGCTTAGTGGAGATTTTAGTGTCTCTCATCCTGAATTATTTTTTTTCTTTTAAAATCAATCGCTTTTCTTTATATTGACACAATTGTGCAAAAACAAGCTCAGCTCATTCTCGTTCCTACTCTGAGATGCTCCAACACTTTAGGACATTTTTATTTTCAATCGCATTCATAGTCAATAAAAAAAAATAGTATGTTTGTTTTTCAACTTTAATTAATAAGAGCAGAACACTTCCAGACATTTACAAAACTAATCTAGAGGCAAATCCTTTATTTTAAAACATAGAAAAAAGTTTGAGAAGGTATCATAGTTTACTGGTTTTGAAACGAGGCATTTAAAAAAGTTGGGGGACGTGTGTTTCAGTGCGGACAGGGGTCACGTATAACACATTAATTAACTACCTCAAACAAACATATTGATGCTTTAATCAACTTATAAGAAAGTTTCAAATAAGGCCGCACATCCTTGTAGTTTGAGCTAGCGTGCTGGATTAAAAAAATGTAAGACGTAAAAGCAGTGGAAAAAATCCGCACAGCTGTGTAGCTCCCAATCAGTGTATTTTATTTAATCAACTTATAGACATACAAACTCATAGATCAATATTTAGATGTTTTTCAGAGGCATTTAAAGCACAATTTAACACAATTAAATCCCCTTATTACACGCTCCATTGATTTGAATGTAATTTCAAAACGTTCTAACGCTCATTATTTCTTGATAACTGACCTCTCAAAACAATAATGACCGCTGCCCTTTGGTAACGCACCCTCTGCTTGTAATTCAGGTGTGTAGATTACTCCGCAAGTAGTCCGGCCACTTCGTCGCAACTACTGTCGCTATTGGAGCTAGCCACGCTCAATAAACGCAAACACTAATCAATCAACACATTTAAATGTTAATCGGAGAATACATATACATTCTTAACACACGTACACGGAGGTTTTCAGAATGATCTGTGCAGTGTAGGAGGCGCCTGTGTCACAGGTTAAAAAGTGTCTGTTGAGGGGGTGTGATCAATAAAACAGGAAGAGGATAAAAAGGGGATAACATTTAATAAAATATTTACAAAAGGTCCATTAAAATCATGATAAAACCCGTAGTCCGCTGGGCACCGGTGTCCTCCCTGGCCTCGGTTCCCTCCAGGCCCTTCTCCGTCCCGGGACCGGGCTGCAGTCCCGCCAGCCCCTTGCAGACACGGGTCGCCACCGGGCACCCGCGGGGAAGAGCCGGCACATCCCGGTCTTCGGTGGGCATAGCCCGGGCGCGCACGCGCCAGTGCGCTATCAATGCGCGCCCCCTCACCGGTGCCGCTCTGCCCGCTGGCCTCAGTGCCCCGTGGTCTCTGGCTGGCGGTGCTCGTCCTTGGCCCGGTCCCGTGTCCTCATCCTCTCCCCTGGCTCTCGTCTGGCTCTCCTCTGCTCTCTTCCTGTTCTTCTCCCTCCTGTCCTGCAGTGCCCGCCCCCAATTAAAAGGTCTTGATTAAAACAGGTGCGGGTGATTAGGGGAAGTGTCCAAGGAACTGTGATTAAAATCCATGCATTAAAAATATAAAAACACAAAACACATCACACAAATAAAAGCAGTTAAAAGTCCTTATTAAAAGTTCACTTTCCCACACCTGTAGCGAAAGCATATCAATTACATACTGTATGTTGCGAAACAAAGTTACAGTAGATTGCGGAAAAATACCTGCAGCTTGCTCAGTTCTGACTTTCCCCACGACAACACACCCACCGGTGCAAAGAGCGCGCTTATTTATTTCAGGAAGTGTTGCCACGGGGACCATGGGAACTCTCGTTTGAGGAGTAGACCATTACCGCGAGATTCTTTACAAGAGACGGCAAAAAATAACAACTGGAGAGGTGCGGAGAACGATACAAATGACCCGGGTTACATAATGTTTTCGTGACAAAAATACTGGTTTAATGCGAGAAAAAGCTATTGCGATAAACCCTGAAGTAGGTTCCGGGACATTTTAGGAACATTTGCAGAGAATCGAGTTATGGATTTAGCTTGAGTTTATGTATGGGTCACTCACCGCTAATGTTCAGAATTCTTTGTTCAGTTTTCATGCAGTTCGAGAGACCTTCAGGGCAAAGCTTCGCCCTGTCAGTATTTATTTTCCGATAATAACCTGCTTACTATACATTATCCCTTACTTATAATCAAATATGTATTTTGATAAAACACTTTGAAACCAGGGCGACAGTAGGGCGACAGTACAAAATGAATGGATGGCTGGACTTTGAAACCAGCCTGTCCTTACTCAACATTGATCTCATTACAACATTTAATTTCTGTACAGGCTTCATTCATTTATAAAGATAAGATAGACTTTATTGATCTCACACTGGAGAAATTTTACAAACTACAGTCACATGTATTCCCATCTTTTACATCCTCACAGTCTGCTTTCAAACTGCTGACTTGGTTCCAACTTTTATTCACATTAAAGTTGTCTGTATGCGTCTGGCCTTGTGTCCATCTGTGCTGTTATCGTGGAACTCCAGACCAATTAGCTCTCTCCTCCAGCTGTAGCTAGCCCCCCCATCCCCCCCCCCCCACACACACACGCACACACCAGTGCCCCCCAGCCACCCCCCCTTCCTCCATTGCTGCCATTATTAGCCGAGCTTAATGACGGCTTGTAGCTACAGCGCATCTGTATGGCTGTGTGTGACGCAAGACTACATGTGAGAACTATTCTGAGACGTCCAGATGGTGTGTGCGTGTGTGTGTGTGTGTGTGTGTGTGTGTGTGTGTGTGTGTGTGTGTGTGTGTGCGTGTGTGTGTATGTGTGTGTGTGCGTGTGTGTGTATGTGTCCTATCTCAGAGGCAGTAGGAATAGATGGTTAGGATGAAGATTGGATTTACCGGGGAGAACAATAGCTGGAGAGAACAAGGAGATATAGACAAAAGCTTTCATGGAAAATTCAATTTAGTTCATTTTATTTTTGTATCGCCCTAAATCCCAACAGTATTTATCTCAGAGGACTTTACGAAACTGTTGATGTTGCCAACACAGATCAGAGAATCAAACTGTTCAATCACAGGAACTAAAAGGAGGCAAAGTTCTAGTTAGTGTTTTTTGTGTGTATCATGACAATAATTTCATCAATGATAATTTTTGTAGAATCTGAGATCACAAAAGGTAATGTCAGAACAAGTTTAGCCACAGAATTGAGCAGAATAGAGGTAATTGTTTGACAATGTTACTATGTAATAATTACCTATATACACGTATATAAGCTCAGTGTGTGTGTGTTCGTGTATCTGTATGTGTGTGTCTGTCTGTTTTTCTGTGTGTGTGTGTGTCTATCTGTATGTGTGTATGTGTCCATGCGTTCATATGTGTGTGTGTGAGTGTGTCTGTCTGCCTGTCTGTGAGCGTGTGTGTCCGTCCGTGCGTCTGTGTGTGGTGTGTGTCTGTCAGTCTGCCTGTCCGTGCATCTGTGTGTGTCCGTGCATCTGTGTGTGTCCGTGCGTCTGTATGTGTGTCTGTGTGTGTCTATCTCTGTGTGTGTCTGTGCGTGTGTTTGTGTGTCTATCTGTATGTGTGTCTGTGTCCATGTGTTTGTGTGTGTCTACCTGTCTGTGTGTGTTTGTGTCCGTCCGTGAGTCTGTGTGTGTCTGTCAGTCTGCCTGTCTGTGTGTGCGTCCATGCATCTGTATGTGTCCATGCGTCGGTGTGTGTGTGTGACTATCTGTATGTGTGTGTGCAACCCACTCTAATACTCTAACATGTCTTTCCCACCTTTACATTGGAACATCTTAAACCTTCTTCTTCAAACTTCATCCTCAGTATTTCCCATTTTCCCTTTTTTAATCAAACCTCCACAAACTCCAGAGAACTGACTTTTTATCTCACTCAGAGACTGAACCTGAAGTCCGCAACCTCCAAGTCTCCGCCGTCACCACCGACAGCTTTAGCGTGTTGTGGGAGGCCGAGGACTACGCCTTCGATACCTTTGTCATTATGCTCAGCCACAGCGCCGCCTCCACGCCACCTCAGGAACTGGTGCTGAGCGGGGACGAGCGGAAAGCGGACTTTAACTACCTGAACCAAGACGCAGAGTATAAAGTTGAAATCTTTGGACTGATAGCACAAAAGCGATCCAAGTCTGTGACGGCGCAGGTCCGAACAGGTATTTTGAGGGTCGGTGAAGTCTTGGTGGTGGTGGGCTCCGTGGGTGTTGCTAACAGTTGTGGTGTCTCCAGGTGGTTTTTCTACTAACAGTAGCTGAAAGATAGTGTCATTGTCCAAACTGTATATCGCCAGCTTTTTGTTTGACTTTTGTAGAAATGTGTTTCGATAATCGGCTTCTTTGTCCTGTGTTCCATGTCTATATGTGGTGTTTTATGACAATGTGGTCCAGTGGTTCTCAAACATCCAAGCGTCCTGGCTGTAGTCTAGGGATTCAGCGAAAATGAAGGTTTGGTAATTATACATATTTCTTAAAGTAGCAATATGTACGATTTTCATGTCAAGTCATCATTAAATGGCCCTTATATTTCAAAAGAACTAAACAGAACTAAAAAAGGTCTTGTTAGGATTCCAAAATCATTAATGACAAAACAAGGATTTCTATCTTTGTGGAAAAGGTGTTGGTTATAGATTTGTTGTTGACAAACTCTTGTCTATTCAGCTGTTATGGTCCCAGCTGGGTTCGTCTGCATATCTGGCAACCTGAGTCAGAGAGAGTTGGAGAGGCTGCAGTACCACTTTTGGCCAGATGTGTACATACTGCTCCTTTAAATCTCATAATTTACAGTATTATCTTAATCATTATTATGTAGTATTTGTACAGAGTCTTTGGACAGTCTTGGTCCTCCGTACTCTGTGAATATAACGTCTGAGGCGGCTGTTGTGGTGTAACCTCGGACTGAAATGACTGATGAGGTTCACCACCAGCGGGTCCCCATTACACATCGTCACGGACCATTGGCTTCTATAAGTATTCCATTATACTGTGCTCATTTCACCCTTTCAGACTGTTCCTGAAGCGTTTGAAGACACCAGAGAGAACACTGAACACTTCCATTGGACACATTCTTATCATGACATTTGCCAAAAACTCTCAATAGAAATGTTTGTTTATTTGTAGAAATAAGTTTGACATAAAAAGAGAGACACAAGGACTCTACCGACTCCCGCAAGACCCCACTTTGCGCCCCCCCGACCCAGAGGGAATTTAAAGATCACCATGTAACTTTTCAAATCGAAGCAAAATATTTGGATGCCACACTCATACGGCAGCACTGAATTTCCCCAACTGTGGGACAAATATCTTTAGATTGAACACATTATAATACAAAGGTAGGGAAGACAAACAAAATCAGTTACAGCTGCTGGAATATGGCCTTGTATATATATCTACGTTGGATTAACAGACTCCTTACGCGATACGCTTAAAATACCTAATAATAAAAGAATCGTCAAAGCAATTTTATCTGGCAGTCATATAACAAGTTTTTATCCATCCATCTTCAATATAATCAATATCTGGGCTGGTCCTCGCAAGATCCTCATAGACTTTTCTTCACAATTTCCCAAGATCATACATTATTCAATTACATTTATTTTTGTACAGCCCGATACAAAAATACTGTTGTGAAAACAGTAGTTAATTCAGAGGACTTCAAAAAGCTGTCAATTCGCTAACACAGATTAGAGAAAGGAAATACAATGATAAAAGACACATAGAGCCATTGTCCATTGTCCATAAGAGGCAGATAAATATAAATATCGTTGAATGTCGATTATCCCGGATCATTAACACTGATCTTGGACCCTCCTGTATCGACAAGGACCAACTCTGAAAACCCAGAAAGAGAAAAGTGAGAAACCCCGGGGAGGCCCATAAGCAGCTATGAATAAATCAGTATCTTTCGTATACGCCTTAATGGTAAATACTATCATCAAAGCATCAGTCACTTCCGTCACTCTGTCTCTTGGATCACCGTCGTCACTTACCGCTGTCTCTTCTCTATGTTCTTTTCTGGAGCCCTTTCACTGCAGACGGGTGCTGATTGGACGCCCCTGTGGCCTGTGGCTTTAAGATGCATTTCCACTTTTGTGTTTGTCTAAAACGGGGGCAAGTATACTTCCTTCGGGACGGTCACGCAAAGACATTATGGTCCCATGTGAAGGGTCTCGTGCCCTCAGTGCCCTGGCTTTGTCCCGTGTGTGTCCATGTTGTAAAACCTCTGCTGCTGCTCTGCTGCTTCTGAATGGGGCCAAGAATACGGGTCTTTTCCACGGTCATGTGAAGGAAACGATGAGTAGTTGGTCATTTCTTGATGTTCAGTGACATATATCGGGAAGATGCGGGTGGATGACTGCTTACTTTTACTGAAAATTGATAGAATGGTTGGCGAGAGAGGGTTTTATCTACACTGTAAATGTAATGTAACAGTAATCCAATGTAACAGTAATCCAAACCTGCGTCTTCCTTTAGCCCTTGTGCTAACCTTGAGTCAAATTTACTATATCCAACTTTTTCGAACCAAGTTATTCGTCTGTTATATTGATATATGTAAAAAAAAATATGTATTGTGCAGGTTCGAAATAAATAAATAAATTATAAAATACCCTAAATAAACCATTTTTGAGTTGAATTTGTATATTTCCTTCCTTGAGTCATTTAGACCCTAATGTAGGTATTTTTCTTCTACTTTCCATTATCTGTGGTGGGTAATTTTGAGCCGAGGTTAGCACAAGTGTTTATAGCCAATAGTATAATAACAATCTTTCCTTCTGATTTATATGTTCTGTCTTCCTCGCCTTGATCTCGCCTCCCGATCGCCTTCGCTGTATCATATATTGTCTCACTCCCATGGGTTCTCTCTGGCCCTTCTCCTCTCTCTCTTCTGCAGACCTGGGAGCTCCAAACGGCCTCCGCTTCTCTGATGTGACTGACACCTCGGCCATAGTGCATTGGGTGGTGCCCCGAGCGCGAGTGGACAGCTACAGGGTCACTTATCTTCCTGCACACGGAGGTAAGACAATGAGCCACTGGGACATGATGTGTGTTTGTGTGAACAAGGAGGATTGGAGCCCAATACGTATTTGCTTCCTCCAGGACTTTTTTCCAAATTTAATTTTCAAATCAAACGGATGTATCTTGTTTTGTTTTGTCTATATAAAATATTAGTTTTATATAATCACTTTCTGACTTAGTAAAGAGAGAACAGAGAACACTTCTATTGGACAAATACTTTGCCAAAAACTCTCAATAGATTTTATTCTTAGATAATTGGTTGTTTATTTGTGGAAATAAGCCTGTCATAAAAATTGCTTTAGTGACATTTGCGTGCAGAAAGGAAGAAGTACTATTCTCTTCTTGAAACAAACCATAATGCTTTCATATAGGTTCTATAGGAGAGACACCAAGCTGCAAAGCATGGTGGGATTTGCACAAACCTACTCACTTACTAAAAGAATCAGACCCTCCAAGGCCAATGACATGTTACTATACAAAGATAGATAAATATGAATTTGTTTTTCAATACACCAGAGTGTGTCACAGGTGCATCTGTACTTAGTGTATTAGAGTATTTATACTTCTTCTTTATTAAGCTGTAATAAATGAAGCTGTAATTGTGTACGTTTTCTATTTTAAAGTTTAGGCTTGTGCTATACTTAATAGTCACTTATTTTGTGTAGTGTGCTCCTCATTCCTACTGTTTTGGAACTTGTTAAGTAGGGGAGAAACTGAAAGCAGAAATATGTTTGTTGAAATATCACTCATGGGTTTTCTTAGATAATAACATCGCACCTTCAGGTCACACTTACAGGTCAGCTCTTGTACATTTAAACTCCCTGGAGTCTGAATCATGTATTCCTTAGACTTTACTGCGCCTGTTCTGCATCAGAGTATGTTTATGTGACCAGCAAGAGAAAACAAGAGTGTACAGCTATGAAAATTCCCAATCCATACATTTGTTTGGAATGACACAATGTTCTTTTCAGCTTCTGCAGCTTTTCTGCTGTTGCTATAGTCTCACACTGCCCCCCAGTGGCCGACTGGAGACCTCTCAAATCTAGCTGTGTGTAAGTTTAGAGGGCCGGCATTTAAAGATTGACATTTGGATGTCAGATTTGTGATGAAATGTTAAAATTGATGGTGTGTTGCGTGTGTTACAGGGAACACAAAGTCCCTGACCGTAGACGGCTTCGACTCTCACTGCGGTCTGTCCAACCTGACCCCAGGCGTCACCTACGAGGTCTCTGTGGTGGCTGTCAAAGGGGAGAGAGAGAGCGAGCCGGGGGCCGGCACCGTGACCACAGGTGAGATCAGTACTACAGCACTGTTATATAATGACAATGATATGTATCCACCTCTACTACTGCGACTACTACTACTACTGCAACTACTACTACTACTACTGCGACTACTACTACTACTGCAACTACTACTACTACTACTGCGACTACTACTACTACTGCAACTACTACTACTACTACTGCGACTACTACTACTAGTACTACTGCGACTACTACTACTACTACTACTAGTACTACTACTACTACTACTACTACTACTACTACTACTACTACTACTGCTACTACTAGTACTACTGCTACTACTACTACTACTACTACTACTAATACTACTACTAATACTACTACTACTACTACTACTGCTACTACTAGTACTACTACTAATATTACTACTACTATTAATACTGCTACTACTAAAACTACTACTAATACTACTACTACTACTGCTACTACTACTACTAATACTGCTACTACTACAACTACTACTACTACTACTAATACTGCTACTACTACTAATACTGCTACTACTACTAATACTGCTACTACTACTACTACTGGGGGTGCTGCTACTACTACTTTTAAAAGTACTCTGTGTATACTGCTCGTAGTACAAGCAACTTGCTACTGTTAATTCTTTTCCAACAATCATCAACATCAGTTGCTTTTACTTCTACTTCTACAACTACTATGACTATCAGAAATGATATGATCTAATACTGCAGCTAAATCTGCCACTATTACTTTATCAGTTCAACGAAATAACAATAAATACTGCTTCTGCTGCTACAGAACGTTCTATTTACACTTTCAATTGAATGAGTATAAATGAATCCCATATACTACACATGTTACTACGGTTACGGCTCGGCGGGTGTGTGGAGACGTAAGAGTAGTTTGAGAACAGCCTGCAGCCCTGTCCTGTGTGGCTCACTGAGTGTGTGTCTTGCAGCTCTGGATAAACCCAGTGGTCTGAACGCAGTGAACATCACAGACTCGGAGGCTCTGCTGCTATGGCAACCAGCCATCGCCACCGTGGATGGTTACGTCATCACCTACAGCGCCGACTCAGGTACGGGCAGAGAACTGTAACAGAATAATCCTGAGGTTTGGACAGAAACAC
The DNA here is from genome assembly GCA_964034765.1 of Knipowitschia caucasica. Classification (NCBI taxonomy): domain Eukaryota; kingdom Metazoa; phylum Chordata; class Actinopteri; order Gobiiformes; family Gobiidae; genus Knipowitschia; species Knipowitschia caucasica. The sequence continues at coordinate 11,984,402 of OZ035831.1, forward strand.
CTAAAAAAGTACAAATGTAAGGAAATAATTTCTCTAAAGCAGATTTTTATTGAAATACTATCTGATAGAACAGATGGAAAGTAGTCCCTAGCTGTGTGTAGGGAGGTTTGTTTGTGTGTGTGTGTGTGTGTGTGTGTGTGTATGTTTGCCAGTGTGTATGTGTGTTTGTGTGCCTATATCTTAACATTTACAGTCCATTGTGTGTGTGTGTGTGTGTGTGTATCTTAACATTCACAGTCTGTTGTGTGTGTGTGTATGTTTGCCAGTGTGTATGTGTGTGTATCTTAACATTTACAGTGTGTTGTGTGTGTGTGTGTGTGTGCAGTTGCCCCGGTGATGGAGCGCGTCTCTGGAAACGTGGTAGAGTTTGAGATGACGTCTCTAACTCCCGCCACTCACTACACTGTGAAGGTTTACGCCGTCAGAGACACGGCCAAGAGCGCCGCCACCACCACCGACTTCACCACAGGTCTGACCCCCGACCCTTCTGCACTAATGATGATAATGATAATACATTTTGTTTATTTTGCACCTTACATTTCCATAAAACCTCAAACTGTCACGGACAATTCTGTTTTCTGCTTTTGAATATTGAAATAGATTTGATTGTTTTTACCGGGTTACAAGAAAAAAAAATCTACCAAGAGCTCTTTTTACCGTATTCAACTTAAAGCTTGGCGACCTAACTTTAATTTTTTCTGCTCCAACAGAAAGTTCTGTAAATGTAAACAAATCAGATCACCACATAATGCCACAACGAGGCAGCTGCGACTGTAAAGTGCCAAACTGCCCTTGTGTCCTTAGGCAAGACACTTCACCCACATGGCCTAGAATGAGTCTGGTGTGTGTGTGAATGGTTGGTGGTGGGAGGGGCCGATGGCACATACTGGTTGCCTGCAGATGTGGCCACAGCAGTAGTTTATCACCACCGTGTTTGGAGTGAATGAATAATGACATGTAAAGCGTCTTTGAGTGTCTAAAAAAGCGCTTTATAAAACCGGTGTATTATTATTATGCTCTCTTCATATGAGTCACATATGATGATTTGGGCTGAGGCAGGTTCTCTTTTTCACTTTTATGTCTGAAAAACTAATGTAAACATGTGACAGAGACTGTGAAAACTATTGATGGCACCAGGACTTTTTGAGAAGAACTAGAGATAAAAGGAACCTCCGCTTTAAGAATGATTTCTCTGTAAAGCTTTGACTGATGCAGATGTGTGTCTCAGACGTGGACGCGCCTCAGGACCTTCAGACCAGTAACGTTCAGACGGAGACAGCGCTGCTCACGTGGAGACCGCCGCGCGCCGACATCACCGGATACATCCTGACCTTTGTGTCCGAGGCCGACGGCTCCATGCGGGTGGGTTCTCCTCCTCATGCTCCTCCTGTGCTCTCCTCATGCTCTCCATCTGTGCTCATCATGCTCCTCATGATCCTCCCGTACTTCTCATGCTCTCCTCATTCACTTCTCATGCTCCTCCTGCTCCTCCTGTGCTCCTCTTATGCCCCTCCTGCTCTCCTCCCATGCCCCTCCTGCTCTCCTCCCATGCCCCTCCTGCTCTCCTCCTATGTCCCTCCTGCTCTCCTCTTGTGCTCCTCACGCTCCACACGATCTCCTCATCCTCCTCTTGCTCCTCCTACACTCGTCCTCCTGCTACTCCTGTGTGTGTCGAGAGACCTAAGGTGTGTGTGTTTGCAGGAGGTGGTGCTGAGTCCCACTGCGGTCTCCTATAACATGGCGCAGCTGAGCGCCTCCACAGTTTACTCTGTGAAGCTTCAGGCCATCGCTGGCCCCAAGAGGAGCAAGGTCATCACCACCGGCTTCACCACCAGTGAGACCACTTTCCTAACACTGTCTTTATGTTGCTTCCTCTTTTACATTTGGATATTGCCAAATAAGCTACTGTTGTATACATAACATAAAAATCTAGGTATAACAGTAATTATTATGAAAATGTTTTCACCTGAGAGGGTTTCACTTTTAAAGACCGTTGCATCAGTTTCAGTCTTTATGGCCACATCCAGGATTGAACTTTAGTGTAAAGATGCTACATGTGGATCTCATATATCAGAACAGAACAGTATGCACCACAAGATGAAGATCAGCCATTTAAAATCTACCGGGCGGCATAGTGACTGAGTGGTTAGCACTCTCGTTTCTCAATAAGAAGGTCCTAGGTTCTCGCTCTCGTCAGCCCAAAACATGATCCATTCATATTTTTGCTGCGGCTTTAAGTCATAATACATATTCATGTTTTTATGATAATGAAAAATCTTTATTTGTACAGCGCTTTCCAAAAACAGTGTTTCAAAGCGCTAAAGCAGAAAAAACAGTCAAAAATATTCAATAAAACAGTCATAAGAATATAAAGATCTCAAAAATACGCAAAGGAGAAGAAAGCAGACAGACAACAAGACAAAACAAAGACAATGTGGAAAAGTGAAATACATGTAGAGTTTAAAACAGACAGTTATGGGAAAACCATCAATAAAAGTGTGTTTTAAGTGATTTAAAGGATGTACATGTGATTGCTTCTGCAGCCGGCGTCCTGTATAGACATCCCAAAGACTGCTCCCAGGCGCTGCTGAACGGGGACACGTCCTCCGGCCTTTACACCATCTTCGTGGGCGGAGACGAGAGCCAGCCACTGCAGGTTTACTGCGACATGGGCTCAGACGGCGGCGGGTGGATCGTGAGTGAACCACCTCCACAACTCACAGAATAATCTCGACTCAAGTTTTTGTTCATGGAGTGAATTGTTTGTGGTGCAGGTGTTCTTGAGGCGGCAGAGCGGGAAAGTGGAGTTCTTCCGGAACTGGAAGAATTACACCGGCGGCTTCGGAGACATGAATGATGAGTTCTGGCTGGGTGTGTTTTCATATTTAAAAGTACAAATTATGAAAAAAATTGTCAAAATGCAGTTATACAGTGATAGATTTTCATGTTAAGTCATCATTAAAGGGCCCTAATCTGTCAAATAGCATGAATAAATTATGCTCTTTTCCAATACTTCTTTAAGTAATAGCAGTTGTTCAGAGATATTCAATTTCAAAATAAGTTTTACAGCCCCGAAATCTTATTATTGTTTTCATTTCGATGTCCCACCCTCCACCGTTTCACCAATCAGAAAGTCTGTGATGCGGGTTGCCAGAACTCACCGCATTGAGCTAATCTTACTGGTAAAGTACCATGTGGCCACAGAACTAAAAAAGGTCTTGCTATGATTCTTAAATCATTAAGGACAAAACAAGGAATAAAACCAGGATTTCTATCTCTGTGAAAAAGGTGTTGGTTTAAAATTTGTTGTTGACAAAACTCTTTTCAGCTAAGCTGGAGTCGTCTGCATATCTGGCAACCTTTAATATATCAAATGCATTAGTACACATTTAGCTACAGTGCATATGGCTATAATAAATATTGAAGCAATTATACAATACTGTATATGTGGCTCTGGGACATAGTGACACATGTTGTATATTTTGACATTATTAAAGTAAATTAGTAATAAAAATGAGTAAAGTGACAGAGGACACTGACGCCCTGTGCCCTGTATTCCTACGTGTTTGATTGCATGTGTGTTGTGCGTTGTGTGTTGTGTGTTGTGCGTCCTGCAGGTCTGTCAAACCTGCACAAGATCACAGCTGGAGGTCAGTACGAGCTGCGAGTGGATCTGAGAGACAAGGGCGAGACGGCGTTCGCTCACTACGACAAGTTCTCAGTCTCTGAGCCCAGGACGCGCTACAAGGTCCACGTGGGAGGCTACAGCGGCACCGCGGGTACACACTCTGAACACAAACACTACACGCACACACTGTACACCCAACACTACACTATACACACAGACTATGTACTGCTTACACACATTAAACTGATACATTGAAAATAAAAACATTGAAGAAGAAAATGGCAAAGAGGAGATCCATTAGATCCATTATTTATGTTAATGAATGACAATAATTAAGATTCTGAGTAAATTTTGAATCAGTTGTAAAAGAAACAAAAGAAAGAAAAAGTAAAAAAGTGGAAACATGTTTTACTTCTACCTCCTCATTTTCAAATTGTATAGTTTTTATTGTATTTTAAAATGAAACATTAAAAATAAACACAACATCTTCACACACACTGCAAACACACACTTAACACTACACAATTTCTACACACACACTGCCCCCTGGTGATTATTGAAGTGCTGGTGAATATTTAAGTGCCGGTGTTGGGACAGTGGTGACCGTTGTCTGTTGTGTGCAGGTGACTCCATGACGTACCATCACGGCCGGCCCTTCTCCACGTATGACCACGACAACGACATCGCCGTCACCAACTGCGCCCTGTCCTACAAGGGCGCCTTCTGGTACAAGAACTGCCACCGGGTCAACCTCATGGGTCGCTATGGAGACGACAGCCACAGCAAGGTCTGCACTGGTCACACAATGATGAGAGAAGAAGAGATTTTAGTTATGATTTCATCCCACAGTCGGGAAATGTCATTATCTTTGTTGATTTAAGATGAAGCTGAAAAGATGCTTTATTTGTCCCACAGTGGGGAAATTTCAATGTTGCATCACCGCTTAGAAAAAGTGCTAAGTCCTCAAATATACCTTTACGTATAAAATCTCTAACGTCAGCATAATAAAGAAACAAGTATAAATCACTGTATTTTCTAGTGCAAGACATATGCAGCTGTATGCTCTGTATCTGTACATGCTGTAGCTGTATGCTAACTTGCGCTTACCCTGAGCCTAAAGTGCAGTCTGTTTTTGCACTTACCCTGAGCCTAAAGTGCAGTCTTGTATTGCACTACCCTGAGCCTAAAGTGCAGTCTTGTATTGCACTTACCCTGAGCCTAAAGTGCAGTCTTTTATTGCACTTACCCTGAGCCTAAAGTGCAGTCTGTTATTGCACTTACCCTGAGCCTAAACCGCAGTCTTGTATTGCACTTACCCTGAGCCTAAAGTGCAGTCTTTTATTGCACTTACCCTGAGCCTAAAGTGCAGTCTTTTATTGCACTTACCCCGAGCCTAAAGTGCAGTCTTTTATTGCACTTACCCTGAGCCTAAAGAGCAGTCTGTTATTGCACTTACCCTGAGCCTAAAGTGCAGTATTGTATTGCACTTACCCTTAAAGTGCAGTCTTTTATTGCACTTACCCTGAGCCTAAAGAGCAGTCTGTTATTGCACTTACCCTGAGCCTAAAGTGCAGTATTGTATTGCACTTACCCTTAGCCCTGGGCAGTCTTTTATTGCACTTACCCTGAGCCTAAAGTGCAGTCTTTTATTGCACTTACCCTGAGCCTAAAGCGCAGTCTTGTATTGCACTTACCCTGAGCCCTGGGCAGTCTTTTATTGCACTTACCCTGAGCCTAAAGTGCAGTCTTGTATTGCACTTACCCTGTGCCTAACGTGCAGTCTTGTATTGCACTTACCCTGAGCCCTGGGCAGTCTTGTATTGCACTTACCCTGAGCCCTGGGTAGTCTTGTATTGCAATTACCATGAGCCTAAAGCGCAGTCTTTTATTGCACTTACCCTGAGCCTAAAGTGCAGTCTTTTATTGCACTTACCCTGAGCCTAAAGTGCAGTCTTGTATTGCACTTACCCTGAGCATAAAGTGCAGTCTTTTATTGCCCTTACCCTGAGCCTAAAGAGCAGTCTGTTATTGCACTTACCCTGAGCCTTAAAGGAATAGTTCACCGTTTTTACATACTGACATATGTTCTTACCTTACCTTAGACTAGTTAATATGTACCTGTCTGGTCTTAGTCCGTGCGCTCTGTCATGCAAACGGAGCAAAAACGGGAGCACAAACGCAGCCTCCTCTGTATACTGTATAGTACCCAAAAGGTAGCTCCCGCTAGAAGCTACCAAACTCTTCCAAGTGTTCCCTATTAAATGCATATAGTTACGTGACGTGTTACACTGCAAAGTATAGTAACACAGAAATGTAACTGTCGATTTTCTCAGCGGATAAAACGGGTACTATATTGTGAGGCGTAGTAATCTGAGGAGCGCTACGTCCGCGCACTAACTTCTCTCCGGAGACTTCTCTCTCGCTCACTTCCGTCAATAGAAGCAGCGTGACTTGTAGTACACACAGTAGTAGCAGAGACTTATCGGATAGCTAGTTTGAGAACAGTTGAGGCAAGTTGCTGCCTCAACTGTTCTCAAACTAGCTATCCGATTCCGATATCCGAAGTCTCCGGAGAGAAGTTAGTGCGCGGACGTAGCGCTCCTCAGATTACTACGCCTCACAATATAGTACCCGTTTTATCCGCTGAGAAAATCGACAGTTACATTTCTGTGTTACTATACTTTGCAGTGTAACACGTCACGTAACTATATACATTTAATAGGGAACACTTGGAAGAGTTTGGTAGCTTCTAGCGGGAGCTACCTTTTGGGTACTATACAGTATACAGAGGAGGCTGCGTTTGTGCTCCCGTTTTTGCTCCGTTTGCATGACAGAGCGCACGGACTAAGACCAGACAGGTACATATTAACTAGTCTAAGGTAAGGTAAGAACATATGTCAGTATGTAAAAACGGTGAACTATTCCTTTAAGTGCAATCTTTTATTGCACTTACCCTGAGCCTAACGTGCAGTCTTGTATTGCACTTACCATGAGCCTAAAGCGCAGTCTTTTGTTGCACTTACCCTGAGCCTAAAGTGCAGTCTTTAGGCTTAATCTCAATTTGTTGCACTTACCCTGAGCCCTGGGAAGTCTTTTATTGCACTTACCCTGAGTTTTGTTGCATGTTCCAAGCTTCTTCACTTCTCAAGATTATTTCTTTATGCATTATGATATTCCATATATTTTGTATCCATTTTACATTCTATACAGTGAAATGGCATATTTTATTCTTTTTAACACTAGAACTCTCAGAGCAGTCAGTTTGACGTCTTTTGGCTTTTCGTAATGACTCCACTTGTATATGTTTCTGGTCTTCATGACTTTGTGACTTTATCTGTTTCTATATGTACCTTTTTTCCATGTTATTATGTTAATTAAATTATCTCGATCTGCGACTTGGAGCAAGTGCTAGTTACCATAGCAACACATATAAACCAGTTTTAGCATGTATTAAAGATGAAACTACTAATTAATAGTAGGTTCAGTATTCTGGGAGCAGCATTTTATTTTATTTTATTTTTTATTTATTCTGCTAACATAATTTTTTCTTTTGTTTTTCTATATTTTGCTTACATCATGCTGCTGCTTTCAGGGTGTCAACTGGTTCCACTGGAAGGGCCACGAGCATTCCATTGAGTTCGCCGAGATGAAGATCCGGCCGTCCAACTTCCGAAACCTGGAGGGGCGAAGGAAACGGTCATAATCCAACCAACCGGCAAATCCAACCCCACAACCCACCAAGAACCTTCAGCAAATCTCCGTCTTTACCGCCCCAAACTCACGAAAGAACTCGCTCAAAAGTCAACCAAAGTCACTGCCAAGAGCAAGCAACAAAAGAACTCTGGATCTTCTCTCACTGCCCCCGTGCTGTTTAGCAAGACAGTCCTCGACCTGGTCCGTCTGCCCCGGTCTGCGCGGCGTGGGAAAGGCTTGCATGCTACAAACTGGGCCGCGCCAAAGAGACACGACGACGTCAATCTTGGAGGTTTTACAGGCAGAAAACTAGCAAAGCACATGTTTCTAATACAAAATCATGGACTTGTCGAGAGCAGAAAATGATTGACAGGTGAATAATTGTGTACAGATTTAGAGATGTTGGTCAGATGACACCAGAACATTGAATCATAGGTGATGCCATTTGTCTTTTTGTGACATGATATATTCTCCCGATGTGTCCACGGACCAAGGCCAGTTTCACAAAGTCACGCCAACTGTCCCAGGTTGAATCTAGTCCATGAATGCTTTGAGTTTTGGTACGATTCAAAATGTTTTCATAGACTTTTTCTTTTTATTTGGTCCGTCTTTGACCAAAAATTAATGTTATTTTTGTGCATCAATGTTTTTGTAGTATTTAAAAGTTTAAAAACACAAAAGAAATTGGAAAGATCTGCCGTTTGAACGTATAAGAAGACAGGATATATGGCTGTTTCAGAATGCAGTTTGGTAATGCTGTAATATAAAAAAGCAACATGAATGGCAAGGCAAGTTTATTTGTATAACACAGTCCATACACAAGGAAACTATAAGTGCTGAACAAACCAAGATAGTGGTGATAAAAAATCACAGTACATTAAAAAGAGGTAAGATAAAATCCCTCAGTTGTTGCAGCTCAAAAGACCTTATTTTAACCTGGATTTTAACATTGTCAGAGAAGAAGCCTGTCTCACATTTTCAGGAAGATTGCACCAGCTGCTTAAATCTCAAATGCAGCCTCCCCATTTTTAGTTCTGACTCTGGGCACCAGCAGAAGGCCAGGCCCTGTGCTCCTCATAGTCCCAGCAAGAGACCAGTCCCTGTGCTCCTCAGAGTCCCAGCAGGAGACCAGTCCCTGTGCTCTTCAGAGTTTAGTTCTTATGGCACTAACATGAATGAAAAGTTTATTCCTATTTCGTGATGGACTAAAAATAAAGTCCATAAAAACATGCAAAATACAAGCCACACTCTTAATCCATGCAAATTCACAGAAGAACACCAACATCCAGAGGTAATTACCTAAGATAAAATTGGATAAAACAGTCACAAATGTCCCTTTTATACAGAACTAATCTAGTGTGAAATCTGGGGCTTTAGCATAACTTTGCACTTCAGTTGCAATCAATCAGTACCTATATATTTATCCACGGCTTCTGTAGAGATAAGTTTAATGGTGCAAACTTGCAGGCTTGTGGACAACCATTTTTTTAGCAAAGTAATAGGCACCTCTGCATGTATATATCAATATTTAAGAATGTGTACATTTGTTTCCAATCTAAAGGTGAGACGAAGCCAAACAGAATCTTTAATATAAATTTAGGTAATGATTAGATAATGTCTTTCTTAATGTATTGTCGTAATTTGAGCTCATGATAAAAGTGCATGGGTCCTTTAGAGTAGCTGATCTTAACAATAAATGTATTTATTTTTTATATATTTATTTCAAACTAACACTTTTTTATGGCAATTATGCTTGTTCTTAGTTTCTCGTCTACGCAAGAGTCCAATCAACCACTTTTAAAACAGACTTGGATTGTTTTTTGTCAAATAACCACCATTAAACGCGGTAAATGAACAAACTGTTTCAAAACTTTTTTTTATATTCAATTCTTCTTCAAATACTTTGTGAGACTGGCCTTTTAAGTGACGGAAAAAAATGTATTAAATAGTATTTTACCTCCTCATCCCGTGTCCATCAATGAAAGCACCCGCAGGCGTCACACTTGCAGTATTGTGTTTGAAAAAAAAAAAGCTTAAGAATAAATAAGATGCATTTGTTTGAGGCAGGACCTGTTTTATTCACTATATAATGATGAAAGGCGGTGGTGTTTTTTTTTAAGTTTTTTATGCAAAAATGTGAATCTGTTTTAATATATGTGGAAAAAGCGAATGTTACGTTACTATGTGGTATTATCAGCACATCGGGAATGTGGGATTCAATGTAAAGCAGTGGTTCTCAAAAAGTACATTTTGAACAAGTATTAATGACATTTAATAATTACACTTATGTAGCGCGAAAACTTCTCACAAAGGGACCAGAGACCACTCAACAACACAATCACATCTGTAGCTTAAACAAACGATGACGAAAAGAGTAAAAACGCCAAACTTTGAGCTCTGCTGAGAACCTCTCCTGAACCACTGACGCTGATCGGACGCCTGTGTGAATTAGGCCTGTTTTTATTGTTTTGTTTGTTTATAACTGGGTGAAAAAAACAGGTATTTCTCTGTAAGCTGTATTACAATAAAAGGTTTGTTTAAAATGGATGTGCAACGTTTTTTTTATTAAATTGAATGTGTGGTTTAGTTAATATTAACAAGAAGTGAAAAAGAATTCATCAGAGTTTAACGCGTTTGTTTATTTCTTCATGTGATAAGTAAGATAAGATAAGACTTTATTGATCTCTCACTGGCGAAATGTACATGTCACATTTGGCACAGATAGAATCACTCAGATTGTGCGAAAGACAGAAGTGTGCACCATGTTAAGGTTAAAAATATAGTCTGTGCAGGATATAATTATGTACAATAAAAATGTGGCAATAAAAAAAGAGTGGCAATAGCAGTGCAGGTTTTTTTTAGTCCGAGTGCATTAGTGACTTCATCTAAAGTAGCTTCATCTGTTTGAGGCTGTGGTCTAAAATACCATCCAAACCTGACAAAGAAATAAACTATGCAGCCTTTAATAAAAATAGAAGAGCATATTTTATATATAAAAATCAAAGCACGAAACACACTTTTTCTAATTCCCTCACATTATTTTGAGAATGGGGTGAGATCATGGGTATATTATATAGACCCTCCGTTGTTGTTGTTGAGAGAGATGCTTCATTTGAGCTCAGCTCCAATCCAATGTGAAGGGTCTCATAGTGTCTTGATATAATCTTGTTTAATCTATTGTACGATTAAAATGGAAGAACTTCTGTCACTTGGTTGTTCTCTTGCTTTGCCTTTCACAGTATAATAATACAGTGTGGCAGAGTGGTTAGCACTCCTATTTCTCAGGTTTGAATCCCAATAAAAATAGGGTCATTCTGTTTCTCTCTCACCGTCGCTCTCCAGGAGGTGTCTTCCATTTTTTCCCAATGGGTTTTTGAGTTTTTCCTGGAGACGACTGTGAATTAGGGCTGTGCAAAATAATTGAATATTTAATTGAAATACAACAATGCTAAGTCAACAGCTCCTAAAACAAAGTACAAAGTAGTAGTAGGAGAGAGAAATGTCCTTATGCGTACAATTTACATCATCCTGGACCCGAAGTGCAGTATTTTACGTCTGGGGTTAAAGGAACAAGTTCTTTTTTTAATCTCAAAACACCAGCATCATCTTAAATTGAATTCAATATATGAAAAATGTATACGAAATATAGAAGATATAAAAAATTATATCTGTTTTAATTTCCATATGGGTCAATCCACACTCTCCCATTGGGCAACAACAAAAAACCCATCGATCCAAACTCAATCCAAGCCATGAGCGTCACAAACTACTCTCTAATCTACAAGTAAATATCCGACTTTCTCACTGGGAAAGTAGGGACTAAACCGAGAGATGGTCATGGAACCATCGGGCTCGTCGTGTGCAGTCCTGAACAAACCGGACACGTTGGGAATTCCCCGCTTTTGTTTTAGTTCGATTTTGATCCGAAACGCGCAAAAAGGCCCAGAACTGTGGATGTGGAGCTATTGATTGGAGCTGATCCTCCGTCGGCTTCAGTGTCGGAGTCGCAGTCAGGCCCGCGTGGATAATAGCTACATAGAAAGAACACATGCGTAAAAAATACTTCAATAACTAACTGTTTTTTATTCTCATGAAAATAGGTTAAAATATTGTTGAGGTGTTCTTGAGCCGACTGCTTTTATAGGGGAGAGCGAAAACTTCTGCAATAATGAAAAACACTTTTTATCTTTGTTTTTAATGTACTGGGATTATTTGTGATTTTAATGCACTTTGTTCAGCACTTTGCATTGCCTTCTGTATGAATTGTGCTACTTGGGGGGGGGGGGGGGGGGGGGGGTCTAAGGACAGTGGTGCTGATCCAGGACACTCCACATTAAACAACTTTTATGGACATTTGTCTCTGTCCTTTATGGACCAATGGCTCTATGTGTTTTTTTTTTTTTATCTGATCTGTGTTTTGGCAACGATTTGCAAAGTCCTCAGAGAAAACTACTGTTATGATTTAGAGCCACACATAAATAAATGGAGTAGATGTGAACGAATTGCATGGTTTGACATTGTGTTTAGGGACAACTATGTGTCAAACCATTTCTACATTTTAAGCCAAATGACAAATGTGTGAGAATTTGGTGGAAAAAAATGTTGAAAAATTCTGTTCACTAAATTGATACAGTAGGGAAATATTTACCGGTAATCAAATAATTATATGTTTCACTTTTGTGTTTTCTTTTGAGTTTACTCGGGTCATTTACGTCTGCATTTTATATCCACCAGAGGGCGCTTGTTTTTGTGCATTTATTCATCAGCAATTTCAAAAGAAAACGGCTTCATCACAAACTGCTTTTTAGTTTGTGTGCAGACCATAATTAACGTGACATTGGAGTCTTATTTTCCTAAATGTTTGTAATGCCTTTGAATAAACTGAGGGACATGAATTATTATATCACAGAATCGAATCACAATACCGCAATACTATCAAATCTCCACATTTTTGCCAGTTCCCAGCCCTAGACCACGCCACTGTGACTGCTTTTACTACATTAGTAGATTGTGTCATTTTGCTGTTGTACATTTACATTGAGGGTGAGTACAAAGCGCTCAGGTACACTTTAAAATGGGCCAAAAAGACATAATACTTTTCTGGTAAAAAAAAAAAAAGAAAGAAAAAAAAGCTAGAAGCTCGAAGTAGCAGTAGTTTGATGAGACTGGACATAATGAGCCTTAGTCGTGTTGTATCTGTTTTTACAACCTCCAAAATGACTCTTAGACCAACTTTGGTAAATACATTTTCTTGCTAACAGCTGGACCAAAGCTAAACGCTGCACCGTCACCACACGGCGTTACCTAGAGGCCGGTGAGGTCCACGATGGCCTTGATGAAGATGGTGTCGTCGCGGACATAGGAGTTCTTGGAGTCCAGTTTGGCGAGCGGACAGAAGAGGGGGCAGCCGCTCGCGATGTTCATGTCGCTGACCGGACGCTGGAAAGACGACGACGAGATGTCCGGCCTGAAGGCGTCGATGATGTGCTCGCGGTTGTTCTGGTCCAGCAGCATCAGAGTGACCTGGAAAAAAGGCGTGTTCAAAAAGCTGATAATTCTGTGGTGCAGAAGTAGCTCTCCAATCGGAAAATGATGATTCTCTAAAGATTTCTTGTCATCTCTCTACGAAAATGTTGAGTCTACTTATACTATTTACTGAATTCATATGAACGTTTTGAGAGATCCTGTTGAACAAGTGAACTATTGTTTGTTAGAAACGTTTGAAATGTGTGTACTTATGTGTTTGTTTGGATGTGTTCCTTTCTAAAATTTGGGAAAATCTTCCTAGACACTTTTAAGTACAACTCTCTGTCTGAGTGCGCAACGTTAACAGCAAAGTGTACTATTTTGATTCAAGTTTCATAAGTTTTACATCCAGCAGGATTCTGATTCTATCCAACTGGATGGACTGAAATATAGTTGTTACCTTCTGGTTAAAGGGCCACTTGAGGAGCGCGTCGCTGTGTCCTCTCATTACCACAAAAAACAGCGAGAGGTGTGTGCCACGCCCCGTCCCGTCTCCGTTCAGGTAGATCCGTAAACACATCTTGTACCCATATTTACTGGTGAAGAAAGCTGCAAAAAGAACACATGGTTAGTACAAGTAAACTACAGATACCAGGAGACATGTTAGTGCCACTCTGAGGAGCACAGGGACTGGCCTCCTGCTGGGACTGAGGAGCACAGGGACCGGCTCCTTGCTGGTCCCAGAGTCAGGGCATGGGAAGTCCGTGGAGATGAAATGTATTTGTATTTCATCATATTAGTAACTTAAATTTGTGAATTATTTCGATGAATGCATTTTGTTTTGGCGCCAATTGCCTATTACTGGTACTGCCTATTACTGGTACTGTCTATTACTGGTACTATCTATTACTGGTACTGTCTATTACTGGTACTGTCTATGACTGGTACTGTCTACTATTACTGGTACTGCCTATTACTGGTACTATCTATTATCAGTAGATCCTATAATGTGGTTTTTATGCCGTGTGTTGCTCAAACACACTCCCCCTGGTGGGATAAATTAAGTAGTGTGAATCTGAATCTGAATCGTAAACATGAAGCCAGAAGCTGTAGCCGTGCAGCGTGTACCGGGGGAGAACATGGCAGGGGCTCGTCCCGCCACCGCGTCTTGTCTCTTTTTGGTGAAGTCGAAGATCTTCCACACGAACACTCCGTCGTACGTCGCTGCTACCATCTCCCGCAGCTTCCCCTCCATCTCCACGACGGACAGGTCTCTGAGGCTCACGGTGCGCTCCAGCTGACGCACCTGAGACACACAATAATCATAATCATTCATGTTTTCATTCTGGCCTTGAAACAGGATCTTGAGAATAGGTTTAGAATGTGAATAATGAGGGATGTAGTCTTGCTTTTACAGGTCTAATAACATCTTTGTTTTAATTTTTGAAGATGGCAAAAAAAGACCATAGTATGGACTACAGTATAGACTACAGTATAAACTACAGTACAGACTACAGTATAGACTACAGTACAGACTACAGTATAAACTACAGTACAGACTACAGTATAAACTACAGTACAGACTATAGTATAGACTTCCTGCTCTGGACAGAGCAGTCGCATTCTCTTGCTGCTCCTCGCTTGCTGCTTTTTTATCTCCTTTAATCATTTTTATTTACATTTTTATTCCACAAAACACGGATTACTCCTTTTTACAAACTTCAACACAAGACTTGTGGAATTTACCTAACTTACAGCATGTCAGGAGGACGGGAAAAAAGAACAAAACTTTGCGACGGCTGTTTTTCACTCAAACAGGAGCTAAAACTTCTTCAAGACCGAATGTTTGTGCTTGAATCAGAATTGGGGCTGAACACAACAATACCAGTGAAGGGAAATGGACCACATGGACAGAACGTAAGTTATGATGACGCTATTTCATTTCCCAAAATCAACAGAGACAATTGTTGGAACACATATGGTGCCAAGCCGAAACAAGGCAAAGCTAATGATAACAAGAGTGTCATAATGCCACAGCAAAAATCTTTAATTACAAGAAACCGCTTTTCACCACTTTTGGAAGATGAATCAGCAGTAGCCTCTCAGTCCCAGTCTCAGTCTCAGTCAAGGTCAAACGCAGCTGAGTCGCTCTTTATCGGGGATTCTGCGATAAGACAAGTAAACATGCGTAATCTCAAGGTTCACTCAGTACACTCTGCCAAAGTGGATGAGATAAGGCGGTTGGCTCCGAGGCTTCTGTCTGAGAGCGGCGGGGTAAAAAGATTGTTGATTCACGTGGGGGCAGTAGACGTCTATGACAACACAAGTGAAAAGTTGAAACGGGATTACTCTCTCTTATTGGATGACCTTGCTAAAATGGACGCAACAATCGTTATCAGTGGCCCACTACCAAATGTGGACGGGAAGCAAATGAAATTCAGTCGTCTGTATCAGCTAAATACTTTCCTACTCAACGAATGTTCACGCAGAGGACTTGCCTTCATTGAGAATTTTAATCTGTTCTGGAATAGGCATGAGCTTTGTGAAGGGAAAGGGCCACATCTGAACACTTACGGAGTAAAAGTGTTGATGGATAACCTTTCTTTTGCCCTGAGATCTCAGCCTGGGCAGCGCGTGCAGCCATCGAAAGGAAGGAAGCCGACTCTTAAAGTCTCTGCACCTCCACCACCTCGAAGGATCTCAACACCACCACCACCTCGAAGGATCTCAACACCATCACCGCCTCGAAGGATCTCAACACCACCACCACCTCGAAGGATCTCAACACCATCACCACCTCGAAGGATCTCAACACCATCACCGCCTCAAAGGATCTCAACACCATCACCAGCAGCAGCTGCATCACCACCAGCACCAGCAGCAGCACCAGCAGCAGCTGCATCACCACCAGCACCAGCAGCAGCACCAGCAGCAGCTGCATCACCACCAGCACCAGCAGCAGCACCAGCAGCAGCTGCATCATCACCAGCAGCAGCTGCATCACCACCAGCACCAGCAGCAGCACCAGCAGCAGCTGCATCATCACCAGTAGCACCACCAGCAGCACGACCACCACCACCAACATCCTCATCCCCAGCCTGCTCCAAAGCAGACACGCCTTCTTCATCTACAGCGCCTCTGAAGCCCCCATCCTCACCCCAGCCTACAGCAGACAGGCCTGTGCTGGGGTTTCCTCAACCACCTGCCCCTCCATCAAAGACTCCCTCGCCACCTCCCATGGACCTGTCTTGGGTCCCCCCTGCCACGTCCACTCCATCAAGAGAGAATGGGGACACCTCCCTTTGTTTTTCATCCCCGCCTTCACTGTTAGACCTACCTGAACACTCTGCAGGGCTAATAAAATCGGCGATGAAGACTATTCCTCTCACACCCATATTAGCTAGATCTAGAGTCCTGTCCAACATTCTAAACCACTCCCCATATGTACCTCCAAAACCACCTAGGGTTTCCAATTCACCTACAAAAACCACCTCAGCCAGTCCCTCCCCTAACCTCATGACCATTCCACCCCCACTTCCCCCTCGTTCAACATCCAAAACCTTTGCCTCAGCCCACCCCGGCCCTAACCCATCACCAAAAACCCCTCCACCTCCCTGCCCCCCTCGTTCAACACCCAAAAGCCACCCACTTCTCCATCCTCCTCCCCCGCCTTCCCCTTCCCCTCTTTTCTCTAAACACTAGGATGCACAGGGTCTCTGCTTCGCAGCCACTGGCAGTCTAGTTAGAGGAGAGACCCGGCTGGGGCCCTGTCATGAAGCCACCTGTGCCATTCCCTTAGTGATAACACAAAGAATACATTACAGAAAAACATCTGGAGTTAATCAGTCTAATCTGGAAAATCTAATTCTTGTTCCGTGTAAGAATCAGCCGACCGCAACCGCTGATACTGAAACTTTGAAACTTGCTACGCTTAATATCAGATCTCTTTGTAACAAGTCTTTTTTAATCAATCATTTTATTTGTTTTCATAATCTTGATCTTATGTTCATGGCTGAAACTTGGCTTGACCAAAATTCAGGAAATGCAGTTTTAATAGAAGCATCACCACCAAATTTCAAGTTTGAATCTGAAATACGGGAAAACAAAAAAGGAGGAGGCTTAGCTGCCATTTTTAGAGACCACTTTGTCTCCCATAGAATGTCTCTTGGGAAGTTTTCGTCATTTGAATATGTGTCTTTTAAAATACAACAAAAACAATCTCCTCCAATACTCTTCATTGTCCTATACAAGCCACCACAGTCATGTCACAGTTTTATTGATAATTTTACCGAGTTGCTTTCAGTTGTATGCACAAATTTTGATAGTTTGGTTATTACAGGTGATTTTAATATTCATGTGGATAATGTGACATGTGTTTCACAACAAACCACCAGTGGACTCTGCAACTGTTCGAAGAAGGCGCATAAATGAAAATACGAGTGAACTATTTATGGGAATGATAAACTTTGAGAATGCATCATATTCTACTGTAGATGAACTGTTTAACTCTGTCACCTCTAGTGTTTTGAATGTTCTGGATACCGTTGCCCCTGTGAAGGTTAAAATAGTGAAAAATAAGCAGAAGGCGCCGTGGGCTAAAGCAGACTCGGTCAGGGCACAAAAGAGAAAGTGCCGGAGGGCCGAGCGGAAGTGGCGCAAGTCCAACCTCCAGGTTGATTACGAGATCTTCAAAGATAAGTTGTGCGAGTTTAACCGGGTGCTACGTAGTACGAGAGAAAGGTATTTTTCTGAAATTATTGAAGGCTGCAGCAACAATCTGCGTGTTCTGTTCTCAACAGTTAATAGATTAACAAACCCCCCTGTTCAAATGCCATTAGAGCTTACTTCCAAACGTAAATGCAATGAGTTTGCTAATTTTTTCAATGACAAGGTTCAAGGCATCAAAAACGCCATTGTCTCCAATCCACAGATAACCATCCAACAGCCAGAAAGGCTCTCTGAGCTAACTCACTTTGCACCTGTAAATGATAAAACTGTCCAAGAGATAATCTCCAGTTTGAGCTCCCTCCACATGCAGCTTGGATGTACTACCCACTAGATTTCTGAAGTCTGTTTCTGAGCAGTCTGTTACCTTCACTCACACAAGATAGTAAACATGTCCCTTCATTCTGGAATATTCCCAAAGGCCCTGAAAACTGCAGTCATCAGGCCCCTGCTAAAAAAGAGCAGTCTCGATGCTACGGTACTTAACAACTATCGTCCCATCTCAAATCTGCCATTTATGGGGGGAAAGTCCTTGAGAAAGATTGTCTACCTACAGCTTACTAGATTTCTTATAATCAACAACTCATTTGATATGTTTCAGTCCGGCTTTAGACCCCACCACAGCACTGAGACTGCTCTCGTTAAGGTTACAAACGATAGTCCGGCTGAACACTGACGCAGGCAAAGTCTCAATCTTAATCTTGTTAGATCTAAGTGCTGCCTTTGACACTGTCGACCATGAGATCCTCTTACAGAGACTAGAGGACTGGGTTGGAGTCGCTGGCACCGCCCTAATTGGTTTAGGTCTTACCTTGAAGACAGGAAGTACTTTGTGAGATTGGAAACTGTGTCTCAGATCATATGGCCCTGACCTGTGGAGTCCCACAGGGTCGATCCTGGGACCTCTTCTGTTCAATCTCTACATGCTGCCGTTAGGTCAGTTAATACGCAGAAACAAAGTTTCCTATCATAACTATGCAGACGACACTCAGATCTATGTCTCACTGACTGCAGGAGAACATGGACCAGTGGACTCACTCCTTCACTGTATCCAACAGATCATGAGTGGATGCAAAACAACTTCCTTCAGCTAAACGCAGACAAAACTGAAATGATTGTCTTTGGTCCCCAGAAACAAAGAGAGAGCGTCATCTGTCACCTACAGTCTCTCTCCCTAAAACCTTCAAACAAGGTCAGAAATCTAGGGGTAATACTGGACTCAGACTTAAATTTTAATAGCCACATCAAATCAGTAACATCAGCAGCTTTTTACCATCTAAAAAACATTGCCAGGATCAAAAACATAGTGTCTAAAGCAGACCTGGAGATTCTTATCCATGCATTTGTCTCCAGTAGGTTAGACTACTGCAATGGCCTGCTCACAGGTCTGTCCAAACAGGCTGTAAAACAGCTGCAGTACATTCAAAATGCAGCAGCTCGAGTCCTGACTAGAACCAGGAAGTACGACCACATTAGTCCAGTCCTCAGGTCTCTGCACTGGCTTCCTGTGGCTCAGAGAATAGACTTTTAAAACAGCTCTGCTTGTGTACAAAGTCTCTCCATGGCCTCGCACCAAAATATATTAGTGACATTTAGTCCCATATGAACCACCCGGACTCTGAGGAGCACAGGACTGGACTCCTTGTTAGTGCCCAGAGTCAGAACTAAACATGGGGAGGCTGCTTTTCAGATTCATGCTGCTAAAATCTGGAAACAGTCTTCCTGGAGATGTGAGACAGGCCTCCTCTCTGACAATGTTTAAAAACCAGTTAAAGACAGTTCCGTTTAGCTGTGGCATACAACTGAGGATTTTATATTTTATCTTCTGGTTTAATGTTCTGTGATTATTTATGATTTTAATGCTTTCTTGTATTGTGTTCACACTTTGACTTGCCTTGTGTAATGAATTGTGCTATATAAATAAAACTTGCCTTGCCTTGCCTATGATACCAACTTGAAAGAATAACCCTGAATCATGGAACGGACGATATTTCTAGGTTTTGTTTAGGCTGATAGCACATGACTAAAGTGAGGAGGGAGTCAGAATAAGCAGAAAGTCTAAGGGCCTTGTTAAACACCAATCACAATTTTTCCTTTATAAAAAAAAGAGCTGGAGCCCAACACAGCCCTTGCCTAAGAAGTCATGAATAAACCTCAGATCACCTCTATGTGCATACATCATACATCAGAGGGATGACACCACCTAATAGAGTAGGATACATCTCAACCCCCACACATGAAAAGGGCTCTGAAATTACCCACTACACAGGTAACTGCAGGCTTCTAAAATGCCAAGTGAAAGAGAGGAGGAAAAATATAGCCATAGCCTAAATGGATTCACTGTAATGATGTGAGGGCCAGTTTTATTTTCTTGACCTGCAATGTCCCTGCATTTTGATTTCACAAAAACATCCCAAATCTTTTTCATCTCAGCTCTTTCAGCACCAAATGCATCACTCCATCAATCCAAAGCCCGGCTACCAGATGCTCGCTTAAGAGCCCCATCCCAAGTACATCTGGTTGGGCTTGACTGTGCTTCATCTGACTCTCACCTAGGACCTCGGATTGCCAAGGAGGTCCTTTACCAGGGACATATAGCCCAAGACAACTCAGGACACCGAGTACTCAAACTCTCCCACCAAGTCAGGTGCAGTTGTTTATTGGAATGTAACTTCAGTTAACCATTGGTAAATAATGTGGGCTAAATTAGTACTGTTGCAAAATCACTTTGGAGCCATGGAGGGGGAGCGGGACTTTCTGGATGCTAATGGAGAAGGCCTTGTCTACATTGTCCTTTTGTTTTCTGTTGGGTTTCTCGTTCCTATGGAAGGTGTGTCTTATCTCCTGATATACTGGCTTGCAGCCTGACTAAGGCAACATGTTTCTGGACACGGGCTGAGCTGAGCTGGCGCTCTTCTCTTAGACTGTCTCCTTGGAAGGACAACCAAGTATCAAAGAATGCCTGAACTATGCCTTGTGTGTTATGTGATTTTGTCGTGATTGACTGTAATTACATCATTAAAACAGTCCAGAGGGGAAAGTGTTAATACACATTTTTGTTAATATAGCATATGTAAGTACATTCAGACTATTGCAAGTTGGTTTCAGTGGAGTTATAAAGTTTATATACAGTTTAATGAACTGAAAACTAAATTAAATTATTAGAACCCTAGACCACCTATTTGCATAGGTAGTTTTTTTGTCCATCCACGTAGAACAGAATATGCAGACACAGCTACTAGACAAGACATGGCCAGGGACTGGAAAATCCAGAGCCGATCATAAAGTTATACAACAAAAATACATACTGAATAACAGGGTACAGCCTTGCATGCACCTATGACGACCACTCTCAAGGACTGACTAGCCTGAACGCCAACCAAAGAAGCCGTTGAGGCCATCACTGAAGCGCCCTTCTGGTTTGACCAGTGAAGCAGCACCAGAGACCTAGCGACCACAGCTACGAACAGGGGGGCGGTGCCGCTTCGCAATAAAGGTCTTCACCTTTATTCCGAAGATGATCAACTCAGACTCAATGTCCTCTTCTTCTCTCCAATATCTACGGGGGCTCGGCAAGACATTCCCATCAGATCCTACTAAAGTTCATGTCTTGCCAGGTCTGTTTGGCTTCCTCCTCTACCAGCGGAACCGACTCGCGACCAGATGGGAGATCGTTGACAGCTCCGCCACTCTCTCCCCCCAGTGTCCGAGAGACACGTGCAACTGGTGGACACCCTTCGTGCTCAAACATGGTGTTCGTTATGGACAAACTGTGACTACAACAAAAGGTCCTATAAACGGTATTTCCCACAAGGATTTGAAGGCCTCAGGATAAATAACAGAGTCCCTGGTGGGTGCACCCATCCAGGTACCCTTCCTAAGGACCTGAAGGAAGAGTACTCTGCACTGCTGTTGGCCCTGACCCGGCCACAACAGTGAGAAACTTGTCCCCCGCCCGGAAGCGGAGGGACACGGCCCCTCATCACCAACATGTGCAGCTGAGATGGGGGGCAATGATTATTGGACACCCCCGCTTGCAGCCTCTCCCTGCGAGGAACGCTAGAAAAGTGGAGCATCCAACCCCTCTTGAGGAGTAAATTCCAGAGCTCAAGCTGTGTGAGATTGACACAGCTTGTGCTCTGTATCAGTTGGTATTCTCAACCTCCCCCCACAAGCTCAGGCTCCTACCCCACAGTGAGTGATGTTCCATGTCTGGAACACTGGCGCATGGTCTGCGTGTGCGACCACGTCGTTAGGTCTCTGCCTTTGATTATGTATAAGTCGCCATAGCCACCAGATGCTCGCTTTGAGCCCCATCCCAAGACCTGATGGGCTTTGGATGTGCTTCATCTGACTCGTCACCTAAGACCTGTTTAGCCATAGGAGGTCTTCCCAGGGACATAAATCCCAAGACAACTCAAGGATCATCCGAGTACTCAAACTCTCCCACCAAGTTCAGGTGGCAGTCCAAGGGGAAACGTTTTAATAACATACGGAAATCTAGTAAATTAGGCTTGCGTGTCACAGCTGAGTCGGAAATACAAGTATTGTTCATGTGCATGTCCTACTGTTCTGTAAGCTGGGTGAAAAAAACAGGTATTTCTCTGTAAGCTGTATTACAATAAAAGGTTTGTTTAAAATGGATGTGCAACGTTTTTTTTATTAAATTGAATGTGTGGTTTAGTTAATATTAACAAGAAGTGAAAAAGAATTCATCAGAGTTTAACGCGTTTGTTTATTTCTTCATGTGATAAGTAAGATAAGATAAGACTTTATTGATCTCTCACTGGCGAAATGTACATGTCACATTTGGCACAGATAGAATCACTCAGATTGTGCGAAAGACAGAAGTGTGCACCATGTTAAGGTTAAAAATATAGTCTGTGCAGGATATAATTATGTACAATAAAAATGTGGCAATAAAAAAAGAGTGGCAATAGCAGTGCAGGTTTTTTTTAGTCCGAGTGCATTAGTGACTTCATCTAAAGTAGCTTCATCTGTTTGAGGCTGTGGTCTAAAATACCATCCAAACCTGACAAAGAAATAAACTATGCAGCCTTTAATAAAAATAGAAGAGCATATTTTATATATAAAAATCAAAGCACGAAACACTTTTTCTAATTCCCTCACATTATTTTGAGAATGGGGTGAGATCATGGGTATATTATAACTAGAAACTTGCAATGGCTGAAGCCATTGCGATTGACTGCGGAACAGATCTAATGTGGAAATCTGCTAAAAAAAATCCTTGAAATCCTTTAAAAGGCCTTGAAACTGTTAAAATACTTGATAGATATTTGAAACTCCTGAAGTCCTTGAAATTGTTGAAACCTTTAAACTCCTGAAATCCTTGAAACTGTTGAAACATTGAAACTCCTGAAATCCTTGAAACTTTTTTTAAACCTGGAAACTGTTGAAAGTGTGGAAACTCCTGAAATCCTTGAACCTCCTGATATCCTTGAAACTGGTTAAATTCTTAAACAGTTGAAATCCTTGAAACTACTGAATGTATTGAAAGTGTCCTTGAAACTGAAAAATCCCCTCACCGCTGAAACAATTTGGTTCCTGTAACTAAGGAAACCTGGTCTGTGGTCATTATCTGGTGGTGGTCTGAGTCTTCGTTTGGGTCTTGGTCTGGTGGTATAATGCAACCTATTAGGTTGCATTATACTGGTTTACATGGAAAAATCCCTATTAGGTTGCATTATACTGGTTTACATGGAAAAATCCCTATTAGGTTGCATTATACTGGTTTACATGGAAAAATCCCTATTAAGTTGCATTATACTGGTTTACATGGAAAAATCTCTATTAAGTTGCATTATACTGGTTTACATGGAAAAATCCCTATTAGGTTGCATTATACTGGTTTACATGTACAAATCCCTATTAAGTTGCTTTATACTGGTTTACATGTAAAAACCCCTATTAGGTTACATTATAGTGGTTTACATGTAAAAATCCTTATTAAGTTGCATTATACTGGTTTACATGTAAAAACCCCTATTAAGTTCCATTATACTGGTTTACATGTAAAAACCCCTATTAAGTTCCATTATACTGGTTTACATGTAAAAACCCTATTAAGTTGCATTATACTGGTTTACATGGAAAAATCCCTATTAAGTTGCATAATACTGGTTTACATGGAAAAATCCCCATTAAGTTGCATTATACTGGTTTACATGAAAAAAACCCTATTAAGTTGCATTATACTGGTTTACAAGGAAAAAACCCTATTAAGTTGCATTATACTGGTTTACATGGAAAAATCCCTATTAAGTTGCATAATACTGGTTTACATGGAAAAATCCCCATTAAGTTGCATTATACTGGTTTACATGTAAAAAACCCTATTAAGTTGCATTATACTGGTTTACATGGAAAAATCCCTATTAAGTTGCATTGTACTGGTTTACATGGAAAAAACCCTATTAAGTTGCATTATACTGGTTTACATGTAAAAACCCCTATTAAGTTCCATTATACTGGTTTACATGTAAAAACCCCTATTAAGTTCCATTATACTGGTTTACATGTAAAAACCCTATTAAGTTGCATTATACTGGTTTACATGGAAAAATCCCTATTAAGTTGCATAATACTGGTTTACATGGAAAAATCCCCATTAAGTTGCATTATACTGGTTTACATGAAAAAAACCCTATTAAGTTGCATTATACTGGTTTACAAGGAAAAATCCCTATTAAGTTGCATTATACTGGTTTACATGGAAAAATCCCTATTAAGTTGCATAATACTGGTTTACATGGAAAAATCCCCATTAAGTTGCATTATACTGGTTTACATGTAAAAAACCCTATTAAGTTGCATTATACTGGTTTACATGGAAAAATCCCTATTAAGTTGCATTGTACTGGTTTACATGGAAAAAACCCTATTAAGTTGCATTATACTGGTTTACATGGAAAAAACCCTATTAAGTTGCATTATACTGGTTTACATGGAAAAAACCCTATTAAGTTGCATTATACTGGTTTACATGTAAAAACCCCTATTAAGTTGCATTATACTGGTTTACATGGAAAAATCCCCATTAAGTTGCATTATACTGGTTTACATGAAAAAAAACCCTATTAAGTTGCATTATACTGGTTTACATGAAAAAACCCTATTAAGTTGCATTATACTGGTTTACATGGAAAAATCCCTATTAAGTTGCATTATACTGGTTTACATGGAAAAATCCCTATTAGGTTGCATGATTACACTGAAGTCCTTGAAACTGCTGAAGTCCTTGAAACTGCTGAAGTCCTTGAAACTGTTGAAGTCCTTGAAACTCTTGAAATCTTGAAACTGCTGAAATCCTTGAAACTGTTGAATCCTTGAAACTGTTGAATCATTGAAACTGTAGAAATGTCTGAAAGAGCTGAAGTCCTATTAAAATGCATGGGCCTATTAAAATGCATTGCAGAATTCTCAATGCAGATTTTTGTCCGATTGCGGAAAAACCGGAAATCGCTGAAGTCCCAAAAGTAATAGCAATAATCTCCCAAACATGTGGAACGTTTTGATGTATAACTTGTGGAAATTGTTGAAAATGTGAAAGCTGTGAAACGTGTCAAAAAAAATGACGGAATAAAGAAATACAAAACCAATGGTTGACTGCGGAAGGTTCCGCAGTCAATCAATAACGGTTGCGCCAAATACGCGTGTGTGGCTCTAATGCACTGCACAGAGGGGCTCGGCTGACCAATCAGTGCTGTTGATCAGAGCAGCGGTAGAGCGAAGTCAGAGCGGAAGGAACAACAGAGTTTGTGGCACTAAACTGTGGATATAAAGAAAACTTAAGGATTCAAGAAGAAAAAAAGTCCAGGATGACAAGGGACACTAAAATCCCTACATGTATGAAAGCTGTAGGTTCTCTGTCAGCTGAGGTCGAGCTGTTTTTGTTTACATTGAGTTCTTTGGGGAAAATCTCTGCGTAGCCCCCGTGAATTTAGTCTGGTTTAGTCTGCAGTACCGCGAGAATCCCCTAGCACATGGGTCCTTCAGCTCCAAGCTAGTAATACCCTATTCAGTTATTTTAATAAATCCATGCTTGGGTGAGATTGAATCGTTCACAAACACCCAACAACATCTCAAAGTACTTTTCAAAGAGAGAGAAACACCAAAAGGGGATGACAAATTCATTTCAATCTTTATTTTATTTTTTAGGACATGCTCAAACAAAAAGTCAAGACCTGTGTCAAAGCTGGTCTTGTCTTTTATAATATTTACAGTCGATGGTCTTCTCCCTCAAGGACACATTGGAACAGCCCAAACCCCCACGCAGAGTGGTTCAGTCCGGACTCAGGCGACTGTCAGCTGATCACGTGGTGCCGTAATATCAGTAAACCGTGTCCTGTCGTGGTTCTCGTGGAGCCCGGATGTGGGTCACACAGCTACAGTAGGTCTCTCATATGTGTTTATGTTTCCATCTTCTTTGAGAATAAAACCCCTCCATGTGCATGAACTGTTCTGTATGAATAAACGGCCGTAAACCAGATCTGAGTGCGTGTTTACTTCACAGTTTCGACGTGGAGCCACAGGACGTGCTGACGTCACAAAGCGTGCGCCACTTCGGGTTTGTTTACACGCGTGGGTCCTTGACCGGTACCAGTATGGTCCCGTACCAATACAGAATCATAGATTACAGAGTCCATACCCGGATCAGCCAGTTATAGAGCTGCTTTGGACCTGCTTTGGAGCTGCTTTGGAGCTGCTTTAGTCCTGCCTTAGACCTGCTTTAGTCCTGCCTTAGTCCTGCTCGAGACCTGCTTTAGTCCTGCCTTAGTCCTGCTTTAGACCTGCTTTAGTCCTGCCTTAGTCCTGCTCGAGACCTGCTTTAGTCCTGCCTTAGTCCTGCTTTAGACCTGCTGTAGTCCTGCTTTAGTCCTGCTTGTGACCTGCTTTAGTCCTGCTTTAGACCTGCTTTAGTCCTGCTTTAGACCTGCTTTAGTCCTGCTTTAGACCTGCTTTAGTCCTGCTTGTGACCTGCTTTAGACCTGCTTTAGTCCTGCCTTAAACCTGCTTTAGTCCTGCCTTAAACCTGCTTTAGTCCTGCCTTAGTCCTGCTTTAAACCCTGCTTTAGTCCTGCTTTAAACCCTGCTTTAGTCCTGCTTTAGACCTGCTTTAGTCCTGCCTTAGTCCTGCTTTAAACCCTGCTTTATACCTGCTTTAGTCCTGCGTTAGTCCTGCTTTAGACCTGCTTTAGTCATGCATTAGACCTGCTCTAGACTTGCTTTCGATCAGCTTTAAACTCTCTTTAGTCCTTTTGTCCTGCCTTACAGTTGCTTTTTTGATTATTTTGACCTTTTTAGTCCTGCTTTAGACCCTTTCCTATCCTTTAGTCCTGCTTTAAATCTTCTTTAGTTCTGCTAATTTTTTTCTGTAGTCCTGCTTAGTTCTTTCGTTCTTCGTTTCTTTTAAGTCTGCTCTATATAATAAGTCCTGCTTTAGTCTTTTCGACCTGCTTATGTCCATCTTCAGTCCCCTTTAGTCCTGGTTCCATGGCGGATGTGCAGCCGACACCACGTCTCGTCCTGGTTTTCAGCGGGAAAAGAAAATCTGGGAAAGACCACGTGACCAACCTGCTGCATGCGCGGTACAACTGATATTGTTATTGTACAATACAATTATGATTGAATTCATCAAAATATTATCATGATTGTAACTGTTACACATTTCTATGATTTAAACATAACTTAAAGTATTATTTGGCCCCTGTTGACAATTCCCCTCAAACAGAAAGAACCTGTCTACAGTATGAAAACGCTAATGGCCTCTTCCCCACAGTCTGGGGGCCCCTCTCTCCTCCATCTTGCGCCTGTCGGCTCCTCTGAAGCAGCACTTTGCTCAGGTCTGTGACAGAATACAAAATGCTAATAAACATTTAAAGCATGAAATGTATCAGACCATAAACAAACTGCTCTGTGGACTCCTCAGGACCACAGTCTGGACTTGGACTTGCTTCTTGGTCCTGGTCCTTATAAAGAACGCTTCAGGTCTGAGATGATCCAGTGGGGAGAAGACCAGAGGAGGAATGACCCGGGGTACTTCTGTCGGCTTGCCACAAGAGGCGCCACTGAGCCAGTGTGGGTGAGTTCGCAGATCGGGAAGTGATGCCGCAGTGGTTAGCGCCTGTGCTTCACAGCAAGCAGGTCCTGGGTTCAATTCCCCCTCCAAATGAGGCTTTTCTGTGTGGAGTTTGCATGTTCACCCCTTGATAGGTTTCCTCTGGGTGCTTCGGTTTCCCTTACCACTAAAACGTGTACAATAGATGAAGGTTGAATGTTTTTGTGAGTTTGGCTGACTGCTGTTTGAACTGGTCTTGGACTAGGTCTCAGTCTAACTCTGGTCTTGTTACAGATCATCAGTGATGCTCGCCGCTCCACAGACCTGACCTGGTTCCGGACCCAGTACCCGGATAAAACGCGGACCATTAGAGTCCAGTGTTCAGACCAGATCAGGACCACAAGGGGCTGGAGCTTTACTGAAGGTAGAACCTGGTTCAGACCTAGTTCAGCTCAAAATAGGAAGAAGAAGAATTGAAGAAACTGACCTTTGTTTTGTCTGTAAGGTGTGGACGATGCAGAGTCGGAGTGTGGCCTGGACCAGGTTCAGGACTGGGACTGGATCATTAAAAACGAAGGAGACACTGAAGACCTGGAGAGGCAGCTTAGACCAGTTATAGACCTGGCTCTGAAGCAGGACTGAGACACACACTTGTAACATAACATGCAACTCTTGTTGTAAAAAGTAAATCTGGGCTGCAGCAGCACCACTGGGATCTGTCTGGAAGTTTCCAAGGCTTTGACATCATTATTTAATGATTATCCTCATTGTTTACTGAGGATAATCATTAATCCCTAACCCTCACTTTTTCTGTTTCTATATAAAGTTTATTTCTATGTAATTATTCTATGAAATGATCTCGATCCGACCTGGTCTGGTCCTAGACTGGTTCAGAGCTATCTCAGCTTGGAGCAAGTGCTGGTTAGTGTTCTGCAGATGACTGTGTGTCTGAGGTCACACATAGTCTACATCACATTACTTACCATATATTGATGCCATGCTAAAACTGTTTAATATAACTGAGAAACTGCCAAACAATTTATAATAACCAGTTTTAGCGTGTATTAAAGATGAAACCTGTATGAATTTATTCATTTTAATAAAAGTAGTGAATTTTTTTTTCTCCAGAAAACCAATCCTTTGAATCTGAACGGTAATGACTGCTCTGGGAGTTTTAGTAGTTTTAAAATTCTGGGAGTCTTTGTGTTATATTTATATATATATATAATATGTGTTATAAGAAATATTAATATTTAGGTGTCTACTTTGTATAAAGCAATAAACCATTTCTACAAATGGTCAGAAATAACTGAATCCATTCATTTCAGTCGGAGAGTGAAAAAAAAAATGTAATTGTCTATGAACAGGTTTTTACAGGTTTGAAATGGTTAACCATCCTTCTAAGTTGAATAATACACATTTGAATGGGTTATATATATAGGATCAATTTATACTCATATCATAGAACATAGAATGTGTGGTAACCCGGGGCAACGCGAAACAAACGCTCACTTCAGCCAATCACAGGCCGAGCTCCAAACGAACCAATGAGCGTCCTCCTTATTCGAATGTGAGGTCTGCCGCCGTCCCACAGCATCAGAGACAGAAGTCGAGATTTGTCCTGAAGAATGTAACTTTTATACCGTTTTTTGTGTCTGTATCGAACTATTTGTGGTCATACGGGTAAATGCCGCCTGCAAAGACTCCGTAGAGGTGTTTAAGCCGCGGGGAGAACGATGCCTGCCCGGGAAACACAGCCCGTCCATCTCCACGTCCCTGAAGCTACTCCGCTCCACGTCCGTATGAAGAGAAGCCCCAGCACAAAGCAACAGGTGACAAACAAACAGATACATGTTCCATCTGCTCCTAATATTTATAGTCTGTTTGTCAGTTTGCTCTTGATATGTATCTACTTGTTTTAGGATTAACTAATGATGCGTTCACAAACAATAGGAATATACAGGATTCCTAAAAATGATCATATTAAGATAAGAAAAACCTCTGCTCGTCTCTCAGTGGAAATGTCACTGTTGTCTTGCACATTATAGCAGAATAAAGGAGGAAATAAGGTTGCACACATCAAACAAAAATCACATTTCAATAATAAGATAATAAAACTGGAGCTATAATTACACTTGGTTCAAGGATCAGTCACTTATTGGATCAGTTTAGCAGCGGAGAATATGACCAGAATAACCAATAGTTTTATGAGCAGCAGTTTGTGACTACTGACTGAGCTGTGAATTATAAGAGTTCACACATAAAATGAAATATGTAATAATGTAGTAATATTAAGTAACAGGTACAGTGACTAGTGAGTGAATTATCAGAATTGTAATGACTTTATTAAACCATTAAGAGTGTAGCACTACTTAGTAATGCCCACAACAATTGTTAAGTGCTTTGTGACTCTGGTCTGTGAAAGGTGCGATATAAATAAAGATCACTTCTTACTTACTTACTAATAATTATTTAATAAAGTGACAGGTTGAGTCCAACAGCAGAGGGGACAAAACTGTTAATTTTTCACATAATATTTGCACACTCTAAAAGAGCAATTACACAATGTTCAAGGTTTTTCCATGACGCCTTTATGGATATTGATGGGAATAGTTTTACTTTAAAGCAGAGACAGAAAAGAAAACTATGACGTATTATATTTGTGGAATATTTGTTTGTAGCGCTAGATGTATTTCAGTCAAAATGAGACATTGAGACAGTTAAGGCTTTGTCTTTGAAAATCTAACGGTTATGATTTGGAGCGTTGCTAACTGTAATAGCAAAATAACTAGTCTGTGTAAAATGTAAGGGAAAGGAAAGATATTTGGGTTTAAAAGGAAGAAGTCAAAGTAAAAAGTTGTCAGAGGATTTAGATGTAAACTCTCGATTTGTACATTACTTACATAGAACTGAAAGGAAGCGACGCTCGTAGATGACATTTATTTTCAATATTGATAATTTCACTCATGACTTTTCAGATCAAGACATTTGATGGAAACAAATCCAAAGCTCCTCCATGGATTCCTCCTGGAAAAACTTCAACTCGACATAATCTCGACTCGGTTTATGACAGCCAGGTAACATCAGATGTTTGTGTGCTGAATGCATTTGTGTGTGAGCCATAACATGTGTTCTGGATGGTCCAGAGAAGCCGATCTCTGCTGCGCTCAGGCTCCGCATTTAAGGACAGAAGTGAAGTGGAAGAGGATGGAGAGGCGGCTCCTGTCTCCAGAAGTCTGGCTGTTTTACTCAAAGAAGAAAAAGAAACCAATCGCAGAAGCTCAAGAAGGTACTGACGAGTTCATGACATTTTTGCCTCAAACACTTCATCTCATCATTCTCCTCTTTTCAATTCTTTTTGGAGTAAAGCATAATATCAGGTTGATTTTACATTTTGTTTTTTTGTCTTCTTCCTCAGGATCTACTTTTTACATTAACATTAAGTTTAAAGTAATCACTTCATCTAAGTCTTCAATACACAAAATGTAATTCTTACATACAGAGAGGGCTATTATCATTATTATATTTGTATTTGTATTATTATTATTATATCATCATCATCATAACTTTAAAAGCAACAAGTACAAACCCTCCTTTGTTTCTACATCTGATACACTTAAAATACATTTGCTTCCCAAAGGAATATCTAAGTCTAATTCTATTTTATAACTTTTCATGTGAACTGCATTTGATGTCTGTATAGTTTTTATGTATTATGTAAATTTCTTGAGTCCCTCACCATTGTGTCATAATGACTTGTTACTAATGCAGAGGGGAAATAAAGTAAAGATTAGATATTATTGAAATATTTAGTCTTCTTGACGTATGCACAGCAGTCTTTTTATTTACCATTGAGTGTTAATTGTTGTGTTGCCAGATCTGAATGTGGAAGTCAGTTCAGAGATACAGACGAGCTGCTCAGAACTCTGGTGGAGGCGGACATCGATGGAGCCGCTGTGACCAATCAGCTCTCGGCTCTGAGAGAAACTGTGGCCGAACTTTCAAAGGTTCAAACCAGGGGTCGTTTTATCTTGAATTAAAAAAATAATAATCTTAAAACAATGGAACAACCAGCTTTAGTCACATTTCCTGCATATATAAGCAAAATATGATTCCGATATAAAGTGAATGTATTCCATGTTAATGTTATTTTAGCAAATCTTGTTTTAAGACGTCAAAAAGTTCAATCAATTACATCTATAATTTGGGTACTTTTTTGGCATTTTGTGTTGTGCAGTATTATACCCATGAACTAATCTTTCATGATCATTTTTGTTTTTACTTATAAATGTATCCTTTGGGGAGCTACTTTGAGGAGGATGGGGAGCTACTAGTAGCTCTCGAGCTATAGGTTGGAGACTAATGTCTTAAACCCAGGGGGCAGGGCCTTCTCTGGGGCTTAAACCCAGGGGACAAGGTGTGGGGAAAGGGCTGCTTTTAATTATTTATTTTTCTTTTTTATAAATTTTGATTTGCTTGTTGCTTGATTCTGTTAGTTTCCAAAGTGCTGAAATAGGCTCTTTAAGTAAGGTAAATTGGATATAGAGAACCGTAGAACTATCGAGAACTGAGCAGTTTATGAAGTGTTAAATATACAGAAAGTCTGCCCAGATTTTAAACCAAAGTAACCAAAGACAGTATTTACTGTAACTAAATGTGTTGTGGGATTCGTGTACTAATGACACTAGTATTAACCGCTAATACACTGACATCTCCTGTGTTTGTAGGTGAAGCGTTTAAGTAAAATGCACACAACTTCTCTGGATCGACAGCGGGATTTGCTGCTGGAGAAGGTGGAGATGTTTGCAAGCACCAGCCACGGCCTCAGAGCGCTGCTGCGGGAGTGGACCGAGCAAGAGGTCAGAACATAGATTGTAAACAGAAGGACAGTCCCCAATGGACGAAGCTTTACTCCTCTTCGCTCTGGCTCCTATTGACTCACATTGAAAGTAAACTCCTCCAGCTCAGTAACTGTTTGTGTCACACTCACCACTGAAGGTTTAACAAAAACAGTGGGTTGATCTTCTCTGTGATCCTGCTGTTTTCATATTGATTTTATGTCAGTAAATCCAGATATGAGCTATAAGGATCTGATTGGTCAGATTTTTATTGCTTTTTGTGTGGCACATTCTTCTATTTTTGTATAGCCCTAATTCACAAGGACTTGTATAGCACTGATGATTCGAGAACAGTAATAGACACATAGAAGCCTTTGGTCCATAGGGACTGGGACGACCACTCTCCATGAATATTAATGTCCCTGATCATCACTGTCCTTAGACCCTCTTGTATCTGCAAGAATAAAAACAGGAAGGAGGCTCACAGCAAGAGTGGGATGGGATACGCCCCCATAGACGGACAGACTGTAGATCCAGGACTGAGGCTGTAGATCCAGGACTGAGGCTGTAGACCCAGGACTGAGGCTGTAGGTTCAGGACTGAGAAGTGCAGCCCATGAGTCCAGGCCAGGGGCAACCACTTCACATGTGCAGGTCGAAGAGGTCCCATCTTCACACCATGAAACAGACAATAGGACAAAAAGTGAATACTGTCACGTCTTTAGATAATCTTTTTCAGACAAACAAGTTAAAAAAGAGAGGACCACCCAACCTCAGCCTCAGCTCAATGTGTCCTCACCGATCCTACTGCAGGGGGTGGGTCCACAGGAGGACGGCTGCTCAGGCAAAGTGGAGATAAGTGTCTTGCCCAGGGATACAACAGCAGCAGACATCAGTGGGAGTAGGTGGAGTTGGTCTCGTGGGGAGATCGACCCCACGACTGTCAGGCCTGAAGGCCCTTTCAAAACAAGGGGGGCGAGATGAAAAATGTTACGTAAAAATAAAATGAACTATTACCCATTTTAAAAATGTAACGACCAAATGGCTCTGTGATGATAAATATTGGAGCAATGTGTATCTTAAAATGAGCAGAAAATCATGAAGAAAGTATGGCAGTAGTTGAAAATCCCCACATCATTACTAAACCTAAAGTAATTCAGAATAATAATGATTGATGATGATGATTGTTGTTGTTGTTTCTAGAGGGAGTCCCTGCTGTGGTCAGAGCAGAGAGACGCGCTGAAGAAAAGGCTCACGGACTGTGAAGCAGAGAACATTGTACGTATATTACTGACTGAGCGCTCACACATCAACATGTTTGCCGAAAGATTTGAACATATGACAACTGGAGACAATTTCCTTATATGGGCATTTGTTCCAAGAGATTAGCTTTGGGCTGTTACAGTTGCAGACATTTTGCTAACATGGTTGCTAAGGCAAGCTGGAGTTTCTCTGGTAAATTAAGATGGTAAATCCTAATATGGCTCATATCTGGATTTAAGATGAAGAGATCTTTCGTCCCACAGTAGGGAAATGTCAGTGTTGCATCACCAGTTACAGAACAGTAGGAATGAGGAGCACGCAGCACAAGATAAATGAACAATAACTCAATACTAAATAGAAATAAAAATAATCTCTAACTCTAGCATCAAAAAGAAACAAGTACAAAATCTCTGGCTTTAGCTTAATAAAGAAGCAAGTATAAAGTACTGTGTATTCTAGTGCAAGCAAAGGCAAATTAAAACCGCAAGTGGTATCTAATGGCCCTCACTGCCTCTTCCAAAATAGGTTGGGCAGCAACATGTTTTTTCTCATGTCCCAAGCCCGTGCAGCACCATGACAGTTAGGCCCACGTCCAAACAGTTACTGAGCTAGAAGAGTATAACTTTCAGTGTAAGTTGGAGCAAAACTTTGTCCATGAGTCCTTCCCTATTGGGCTCTGGGAAATGATCTAGCAGGTTAGCATTGTACATCTATATACAGTCTATGTTTTGACCCATTTAACTGTTCCCGTTTTCTTTCATACAGAGACTTTCTGCCAAACTATCTAACAAAGAGAGAGAAGCATCCAAGCTGGCTCAGACTTTGGACTTGGAGAAGGTGAGATGATACAATGGGCCTCTTTGTATTGAATGTCTCTAAAAATCCAAATACTTGACAATAAAAGGAAAATACCCAGACGTCAGAAGAGCTGTCTAAACTCCTGGAGTCAACTCGTTTACATTTGGAAACTAAACTGGACCGAGCTCAGACTGAAAATGCACTGCTCACTTCTGAAATCCAGGTTTGCACTTTATATTATTACTAAGGAGCCATTGATTTATCGTTTTGCTGATTATGTTGACAGAGACTCCCTAAAATCTTGTCTTTTCGAGCCATTTTCATCAACACTTTCCTTGTCCCAACGCTAAATTCAACCAAATTCACTGTTTCTAACCCCAACCTTAACCATAACCCTAACCAAACTGTGACTCTTACATGGTATTTTAAAAAAAGAAATGGAAACAAAATGTGAATATTATCTCAATCTTGGACATAATAGCAACATTTTAGTTGGTCCCATCAGTAATCAGGAGTGATGGACATATCACTCCTGATAATCTTTGCTGGCGACTTTTACTAGATTACTCAAGGTCAAATACGCAAAAATATAAGCTTGTTATTTTTATAAGGAGACGCCTCTGTAGACTTCAGGCTGTTATAAATAATCGTGTTACTTTACTTTCTGCTCCACATGTAGAGTATAAATAATGGTCATGTGCTAAACTGTTGCTTTCTGGTTTGCTCAGAGGATGCAGCAGACCCAGGACCAGATGCGGCTGGAGATGCGTTCGCTGACTGAGGAGCTGTGGGCTGTGAGGCGTTCAAGGGACAATGAGGAGCGGGAAAGAAGAGAGCAGGAGACTGAGCGAGCGGAGAGAGCAGAAGAGGAGACGAGGAGGCTCTCAGAGAAGCTGCATCAAAAGGTTTCATATGTTTCTCTGAGCGACATGTTGTGGAGGATTTGTTCCCGTCTCATTCAACCGCTCAGATCGTAAATATTTGTTTTGGTTTTATTATTGATTTTGTAACAACAGCTTAAATCAAATTTTTTCCGTCCTCTATTTAGCGGTTCTAAATTTGATATCACACATAATTGGTGGACCATAACTGAACCAAACACAATCTTGTTATACATGCCTTTAATTTGGGCACCAGTGAATACAACAGAAATGATCAAATGCGTACGATGTCATGTTATTCATAAATTTAACATTCATTTAAATAATTGATAAGTTATTTGAGTTAATTGGATGATTATATATTTGATGTTATAGCGGCTACCTATTGTCTTAAGCAGCGGAGGCGAGATAGGTCCAATAAAAGTGAATGATGCGCTAAATTAGTATAAAAAACAAACAGCGAGTTGGTATCCAGTTGCAATGTATTTTAATTAATAAATTCTGCGGTCACAGGCAAAATGTGACGATACAGGAAAAACATGCAAGAATAGACGTAAGCCTGAGAAATGGCAAAAATATATCAAACAAATCTATAATAACAAAAAATTATAGCCTCCCAAATAGACCTCTCTCCTGTCCCCGTCCCCCAGCAGGTGTGTGTCCATTCATAATCTTGTACACCATGCCCACACACACACACACACACACACCATACTGTACATTACTCCTCCAACAGTTACACATTCATTCACACAATGCCCAAATGTGTTTCCTACAGATGTTTTTGAAAAAGTAAATTTTATTCTAATCTGGACATAATCTCATGACGCCCAGACTCCTTATGTTTTGAACCACTGTCATAGATCATAGCAGTGTAGTAGACAAATGTAATACAATCTGACAGACCTGACAGATCATTGTAACAATGTAGCAGTCTTTTTTTTTTTTTTTTTTTTTTTTTTTATCTTTATTTATACAGTCTTGAGATCCATACAAAGCTGTCGCAGTGTGGTATATTTCAGATGTTTGTCTTTCAGGAGTTGCAGTTGACGCAGGCCCTGTCTTCCTCCAGCGAGTGGTGCGTGCGACACAAGAACGAAGCGACCGCCAAAGAGCAGCTGGAGCAGGAAATCCCGGCTCTCAAACGGTCTGCAACACTGGTGTCTGTGGCTCAAACTGAAAAGACAAAAATTAATAGTTAAATGATCTACAAGTCCATCATCTGCTCTCAAACTATGGCTTCAATGCTGCAAAACTCTAATTTATTATTCCCCTAAATTCTCCAGGCAGTATTTTATATTTGCCTTTTTTTTCTTGCTTTTTTCAGACATACTTATCCACATATACATAATACAGACATACAAATACGTCAACACCTACATAGTTTCATGGCAGTACTTATTTTGCTTTATTTTTATTTTATTTTTCTCATTAATTATAATTTTCTTTGCTCATTACTTTGGATGTTGAAATTACCCCCCACGCTTTCCCTCCTCCACCAACATATTCTGCACTAATATGTTGTACATAGTAATTTATGTTTTGGAATTTGTATCACATGGTGTTATTTTTATTTTATCTTTTATATATATATATTATTCCCCTAATTTAAAAAATACAAACTTGTATGCAAACATAAACATAAACATCCATATTACTCCATATAAAGGCCATAAACTGATATATTGCAGTCTTTTTTTGAGGATTTTTATTGATTTCCAAACCTAGTGGAGTGTCCTTGATCCAGTGGCAGTTTCTTTATTACACTGAAAATAATATAGACTTAAAGTGATTGTCTGGAGTTTGTCAGAAAAAAGAGAGGTAAATGATTTTTTTTTTAAATGACGCAAGCCTCCTCCCCCTTCCTTTCTGATTGGTCTACACCTACGTTTCCGTAACACATTTAAATGTTAATCGGAAAATACATTATACATATACACATTATTAATACACATGCACGGAGGTTTTCCGAATTATTTGTTGACGTTTTCATGACAAAAATAATGTTTTTATGCACAAAAAAGCGATTGCGGCAAACCCGGAAGTAGCTATTGTCATGAATCGAACATTATAGGACACATCTGCAGAGGATCTGATTATGGATATAGGTTCAGTATATAAATGATTATGGATATAGGTTCAGTATATAAATGAATATGGATGTAGGTTCAGTATATAAATGATTATGGATGTAGGTTCAGTATATAAATGATTATGGATATAGGTTCAGTATATAAATGATTATGGATGTAGGTTCAGTATATAAATGATTATGGATATAGGTTCAGTATATAAATGATTATGGATGTAGGTTCAGTATATAAATGATTATGGATGTAGGTTCAGTATATAAATGATTATGGATATAGGTTCAGTATATAAATTATTATGGATGTAGGTTCAGTATATAAATGGGTCACTCAGCGCGGATGTTCAGAATTCTTTGTTCAGTTTTCATGTAGTTCCAGAGCCTATAAAGGCTTGATTCGGAGGCTCCGTGAAAACAAACAACTGAGCATGCGCGCAGCTACGAGCATCAACGCCGATGATTGACAGCCCTTGGCATCACTTCATTGGTTAACGTGGACGCCATCGTGGATTCTAAGCTATAGCCAAGAGAAGGGAAGGCGGGACTTATCCGTAATATTAGAATTGATAAAATGACTTATTTTATATCAACATTTATGGCCAGGACGTCAATTTAATACAATTCTTAAAAATGTGTAATAAATTTAGAGTTCCAGACTATCACTTTAATTTTGAATAATTGATTAAATGAAGCGCTTGTTAATTAAGGCTTTGTATCTTTATTTCGTAGAGTCGTGATTAACTTAGTGCTCTAAAGAAATATAACATGAAAGTGATTGTCTTTGTCTTTTCAGTCGTGTTGCTGAACTGATCGAGCAGCTGCACTTGTCTGAAGAGCAAAGTCTGAGCGAGAGAGAGGAGCTCCGAGCCAAGTTTAAAGACGCCACTGAACAGAAAGGGAGTTTGATCGCAGAGAACCACAAACTCAAGGTGAGAAGACCGCTATGTACAGGATGTGAATGTACGGATCTGTGGCTTTAGATTTGTCCAAACAATTGTCAATGTAAAGGAGCAATATGTAATAATATGGCCAAAAGTGGTGCTGCAATCTGTAGTCCTCTCCCACTCTCCCTGACTCAGGTTTCCAGCCGGGACCATAATATCTGAATAGACACAAAGGGACATACATGGCATTGCACAGACCTGCAAGTCTGCGGAAACACAGCGTCTGCAACTGCAGAGAGGTTGGTCCTAGTCTGGTTCTGGATCAAATCCTCTGAATGAGGCCTGATGCGCAGATCTGTCCATACACTGTAACAGTACATGATTGCGTCTTTATGCCGGCGACATGGGACACTGTCGTAATACATCTGTCAATCACATCAGGCTGGGTTTAGTTTTTTGAGCAGAATAGAGTTTTCTGTGCTTAGAGGTAACACTGGTGGTGGTTACTGACCGACAGAGGGCGGAGCATAGTAGTGAATGATTCTTTGAATCAGTATGAGTAATAAAACCAATTATGTCCCTGCAGTGACTATCAATGGCCAGTAGGAGGATTTTCATAATCCTCTGTCATCTTTGTTGTTAAAACAATCTATACTGTTTCCTTTAGCATGATGTGTCTGAAGCAGAGAAGCGACTCACTGATCTGCAAACTGAGGCTCGGGGACTAAAATCTCTGCTCCGAAAACACGAGAACCAGGCAGAGAAATACAAAAAGAAGGTAAAGAAAACATTTTTGGACAACAGGTTGTTTTTTATTGTTACATTTCTTTTGTTTGATGTGTTGATTCTCTAATCTGTGTTGGAGAATTCAACAATTGTGTAATGCCCTCCAGGATAACTGCTGTTGAGATTTAGGGCAATACAAGAATACATTGAATTGAATTGAAAGAATAGCACTCAGCGATATGACACTGTTTCCATAAGAGTCTATTTTTGACTAATTTTAGTCACTGAAGCTGATTTAATGTAAAACCCTCGTTATAAAAACTCTATATTGTGTTTGGAGGAGAAAGATACAAAGTTGCCTCCAAAGAACACCAGACCTGCTGTGAGGTCTGGTGTATTTTAAGCATGAGAAGCATGTTTTAAAAAAATATCATGCAAAGATCTGCAAAACGGCGAGGCTCTTTATCGTACTCTACATTTCTAAAGATTAAAAAATAAAAAATAAAAACAGTTTCATGTACTGTGTATATATATATATATATATATGTATATATATATATATATATATATGTATATATATATATATATATATATATGTATATATATATATGTGTATATATATATATGTATATATATATATATATATGTGTATATATATATACATATATATATATATACATGTATATATATATGTATATATATATATATGTGTATATATATATATATATATATATATATATATATATGTGTATATATATATATATATATATATATATGTGTATATATATATATATATATATATATATGTGTATATATATATATATATATATATATATATGTGTATATATATATATATATGTGTATATATATATATATATATATATGTATATATATATGTATATATATATATATATATATATGTATATTTATATATATATATGTATATATATATAAATATATAAAACACAACTTATATTTAAAAGTTGTGTTATCTATTGTGGCTCTCAACAATTGTCCTTTGGCAGAATCAAGCTCAAAATGTCTTGTTTTGTTGTAGTTTTGTAAATCACACAGAAAGTTGCATGAATGTAATGTCCTAAAACGAAAGCACAGTTTGTTCTTTAATCCTTAGTTGTCGTGTTTCTGCAGCTGCAGGAGAGCCGCGAGGAGTCGGAGCGGTTTATCCAGCGCCTGGAGCAGAGCGAGGCCCTGAGCCGGGAGCTCAAAGTGCAGCTGAGTCTGGAGAAGGAGGAGCAGACACGACACCTCCACAGCCGCCTGTCACAGCTCCAGGACCTCCCCCAGAGAGTGAGGGAGACGGAGCAGCGGCTGAAGGAGGCCCAGCACAACGCTGAGACCTACGAGAGAAGGAGCAGCGAGCACACGGCTACGCTAGCACAGCTGCGGCTCAAGGCAAGCGACAGCACAGTGCTCAAGCTTAGTTCAAATTCAGTTCAATATTTATTTGTGTATGGCCCCTTGTGTGGCCCTAATTGGAAGACTTTACCAAGTTGTTTATTTGCCAACAACAAATCAGAGAATGAAACCGTTTGAACACACTAAATGCCATAGTAACAAACACATAGGAGGCATAGGATATTGTAAAGGTAAAGGTTAAGGTGCACTTTATTTATCCCGTAGGGCAATTCATCCTCTGCATTTGACCCTGATGCCACTAGGGCTTATGTCAGGAGTAGTGGTCGCTGTAGCAACAGCGCCCGGGAACCCATCTCCAGATGTTGACGCTCAGCTTGATCAGGACTACTGCAGCTGGAGAATTTTACCTCTTGTACATGTTTTTAGTGGTAGGGGAAACCAGAGCACCCGTAGGAAACCTACGCAGACACAAGGAGAACATGCAAACTCCACTTAGAAAGACCCTGTTCCAACCGGGATTCAAACCCAGGTCTTCTTGCTGAGATGCGAGAGACCAGGTGACCAATGTCCATAAATGTTAATAGATGTGCATAAGTTTACATATCTCAATGTTTTTTCACAATTCCTAATGTTTAATCCAAGTGTTAAAGGGTGTAAAGGAAGTAACAAAAACCAAGATGTTAACAAAATCATAATTTATTTAGATAATAGGCAAAAGACTTTGCACTAAAACAGTGCAAACTAGTTTCTCAGAGAGAACTACAAAACCAAGTCATAAACTAAAGCGATTCCTCCCTCAGCACCAAGATACAAAGGACAATCCTCCAGGTACAGAGACTGATGGACCAGGATCTAAAAAGAGGGAGTGTATGCAAAAAGGACACAAGAGGGCGCCACAACCCTGTCGAAACTACGATGGAAGTAACAAAAAGTAAAGATTATCAGGTGGATCAATACACTATTTTAAAATTCTTAAATGTCAAAATATGGAAAAAATTGGTTTTATTTATTATTCTATCATTTTTTATTCATTACATCACATCATCTGAGGATCAGAGTTTTACACACAAGGTTAATGGAACAATATGTAAAAATCTGGTCAAAAGTGGTACCTCTCCCACTCTCCCTGACTCAGGTTGCCAGATATGCAGACGACTCCAGCTTAGCTGAAAAGAGTTTTGTCAACAACAAATCTTAAACCAACACCTTTTTTCACAAAGATAGAAATCCTGGTTTTATTCCTTGTTTGGTCGTTAATGATTTGAGAATAATAACAAACCCTTTTTTAGTTCTGCTCCACATGGTACTTTACCAGTGAGATTAGCTCGATGCGGTGAGTTCTGGCAACCCGCATCACAGACTTTCTGATTGGTGAAACAGTGGAGGGCAGGACATCAAAATGAAAACAATAACAAGATTTAGCGGCTGGAAAACTAATTTTGAAATTCTAAAATCTCTGAGCTACTGTTATCAGTTAAATAAGAATTGAAAAAGAGCATGTTTTATTAATGCCTTTTGACAGATTAGGACCCTTTTAATGATGACTTGACATGAAAATCTTACATATTGCTACTTTATATTTTTGTTGAATTGCCTTTAGACTTGAGCCAAACGTTTTGAGTTGCCTCCTACTAGAGTGAAGGCTCCTCCTGACAAAACTGATTCTTTGCCTTCTCGTCCGTACACACTTTTTCATCTCCGTCCACAAATGTTCAGTTGGATTGATGTTAAACTCATGACATACAACTGCACAATTCTAATTACACCGAGGACCTCTGTGTTTAATTGAAAGGATTTTCTCGTATATATTTAAAATACTGTGACTGCGTTGTGTGCAATCGTTTTCATAGTTTGAACTTGTAAATACCAAACATCTCCCTGGATGGTTGTGTCTGTCTCAGGTGGAGCAGCAGGGGGCGCAGTTGGACCTGGCTCAGCAGAGAAACACACTTCTTCAGGACGAGAACAACACTCTCCACAAGAAAGTGCAGACTTTAGAGCGGTAAAAACACCCTCATGTTTTCATCTCTCTCCTGTTTTCATTCAGGTCCGGTTTGGTCTTAGATAGTGATCGTAAATTTAGATACTGTCAACATTATGAGCGCGATGTGTGTTGTATAGACCTGCGTCAACAAGCGGGTTGAGGAGGTGTGTTCCACGAGAGCCACAGAAACAGTTTTAGACATTTATAATGGAAGGCGCAGTGCAAGGCCGTGGACAATAGGGGGCAGTATGTGGCCAGACAGATAAAGTGAAAGTAAACAGATTTTGTTTTTAAGTTGCCAAAGAAAGGTGTAATTATCATGAAACTAGAAATGAATTATTGGGCAATATTAGGCGTTTTGCCAAAGATGTGCCCTCGATCCCTTCTATAGCATTCATTACTTTACTTACATGAATTGAAGTTTGATTGAT
The DNA here is from genome assembly GCA_964034765.1 of Knipowitschia caucasica. Taxonomy (NCBI): domain Eukaryota; kingdom Metazoa; phylum Chordata; class Actinopteri; order Gobiiformes; family Gobiidae; genus Knipowitschia; species Knipowitschia caucasica. The sequence continues at coordinate 12,027,262 of OZ035831.1, forward strand.
TAAAGTGATTGTCTGGAGTTTGTCAGAAAAAAGAGAGAGAGGTACATGATTTGAAAAAAACGACCCAAGCTCTTTCCCCTTCCTCTCTGATTGGTCTACACCTACGATTCCGTAACAATCAATCAACACATTTAGATGTTAATTAATACATATACATTATTAATACACATGCTCTGAGGTTTTTCAGAATTATTTGTTAAACGTTTTCATGACAAAAATAATGTTTTAATGCACAAAAAAGCAATTGCGGTAAACCTGGAATTAGCTATTAACATGAATTGAACATTTTAGGACACATCTGCAGAGGATCTGATTATGGATATAGGTTCAGTATATAAATGGGTAACTCAGTGTGGATGTTCAGAATTCTTAGTTCAGTTTTCCTGTAGTTCCAGAGCCTAATGGAGGCTACAAGCATGAGCAGCAACGAGCATGAGTGCGGATAATTGACAGCCCTTGGCATCACTTGATTGGTTAAAGTGAACGGCATCGTGGAGCTATACCTAAGAGAAGGGAAGGCGGGACTTACCTGTAATATTAGAATTCATAAAAGGACTTATTTTATATCAACATTTAAGGCCAGGAGGTCAATTTAATACAATTCTTTGAAATGTGTAATTCATTTAGATTTCCAGAATATCACTTTAAGGACAATGTGCTGTTGCATTAAAACACTGCTGCACCAGATTTAGCACCAGCTACTTTCCACCTGTAGTCCTCGACAATACAATCATGTAACTAACTTCCATAATAATATACAGTTCAAATGAAAAGTGCAAGTTACTAAAATACATATTAACATACAGTGCAATAAAAGTGCAAGTTTTAATCATCAGTTTCAGATTCATTAGTTTGCTATTGCTAAACCACATTGGAATATATTTGCAAAAGTCCCCTGTGTGCACAAGACAAGTATGTCAATAAAACAAGATTAAAAGTACAGAAATAAAACAAACAAAACAGTAAACAAGTTCAAGATCATTAAAGTGCTCGTTTGTAATTTATGACAGTTTGTTGATAAAAGCTGTTAGCAAAACCAGATGTCCTGCATCTCAGCGAACGATTTCTTCTGCCAGAGGAAAGAAGCTGGAACATGGTTTTTCCCGGGGACAAAAGAGTCATTGGTTATTCTAAGAGCTCGGTTTAAAAGTCTGGATTTATAAAGAACCTCCAGAACAGGAAGCTCACAGTCCTCTTTGCAGAGCGGAGCACCTCTCTCTGGTCTTTCTCTGGTCCCTCCCTGGTCTCTTTCTGGTCTCTCTTTGGTCTCTATCTCTGGTCTCTCTCGGGTCTCTCTCTCTGGTCTCTCTCTGGTCTCACTGGTCTCTCTCTGGTCTCTCTCTGGTCTCTCTCTTTCTGATTTCTCTCTGGTCTCTCTTGTCTCTCTCTTTTTTCTTTGTCTGTGATGTCACCAAACTACACAGTCACAGAACCAACAAGCAAACTTTCAATGGTGCAATGATTAAAGTTAAGCAGAATCTTAGATTTAGTGGTAAATTCTCTATGTTTCGCAAAAATTTGTGACACTGATGAGCTTTCTTAATGACACAGTTGGCATTGCAGTTGTTTAACCAATGTGTCTGTGTCCATCTGTCGATCTAATCTTAATATTCCATTGTGATGTGGTGTGTGGCAGTAAGTTGGAGGATCTGCAGTCAGAGTCCACGTCACAGTCCCAGGTCTTGGTCCTAAAGGAGGGTCAGCTGATGAAACTGGAGAAAGAGCTGGAGGAGCGCACTTTGGAGGTTTCTCTGCTGAACTCCAGGCTCCAGCAGAGCTTACAGGACGCCAAGAGGCAGACTGAGGAGGAACTGCAACTGCTGCTGTCCAAAGAGCGGACATCCCAGTCCAGGGCCTTGGATCTACAGAGTGAACTGAGCCGAGCCAAGACCGAGCTCAGTCTGCAGCAGCGGAGCAGACAGGAGGTAACGCAGACCCTCTGGATGTCTGGGTTAGAATGTTATGTTTTGCCGTTGTGAGTAACAGGAAGTCACAAACCAGGAAATGGCTTTGGTTATACAAGTAAAAATAGAATAAGGCATGTATAAAAACCAAATCTACATAACAGGATCTCTTAAAGATTCTTCTGAAGTCCTGTGTATACTCGGGCGGCGCTGAGCTTGCGGTGGCCCTCGTGACGTCACCCGATGTCTCATGACCAACGTAAGGACCACCTGTGAACCCTCGGATTTTTCTATCTACACAGCAGACACTGCAGAGAAGGTGCACTATGATTGGCCCGTGTGTGATTACTTTTTGGATGGAAGCATGGAGCGGCTGCGGGGAATATGGACGAGGCACTGTTCGGAACAGATTGCTTCATGCCTCGAAGGGAACCGAAGGAAAAGCAAATGTAAAAAAATATCGCTTTGTCTACTTATGTTTAATTCTTAAGGTTCTTTTAACATGACAAAAAAGTAAAGAAGCTAGTACTGCTTAATTACCACATGTTTTGACGCGTCTCTTATCAGCTGTTGTTGCCGGATGTGGTCACTCTGACAGATCTCACGGATCCGTCAGACTGACGACGCCCCCCTGTGGTCTATGGAGAAGTGTGAGCCAAGGTGCAGGCCCCCTCGTCTCTGTTGATGGTCTCTGTGCGCCCCACTTCCTGATTTCAATCGCCTCTCGTATCCATCTTTTGTATTTATGCTCTTCTATTCCTACTATTTTTGCATTGTCCCAGTCCATTATGGGATTTTCTGTTTTGCAGTGGTCCGATATTGCCGATTTGAGGTTTTCCTGTCTTGTCTTTTTTGGTTGATCTTGTTAGTTGCGCAGAAGTTTATTTTTGGCATTCCTTTTGATTCTTAGGTTTCTTCTGGTGCTGAAAGCTCTTTCTGTTTCTCCTGTGGTTGCTTTCTTCTCTGTTTTTGTGGGATTTTCAACTTTGTAATACAGAAAGGAAGACAACAGCGGCTCAACAAACAGACACAAAAACAGAGAAGAAAGCAACCACACAAAGACAACGAACAGAAAGAAATAGTCCCAATGCCGTACATACGAGGGTCACGGAGCAGATACAGAGAGCACTCGGAAAACACAACATCAATGCAATAATCAAGCCTTGTAAAAAAAAAAACACAAACACTTGTTTACCCAAAAGACAGGATACAACCGGAGAAAAAGCGCAACAAAATACCATGTAAAACCTGCAATAAAACATAAATCGGAAAAACAAGAAGAGCTTTCAGCACCAGAAGTAAGAAACATCAAAAGGAATGCATAAAAGCATAAATACAAAAGATGGATATGAGAGGCGATTGAAATCAGGAAGTGGGCGCACCGACCATCAACAAAGACTAGGGGGCTTTCAACTTGGCTCACATTTGGGATTCGCTTCTCCAAAGACCACAACGAAGCGGGGGACCTGGTCAGTCTGACGGCCTTGACAGTGACTTTGTTAGAAAAATCAGGAAGAAAACACTGGAAGTAAAGCCAAATCAGAAGTTCGCGGAATTCTGGGGAACGTAGACCTATCAAGGCCGAGCATGAACCGCAAAACATTCTGGGAAATGCAAAAATAACAAAAAAAACAACCGGACCATGCATTGCGTTCATGGATCTATAGATCATGTTTCAATGCCGTGTCAATGGTTATGGACGTCCGTGCAAGGAATAGCTTGTGCGGCGCGGGAGAGGCAGTGGGTATTCTGCAAAAGCAAGAGATTTACTTTTTCCTCTGGAAGCACGTGCGGCTATCACAGGGACACAAGGCCCTCGAAAACAGCCAAACCAGGACTAAACCAGGAATGAAAATGGGGAACACTTTGATGGTGAACGTATGCCTCCAGCCTGAGTTCTCATTCCGTGACTGAAAACAAGGGCTGCTAAAAATAATCTATTATTGATATCGAGCGAAATGAATCACTTATTGTGATATAGTTTTGAGCTATAACGCCCAGCCCTAGGTTGAGCCTGGCTGTGAAACGATGAGGGAACATGAACATACAGCACATGTTGCACAGACGTGTCCTGAGTCTTTGTTTTGTTCCTGCAGATGGAGCGCAGGTTCCAGGGGCAGCTCCAGAACCTGAAAGACCGACTGGAGCAGAGCGACTCCACCAACAGAGCTCTGCAGAACTATGTGCATTTCCTCAAAAGCTCCTACGGAAACGTGTTTGGAGACTCTTTGACAAGTCATTGACAAGTCTGGACTGTGACGACTAGAGAAAAGTTTTATATTGTGTTTATAGCCAAATGTATTTATCTTTAGCAATAAATAACTGCTTTTTACCACATTGATAAAATTGTTCATGTTCTTCATTGTCTGTCATTGATTAGAAAATAATAGTTTACCTTTACTTTTTTACAGTTCTTTCAAAATTGGTCTCTGAAAACGTAACACAAAATTTCATAGACAAAAGCCTAAAAAAAGCTTTCCTTATTCTTAAATTGTTGGTTTCACTCAGAAGGATGAGGAACCGACTCACATTCATACACACAATTTACGGTTGGTTTCCAATATCAAACCCATCACTATTCTTGGGTTTCATTAAACTGGCCTGTAGAGGGCGAGCAGAGGTGGGACAACCCAGTTTTGCTCCCTTTGAAAAACGTAATTCATGTCTGTTTGAGTCAAGGCTCTCATCCTGTGCGGTGTACGGTTCTTGTAACAGTCATGGCTCATCTTCAAGTGTACTCCTTTATGAGACCACAGTTGGAACATGGAAGAAACTTCTCTATTTGCACGGTTGCTACAAGCAGACACCACACAACATGATAGCGCTTCTATATCTCTGTATAAAGTATGGTATAAACCCAGCAGACTGCACCGCCAGGGTACGTCACGTCCTGTCCATGTTATTCGCGTCACTGCCCTGACGTCATGATACAAGATTTGACTGCTAACCCCCGTGCAGAATCTGCAAAAGGGTGAGAATAGGCTCTATGCACACACCACTTCCGGGTTTTAGCTACAACCCCCATCTCACTTCCTGTTCGCGGGAAACTGCTTGAGTGTCACTGGAGTTCAGCAGTGGTTTACACGAGGTTCCCAAATAATGCTCGAACGGGAATTAAACTGGATACAAGGCATTTTTGGGACACAGTGCTCTCAGTGTTTATAAACTTTAAAAATCGCTCTGAATGGCCAGTCAAAGCTCTACCTCTGAGAGAAAGCACACCACTTTTGGGTCAGTCTCAGTTTAGTAATTAGATTGATACATTCAGCTATCAATAAAACTCACCTAAATGCCATAGGCAGGAAGTGAACATTCTCTTTGAACATTCTGGTTTTTACTTACAAATGTATATTGAAATTAAATCAGCCAAGTATGAAACCTTAACATTGAGGGGAAATATAAATTCATTATTTAAAACATTTTATTTAAAAGCATCAATACAGAGTCGCCCTGCTGAAGGACATTTCACATTTGCCGTGTCACCATTTCCTCAGACGAGACTGACAGAATAGTCACGCGAGGCAGAGTCGGAGAGCGCCGTCACGTTGGTTGAGGCAGAGTCGGAGAGCGCCGTCACGTTGGTTGAGGCAGAGTCGGAGAGCGCCGTCACGTTGGTTGAGGCAGAGTCGGAGAGCGCCGTCACGTTGGTTGAGGCAGAGTCGGAGAGCGCCGTCACGTTGGTTGAGGCAGAGTCGGAGAGCGCCGTCACGTTGGTTGAGGCAGAGTCGGAGAGCGCCGTCACGTTGGTTGAGGCAGAGTCGGAGAGCGCCGTCACGTTGGTTGAGGCAGAGTCGCGAGAGCGCCGTCACGTTGGTTGAGGCAGAGTCGGAGAGCGCCGTCACGTTGGTTGAGGCAGAGTCGGAGAGCGCCGTCACGTTGGTTGAGGCAGAGTCGGAGAGCGCCGTCACGTTGGTTGAGGCAGAGTCGGAGAGCGCCGTCACGTTGGTTGAGGCAGAGTCGGAGAGCGCCGTCACGTTGGTTGAGGCAGAGTCGGAGAGCGCCGTCACGTGTGGTTGAGGCCTGAGTCGGAGAGCGCCGTCACGTTGGTTGAGGCAGAGTCGGAGAGCGCCGTCACGTTGGTTGAGGCAGAGTCGGAGAGCGCCGTCACGTTGGTTGGAGGCAGAGTCGGAGAGCGCCGTCACGTTGGTTGAGGCAGAGTCGGAGAGCGCCGTCACGTTGGTTGAGGCAGAGTCGGAGAGCGCCGTCACGTTGGTTGAGGCAGAGTCGGAGAGCGCCGTCACGTTGGTTGAGGCAGAGTCGGAGAGCGCCGTCACGTTGGTTGAGGCAGAGTCGGAGAGCGCCGTCACGTTGGTTGAGGCAGAGTCGGAGAGCGCCGTCACGTTGGTTGAGGCAGAGTCGGAGAGCGCCGTCACGTTGGTTGAGGCAGAGTCGGAGAGCGCCGTCACGTTGGTTGAGGCAGAGTCGGAGAGCGCCGTCACGTTGGTTGAGGCAGAGTCGGAGAGCGCCGTCACGTTGGTTGAGGCAGAGTCGGAGAGCGCCGTCACGTTGGTTGAGGCAGAGTCGGAGAGCGCCGTCACGTTGGTTGAGGCAGAGTCGGAGAGCGCCGTCACGTTGGTTGAGGCAGAGTCGGAGAGCGCCGTCACGTTGGTTGAGGCCGAGTCGGAGAGCGCCGTCACGTTGGTTGAGGCGAGTCGGAGAGCGCCGTCACGTTGGTTGAGGCGAGTCGGCGCACGTGGTTGAGGCGAGTCGGAGCGCCGTCACGTTGGTTGAGGCCGAGTCGGAGAGCGCCGTCACGTTGGTTGAGGCGAGTCGGAGAGCGCCGTCACGTTGGTTGAGGCCGAGTCGGAGAGCGCCGTCACGTTGGTTGAGGCGAGTCGGAGAGCGCCGTCACGTTGGTTGAGGCGAGTCGAGAGCGCCGTCACGTTGGTTGAGGCCGAGTCGGAGAGCGCCGTCACGTTGGTTGAGGCCGAGTCGGAGAGCGCGTCACGTTGGTTGAGCGAGTCGGAGAGCGCCGTCACGTTGGTTGAGGCCGAGTCGGAGAGCGCCGTCACGTTGGTTGAGGCCGAGTCGGAGAGCGCCGTCACGTTGGTTGAGGCCGAGTCGGAGAGCGCCGTCACGTTGGTTGAGGCCGAGTCGGAGAGCGCCGTCACGTTGGTTGAGGCGAGTCGGAGCGCCGTCACGTTGGTTGAGGCGAGTCGGAGAGCGCCGTCACGTTGGTTGAGGAGTCGGAGAGCGCCGTCACGTTGGTTGAGGCCGAGTCGGAGAGCGCCGTCACGTTGGTTGAGGCCGAGTCGGAGAGCGCCGTCACGTTGGTTGAGGCCGAGTCGGAGAGCGCCGTCACGTTGGTTGAGGCCGAGTCGGAGAGCGCCGTCACGTTGGTTGAGGCCGAGTCGGAGAGCGCCGTCACGTTGGTTGAGGCCGAGTCGGAGAGCGCCGTCACGTTGGTTGAGGCCGAGTCGGAGAGCGCCGTCACGTTGGTTGAGGCCGAGTCGGAGAGCGCCGTCACGTTGGTTGAGGCCGAGTCGGAGAGCGCCGTCACGTTGGTTGAGGCCGAGTCGGAGAGCGCCGTCACGTTGGTTGAGGCGAGTCGGAGAGCGCCGTCACGTTGGTTGAGCGAGTCGGAGAGCGCCGTCACGTTGGTTGAGGCCGAGTCGGAGAGCGCCGTCACGTTGGTTGAGGCCGAGTCGGAGAGCGCCGTCACGTTGGTTGAGGCCGAGTCGGAGAGCGCCGTCACGTTGGTTGAGGCCGAGTCGGAGAGCGCCGTCACGTTGGTTGAGGCCGAGTCGGAGAGCGCCGTCACGTTGGTTGAGGCCGAGTCGGAGAGCGCCGTCACGTTGGTTGAGGCCGAGTCGGAGAGCGCCGTCACGTTGGTTGAGGCCAAGTCGGAGAGCGCCGTCACGTTGGTTGAGGCCAAGTCGGAGAGCGCAGTCACGTTCTTTGTGGACTGGGCGGCATGGTCAGAGTGCGCCGTCACGTTGGTGGAGGCAGAGTCGGAGAGCGCCGTCATGTTGGTGGAGGCCGAGTCTGAGAGCGCCGTCATGTTCTCAGAGACAAAACAGTGAATGTAGATTCAAACTTAGGGTTGCAACACATGATACTAATAAAGAAACAGCCCGGGTCAAATAGTGAGGGCTAATGTAATCTTAAATGTAGCAGTAACATGTTCCGTTTTAATATGATGCTCCCCCTACAGGACTATTAGGATCATGCCAATTAAGTGTACAGTATAGAACTGCACTACTACATATATATTTGACTGGTATTGAAGCATTTTCAGCATCTACAGCTAGTCATGTTAGCTAAAAAACATAGCTACTACTTATTTGTATATATTGTGTGTGCCCTTACTACTGTCCTATATGTGCGATGAAACATCGAAATTTCCCCACTGTGGGACGAATAAAGGAATTCTTATACCTTAATTTGAAAAGGATTTCATATCTAAATGTTCCACTGTGACCAAGGAAGCAGCAACGCTAGGACAATGTTCATTGTGAAACTCAAGTTTAAAAGGGTAAATGAGTTTAAGGATGTCTACACACCTCAGTTTCCTTATGTACTTGGCCAAGAAGCAACAAGAACTTCTTGACCACTTGCTCTGCTCCAGTTTCCACTTCATTGTTTATCAATTGTTCTGTTAAGACATGAGACACGTTTACAGCCAAGCACTTTTCATGTCAAAATTCAGGCATACCATTTGTTTTTGCAAGTTGTTGACAACTTTAGAAATCAAGATTCTGAGCAACAATTACTTTTAAAGGAATTGAACCTCAGTGTGCAATTTTCAGGCAATGTGGGTGAAGTGTCTTGCCTAAAAACACAACAGCCCACTGTGGCACATGGTGTTCCCAGAGGTCTCCTGCAGTACTAAGACACATGGAGAACATGCCAACTATTCAGAAAGGCCCTTAGCCGGCCGGGATTCAACCCCGACCTTCTTGCAGAGAAGCGACTGTGCCATCTACTCCAAGTAAACATAGAAATCATATTTAGTTTCTCAGGACAAAAGGTTTGACTTGGAAAATATGTTATTCATGGTGTTAAAAGCCATCAGGACAGACACTAAGTTAGCCTTGGCTATAAATGTTTTTCACATGTTGATTGTGTGCGCTTTCTTCTAAGCAAATAGAACATTTAAAAAATTCTCTTGGATTCAAAGTTAAGAAACCCACTGCATTTTGATACAGCGAGTTTCCCAGAGGCCAGAGCAAATTGAGAGTCCTTAATTCTGCCAGAGATATACCAGTTTTTCCTTTCTATACAGCTTTGCTTCTTGGCATTTAACGTTTTAGGTTGAGTGTTACAGGAAGTAAAATAACTAAAGCTGCATGAACTCACCCTGTGTAGCATTGGCAGCCAGGTGTTGAACCATGGAATTCTTCACTGCTTTAGTGTCAGAGGACTCAGAACCTACAGCAACAGCTCAAACACTCATTCTGTATACAATGTAAACATTCATAAACAACAATGCCAAAGTTACCTTTTGCACCATAATGGATTTCATTCTGGCTTTCACCACAGCTGCCAACTAGTGAACGAAAATTATTTAGCAATTGTTCAACACAATGAAAAGTAACAATGTGACGAACCGTGGGCTGTTCCAAGCAAAAAGAGACACAAAATCCAAAGAGCTGCCATTTCACCAGTTTCCCAGAGAAAAGACCCAGTCAGTCGATCCACAGGCAGAGGTGCAGAAACACAGCTGCATTGATTGGAATGAGATTATAATGAACAGCTGGAGGGCTCTGATTGGCCAAAAACAGAAGCCACGCCCACAGAAGAGTTGGACTCATGACTGTTCACTTTGGATTCACTTTCCTGAAGCAAACACTGAGGGCAAGAACCAATCAGGAAGAAGAATATCTCACTCCAGAACATTTGTTAGGGTTTTATTTATGTTGTTTATTTAAATTGAAGACATGACAATACACCACATTTTACAGTTACATTTCAAATAATTGTGGTGAGTAGGAAGAAGGAAACATCTCATGTAGCCTGCCCCTTTCTTAATGTTGATGTTTATTTCTGAATTATTATGTTTGCACAACTTTTTCTTTCATAGTAGAGTGTATTCCACAGTTTGACTCCAGCCGCTGATTTTCCCATGTGTTTTCTGGTTCTGGCCAAAGTTACAGAGAAGTGTCCCGGTTGGATTTGAAAGATAAAAAGCTTTTGTATAGATTCTGCAGAAAGAGAATTTGGCTTTAAACATCACAATGAGTGACTGCAATTTGATACGATCATTTTTATTTAACTGTTTTGATTGTTGTATAAATAACTGGTTTGTGTTTTCTCTTGAGTCCAAAATTCTCAATGCTTTTTTGGAATATGATTAAAGGATTGTTTTTGTATGTGCTTCATACTTCTAAACAGTAGCGTTTCAGATTCAAGCTAAAATGTAGAACAGTCTTCCTGAAAATATGAGACAGGTATTGTCAAAAAAAAAAAAAATGACGTAGAAAATAGGTCATGGTGGGTGCAGAATGAAAGTTTTCTCGACGTCATCCGGGCGAGTTTTCCCGACGTCATCCGGACGTGTTTTCTCAACGTCACCTCGACCTCCAAATGTGACGTTGATGACACGTTCATTCAAGGTTGAAATGTGGTACAGAACCGGTCTTATATGACCAGAATATTGACGTTTATATGAAGTTCGTTTTCAGTCGTTCCCACTAAGCAAGCCTATTGTCAGGAATGAAGCAGATAGAGATGGATTGTGGTGCGCCAAACTCTGGAAGTTTATTTAAGTTTCTCTCAAGTTCCAGTGGTTTCAATTGTTTCTTTCTCTCAGACAAAATGGAGTCAGTACACAGTTTATATAGTCATTGTCACGTCACACATCGAAAGACGTACGTGTCACACAAAGACAGTGCACATCATAGTCAAAATAATCAGAGTCCTTGTAGAGTCCTGCACGTAGGCCATATTGCTATCTAATACTAACACTCTCCCCTTTGATCACATAATCACATGTGATCACTCAATTTGATCAATCAATAAAGTGGGGAAAAGAAAAACTTCAACAAAAAAACTTCAAAGAAATTATTAAAAAACAAAGAAAATGTATGCATTAAACTCATAATCATCAAACTCAATATCAGTAGATTTTTTCCTCTATCCTGGAAAAAAAAGAAGTAAATAAATAAACAAAAAATTAAAACAAACAAAAACAAACCCTATTGGACACACGAGAACTCAGCAGAATCAGTCAAAACACAGACAAAAACGACCTGAGTCTCAATTTAGAAGCTAATTTCACTTTTCTACTCTATACTTTTATTCTAATGCTAATTGTTTACACTATGCTTCACTTAATTCACTGTATTATTTTCACTTTTTAATCTTAGACTGTGTACTGTCTAATCTATTTACAAATATGTTTGCATATTTGCTTTTATTGAGCCATATTCTTAAACATACATTTTAATCTAATAAATCTCTCTGTGCTGTGGTTTTACTTTCATTATCAGGGGCATATTGTTAGTGGGATTTTGCTCTATGTCTATTCTACATTATCAGGAATAAAACTGTGAACACAGTAAGGCAAATATGAACATTATTATGGCGGTCAGTTTTCCAAATACATTTGTTGAACCAGGAAGTGCTGTCACTTCCTCCTCTCAGGCAGTTTGGGATGAATGAACATCCATCCATCCATCCATCTTCTACCCTTTAATCCATTTCTGGGTCAGGGGGGTGGCAGTCAGAGATGCCACCCAAGTCTCATAGCACCAGCCCCTCACTGACCCTCTGCAGGTGGTGAGTCCACAGGAGGACGGCTGCTCTCTGAGTGTGAGCATAGCCTTGATCTTTCAGTGGGGGCTTTGGGCAAAGTGGGGTTAAGTGTCTTGCCCAAGGACACAACGACAGCAGTCATCAGTGGGAGTCAGTGGAGAAGGTGCAGAGGTGGGAATTGAACCCACGACCTTCTGGGCTTAAGGCCAATGCTCTACCAACTGAGCTACTGTCGCCCCATGAATGAACATCTTTAATCAAATTATTATTATCCTTACAAGAGCTAATCTATTTTTAGCAGGTTTGGGGTTGGGGTCAGTTATTCTACAATGGTGTTTGATTCTCTAATCTGTGCTGGCAAATCGACAACTTTTAAACTTCTCAAAAATGTTTTTTGAATCTCTGTTGGTTCTAATCTATATAATAGACATTAATCTAGGCTACACTCTTTTTTGTATTGTCAATATTCACAGGTGTTTGAACACCAGTGAATTTGGAAGGTATCTAATAAAACTGTGCAAAAAACTCTAATTAACTTTATTTACTTCTGAAGTAAAGGTTTGTGAACACATTTTGAAGGAAATGGTCCTTTTTTCATTTGATATTAGCACTGGCTAGAAATATTCTCTATTTTATGGTTGATGCATTTATCTGTTTATATTTCTCTATTGTGACTCCAAAGCTTGGTTGCAGCTTGAGCCATGGCATATTTCTAGTTTGTGACTTCTGTCACTTTTAATAAAAAAAATAAAATAACTCTAAAATAACTCTGATTCTAATATTTTAGCTGCTCTATCAAAAGGATAACATTGTATGGTTATGATTTTTAACTCTTATGTGGAAATGTGTTTATGAACAACAAAGGAAAATTCTACTTTTTTACTACTATTTACCATCTACTAAAATGCTACAATACTCATACTTTATCATTTTAAAACATTTTAACAGTTGAAGCAAAGGAAGGTTTCTCACCCATCATCTGTACTTCTTAGCAAGTTTTCCCGACGTTTCGTCCTCGAACTAGCGGACTTCTTCACGGAATGAATTCTTGGACCGCGCGTTGGAGATTTATAACCTATGGGTGTGGTTAGCCACACCCTAATCCTGATACTAACTCATAAACAATCTACGGTCTGCTTGATGTAGAAGGGAGCAGGTCTAACGACCCTGCTGAGGCTAACGACCCTAACTCCTTAGCATGTCACAGACCTATTGTCTGCTGGGATGCTCAAGTGGAGTGCAGGTCTCACCCCTCCTAACTCATTAGCATGTCACTGACCTTGTCCCAAGTTAGGGCGTTGTTTTTAGGATGTCGTCATAGATGCGAGGCAAAACAAATCTTAACCCTCCTCCTCTGTTAAGAGAAGGTTTTTGTTTCCTCCTAACTCCTAGAGTTTGTTTGGTTTCTCTAATATAGTGGTCCCAAACAAAAACCAAACAGAAACCAAACAAACTCTACAGAAACGACTTTACCAACATCGTAGAGAAAACTCTAGTGGACCACAGTCGGCTGTTCATCTCCACCTCAAGGCCTCCAACCACACGGTGGATGACACAGAGGTTAAAATTCTGGCTCGGGAGAAGAATTGGTTTGAGAGAGGAGTGAAAGAAGCCATTTTTGTGAGGAAACAAAAACCTTCTCTTAATTTAACAGAGGAGGAGGGTTAAGATTTGTTTTGCCTCGCATCTATGACGACATCCTAAAAACAACGCCCTAACTTGGGACAAGGTCAGTGACATGCTAATGAGTTAGGAGGGGTGAGACCTGCACTCCACTTGAGCATCCCAGCAGACAATTGGTCTGTGACATGCTAATGAGTTAGGGTCGTTAGCCTCAGCAGGGTCGTTAGACCTGCTCCCTTCTACATCAAGCAGACCGTAGATTGTTTATGAGTTAGTATCAGGATTAGGCAGAGGTGTGGACTCGAGTCATGTGACTTGGACTCGAGTCAGACTCGAGTCATGATTTTGATGACTTTAGACTCGACTTGACCAAATATAAAAAGACTTGCAACTCGACTTGGACTTTAACATCAATGACTCTGACTTTCACTTGGACTTGCGCCAATTGACTTGCAAAGACTTGCGTAACCCGGGCCATTTTTACCTTTCTCCGCATCTCTCTTTCTATCTATGCCGTCTCTGAAGAAACAAAGCCTCGCGGTAGTTGTAGCGCTCGCGCGAGAGTTCGAACGTGAGTTCCAGGCAGTTCGCGCAGCAACACTTCCCTAAACAAGCGCACTGCATTCACCGGTGGGTGTGTTGTCTAGGGGAGCTGGAAATGAGCGAGCTGCAGGTATTTATCGCGACCTAACGTCATATTTTGTTCTACAAACCGTAATTGATATGCTTTCACTACAGGCGCCTCATACAATTGAATCGACGCAGTTGTCACACTGTGTGCCGTGTTTTAAAGAGGAACTGGTGAGTCAAACTAGCGCTAGCCTGCGCTGCTCTGTTGGCTCTTTCTTATATTTTTCTGTGTGGGCGCCGAGGCCTATTATTATGAGTATGTTTTTGCTGTGCTCCTCCTGCTAAAGTTTGCATACATTAGATAGTTGTTTTGATTATGTGCACTAAGCTAGATTAATATTTGCACTATTGTTTATGGTTCATTGATATGAGAATCAGTGCTTTGACTGATTTAATTAATTTATATGAGACATTTTATTATGTAATGATATATTGGTAATTATGAGATATTACTAATGCTGGCCCAGTTCATACAGGCCAGGTTCCTTCCCCTCCATTGGTCCCTTCAGTCCTTTGGAACAATAACCACTATGGACATTAAACTGATTATATAGATACAGGTCCTAGCCCAATACTCATATTCATATATGCTGCACTTGCTACTTCCCATTAAAAACCCCAAAGATAAAAAGTATGTTGACACGGACTGCTCTGATTTTATGTGTGGTCTGTGCATGTGTAACTGAGCCTGCATCTGGCACAACATAGTTTTGATTTACCAGCAGCCAACCACATGGAACAAACTGTTAGTACATGGGTCAGAGACCAACGAGAATGCACCAGCAAAATGATTATTTTGTTTGCCTACAAAAGTACATGGAGACCAACAAGAAACAAATCGCGGTCAAAAAGACTCGAGAGGACTCGAAAGTCAAACCGTAGGACTTGGGACTGACTTGAGATTTGTTGGCCTTTGACTTGGACTCGACTCGGGACTTGCCTGTCTTGACTCGTGACTTGACTCGGGACTTGAGGGCAATGAATTGAGACTGACTTGTGACTTGCTAAACAATGACTTTGTCCCACCTCTGGGATTAGGGTGTGGCTAACCACACCCATAGGTTATAAATCTCCAACGCGTGGTCCGAGAATTCATTCCCTGAAGAAGTCCGCTAGTTCGAGGACGAAACGTCGGGAAAACTTGCTAAGAAGTACAGATGATGGGTGAGAAACCTTCCTTTGCTTTGACTAATCCCTGTACGACTGAGAGCTTACACAAACTTATTTTAACAGTTGCTCAGTCTCCCAGACTAAAAAGTCAAAGTTTTTGTCTGTCAGATGTCGGAATACTTTACATGTATTGCATTTGGTCACAGTTGTGGTTCTGGTTGTAGCAATAGCATCGGCAATAGACGATTTTTCATTGGCTGGTTCTTGTTCGCAAATGTCTGTGTCCAATAGATCATCAGATGTCCAGAAGCTAGGGACAAACAAAAACAAAAGAAGAATCATGAGTATCTGTCTCATTTAGCACTCCTCAATGGTATGATTTTAGTAATATAAACATCACTCCCCCGGTTTTCCTCTCTCAGGGTCCCCTGAGGGTGAGTCTCAGTTGTCATCAGGGTAGGTCAGGTTCGAGAGATGTCATCTTGGACATCAGTAGGGTCCAAGCCAGGGTTTTGTCTCTCCAGATGCACTCAGGTCACTTGGGTTGCTCTGGTCATGTGGTACAGTGTCTCATGGTTGCTTGATTCACCTGTACACAACTTGTTATGCAATAGTTACTCTCAATGGTTAGTCACTTTGATTCTACTTTAAAGACAATTTCAGCCAATATTATTCTCATTCAATGAAGTGGCTCATCTGATCTAATCCAAATCACTGTAATTACTTCACACAGTACAAAATAAAAATAAAAAGTCAAGACAGGCCAATTAAGTTCATGATAATATTGAATTCAAATGAACATTTCTGGTCTCAAAAAATACTGATTCAAGTGATAGACAATTAAAAATATTGTTTTTCATTGGAGTAAACTTTTAAATGCTTTTTCTCATGTTCTGCTTTTTCATGTATCTATATGTAAATGTGAAGGTGTGAATGTATGATTGTGTGTGTGTGTGAATTTTGGGGTTGTGTCTCCAGACTCCTCGAACCACCTGTAGGTCACACTGTGGTGATGTAAACCAACCGGACACACTCTCAACTCATCCAGGTCTCTCCCTGATGCCTCCACCCATCACGTCTCCAGACACCTCTCTCTATCCCGGTCTCTTACACCCACTCAGCTCTGGAGTGGCGTGGGGAGGGGCAAGGAGGTGGCATTTTCCTTTGCTCTTTGATCTGTGACCTGTGCCTGGGTGGGCTTTGCTGGGCTCCTGTGGTCTGAGCCCTCAGTGTCCACTCCATAATCAGTCCAGTGACCCTGTACAGCCTTGGGTCTGGAACACAACCTTATAGTCAAATTCAAAACAACAGATATCAGTATGTGAATGAGATTGTTTTTCTCTCTAAAGTCTAAACAATTTTGGAGCTTATCCAACATGCGCTATATAAATAAAGATTACTTATTATCTTACTAATGATGACATTTTAAGACCAGAAACTATAAAAACAACAATTATACTTAAAACAAACAACCTTTGAAACTTTAAAAAATGTTTACTTTTGTACTGTGTGTTTAATTATCTATGCGTCCTTGGGTTTCTTGAAAGGCGCCATGAAATGAAAGGAAACTATGAAAAATCTCTATAAAAATTAAAATATATTTTCAAAAACATTTTAACATAACTTGAAATCAAACAAAAGATTATAAGCTTTATTGGATTTTACTGGATTTGGTTTAATAAAACTCAATTGTGTCAGAGCCTCCTCCTGTCTCTGGGCAGCAGCAGCAGCGCAGCGAGGGCGGGAAGGGTTCCCGTGACACAGACGCGCACACACACAGGCAGAAAGTAGTGTTTTAGCAAAAATGCAAAAACAGAAAGAAGAAGAACTTTCAAGATTACTTTTTTTAAGTGAATATAACTGATGTTGTTCTTTAAACTTTTGTCATCCAAGTCTAGAAATGGCCACTTTCCACACTAGTAACAAAAGGCACTCTTAGTGTTTAACGTTTACGCTTCTATTTTATCGAGGTAGCAAACTAATTTAAACTCAAAATCTCTTTCTAAAAAAAAAAAAAACAACTGTTGGATACAGCCCGAGCCGCGACATTTTTTTAAAAATAACTCACGTAAGCTCTCATAGCTCAACTGTAGATAAAACTCGGCATTCTCTGGTGAACTCTGTTCACGCCAAAAACAAACTAAAAAACAAAAACTCCCTTTTTCTGTATGTAATTTAAACCTGTGATCACTGAATGTAACATATTGTTGCTTATGTACTTTTGTCATTTATCAGCCTGAAATTTGTCAATTTCAAAGCTTTTGTAACAAAGGCCTCTTTTACACATTTCCCTTTTTATTGCTTTTATTTTTACACCATGGTTTCACTAAGGATCCTTCACTTTATGGCCTACACTTTTTGGATCCTTCACTTCATGGCCAACACTTTTTGGATCTTACACTTTATGGCCAACACTTTTTGGATCCTTCACTTTATGGCCAACACTTTTGTGAACACAATTTAGAGTGTTCGACAGACCCCAAAAACAGACCAAAATTTAGCTAGTATCCAATTATGCAGACTTTACATATAAAAGGGTGTCTGCTTACCTTATTCTTGTCAAACAGGTGCATGCACGGACTGTCCGAGAGGTCTGCCAACTTCTTTTCCACGTCGGAAAATTCAATTTAAACGCAAGTGAAAGAAGCGACAAGAAGCATCCAGGAACACCTCTTCCATCTCCGCTCCCAGACACAGCATGCCGGTCTCTCACGCAGAGAAAAAGAAACAAAGGAAACTCCCTCAAAACAATCCAGAGAATGGTGCACACTGAGCCGCGCGTCCTCCACCAAATCTGTCAGGAATGAACCAGACAGAGATGGATCGTAGTGTGCCAAACTCTGGAAGTTTATTTAAGTTTCTCCCAAGTTCCAGTGGTTTCATTTGTTTCCTTCTCTCAGACAGAATAAAGGCAGTACACAGTTTATATAGTCATTGTCACGTCACACAGAGACAGTGCACATCATAGTCAAAATAATCAGAGTCCTTGTAGAGTCCTGCACATAGGCCATATTGCTATCTAATACTAACACTATGTCAAAACAACGTAATTTCAACGTCATCTGGACATTCAAATTAGACGTCGAGGCCACGTTCATTCAAGGTTGAAATGTGGTACAGAACCGGTCAGATCTGACGTCCTCTCGACGTCTTATATGACCAGAATATTGACGTTTATATGACGTCAATATTCAACTCAACGGACCCGTCCGATTGAATATTCCACTCGGACCCGTCCGTTGAGTGGGTCCTATTGACCCACTCAACCTTTGCAGAATCACTTACTAGCCAAGACAAAAATAAAATCCCTCAGTTGGAGCAGAAACAATTGTTTTTAACCTGGATTTGAACATTGTCAAAGAATAAGCCTTTCTCACATTTCCAGGAAGACTGTTCCAGATTTTAGCCTTGTGAATCTGAAATGCAGCTTTGTCATGTTTAGTTCTAACTCTGGGCAATAAACGATACCCACAGCATTCAAAAAGCGTTAGAACAATTGTAAAAATCATGTTTCGCTACATCAAAGTACAAGTTAGACCGTATTAAACCAGGCAGTGTTATGAACACTACTGTATTGAACAGTTAATGCCAAAGAGTAAAAAAACATGATTGTAACGCCTATGTTTGGATCAGTATTAAAACAGGCACAATCTATACTCCAGGTTCCCCAGATGTAAAAAAACAATCTGAAAATGCATAAGAATGCATTTATTGAATGTTGATGTTCGAGGTGTTCCAACATGTGTCCTCTCTTGGTCTTCAGTCTCTCATTATGAGGTCCAAGCACAGCACCTGAAAATGTGGAACATGTTTAGTTTCAACATATTGTGGCAAAGTGATATAACATTTTAGAACTTTCTATTAATGCCTCAAACCACTCGATCCATCACCATTTGATACAAACCTTGGCACTGCACTCACTCAAAGACACTTAGTCTAGTCTGAGAAACTTGAGATAAGGCTTTGGTCATTGGAGTAACTCTTGGTAATTATCATGTGTAAAACAATTGCACAAATGAGGCCTGAAATCTACTTACCCTGTATTACTCTATTCACGCTGCGTTTCTGAGGGGGCATTTTCCCTTGTTCTTCATATTGAAAAGGGTCGTCAGTGAGTTGCTGAACAATCTGAGAAAAAGATAGATGTTTTCTAAGACAATACACCAAATAATGGTTGGTAATGATTAATATTTGCCGCTAACAATAATAACTGTAGTGCCTAATTTAAACAGCCACAGTGAGAAGCTGTGAAAGTCTATGACACTAAAGACCTGGGAAGTGATTCAGTCCATTTATTAAACAAAGCAATACATGAACATTACAATCTCTTTCTGCAGCAGGTAGAACATCTGTGTGCTCCTATGGTCCCACATGGTCCCACATGGTCCCACATGGTCCCACAGTCTCTGGTCCCACACCTGAACTCAACTCCAACTGATGACATCACAGGTGTCTAAACAATGGGAGGGTCCCAAATATTAAAGCTGATCTCCCTGTTTTTAAACTACGATTTGTGCTGTTGTTTTTTGAAGTTTATAAACCATTGTGAAATATACAGTAACTTTACATTTTAGAATTGATTTATAATTTAAAACTCAAGAATCTTTACCTTTTTTAACACAGTTTGTTGGACATTACATTTTAACCTAACAAACTATGTGTTCAAAAAAGTTTAGAATATGAAAAACTATTGCATATTTTAAACTTTAACTTCAACACTTTTTTAACTTTTTTAACTGTTTTTGGCTCTCACAACAACCCAATTGAGCACATGGGGTTCTAGCTCTAAAATGCGTTTAGTTGGCAAAGGTGTCTCCCTTTCAGCTGACCAGTGCCAGCCGTTATTATCATAGATCCATGGTGTCAAAAATGCATGATGACAACCCTGGCACTTCAAAATATAGATAATATACATAATATACTTAACAAATTCCACTTATACGTAAGAAAACTACTTACTTTATGTCTCCAACTCTTTTTGATGTGGTAATTATATACATCTGTATCTAAAAACTATGTAGACTGTTTATTTACTAGTGAGGGGGATTCAAAGTAAATAAAGCAGGTACAGAGGAAGAATGGACTGAGCGATCAGATATGGACTCAAGGTCTATGGGAGGTCATTATTATATGTCCAGAAGTGGAACCTATATTGACGTTGTTGTGAGATCTCACAAGTGCAGTAGCTTTGCGGGTAATGTGTGTGTGTGTGTGTGTGTGTGTGTGTGTGTGTGTGTGTGTGTGTGTGTGTGGGGGGGTAATCTACAAGTGAGTGTTCAGTGATTCGTTTAAAAATATGTTGCATTTGTTTTTATTGAAAGTGGTGTAGGGGAGAAGTAATGGACATGTCGTTGAAGCAATGTGAGTTCGAATCTGGTTCCGTTTGTGTAAGTTGCTTTTTAAACAAACACATTTTCTGTTAAAAACAAATCAACACTCAACATAGGATCATGTAGTTTCTAAGAATAAAACGTGTGAATGTATGTACGTTAGTTATGCTAACTATCTCAAGTCTCCATTTGAGAAAGTAAATAAAGCAGGGCAGCGACAGAGATACAGATTAAACGTCAAATCCACGTCTATCGGAGGTCATTGTTTTACGTCCAGACGTGCACGTTAAACAGACATCGTTTGGACATGGAAAACAGTCCTCAGGTGACCCACGTGTAGGATGTGATGTCGTGGGCGTCAGCTGTTTAGGGGGCTGGGGAGAGTATTTTTACAAAAGCAGGGCGATACAGTGTCCGACGGTGGTGTAGCGGTTTCAACACTGGGCTGGAGGCCTGATCGCGCGGGTCCGAGACCAGGCTGCTGAGTGTTTCACCCATTGTTATTATTTCGCATTTTAGCGAACATTTTTCCTCTGTTTGGTTAAAAAGATAATCAACAATGAACATAGGGAACATAGGGTAAAACTTGTGAATTTATGTTTTTGTTGTGCTAACAATCTCAAGTTTCCAAATAGAGGGTGAGCAGGGTAGATAGGGAGGTAGCTAGCTTCTCTGGCTCTCGCTTTAACTCCCGCTCTGATGAACTGCTTCGATTGGTCAGAGCGCGGTCGAGCCCCTCTGTGCGCCTGCATGAGACCCATGTGAGACCCACACACGCGTATTTGGCGCAACGCATCATGGGAGATAATCCACTGCGCACCGGGAGGTCCAGACGATGCCCAAATACAGGCGAGTTCCGCTAATATGTCAGCCCCCATGCCGTCACAAAGCGCCACTGAGCACAACCATTAATTTGAATACGCCGCCATATGGATCGCCGGGGCTTGGTGGTTTGTGCTCAGCGGTGCGCGTGCCACCAGGGGGACTGGACGATTAGTAGAACCTGGCCATAGTTGGGCGTAGTCTGGTCCTCCTGGTTCAGCGCAGTGGACGAGTTCCCATGATGCTTTGCCCCAAATACGTGTGTGTGGCTCTCATGCACATGCACAGAGGTAGCGCTTTGACCAATCAGAGTTGCTGATCAGAGCAGAGTAAGAGCGGGAAGAAACTGAGCAGTTTGTTGCATAAAGTGTAGAGTTATAGAAAACCAAAGGATTTAAAAGGAACCTAATCTTATTTTGTTGGTATAATGAAAAGGAACCTAATCTTATTTTGTCGGTATAATGTGGTCTTTTTTGTGTTAAATAAAACTATTTTTGACAGATAGTTTCACCCTTAGCGATTTCTATCAATAATTTTCATGCACAAAGAAATTTGCGGAAAAATTACAGAGACCGGAAGTGACGTTGTTGATATGCTATTTGTAAGCCATAACATTGTATACGGACGTTTTAAACAGATATTTGTTATTCACTGATGGACAATACAAGTCAGGGGCTTTTATTTATGAGCCCTTGCGTACTTGTTATGACAGTAATTCTAATTTTGAGGACTCTGACTCAGATGAGGAGCAATCTGCAAGGAATGAACATTTGCGGACATTAGGGCCGTTTCCATGGGCTGGAGTCATAGCTCGATGGTCCGACCGGGTCCGACCCGTCTCAACCCGGTTTGGGGATGCAGTCAGTTTGAACTAGATGGTGCCACCCGAGTGAGTATAAATAGTGAAGGTAGTGCTAGGGACGAAGGAATGGATATCACGGACACCGTAGTGCAGAGAAAAGTTAAGAAGTGTAAAAGTGACTACCGTGAAATGAAAGATCCCAGCCGCAAAAGTGGACAGAACAAGTCTGGAGGTGGTTTGACCACCTCGCTATTTTTACGGACATCAGCCAACACGCTAACACCAGCTAAAACGTCAATACCCGCAACACCGAAAGAAAAGCCTCAACTCTATGTCGCAGCTCCAGATGTTGAGTTTGAGAGAAATGCTGAGTGTTTTCAATCAAATGCAAACATAATATAGCGTTATGGTCTGTGGTGTCCGTTATGTGTCTGTGGTTCTAAAGTCTAAAACATGATGGCATGTGTCATATCTATATTTTTTACTAAACTTAGTTGGAGTGAAACATGGATTCATGGTTCAATGACAGTTGTGTTTTCTGCTGAATACTGAGTTGAAACTCGTAAATTTGGTTTTAGTTGGAGCTTGATAGAACTAATTTCATGGAGCTCACACTGGTGTCTTCTCTCAGTTTGTTTGGACCGTCGCCTTCTCTGAATAAGTAAAAGATCGTAGGGACTGCTGTTTACACATGTTAACTTTCATTGCTGCATCCTGGGGCCATACAAAATACATCCATTTTAAGGTTTATTTGTGTCAAAACGGCAGCAGGAGCAATGCCATAAACAGTAAAGCGGGAGCTGCGACCCCTACAAGTACGTCATAATTTTTCTGGCCAATCAGAGGCGTTGATATTAAAAAGTTATTTTACTGATTTATTACTTACCTATAACAAGAAAACACGCTGCAAAGATGGGAAATACAAGTTTTTAATGTGTTTTATCAGATAAAGAATACTTTTTAATAAGGATAGTCCCCTTTTAACAAGAAAAAAAGTTCTGGACGACAAGGGACTCTAAAATCCCACAGAATCCAACCTTTATGAAAGCAGTTCTCTGTCAGGTTCTCGTCGGGCTGTTTTAGTCAGCAGTGCCCATTGGTGGGACAGCTATAAGCTTGTAATACCCAATCCAGATATTATTATAGATTCATGGCCCAAAGTCTTTCCAAGATGTCTGTCCATTGAAATGAATGGTCTGTGCTCATTGGCCCATACTCTCACCGTGTACATCCCAAACATGAGCGGAAGTGATGCGTTTTGACCTGAACTGAATCGAGTTCTTCTGTATTTTACTTTGCCCTTTCGTTTGACAGTTCTCACTATACAGTAGCTGTCTTTTACAGACTGGCTCTAGGCCAAAAACATCGTGAAACAAGTTCTAACACATAAACATTCCTCAACTGTCCAACAAAAACATCTTCAATCTTGATTGAATCTTGTTTTTCATTTTTCTATAAACCACAAAGGCTGTTTTTGTTGCGAAATATGTAGGCTCTATTTAGTGGAACTCAGATTTTTATTGTAGGTAAATATTCAAGAATTTCCTGTGGACCTGAGGATTCAGAGATCTTAGTCCTGTGCAAATGTGCCACTTCTGTCATTTGTAAAGTAAAATTTCCGTCTTAATTGACCTGTCAATCAATCAATCAATCAAATCTTTATTTGTAGAGCACATTTAAAACAGCCTTGGCTTACCAAAGTGCTGAACAGACAGCAATAAAAATAAATGGATAAAAAATAAAAACACATAAAATACAGATATATGATGCAGATAAATATAAATATACATACAAAAAAATAATAATAGAAATAAAAAAAAACCCCAGAAAACTTGTCTCTTTCTATCTGGTATTAAAAACCAAAGAAAAAAGATGCATCTGATGCAGGGATTTAAATTGCTCGAGTGATTGTGTTTCCTGTATTTGCACTGAGGTAATACTGATCCTGTGTGAATCTGCATCTCAGTGATTGTTTTTGCAATTGCCGTCTTGTGTGCGTTTTTAGCGACAAATGATTATATCAATTAATCAACTTTTAGTTGTAGAGCGCCTTTCCTATACAAGGCGCTCACAACCCCTCACAACTCACATCACATCATGCATAAATAAATAAATAAGATAAATAAAAGAAATAACAAAAAACACACACAATAAGAGCACTAGAAATATCAAAAACATATAATTACAGCCCCACATTGCGATGAATGCGATCCCATCCTCCGGAACTACTTTTAACTAGTAGCTTTATACGGCTGTGATATTAGTGAAAATAGATGAATTTACAGACTTTACTTCCAGTGTGAATGAGCTGCAGGTAACACAGAGGCAGGTGGTAATTTGAACATGACCAAGGAGGTGACCAGGCTGAGGTACAGGCCATATCTGCGGACAGGAGAGTCCCCTCACTGCAGGGGTGTCCAGACTTTTTAGTCAGGGAGCCACTTTAGTTCACCAACATTGTCCACGGGCCGTCTCCTTTGGATTCAGGCTGTTGTGAGCTTTACCATGAGGTGGGATGTTCCTATAGTGGTTCACATTTGACGAAACTGAAGTTGGCTGAATGACAAATATAAAACAGATGAATAGTTGTAGTGTCAAATGAACTATGAAATAAAAATGTGACCAAAATTAATACCAAATAAATAATTATCGCTGGTCATCAGAGAATTCACACCTTTTCCTTCACTCTGTTGGCGGTCTGAGTTTGGACTTGCCTGTCTCACTCATATCTATGGTCTGTGATGACACTTCAAAAGTCGTTTGTTAAAATTATAGTGAAACTTTACTTCAGTAGAACATGTGGTGAGACCATGAGGGGCCAGGGCCAGCGCTAACAATACAGTTTAGACCAGAGGTGTCTATTTCATTTTGGTTTGTCACATTATGAAGGCGTTTTTACATGACTTAATCCTTGAAGGAAACAATTTCAATTCTTGTTTGGATTTTCTAAGATGTAGGAGCACTGTATAGTTGTTTTGTATTGCTAGTGTTTAAACCCCATAGTTTTTTTTTCAGCATTATAGGCAAATGCTAAATGTGACATGTAAATTTCTCCTATGTGAGATAAATAAAGCACATCTTATCTTATGACAGAGATGCAGGAATGAGGTAGCTTTAATTTCCAAGCTTCAGGTTTATATAGTGACTCAAACAGTGATCCACAAATGGTCGAAAAAATCATTAAAGGGTTCGTAGTGGTCCATCTGATCGGCATTTTGCGATGGATTGATGCTCCTGCACGTAATGCTGTTGTCCTGCTTTATCCCTGCGCTACCTCCAGAGGAAAGAGTTGATTTTGTTTTGTTTTTGTTTACTGCTTTTGTGATTTAGGGCGATACAAGAAGACATTGTATTGTATTGAAATTGTTGAACTAGTTAAAAATGTGTTGCCTTCAAGGAAAGACATCCGCTGTGATGCAAGTGATAATTTGTGGCCAGACAGACAGGAAGGCGTGGCAGTCCAGGAATAAAGAAATATGTATGTAATATTGTTTATATTTGTCACAGCTCTACCAAGTTCTACAATGAAAACACAGGGTAAAGTGTCAAAATGAAAATATGACTAAGACATTTGACATCAAGACTTGCTTTTGTTACGGTTCTGGAATGGACCCAAATGCAGAGACAGGCAGTAGAATCCAAACAGAAGAGATTTGTTTACAAAAAGTGTATATTGTAAATGGCAGGCAGGCAGGCAGGCAGGCACAGTGGGTGAAAAACCAGATCTGGACACAGGAGAAAGTTGAGTAATACAAAAATGCAACGGTAGAGATAGAGCCAAGTGCTAAAAGACTGACGAGGATCAAAGAAGCGACAAACTGGCCACAAGTGTCGGTAGAGCTGTTCCTTTTGTAATGGTACTGATGATGATGAACCCAGGTGTGTATGCAGGAGTGATGATTGGAGCAGCAGGACTACAGCAGGCAAAAGGGGAGGGGGACGGCATTCCAAAACTGTAGTAGAAAAATTATTATTATTTTTTTTTTAAACCTGTTATTTCTTTTGTTTTACATATTTTCACCTTTAAACAAATTCACTGTATTTAACATGAGTTTGGACATTTTTTCTAGTACGTTTAAATCAACCACAACTGGCCAAATATCAAGAAGAGACGTGTCCGAAGACTAATAGTTAAATATAAAACATAAACATAAAAATAACTAAAACTTCTACTTAGAACAGATACAATGTCACGGTTGTTTTCCTGATATAAATGGCTTTAAAATTAAGTATAACACGCTATTGTTTCACATCATCATCAATGCTGCAAGTTACTGTAATTATGGAAATTGAAAATCCTTTTTGGGGCCAATAAAAATGAGTTTGACCTGCCTGCTTTAACTGAAGAGAACAGCATCTTTCACCAGAGCAGAACTAGGACCTAAATACTGTCAAAACCAACTGCTCAAACCAAATTTAATGTCAATGACCTGTGCAGGTCCCTGGTAAAAGCGAAGCCAGACAAACTTGATTTCCACACTGCTACTTTCACTTTCTCCGTGGGGGCGGGCTCTGGCTGCTGCTGAAACGACCGAGCATTTCACTTATTGCCTCATTCCACTCAGGAATTTCTCCAATGCACACATCAAGGCCTCACTTACCCCTTGTGCATGATCCATACAGAAGGACTGTCTATCAGTGTGAGGTAAGTTACTCTAAAACTGTAATTTATTTTAAAACTAGTAATATATTTATGTCACTAATTACTGCGATAAAGAAATTTATCTCTTTGTATTATATCTTTACTGTTTTTAAAATGTAACTACTGAGTTTGTCACTATCTCACAGATGCATTTATCAAAATATTCATTCATTCATTCAAGCAAAAAAATGTAAGCTTTTTGCTTTGACCAATCCCTTTTCAAACCATGCACAGGTTTTTCTTGTTTTCGCTTGTCATATTTTCCTGTGAAAAAATCTTTGTATCTTGTGCATGATTGAAATAAATACATAAAACAAATATATACATCTGTGACTTGTGGAACAATCTCTCACTCATTAGTTGTTTACTGCTAATTTTATTTTTCCAAATATATGAATTACAAACAAAAGTAATCCCAAAGTAACGCAACTCAAGTTCAATCAAGCTTTAGCTGTAACTAAGAAGCGTCATTGGTAAAAGTTGAGTTGAGTTGAGTGTTGCAGTAATTTGTCAGAATTCCCCCGCCCCAGAAGCTGCAGACAGGCCGCACAGCCCGTTTCGTTCTGCAGGCCCTTTTAGTTCAACAAGAAACAAAAACCAATTGTTAAAACAGTAAATAGAAATGACAGATACCAAACCTGATTTCAAAAGGTTATATTGAAGATTTGCAAGCAATATTACAATATTAACGGTCTGCGAACACAAGTCTCGCTTCGCGTCCAAAATAAGGAGTGGCCTCGGGGACGTCTCACTGCTCCTTGTCAGAAGAAAAAGCAAAAAGTTCCCCGTGACCACTTCTGCACATCCCTTTATACTATACATCCAAGGTCAAATGACATCACAACTGTATGGACTCCACGACTCCTTCTGGCCAGCTGCCAACGTTTGCACCTGCTCTGATAACCACTCTTGTCTCCCTCCCATTTCACACAAACTAACCTTGAACTCACTGCTCTTTGAGAGATTTACACAAACAAGTGCTAATTTGGCAACAGAAACAATACTAAACTGATTTTAGTTTTAACTGGTGCAGGAGTTAATATTCCAACAGTCCCCCTGTTGGCCGGAGAGGAACTCTTCGGACATCCATCACTCTCGTCTCAGATGGCCCATCTTCATCAGTTGATCCAGCATTACATCCTATACTCAGTCTAATCCCAGTCTTCACGACGATCTGTGAACTCCTAAACCACCCCATGTGACATTATGAAAAATGTGGTGGTCTTCCACTCAGCCCTTACTTCAGACCCCCCCAAAGGCCTCTGGGCGGACTGAGCATCCAACTCACCCTAAACTACATACATTGAAGTGATCCTATAAAACAATCTATATGTGGGTGTGCTGCGGTGTCTAGTCTGTGTAACAAAAACAATAGTTGCAAGAGCTGTGGAGAAAGAATATGTTTGTGTCGTGCATCAATTTGAATTATGTAATTTTTTATTTTAATTTTTATTTTTATTTTTTTATCGCATCCCCGATTTTCCCAAGTCCCTCTTACAATTTTGCAAGGTTATGTGCGTTATTTACATGCAAGCAGTTATACATTTTTGATTAAAATATTTTGATAATATCATAAAGCATACTCACAACTCCTCTGGTGATATTCTGACAATATCACAGACCATACTCACCCGTTCTTCTGATGATTGTCCTTTATGGCTTAGGCTATGGTCATCAATTCTTCTGGTTCCCACTGTAGGTCCTGGGTTAGTAGCAGTTGTCTTTCTGCCACCTTCCCTTCCACAGCGGCTGTTATCACTCTGTTACATAAGGATCGTATGCACGGAATACAACAGCATCCACATAGCGTCAGGATTGCTGCAAATACAGCCACCGATAGCAGAGTTGATGCTATCAGTGCCTTATATCTGCCAAACACATCCAACCACCCATCCCACATTGATTGGTCACTCCTGAATGTGCCTTCATTTCTTGGGATAGCGCCTTCAGTCCCTGAAGGGCCCTTGTTAATTTTCCATTTGGGGCAGTATTATTTGGGATAAACGTACAGCACGTAGGGCCAATCAATGAACAGGCTCCACCTTCTTTGGCTAAAATCATGTCAACAGCAAGTCTGTTCTGGAAGGTCATTAAGGATGTGGCTGATAATTGTTCATGAATTGCCTCAAATCCATCATATGTATAATTGCTTAGCCTCTGTATGTTGTAATGTAAGTAGTTGATCCGATCGACGTTCTTATTTGGGGTTACTGGAAAAATTGCAGAGATTATTGGGATGTTTTCAAATCCTGATGCAATTTCATCAACCAATTTGTATTCATTTGGAATTCCCCTAGGAATACCTATTGCATCAATATAAACTGGACTTCCCTCCTCTGGTCTAGCCAGTGCCCTTCTTGATCTGGTTTTTACACTAATGATTTGTTTCAAAATCTCTGGCTTCTCTAGATCCACTGGAGCTATTTCAATTGGTATGAGTAATGAGATCAACACACACATGCCATCCCACAGAGGGTGTAGATATCCCCTTAAAGACTTGCCACCACAATACCACCACACATCTGCTCTGGCTACTGTCAACTTGTGTCCATTTAATTTTTCTGTGAAATCCTCATACCTAATGCATAAGGATCTATTTACATGTCCTACTTCCCTTTTTTCTCCACTAAGGACCTTCCTAATGACGCAGGTGTATTCACCTTTTACTTGTGAATTAAAAATTGGTGGTGTCGCATTTGTGGCAGTTACCGGATATATTTTATCATATAGTGAACAGTTAGGGTATAGGTTATCTCTCATCATAATCTCTACTAAACATGTATGATTGTCCCTATCTACTACAGTCGGTACTGCATGTAACATAGGCCTTGGTCCCATACAAGCAATACATTGACTTAGTTGTGTAGCTTTTGCAGCTTGCTCAATCATAAATAGCCAATTATTTTTTGTAGCTGTTATTCCTGTCTCCATTCTGAAAACATCATCTGCGTGTAAGAGAGTTGCATTATATACCATTACTAGATTTGTGTTACCTACATGTCCTACGTTAAGCCCCCCTTCTCTTGTGACACTGACTGGATCTTCACATATAGTAATTAATGCCCAAGGGTCTTCTCCTGGCACATATGCCCATACCAGAAATCCCCAACAAAACCATAGAGGTTTCTTCCCTGATCTGTCTCTTGGGTCCAATGACTCACCTCTCAAGTCCACTGTAATTGTAAGACATGGTACACTTCCCTGCATAATCCCCTTTGTCATGGAAATTATTTTAGAATGGTGTCTTGCAAACTCTGTAGTTGGTGTTGGTGTCCAATCTAATCCAGTATATGCCACCATTGTCCCCCATGATTTATCTCTCATGTCATTTGTCATGTACCATTCATAATCTGAATTTTCTGCTCCCACTTTTTTCCCTTTGTTTACTAATGCTATAAAAGGTACCTGGAATGCCATATGTTCTCCCTTTGCCAAACACAATTGCACCCCAAATAGGTATTGTCGCTTTTTTGCACATGCTCCCAGTTTATCCAATTCCCTTTTTGGTCTTATTTTTATCCCTGTCACCTTTGTAGGTTGAACTTTGCGTTCTTTCATCTGTTTTCCGGGTAAAATGTCTGAATAATCAGAAATTGAGGAATTGACACCAAGAGTTTTCTCCTTACCATAGACAGTTGTTGGTTTTGCATACCCCTGGCCTAACTCTGTTTCCCAGGCCCACATAAAAAATCCAGCTATAATCCCTATACCTACCACCATACTCACCCACTCTCGTGTCCTCAACCCTAAGAGTGTCCATGGTCCTATCATGTTGAGAGTACCTGCATGGTGAACACCTCAGTCTTAAAGTCTATCCCATGCATACCAGATTAGTGTTTTCAGCTTTGATTTGCTCAATTGCTCATCTAAATAGTTGATTCTGGATCATGATATATATATATATATTTTTTTTTTTTTTTTTTTTTATATAATCAATCAATAATTATAAAAATAATATTAATAATCAATCAATAAAAAAATAATCAATAATCAATCTTCCCCCTGTTTTATCACAATCCTGTGATAAATTAAACATCCCTTATAGGCCAATTTGTCACCCCCACCATTATCACTTATGTCGGATCCAAACCACGTCAGTTAAATGCACAGTCCCCTTGATCAGCCCAATCCATAAAGTCAGAGAAATTGCCAAATTCTTCAATAACCTGAAGTCCATCGACCATAATTTCAAACCCCTGAATCCCAAAATCTAAAATGGCAATATCCTGATATTCAACATCCTGAACCTCATCGCCCTGACCTTCAACAACCCAATCTCCAATGTCCAGGACCTCAAAACCCTGTCCTCCACCATCTCTAATGTCAAAATCCTGATATCCAGACTCCTGAACCTCAGGGGCCAGAACCTCAACCTCCCGATGTCCAAAGTCTGGAAGTCCAGAGCCCCAAAGTCCAAAATCCTCAACTTCCAACAGTTCCAGAAGGTCTCTCATACTATTGTCATCACTAGTCCCTATGCCATCAGACACTTGCACCACAGGGCTATCTGGAGAGACACTGTCAGGGATATCCTGGGCTGCTTGGTCCAACTGTTGATCCCGCTGTCCAGCATCGGACAGGCTTCCATTGAAGAAAGGGCCATCTCTCAGTGCGCCCATTTCAGCCCTGTATCTAGCAAGCCTTGCCTCGATCAATGCAAACACCTCCTCGTCAGTTAATGGGTCCTGAGGATCCCTCATAGCTGTATGGTGATGTCTCCTTTCTTATCAGACGCACTGGGACCTGTATAGAGAAGAATCTATATAACCAAAGGATTCTCCTTTGTCTAGTTCAATTCTATTAGTATTAATATATATATATATAATTTTTTTTTTTTTTTTTTTTTTTTCTTACATTTACATACATATATATTGGGCAATTAATACATTTTTATGGTGATAATTCCTATTGGTTAAAACAGTAAGTATAGGTGCATTTTAGGGTTGCTCCGCCCTCCCTAGAACTCCCCATGTTCTAACTAATAGAGTCAGACACTTCCCTCTCTGTCCCCCTGTCGGCCTCCTTTTCTGATGACGTAGTGATATCTCTCATTACATCAAGCAGGGATCTTTCTGGTGCACTAGTGGGCCTAGTGTGTGATATGTGCACAAATGATGACTCTGTAGTTTGTGAGTCGTCTAAGTAATATTTCAAAGTATACTCGTATAGTTTGGAGATTTTAAATGGGCCTTTCCAAGTTAGCTGATCCCAACAATGTTTCTGGTTTTTCACATAAATGTAGCCTCCAACTGTAAGTTTGTCTTTTACAGCCTGCAAAGGGGGCTCTGGAGATTTCTGGGTCAGCGTGACAAGTTATCTTGCAGAAACTTCACTGTAGTGACCAATGTTTTCATATAAGTTTCCCTAGCATCATCAGTGGCTGCTGGAGGTGGGAGCTCCAGTGAACGAGATAAGTTACTGGGCATGTGTCTCCCATACATTAGTTGGAATGGTGACATAAAAATTGGCCTGCTTGGTTCTCCTCTTATTGCCATCAAGGCTATAGGCAGTGCCTGTTTCCAATTCATTTTTCCAGACCTACACATGTGTGCCAATCTGTTTTTCAGTGTCTGGTTGAACCTTTCAATCACCCCTTGTGATTGCGGGTGTAACACTGCTCCAAAATGCTGTTTTATATTCAGCCTCTCACATAGTTGAGCCATTGTCTGGTTCTTAAAATGCGAGCCGTTATCAGATCTGATAACTCTCGCCGGGCCGTACCTTGGAAAATCTCTGTCAAGAATACTTTGGCTACTGATTCTGCATTTGCTTTTGCCAAAGGAAAAGCTTCAGGCCATCGTGTGAGTGGGTCAATCATTGTGAGCACGTATCTACACCCATCCGCTTTCTTATCAGCAGTCATGTCGATGAAATCAATTACGATTTCTGCCATGGGCCATGGAGGCACTGGGTATGCTCCTATGCCTGCCTTCACAGCCCTTGCCTTAGAGAGCCCTTGACATATGTCACATGAGTCACATAGATGCTGGATGGTTGGTAGCATAAAAGGATGGAACATGTGCCGTCTTAATTCTGAAAAAAGTTTTGAGCACTTTATGTGTGTTTCCTCATGCTTACTTTGAATGATCTGTAGTAGTTTTTTAGTAGTCACGCACGGTTTACCAAATGTATCATAGAATACTCCTTCACTGTTTTTAATGGCCCCTGCAGTTTTCCATGCTGTCACATCATACAGTGAGGGATTTTCTTGCAATATGTGTGGACTGTTCTCTTCCCTTTCTTCCACTGGTGCCTCTGTTCCCTCAGGATTGTCTTCAATAACTGCCTGCAGAGCCGTACCTATCCTGTCATACCCAGCTGTCATTTTAGCAACTTTATCAGCAAACTCATTGCCCTTTGCCACAAAGTCTCTGGCTCGAGTATGTGCTCTGCACTTGACCAATGCAGTTTTGTGACGTACATTCTTGATTTGGTCTGCCACCTTCTGCCATAATTCCAAATGTGTAGGTCTCAAATTTTTTGTTGTGATGAAATTGTCATGCAATACCCAGATTGGCAAGTGTAAATGCACTGTAGAATGCACATACTCAGAGTCAGTATATATTGTGATAGGTCCTTCTGGCCTGTTCTCCAAAGCCAGGCTAAATGCTTCTAATTCTGCATACTGAGCTGACTTCCCTGCCAGCGCCTCTGCCTTCAGTATGTTAAAATCAGGATTGGTAACAGGTGATGTTTCCCTGTCATGGATGACTGCTGCTGCGCTTGCAACCAATGCTCCAGTTTTGTCTCTATGCGAGTGTCCATCTATAAAAATAGCATGTGACCCCTCAATCTCTGACCTGCCCAACTTTTTGATCAAGTTTGTTTCTTCACTATGTTGGACCTCACACTGGTGAACTGGGCCTGAGATAGTAAATGGTAATATTGGAGAGTCTGTTGGTTCAAATGTAACTTGCATATTTACGAGTAACAGATGAATCTTTTGAGACATTGAATTTGTCAATGCAAATGTGTTCCCCTTCAAAGCTGCATACATGTTATGTGGCGTTCTCACTATCACCTCTGAGTCCAAGATTATGTGTGATGTGGAAACCAGTGAGTTCTTAAGGGCCATTACATAACGTGCACATGAGAAGTGGTGTGCTTCTGATCCTCTGAGATTGGAGCTGAATATGTACAATATTTTGGGTGCATCTGCTATTTTCTGAAACAACACTGCACAATAATAATCTCCAGTCATTGTGATTTCCATCATAATTGGGTATTTCCTATCAACGCAGTGTAAAGTCTGCACCATTGATAGTTTTTCTTTGATTGATTGAAATGCCTGTGCTTGCTCCTCAGTCCATGTCAAGATCCCATCATAATCTGTGTAGCCTACATCAATCAACATTTTCTGCAAGGGCTTCATCATGTAGGAGAAGTTGAAAATATATTTCCTGATATAGCTTGCCGTATTTATGAAGGACATCATTTCTCTCACTGTTTTTGGTTTGGGAAACTCTGATAGTTTGATCAGTCTTGACTGGTCACACATGACTCCTTCTGAAGTGAGATAAGTCTTTAGAAAAGATACTCTCTGTCTTACAAATGCACACTTGTCATAATCAATTTTGAATCCCTTTTCTGCCACTACTCTAAGGACTTTCATAGTGATTTCTGTCATGCCTCTTCAGATACTCCTGAGATTAGAATATCATCTACATAGGCCAGAACAAAGTTTTTGTCTGGGTCAATGTCAATCTCAGAGAGCACGTCCTGGATCAATTTGTTAAAGATCCCAGGTGCAGCGCAGTGACCCTGTGGTAAACGCGTATACACATACTTCTTCCCCTCAACTGTGAATGCCAGATACTTCCAGCACTCAGGATGCAATGGGATGCAGAAGTATGCGTTACATAAATCAATGGTGGTAAACCATTTATGAGACGCTGGTAAGAATGCCATTGCTCTGTGTGGGTCAGGTGTGTCCAATAGTTTGTCTTGTGATCTCTCATTTAATTTCCTGAAGTCATTCACTAGTCTGCAGTATGGTTTTCCTGCCTTGTCTACTGCCAACATTGGAATATTGTATGGCGTATACTCTGGCGCTTCAACAATGATTCCTGCCTTCACCAATTCTGAGACTGTGTACTTCAATTTGTCCTGGAGTCCTGCTTTAATGGGATACTGCTTCTGGTAACACACTTGGTCATCAAACAGTAGTTTTATTGGCAGGATTCCCTCTGCTTTCCCGATGTCAAATGCATGTTTTGTCCATAGCCTCTCAGGTAAAGTGTGTTTCTGCTCTTCAAATAGGTTTGAATTGGTATTTTCCCTGCCATGTGTCCTTGTTCTCTGTACTTCCTGCATAGTGGCTTTATATTCAATTGGGTCATTGAATTTGATCACATAACCTCCTGTGGTTTCACTATGCAGTACAATGTATTGTAATTGTCCCTGTTGCACACACATTGGTTTTAAATTACTGGCCAATATCAGTGCACACATTGGACCTAAATTCTTGGCCTCTGCTTTGGACTCAATCATCATTGTTACATGTGGTGTGGATTTGTCAACCCTAAATATTGGGAGTGTGTCTGTGTTTGAATTTGTGTTAGCAAACGCCACCCCATGTTCTCCCACCACTACGCAATTCAGCTTTTGTGTCACTTTAGGATCTTCTACTCCCTGTGTCTGGCATGCACTAGTCTTGTACATTTCCCACTCAATCAGATAGTTGTCATATGATTGTTGATCTTCTGGATGCCTAAAATATGCCTGTGTACAGTGTACGACATCTACTGGAGACCGCAAGTCCTTGCATCTCTCAGTAATCCATGGCAAAAATGGCTTAACTAGTTCATGCAATGTGTCATTGGATTCTTCACTACCCTCTAGCCAAAAAACTGTGGCTATGTTATCGTCAATTTTTGGTGTTTTAAGTTTTTGTTCCTGCTGGAGCAACAGTTCAGTTTCGAGACCACAATCCTGTATTAACATGCCCAACTCATTTGACACTTCAATTTCATTCTGGAAAGAAATATCCAATTTCAAAAGTTTTATCAAATCCCTTCCCATTAGGTTGTGGGGACAGTTTGGGGCTATTAGAAATTCATGTTGGAAAGTCTGCTTTACTCCTGATTTATAGGTAACTGTGCAGTCTAGAGGTTTTGAGTAAAAAACTCTTGTAGCCAAACCATTAAATCCAGATACGATTTTCCACTTTTGAGAGGGCTCTAGACTGCATTTTAATGAACTAAATGTTGCTCCAGTGTCTACCAACAGTTTCTGAGGCTGTCCCTCAATTGTTATTGTGATAAATTTTGGAGCCACGTTAATGCATCCCTCTCTATCTGGACCACGGCATCTTCATTTCGGTAATAAACTGAGTTGATGAGCAGCGACCTCTGGTCTTGACTCTGTCATCTGGTGAGTGGTCATATACTGTGGCTGTGGTTGGCCCAAGACCATTGGCTGTTGTGGTTGTACCTGTTGAGGTGCCTGATACATCTGGTGTATTTGTGGTTGCTGGTATGGCTGTTGCGGTTGTGCCTGGTGCACTTGTGGTTGTTGGTATGGCTGTTGTGGTTGTGCCTGGTACACTTGTGGTTGTTGGTATGTTTGAAATGGAAACTGCTGCTGACCTCCTTGACCCTGCATGTGTTGCATTCCTCCCGTTCTGCAGTTTCTTGCTATATGTCCGTACCGTCCACACCTGTAACACTTCATGTTTGATAAATCTCTGTCCTGTCTAAATTGTCCACCACCTCTACCTCTGCTATTCCTGGGGAA
Source organism: Knipowitschia caucasica (assembly GCA_964034765.1). Classification (NCBI taxonomy): domain Eukaryota; kingdom Metazoa; phylum Chordata; class Actinopteri; order Gobiiformes; family Gobiidae; genus Knipowitschia; species Knipowitschia caucasica. The sequence continues at coordinate 12,063,556 of OZ035831.1, forward strand.
TGTCTGGAACCTCTGTCCTTGATTTCTATAGGGCATGTATCCATTCATTTGCCATTCATAATCTGGTTGCTGCTGTATTTGTCCAGTCTGTATAATCTGCTGTGGTTGCATCACCTGTGTCTGCGTCTGAGGCTGCAGTGGACTTGGATTACCACTAAACAACATTTCTGCTTTCTCCACTTTTTCTGGCTTTGGTTCAGATTTTTTAATCTCTTTAACTAATTCCTTAATCAGTGACAAACTATCATCAGTTTTGGGGCTGTTTTTCTTCCGAAGTAGCTTTTTAATAGTACAATATGACCTAACAAAAGCTGGCGAGTCAGTATCCAAATTCAGAATGTGTTTTTCTTTTTCAGCTGTCGGTAGCTCCCTGAGCATCCGCTGATAGAACATTTTTTTGATCAAATCATAGGTTGGGGTGGACTCTCTTGGATACAATGCATCAAACTCCTTATTTAATCTATGCTTCATGGCCTCGGCTGTCTCTCCATCTTGCACTTCTAGATTTATGGTTTCCATAGCATTCATGGGCACAGGAAATAACGTTTCAATTTTTTCCATCACAGCTGAATACCATGCTTCCACTGAACAGCTGTTTGTGGCTCGAACTGCAACATTTTCAAATCCTGGCGACATGATTGGAAGGTGGACACCGAGGACGGTAGTGAGATCATTTAGGGTTAAATTTTGAGCAGGATAGTGTTCCAGGATTGACAACAAACATGCTCTGCCCCCATACTGCCTTGGGTCTTTCATTCTCAATTTTATAGAGTCAATTTCAGTTATAGTGAGCGGTTTACATGTCCTGATCTCTCTGCCGGACCTAGATGTTGATACCACAATTGGACACATCGACACATCTTCTCCTTGTCTGCGCCTAGCTTTCCTCTTGTTCTGTCGCCTTTCCTGTTGATAATAAATTTCCCCACTCGTACCGTCGTCATCTGAGTGTTCAGCTGTTACAAACGCATCTGAGCCGGTCATCAATAAATCTTCGTCTGACGAGCTTGATTCTGCATCTATAGTCTGATTAGATCGAGTAAAATAACGATGCTGTCTTTCTTTCCTAACTGTAATCGGCTTCTGAAAGCTGATTCTTAAATCTGTCTTCTTCCTCGTCCCTGAGTGCTGGTCCACTTCTTTCTGGGCCTCTCTGTCTGCGCCTCCCTCGCACCTCTGGGCTGTCACTCCTCCCGCCCTCTGCTCTTGCAGCTCTGCTCCCTTCTCTGCCTGAGAAGTAATTTCGTCAAGTTTGGGACTAGAATGACTAATAAAGTTTTTTCCATTAAAACCATTTGCAAATGAATTTCCCCTAGTCCTTGGGGTATGCTGCGGGTGAGATGGGCCTCCCTGAATCGTGTGGTTTTTAAGCTCACTTTCCAGTCTTGTCAATGTGTCATTGAATTGTCTTTCAGCCACTTGCGCCACAATTTCTCCAACCTGATCAATGTGTTTCTGAAGCTGGGTGGTCTGAGCCGTAACCTCTCGTACCTGTCTGAGCGCCTCTTGGGAGTGTTTTTTGTCCAGACTCTCCTCGTCTGTGCTAGTCACGGTACATTTGATTGGCTCTTCAAATGTAATCAATGGAGCCATTGTTGCAGAATCTTTACTTTTCACTAATTCTGTTAAATCTGGATACACTGGAGCATACGGTGGAGGGGAAGAATCAGGAGCTGTACTTTGCAATTTGGCAGCAGTCATCCATTTTTCATTTAGTTTCATCATCATTGAAATCAATGTAATCTCATCTGTCAACTTTTCAATTTTCTTATTTTCTAACGGCTTCTCTCTTTGCATTTGAGAACGTTTCTCCAAAACTAATTCTCTTAGTTGTTTCATTAACCCTTCACTTGGGGGTGAATCTGACTTAGCTAAAATACCATCTTTCTTTTTTGATTTTAACCACGTCCTCATGCTCCTTGTTGTTGTATTTTTAATCTCTGTTGTCCCCTCTAAATACTGTATAATCCCCTTTATCCACTCATCTAATGTTACAGATGCCATGTTTTCTACCGTCTAGATTACAAGCCTTGTGTTATCAATATCAATGTAAAGAATCAGCAATTGGGTGCGTAATCTTAGGGCGTCAGATCGTGGTATCTCCCCGTTCGACCACAAATGTGGTGGGGAAATGTACGCACGAATCGTGACCCCGTCCTACGCGACCCAAATTGCTGCGTTCACTGTGACCGTGGTGCAATGGTCACTTCCACAGAAAACATCAATCACTCATTCACACCAAGAGAAAAATTAAAAGTGAGAAAAGTTAGACACTTTCCCTGTCCTCTCCCTCTCGTCAATTAATTAAAACACACAGTTTTCTCCTTTACTATTAAATCACTGAGATAGCACACAGTTCACTCCTTTAACTCATAACTCACTTAGATCCTCACACAGTTCTCCTTTTAGGTTGACTATCCATCACTGAGATAAAACACACAGTTTTTCTCCTTTTCTTAAGTCACTTAGACTTGAATACTAATATCCCAATAAATATAAAATACTTGCAAGCAAATCCTTCAATATTCACCCTACTTTTGTTTGTTTTTTTTATTTTTAGGTCTCAGGTCAGGTCAAAAGGAAAGATTAATTAGTTGGTAACAATTCTTACAGTTTTACTTTGGCGCCAAATTAATATTTTCTTTGACCGGTCCAAGTGTCTCCTGTCGAATCCTGTTCGTGACGCCAAGTTCTGCAGTAATTTGTCAGAATTCCCCCGCCCCAGAAGCTGCAGACAGGCCGCACAGCCCGTTTCGTTCTGCAGGCCCTTTTAGTTCAACAAGAGACAAAAACCAATTGTTAAAACAGTAAATAGAAATGACAGATACCAAACCTGATTTCAAAAGGTTATATTGAAGATTTGCAAGCAATATTACAATATTAACGGTCTGCGAACACAAGTCTCGCTTCGCGTCCAAAATAAGGAGTGGCCTCGGGGACGTCTCACTGCTCCTTGTCAGAAGAAAAAGCAAAAAGTTCCCCGTGACCACTTCTGCACATCCCTTTATACTATACATCCAAGGTCAAATGACATCACAACGTTTGCACCTGCTCTGATAACCACTCTTGTCTCCCTCCCATTTCACACAGACTAACCTTGAACTCACTGCTCTTTGAGATTTACACAAACAAGTGCTAATTTGGCAACAGAAACAATACTAAACTGATTTTAGTTTAGCTGGTTCAGGATTTTAATATTCCAACAGTGTTTATTTATTTCGAGTTCATGTACCTCATATCATCCATTTACAGTTACTTACTAGTTACAATGTTGACATCATTCAAACCCAAAAAGGAGTGGGAGAAATCCCTATTTATTGCTGTGATGCTGCTGATGTGTGAAGGCTTTGTTCTGTTTGAGTTGTTTTAAAACTTGAGTTCTACTGTTTTAATTCATGTTATTCCAGCCCAAACACAAATGTACAAACTCCAACCACACAACACATAAACACAAAGTCCACAATCATAAAACATTGGCTTCATGATTGTGGCTTTATTTATTTATTTGTTTTATCTTCCACCAGTGGTTGTTAATCTTCCTGCAGGGTCCACAAATTATACATTTACAATAACACATTTAAAACAGTATGAAAAGCATTTTCAAAATTACAAAAGACTGAAATATTTCACATCATCCTTAGACCTTCATTCAAGCTTTGTCGTTTTAATTTTGCTTAAAAATATATCTATTATTAGTTTCCCTTGATGCCACAGAAAGCATCAACTGTTCTCCTCGTACAGTCTGACTTTGGAAAAGGAACAAGTAGATCATGAACCTGCCGAGTCACATGTTGATGGCACTAACCGCTGTAAACAAGTTTTTCCACAAAGAAATGTGGATTTTTTTATAGATGGAGCAGCTGATTGTTACAACACGCTGCACTGGCTGATCTGAAGTTAGCTGGATGAAGGTTTTATTTGTAAAAGACTACTTTGTATCACAGAGGGCCGCATTTGGCCCTTAGGCCTTAGTTTGACCCCCTACTCTATTGGCAAAATCTGATGATTCAGTCCTACACACACTTCATTTAGTATTAGTTAAAAAAAAAAGTTTAGTAATAGTTTTAAAATATAAACATAAAAACATATTTATAAGAAAAAAAGTATAGGAGCTATACCCGTTTCTGCAACGTTTTTTTCAGTTTGAATGTTTAGCACCGCCCCCAACTCGCTTACAGGCTTCTCATTTCCCCTACGCTCTCATTCCACAGAGCCATCTTTAGGACTACAGATGAAAAATAGCCGCTTGGCTAATTCTGGCATATTTACAGAAATATTCATTAATATGCACTTCCCACCTCGACACCTCCACCGACTCCCACTGATGTCTGCTGCCGTTGTGTCCTTGGGCAAGACACTTAACCCCACTTTGCCCAAAAGCCCCCGCTGATGGATCAAGGCTAGCTCATACTTAAAAGAGCAGCCATACTCCTGTGGACTCACCACCTGCAGACGATCAGTGAGGGGCTGGTGCTATGAGACTTTGGGTGGCATCTCTGACTGCCACCCCCCCGACCCAGAAATGGATAAGGGGTAGAAAATGGATGGATGGATGCACTGCCCCTGTAATAAATAAATAAATCTAGTTTTATATGCGATCTGATACGTATGAAAACATTAGCATTAGCGCAACTTAAGCTGTACAACAATCACTGATGAAATGGTACAAAAGCAACGCACTGCTAACAAAATATACAGTGCCTTGCGAAAATATTCGGCCCCCTTGAACCTTTCAACATTTTGCCACATTTCAGGCTTCAAACATAAAGATATAAAAATTACATTTTTTGTCAAGAATCAACAACAAGTGGGACACAATCGTGAAGTGGAACAAAATTTATTGGATAATTTAAACTTTTTTAACAAATAAAAAACTGAAAAGTGGGGCGTGCAATATTATTCGGCCCCCTTGCGCTAATACTTTGTAGCGCCACCTTTTGCCGCAATTACAGCTGCAAGTCGCTTGGGGTATGTCTCTATCAGTTTTGCACATCGAGAGACTGGAATTCTTTCCCATTCTTCCTTGCAAAACAGCTCGAGCTTAGTGAGGTTGGATGGAGAGCGTCTTCAGCTCTTTCCACAGATTCTCGATTGGATTCAGATCTGGACTTTGACTTGGCCATTCTAACACCTGGATACGTCTATTTGTGAACCATTCCATTGTAGATTTGGCTTTATGTTTCGGATCATTGTCCTGTTGGAAGATAAATCTCCGTCCCAGTCCCAGGTCTTTTGCAGACTCCAACAGGTTTTCTTCCAGAATGGTCCTGTATTTGGCTCCATCCATCTTCCCATCAATTTTAGCCATCTTCCTTGTCCCTGCTGAAGAAAAGCAGGCCCAAACCATGATGCTGCCACCACCATGTTTGACAGTGGGGATGGTGTGTTCAGGGTGATTGCTGTTTACGCCAAACATATTGTTTTGCATTGTGGCCAAAAAGTTCGATTTTGGTTTCATCTGACCAGAGCACCTTCTTCCACATGTTTGGTGTGTCTCCCAGGTGGCTTGTGACAAACTTTAAACAAGACTTTTTATGGATATCTTTGAGAAATGGCTTTCTTCTTGCCACTCTTCCATAAAGGCCAGATTTGTGCAGTGCACGACTGATTGTTGTCCTATGGACAGACTCTCCCACCTCAGCTGTATTTATCTGCAGTTCATCCAGAGTGATCATGGGCCTCTTGTCTGCATCTCTGATCCGTCTTCTCCTTGTTTGAGATGAAAGTTTTGAGGGACGGCCGGGTCTTGGTGGATTTGCAGCGGTCTGATACTCCTTCCATTTCAATATAATTGCTTGCAAATCTTTTTGTATCCAAATCCGGCTTTAAACTTCTCCACAACAGTATCTCGGATCTGCCTGGTGTGTTCCTTTGTCTTCATGGTTCTCTCTGCGCTTTAAACAGAACCCTGAGACTATCAAAGCTATCATTTATACGGAGACTTGATTACACACAGGTGCATTCTATTTATCATCATCAGTCATTTAGGACAACATTGGATCATTCAAAGATCCTCACTGAACTTCTGGAGTGAGTTTGCTGCACTGAAAGTAAAGGGGCCGAATAATATTGTACGCCCCACTTTTCAGTTTTTTATTTGTTAAAAAAGTTTAAATTATCCAATAAATTTTGTTCCACTTCACAATTGTGTCCCACTTGTTGTTGATTCTTGACTTTACTGTATGTTTGAAGCCTGAAATGTGGCGAAATGTTTAAAGGTTCAAGGGGGCCGAATACTTTCGCAAGGCACTGTATAACGGAAAGATTACCACTAGTTTTGTGTCCAAATGTAGTCCAGTCCGAGGTGGTCCCGCTTCAGGAGGTGTCTCCGGAGGATACGATGTCAGCTAGCTATATTCACCCGGGCTTGATTTCTTCTCTGATAATTTTTTTGCTTTAGTTCCCTCTTCTCTTCCTCACTGTTGCATCGTTTGGGCTGTTTTGCTGTGTATGCAGTTACGGCGAGAGGAGCTATAGCCACTTATGCTAACATGCTGTTGTGTGAGCTGCCACTTAAGCCCACACATTAAGAAATATACTGTTAACTTTAATAATGTGTTCAGTAGTGCCGCTTGTTAGTATTTGTTGAACTGTAATATTTTGTGTTTTTCTGTTTAGGCAATACGGACTGTGAAATGCAAACTGCTACCGGACTGATTCTTCTGGGGCTTTTCATGTTCCAGGGGAAAATAGTCAAAGCAAAACCAAGTATGTATCAACGCATATTTAAATATACACCTTATATACATTATATTATTTTATCTGATACTGTACAGAGGTGGTTCTGCTCATGTCTAGTCCACAGTTGTTTGAGCTTCAGGACCTGCTCATATCAGTCATATGAGTTTAGATCCTCATGAGATCCCAGAAACTAACAAGTTCTGGGAACAAAACAGTATGAACTCTGCTCAACTGTGAAAATCTGTTTCTCTCAGTCTGTTTCGATCCCTCCGTCAGAAAGAATTAAAGACTAAAATCCTAGTGAGTTGAGTTATTTTATGGCCACAAAGGTTCTTCACTTTTTATTATATGGAACAACATATTTGCTCTATTATTTCTTACATCAAAACACTGAAGATTTTTGTGTCTTTCTCATGAACGAGCAGAATCCAGGAATGTTGCTGCACATCTTTGCATTGTTGTTGATGCTGCTGGATATGTGTGTGTATGTGCGCGTTAGATCGTGTATGTGTGTATTTATATACGTTTTATGCATACCACCCAAGTGACTGCTAGCCCTGATGCACCTGTGTTTTGGGAACAAAAGGCGGGGATCAGGATGGAGAGAGAGGTAGCAAGTTATAGGGACGGCAAGAGCACCTCAGTCTAGCAGGGAAAGTCCTGTGGTTTTGAAAAAAAGTGGTGCATCCCTAACTAGAACCTTTCACATGAACAATATCCCTCAGACTAAAAACGCAGAAGTGATGCAATGGTATAAAGGTGGCGTTGCATGTAATATTTCCTTTTGTTGTGTTCTAGATGTTTCTCTGAACTGCAGCGAACCACAGGATCCAGTGTACAGTGGACAGAACGTGTCTGTTAATTGCTCGACAATCACTGACAACAAAAATTGCATGTTCTATCGCGTCTCAGGTTTCCGTGACCGCTCAAAGAGACTGAACTGCACAGGAAAGTCGGACAACATGACGGTCCATAGTGGGATGTACCGTTTTGGGATCTATGTTGAGATCCACAATGTCACCAACCCGGGGAATTATAGCCTTGACTTTTTTTTTGACTGCGGAGTGGAGAGTAAGGGGAAGCCCTTTAATGTGACCGTGCAGGAGAAACCTGATACTCAACAGTTTGGTAAGAAAACACTTCCAGAACATGGAAATACTCACCTTTTCAGATCTGTTATAAATCAATGGTTCTCAACATTGACACTTGTTCAATAGGGATTTTAACTTTAACTATTGACCTACATTCAATCCACCTAGAAATAGGGCACATTTATAAAGCCCAACAGTTTCCAGAAAAATTAAAACCAACCATGTCAAAATAAAAAGGTGAAATAAACAAATCAATGATATCCAATAAAAAAATCCAATATATTAGTTTTAGCTCACCCATACAGACAACAGGGTTAGGTTCATTTCACCAAAGAAGAAAAGGGCAATGATAGAAAACCATACCATCCTGTTCTGATTCAGTCTTGCCCCTCCTCATGATTCTTTCTCTTGACAGGCACAGACTCTACCCCGCTACAGACGCACCTGTACGTTGGCCTGTTCGTAGGTGCTCTGGTCGCACTGATGGTGGTCGCACTGATTATATATGGAATAAGAAGATCGCGAAATAACGAGGACTATACGAGGCCTTCTCAAACGCAAACTGTATAATATTTAATACATCATTATTTATAGATGTATTCAAACTCCAGAGGGTTGGCAGTGCCACAGGGGTCAATCCTGGGGCCTCTTCTGTTCAATCACTACATGCTGCCATTAGGTCAATACGTGGGTTAATATGCAGTAAGAACTCTGATCTAGGTCTCACTGACAGCAGGAGAACATGGACGAGTGGACTCTGTTCTTCACTGCATCCAACAGATCGATGAGTGGATGTAAAACGACTTTGAAAACTCACTGAAAATTAAAAGGATTGTCTATTTTTTTCATACAACCGTTTTATTAGGTCAGATATCGAGAATTATTAATGGACTCAAACCTACAACTGCCACATCAAATCAGTAACGTCAGCTTTCTACAATCTAAAAAACATTACCAGGAGATAGTGTTCAAAGTAAACTTGGAGATTCTTATATTGCTTTTGTCTCCAGTGTTAAACTACTGTAACGGCTGCAGCATATTCAAAACAGTGCAGAACGAGTCCTGGCCGGAACCAGGAAGTGCCATCACGTTAGTCCAGTCCTCAGGTCTCTGTACTGGCTCCTGTGGCTCAGAGACTTTAAAGCATTCTCTCCATCGCCTCGCACAAAAATGCATCTGTGACATGTTAGTCCCACACGCACCAACTGGGACTCTGAGGAGCACAGGGGCTGGCCTCCTGCTGGTACCCAGAGTCAGAACTAATCATGGGGAGACAGCATTTCAGATTTATGCAGCTACAATCAGTGTAGCTTCTCTGACTGTTGTCAAATCCAGTTTTTAACAGTTCTTTTCAGCTGTACATACAACTTTCTACTTGTTTTAATGTACTGTGATTATTTATGAACGTATTACCTGTCAATAGCCATCCATCCATCCATTTTCTTCCCCTTAATCCATTTCTGTGTTGGGGGGGTGGCAGTCAGAGCTGCACCAAGTCCACAGAGCACCAGCCCCTCACCCCTGTAGGTGGTGAGTCCACAGGAGCCTTGAACGTTCAGTGGGGGCTTCAGGCAAAGTGCGGTTAAGTGTCTTGCTCAAGGACACAATGACAGCAGACATCAGTGGGAGTTGTGAAGTAGGTCTTGTGGTGGGCTCGAACCAATGACCTTCAGGCCCAAAGGCCAATACCCACTGTGTTTGTTACCTGATTTTAATTGTTATGTTGTTAATATCTGGTGTGATCTTAATGATTGTTTTAATGCCTTATGTGATAGAGCCTGTGAAGAACCTGGTGTTACCTTGTGTAGGAAAAGCACTCTAAAAATAAAGGTTTATTGATTATTACTGATCTGTTTGCATCATTATTCTGCACAACTTATATTAAATAGTCTGAATGTTTTTTGGATGGAAAAGCAACTTTCTGTAAGAGGTCTGAAATTATCCAATTGGAAAATCTCGTTTTAAGACAAAAGTATAAATTTGTATAGAAAACGAAAGATTAACTGAATTAATTGCAATTAAACCCTAGTTTTGGATATTGTTTTTGAATAACTTTGATAAAACTGCATGTGTTTTTTTTATTCTAAGACCTAGATTTCAACTGATATTTAAATATAAAAAGAGAAGCCAAACTAAACAACCAGAACGAAAGGAAAAAAAAACATAATAAAAAAGACAAGAATAAATTCACTTCTCAGTTAAAAACTTTGTAAAAAAAAAAAAAAATGACAAAACTCTTCTAAAATACAACGTAATTATGATTTGGACGTATTTCATATGTTGTGTCAAACTTTTGAATAGAACCTAAAGTGAGTGATGTCATCAGGGATAACCTTTATTCGTCCTTCTTCAGTGGGAATTTTCACCGTCGCCCACCTTACAGACGCAATAAGACGCACACATCAAACAAGATCTATTATTTAAGATAACGGGTCATAAAATATACAATCATAAAATTAAATGATAGATAATAAACTGGCTATAATTGCATTTGGGTCAAACAGAAGTACATTTGTGGAGAACTGTAGTGAGTGAGTAATCTTTTTATATCAATCAATCAAATTTTATTTATAAAGCGCTTTTCATACAAAAAGTGTAACACAAAGTTAGTTAAAAACAATCCAACATGCCCAGCCCTAAACCCTCCTCCCCACAGACCCCCCAAAACCACATTTATAATTATATATACAACCACATGCGTATACACACACACACACACACACACACACACACACACACACACACACACACACACACACACACACACACACACACACACACACACACACACACACACACACACACACACACACACACACACACACACACACACACACACACACACACACACACACACACACACACACACACACACACACACACATATACACAAGTATAAAGTCATATCAGGTAAAATAGGTAAAACAATAAAAAGAAATGGGGCTGGGAGCAGATGTAACCGGCTGAAGAAGCGTCATCCAAGGAGCCATCTGCACCAGGAGCAGAGAGCCGGCTGCAGCCACAGGGAACGACACAGGACCCAGAGCACAGTTTTACAGACCAGGGTCACTCAAAGCCCTTTACAATGTTCAGATATTGTTCCATTTTCTCCACACGGTGATGACGAGAGCGAGATGCGGAACACACTGGACCATCAAAGCCTCCGACCAAACACCATCCAGTCGCTCACTCATTACATTCAGAGCTCTTGTGCATGTTTTTAGTGGTAGGGGAAACCAAAACACCTGGAGGAAACCTACGCAGACACAGGGAGAACATGCAAACTGTACTCAGAAAGACCTATTTTACTCAGAAAATAAACTGAAAACTAAATAAAAACTGAAACTGTTCCGACCGGGGACTCAGCCATTGTGCCGGCCACTAAACTGTCATTTTTATTGGAATTACTGCACTTGCTCTGGTTAATAACTGATCTCTGCCCCTGACAATATTGCCTGTAATAAAGTGGTGAGTTCTATTATAAGCTTCTTTATCTCCATTATATTGTCAAACACAGACATAATAAAACAAAAAAAACAATCTCTACATATGTAATCGTTGTTCTCTAGAACAGCACTTTTCGCGCCAAGGACCTGTTTAACGTCATACAACATTTTATTTCAAACAATCTATTTGATTTACACAAGAGACATTTTCCACAGGAGTTGTCTAAAAAGGTACAGTTTTCCTAAGTTATCCTGGTTTTATGTAGACTGGCCTCAGCCATTTGCAAACTCTGTTCAATTATCATTTCCTACATGTACGTCTGTGTCTGTATCCCCTCCGACCAATCAGACAGCACGGGAGGCGGGTTTTGTAGGTCGGTGATATCCAAATATCAGGAAATTGAAGCCGGAGCAAGAGGAAGGTTAGTTTGAAGGAGCAAAGGACAGTGGTGATGATCTAACACACATTTAATCACATTTATGGACTTGATCAACATTTATGGACATTGGTCTCTGCTCCTTATGGCCCAATGGCTTTATATGTATTATTTTTATAATTACATATATTGTGTTTGTACTGTTTGATTCTCTGATCTGTGTTGGCGAATCAAACCGCTTTTTTTAAAGTCCTCCGAGAAAACTACTGCTGTGATTTAGGTCTACAAGAATAACTGACTCGTTTCTGTCAGTGTGCCCCAGGGCAGCTGTGGCTAAAGTACTAGTTTATCACCATTCACCACCGTCTTTCAGTGTTTGGAGTGAATGAATAATGACATTTGAAGAGTCCAGAAAAGCACTGTATAAAACTAATGCATTATTGTCAGTATTATTTCTATTGATAAGAAAAAAGCCTGGAGTTGGTACATTATTGAATACTCATAGTCTGTTCCTTTGCAGTTGTACAGAGACCTTCCTCCACTTCCTGTAAACTCAACACACATATCACACCCAAAGAGGCCAAGGGAGTGATCGTGGCCCGTGGGTTTGATGAGCCGGAGGAAAAGAGGAAAAGAAGGAAACCGTGAAAAAGTACCAGGGCGGGGTGAAGACCAGAGCGGACAGACCGACCTCTGCTTCTGTCGCTGGAAATACCTCAGTGACGGCTGCGAGCTGCAAACGTTCATAAGCCATGGCAGCATCTTCGTAGTACAGTAAAAGGTAAACTCAATCTGTCAATCTAAAGGTTTATTTCAAAACCTGTACACACAATTTGACAGAACAAAAAATAGAATAGTTTAAAAAGAGCCAGCAGAACTGCAACACAATAAACAAAATAATTTATATTTGTTCTTTAATTCAGACATTTAAAGGAGCAGTATCTAAAAATCTGGCCAAAAGTGGTACTGAAGCCTTTCCCACTCTCAGGCGAATCCAGCAGGGACCATAATATCTGAATAGACAAGAGTTTTGTCAACAACAAATCTATAACCAACACCTTTTTCACAAAGATAGAAATTCTGGTTTTATTCCTTGTTTTGTCGTTAATGATTTGAGAATCATAACAAGACCTTTTTTGTTCTACGGCCACATGGTACTTTACCAGTGGGATTAGATCGACGCGGTGAGTTCTGGCAACCCGGATCACAGACTTTCTGATTGGTGAAAAGGTGGAGGGCGGGACATCGAAATGAAAACAACAAGATTTCGGGGCTGTAAAACTAATTTTGAAATTCAAATATCTCTGAACTACTGTTATCAGTCACTGGAAAATATCATGTTTTATTGATGCTTTATAGAATAATAATGTAACGGTTTTATATAGCGCTTTTTTGGACACTCAAAGACGCTTTACATGTCATTATTCATTCACTCCATACATGGTGGTGATAAACTACTACTGCAGCCACAGCTGCCCTGGGGCACACTGACAGAAGTGAGGCAACCAGTATGTGCCATTGGCCCCTCCGAACACACACACACAGTTTCTTCCCCTCTGCTGTTGGACTCTTGAACACTTCTTAACCTGTCCCCCCGCCCTTTATAAAGTCACTTTACTGCCCATCATACGTCACTTTACTTCACTGTACTGCTGTCACCTTACATTGTGTGCACCATGTGCACTTGTATATTGTAAATAGTAACTGTAACTCTATTTAAAATTTACATTTATTCCTTAGAAGTGTTTTTTATTCTATACTTTTATTCTAAAAGTGCAGTGACAAATTTTACTTTACTATGACGTTGCTCTCGTCTCAATGTCACCGTTATTCTTCCCACTGGTACACACACCCGTATAGACACACACACACACACACGTATAACCACATACACATACATTTCATTTTCAACATGTTTTTTGTCCATTTCTGGGTCAGGGGGTGGCAATTAAAGCTGTCCCCCAATTAACAGCTTGGGTTTTTCAGTCGGAGCTTCAGGCAAAGTGGGGTTAAAGGTATGTGGTTTCCTCCAGGTGCTTCGGTTTCCCCTACCACTAGAACATTTACAATAGTTCCAGGTGAATGAGTTGTGAGTTGCGCGACTCTGGGGCAATCTGGAAAGGTGTGAACATTAACTGTCCAAACCAAGAAATTAAAAATAATGAAAATGTAACTAAAATCCATTGACCTCGTTCCTGACTCTCAAAACAGTTTAGTTTGATCACTAATTTTCACATGCATGTATTTTTGGCCCCTGTCACAGATACAGCCAAGTACCTTTCCAGACTTTAGATCTCAAACATGTAAAAGTGAAATTCTTACATTTTGCTTCTTTCTTTCAGGAAAAAAAAAAGTATTAGTTATGAAGTAAAAAGTACATACCAGCTTTACTCATTTCAAAAGAATACGAGAGTATGAGGACAATTACTTGTTCACAGAAAGGTTTAGCCACTAACAAGGCAGTTTAACCCAGTTGGTTTGTAAGTTTGGTAATAAGGTGTGGGCTTCATGTCAGACACTTCAACCCTTGGAAATAAAACATGATTATATATATACATATTTCAAAGCCTTAAAACAAATCCTTCATCCAGAGTAATACACTGAACTTTTGCACAAGGGCAGAAGAAGAGCCATCTGTGTCAAAAGTTAGGGCTAAGTGCAGTTGGTTGAGTAATTCTCCTTATCCCAAGGTCTTTTCTCTGTCTATAAAAGTTCTTCTAAAGTTGTGGTGATGGTCAAAATATACATGCAGGTTTCAAGTTATGTTTTAAGTGTGTGTGAAAATACTAAGGGCCATAGTGAAGGGGAACTATCCTTTCACTTCAGCTGTCATTGTTTTGCAAAGATGTTTTAGTTTTTGTTTACATTATTATATGTTATTATATGTTATCATTATATATGTACATAATTATCAATAAAACAACTTAATTTGAATCATCTTGTATTATTTTAAATGAATACTTTTATTCCTGGCCAACAACAGTATAATATAAGGCCTGTTTCTGTTCTTTAATGAAGGGGAAAAAACGCTTTGGATCAAAAGTAAGATATATAAGTCCCTCTGCTTTAGGATTATTATAAGCACTAATACTACTCTTCCTACTGACCAATGTATGTGTTAAGATAGCAAATGTGGTAGGTTAAAAATAATGTGTATGTCCAAATAAAGTCAAATAAGTTCTTGCGGGAAAATATAATTGTAACATTAGTGCAGCTGACAAAATAAAGTTAGAAAAAATGTTACGCATTATTATTCATATTATTATTATTATTATTAATCACTATTATCATTATTATTATTATTGTTATTATTATTATCATCATTATTTCTTCTTCATCATCATATATTTTTTTTTCCTATCAATGCATTCTTTACTGTTATTATAATCAAGTATAATAACTATAAAAACTTTATGATGATAACAGACTCTCACACACACACACACGGAACCGACGGAAGCGCCGTGCCTCTCATCCACACGGACATTCTCCACTGTAACACCGCAGCGCTGTCACCATAACAAATCCAAACCAGAGCTGAAAACTTCCCAATAAAATGTTTTCCCCTGTATTAGAGAATCACAGGCTGTGTACGGGCACCCAAAAAACCACAGCAGTTTTTTCTACAACAAGATAAGAACATTTCACCTTGAAATCTGAGCTCAAGGCTGCGGTGATGATCCACTGAAGTCATCCATCCACTGCCCGCTGTCTTTGCCTGTCTGGAGGAGGACACAGCTCAGGGAACAGGAGGAGAGGAGATAAATAGAGCCAAATATCTGAAGAGGGAAAAGCATGAGGCCGCATTCATTATGGTCTGGATTAAAAGTGTGGAATCCTGGTAAAAGCACGTGGTTGAATCGAGCTACAAATGCAGGTAAGGCGTTGCAAAGTTAGTTTATTTTTGTCTTTTCATTCAAACTAAAATTGTCAACAAAACATAGGCAAATGACTGAAAGGGTTTTGGCTGAGGTGAAAGTTATTGAAGCCAAACCCCATACAAATGAATTACAATTTAAAGTTAGACAGCACCAAGCTTACAGCAAAATGAGAATTTGGATAATGTTTTGTTTACAAAGTATATTCACAATAATTGCCACATACACATTTTCTCAAAAAAATAAATAAAACAATACATTCTAAACAAAACAACTGTATACTAGGAGAGTTTAGATATGATTAAGTACTAGTTCTTTATATGTGATTATAACTTTAAATATGAATTTTATTTAGAATGCTTTGACTGATGTGGCATTTTTTAATATGTCATCCAGACTGTTCCAAACATCTACTCCTCTAATGGAGACACATCGACCTTTGGTGTTTGTTCTATCGTTAAGTTGTAGAGAGTCTCTCTGGGTTTAATAGAAAGATATTCTACCTATTATGTTAAGCTGGTGAACATTCAGTAATAACGAAATAACGCAAATATATTATCCTGCACATGAACATATAGGTTCCTGTATATATACAATATGAAAGCTACAGAGAAGCTAAGATACGGTCCACCTTTTGAACTATATTGCTTCAAACTTTGAGACATATGCAGTCAGTTGTGCTTGAACGTTTACACACCCTGGGACACATTGACACATTCAAGTGATTTTTAATATGAATATAATAGCATACACTTGTTTCATTAGTGGTTGTGTTCAGCCATTCGTTTTCAAATAATGTTCTATTTTCAAATGGCAGACGCCAGAAACTACATCCCCCGGTTCTCAGTAGCTTTAACTTCTATGACGGCTTGAATTCTTCTGTGGTAGTTGTGAATGTGGTTCTTTATCCTCTCTCATGATACAGCTGCATTAGGCTTCACACATCCACTATCAGTGAGTGAATAGTAGTCTTTGCACATTTCATTCATAACATCCAAGATTTGGGAAAAACAATGACATTCCTGGCTGGCTGGAAGGTAATTAAAATAGATACAATACAATACAATACAATTTATTCTTGTATAGCCCTAGGTCACAACAGAAGTCATCTCAGAGGACTTAACAAAACCATTGAAATCACCAACACAGGTCAGAGAATCAACAGTTAAAACACATGAATCAATCAATCAATCAAAGTTTATTTGTATAGCACTTTACAACAACACCAGGAGGACCAAAGTGCTTCACAGAGAGATCAAAACAATTTAAAACACAAAATGAAAACAACCAAGACACAATTCAGTGTGCCCTAAGTATTAAAAGCAAGTTTAAAAAGATGAGTCTTTAATCTGGACTTAAAAAGGGACAGGTCCGTGAGAACACGCAGACTGAGTGGCAAGCTGTTCCACAGTTTAGGCGCTGCAACCCTGAAGGAACGTTCGCCCCACTGTTTGTAGTGGGACCTGGGCACATCCAGAACCATTTGATTGGCAGACCGGAGAGCTCTGCTGGGGCGATGTACGGTCAACAACTCAGTTAAATATAACGGAGCGAGACCATGAAGAGCTTTAAAAACAAGCATGAAGAATATAAAGCACACACAGAAGAAAATGTCCATACATGTTGTAGAATGCTAAAGTGTCCTGATCATCACCAATCCTTTCTGTTGGACACTAACTGTCACTAGTCGTTTACTTCCTTTCTATGCTACCCTGGGTATATTCTGGCCTAGGCTATTTTAACCCCCTTTAGGCCAGATTAACCCCCCTCTTGTTTTATCTAATAATAATAAAATATACGTTTTATTTTTTTTAAGACTTCTAAATTATTTAAAATCATTTAGAAGTAGTTTGTTAATTACTCTGTAGCCCTAATTAGTGTGATTTCTTTTCACACTTTGTTTGTGAGGTGATGAGTCAATGTATCTACTTACTTCTCACATGAAACTCTTATGGTGCATTCACACTGGATCATGCGTTGGGTCAACTTTCAATGCAAAGTCAATGGTGACATGTATGTGCATCTCGGGATGCACATACAAACTCACTCCAGAAGTAACAATCCGGCTTTAAACTTCTCCACAACAGTATCTCGGACCTGCCTGGTGTGTTCCTTTGTCTTCATGGTTCTCTCTGCGCTTTAAACAGAACCCTGAGACTATCAAAGAGCAGGTGCATTTATACGGAGACTTGATTACACACAGGTGCATTCTATTTATCATCATCAGTCATTTAGGACAACATTGGATCATTCAAAGATCCTCACTGAACTTCTGGAGTGAGTTTGCTGTACTGAAAGTAAAGGGGCCGAATAATATTGCACGCCCCACTTTTCAGTTTTTTATTTGTTAAAAAAGTTAAAATTATCCAATACATTTTGTTCCACTTCACGATTGTGTCCCACTTGTTGTTGATTCATGACAAAAAAATAAAATTGTATATCTTTATGTTTGAAGCCTGAAATGTGGCGAAATGTTGAAAGGTTCTTACTTTCGCAAGGCACTGTATGTTAGGATGTGATGGTGCGAGGCTTCGAAGCACCAGGTTTCCGCCTCTCACTTCTGTAGTTCCTGTGTGTGGAGGGAAGGCATAATACTGCTTTGTGCAACCCGGGTCTTTGAAATGTGCTATAAACAAAGATTACGTGTAAAGCACTTTCATTTGCCCTGTGTTTAAAGTGTGCACTTTCTTGTCCTTCATGATGCTTTTTAGTGACCAATATTCTCTTAACAAACCTAAGGCCATTCTGCAATTACACTGAGGTTCGAGGTGCAAAAGATTCTCCAAGATGTCTGTCCATTCAGATCAATGTCTGGCGTGTTCTGGCCACGCACTTGTTCTGGGTCTTTAATTTTTAAATTTTTTATTTCCTGATGTTGTGTTAATGTTAATCTTGAGGGATTTCATCTGCCACTTTTTCAGACTGAGGACTTTTCCTTTTCTATGTAAGTAACAGAATAATGATGAAATCAGCGGCTGATTTGGTTGTTTCAAATGTCGCCAAATGTTATCCACACTATATTTTTGATATGTCTGTGTTTGAAATCTTTTTTTCCAATCTAATCTAGTAATTTTAGTTTTTGAGTGATAACCTTTCCAGATACTTTAATTGACACTTTACTGTGAACATCTCAATTTTTTATGAATAAAGTCTCTCTGCTGCTTTTGTGATGGTCAAACCTCAAACACAAGGTTGTGTTTGCAAATCTGCAGAGGAGGCAGAAACAGCTTCCTCCATTCTAGAGTCTCACTGTGGGAGAAATACCATGAGAACAACTCTTCCAATCTGCCTTTAAACAGCGCCTCTTCTGTCATATCTGTTGGTAACAATGTATAAAACATTTCACATGGCTTCAAAGAGCTTTGCCGAGCATCTTACTGCTTTTGGTCTCTGTAAATGTAGACGTAGACGAGCACCACTGCAAACCAGAGCACCGTTAAAAGCCCTGATGCACTTTGTTGTTTTCCTGACCTGGGTTTAACTCTTACCAGTCAGCATTCTGTGCCAGGGTTTGCTGTGAAGTTCACAGATCTGTCCAGACTTGTCAGTCATTGTGTACACACAAAAACGTGCGTCTGTGTTCAGGTGTGCAGAGGCAGGCTGGAGTTCACCTGTCCTCCCCCTCACCTGGGCCCCAGGTTTGCATCGTGGGGAGTGGTCCAGCGGGTTTCTACACAGCACAACATCTCATCAAGGTACTTTCCACTCACCGTTTGTATGTGCGTGTGAGATAGTGTGTGTGTGAGATTGTGTGTGTCTGCCAATATGTGTGTGGTGAGAGATTGATTGCTTGCTTCATCATGACTGTTATCGTAAATATTGTTTTAGAATTATGCGATCACATCTCACTTTACCCGTTCTGCAAGGTTTGAATTAGGGATGTAAAAAACTATGAATTTTCATGACCGACCACCGAGCCTCATTAACCGGTTGAAACCGGTTAACCACGTAGTTTAAACTATTCCGCGTTCTTTGAAATAACAGCCATTTCGAGCCGCGTACTTCTCATAAGTGCAGCTATGCGTTCTAATGAATCAGAGCGGAGACAGCGGCGCCAAAAACCGCAACAGCTTCGGCACCTTTGCGCACAGAGAACTGATTTATAATTTTTTTAGCAGCAAACGACGGCTCGTTCACATGGTCAGAGCACCGAGTGACGAGCCGCGTCTCGCAGATCTCCGCTAAAGTTTTAATACAAGTGATGAGAGTGGAGCTGATCTAATGACAAGGACCATCAGCACAAACATGTTCCATGTGATTTGACTGAAGCTGCGTATTTTGCGAGGATCATTTGGACACCGTGACACAGAGGAGCGCGACAGACCGGTATGTGTGTGTGTACAATACATGTATGTATGTGTGAATGTGTGTGTAAATATAAGCTCCAATGTAGTTCTGACCCACACCAGTGTGCAACTATTAGGAGGTAAGAGGAGTGTGTGTGCGCGTGTGCGTGCATGTGTGCTTGCATATGTGGCGCGTGCGGCGTGAGAGTCGGCCCAGAGTTTACTGTTACATTGGCGCTCACAGCTAGAGACGGACCCGCTCGTCACATCGTGCAAATAGGGCTTAAAATAGCGTTATTAAGAGACCTCCCCTCTCCCCTTTTTCTTTTTTTTAACCGACAGCTTTGACCGGTTAACGCTGTGACGGTCAACCGCCGGTTAAACGGTCACCGATTTACATCCCTAGTTTGAATGTTTAGCGCCGCCTCCGAACTCGCTCAGAGGCTTCTCATTTCCACTAAGCGGCGGCTTCTAGTTGTATTTGCCATCTGATGCTAACATTAGCCATAGCGCAACTTAAGCGATACAACAATCACCTCTAACAAAATATATTACTGAAAGATAACCGCTAGTTTTGCGTCCGAATAAGCTAGCTATGTTTACCCGGGCTTGGTTTCTTCTTTGATCATTTTCTCGCTTTAGTTCCCTCTTCTCTTCTTCACTGAGTCGTTCGGGCTGTTTTGCTGTGTATGCAGTTACAGCAAGAGGAGTTATAGCCAATTCTGCTAACATGCTACTGTGTTTAGCAGCGCTGTAGAGGCTAGAGGACGCAGGCTTGTTCTGTGAGTGGAGCAGGATGATCTACTCAGCACTTTTATACGGCCTGAGTTCATACACAGCTGAACCAATGAGCTCAAGTTATCAATTAAATTACAAATTATAATACAACTTGTATGTAGTAATAAGCATTTTTATGAACTCATTAGAAACAAAATGGGTATTTAATACATTTGAGAGTTGACACCTCAGTTACATTGTTAGCATCTAATAACTTTTGTTCACATTAATTTTCTCAGGGCCCAATTAGGTTTGAATGACTGGAAAATTCTGATATTTTGGGAAAAGGATCATATGGGGTAGTGTTATATATAATAACAAAAAAATAACAAAAATAATAATGTTTTTTTTTATTTTTTTTTATTTTAATTAGGGATGCAAACACGTCTTGATATACTGTCCGCCTCTAGACCCAGGGGGGCCCACAATTTATCAAACCAAGACCTACTTTCACTGCAACCATTGAGCCGTCTTCCAACTCAGATTTATAGTGCGTTTCGATCAGGTTTAAATGAGCAGTTTAAAGATTTACTACATCACAAAGTCTGCCACAAAATGTACAATGAGCTCGTGTGTAGTTTATCTCACTTCTCACTAAAAACTGCTTAGTGCTCAATAGATTTGTCAGAAACGCTCACACCTTTTTTACTACGGCCTGAAGTCTGACAGTAGCAGAAAGGAAAGACCTGCGGAACCTGAAGGAGAGGTTCCGTCGATCTTTCCTTCTGTCAGACTGTATAACGAACAATGAAGACTGATGAACCCTGCCGACCTGACCTCACATGTCATGCATCTGTGCAATATATATATATTATATGTTGGAATGTACAATGGGCTATATGCACGGTGAGGTGTGACGTCATTTCCTGTAAACAATGAACGGCTCGTTTACTTCCTTTCTATGCTATCACTATGGCTTTGTGGTGAGTTGCAGTGACGCTTTTTAGTAATTAGATTGATACATTCAGCTGTGAGACTGACCCAAAAGTGTGGGCGTGCTTTCTCTCTGAGGAATAGCTTTGACTGTGGCCACTCAGAAATTTGTCAACTTTATAAAAGCACAATGACAGCACAATCAAAGAGAACTGCTGTGTCCCAAAAATGCCTTGCTTCCTCACAGTTTAATATCTGTTTGAGAATTATTTAGGAAACTCGTGTAAACATCTGCTGAACTTTATAACTAAAACGCGGAAGTGGTGCGTGCATAGAGCCCATATGGGACCACATGTGTCCGCTGTCACTTTGAGCCCTCGCGCTGCTAACACGCGCAGTAGCTTCATCACTGAACCCTCAGAGGTAACGAATTACTACAGGGGTCTACAACCTGTGGCTCGGGAGCTACCTGTAGCTCGCCAGCCCCTTACAAGTAGCTCCCCAAAGGATTTAGACATTTCAAAGAATCCTTGAATATATTATTGCATTATATTACACATTTAAAACATTGCCTAGGCTACACCTGTTATACATAGCTATAATTGTATAGCTATACAATTATAGCTATAATTTGCCATAGGCAAAATTAAAGTTGCTTTTAGATCATCCTCTTTTAGACCGCACTGCTTCTCTGTCTGGGACTTATCCCGTCTGGAGCTCACTGCGACACTTTAAACTCAACCTATAGACCTGGTTCAAAGCTAGTGTGCAATCATTAAGCAGATAAGTGTGTGAATAAGTGTGTGTTTTATCTGTTGGAAAGATTGTGTCTTTTTGTAGTTAAGGCTGCTACATCTTTCCTGTATTTCAAATCCAAACTCAGCCATTTTTTTTTTTTTTTCATTCTCTAAACCTGCTGTTACATTGGTGTCGATGTGTGTCACAGTAGTGTGGTGGTTCTCAAACCTGCCATTCCAGCTTTAAAAAGAGTAAAACTCCCTTTTATTAACAGCCTGTTTCCATCTCCTCAGACAAGTTAGATGGAAGGCTCAGGGACATGTTTGTTTTCTTTCCCACGAGCAGGCCTGTCATCACAAGTTGGCCACTTCATTCATGTCACTCAATGATAACAGTTATTAAATACATAATTAAGTGTAAATGTGTGTGTTGCGTTACATCAGAGCTATGATAGTAGTGATACACACCTCATTACTGACAATTACTATGGCAAGCCTTTAATATTGCTCCAGTTCATCCATCCATCCATCCATTTTCTACCCTTTAATCCATTTCTGGGTCAGAGTCTCATAGCACCAGCCCCAGTGCTCCAGTGCTCCAGTTCAATTCCCTTGAATTTACACACTCAACGTCTCTCTCTGGTCTCTCTCGCTGGTTTCTCTGGTCTCTCTCTGGTCTCTCTCTGGTCTCTCTCTGGTCTCTCTCTGGTCTCTCTGTTATGTCCGTAGGCTCCTGTCAGATCATTGAGGTCAGAAAATCAGCTTTTGCGGAATGTGCCCAGATCTCAAAGACCGGTTTTTGTTGTTATTGTCTTTTAAATCCAATTCTAAACTATTTTTTTACGCCTTGGCCTTTAACACCAACTGAGTTTTACTGTTTATAATTTACATGTCCATCCATCCATTTTCTTCCCCTTTGTCCATTTCTGGGTCAGGGGGGTGGCAGTCGGAGCTGCACCCAGTACACATAGCACCAGCCCCTCACTGATCCTCCTGCAGGTGGTGAGTCCACAGGAGCTAAGATCTTTCAGCTGGGGCTTCAGGCAAAGTGGGGTTAAGTGTCTTGCCCAAGGACACAACGACAGTAGTCATCAGTGGGAGTCCT
Organism: Knipowitschia caucasica; assembly: GCA_964034765.1. NCBI lineage: Eukaryota > Metazoa > Chordata > Actinopteri > Gobiiformes > Gobiidae > Knipowitschia > Knipowitschia caucasica. The sequence continues at coordinate 12,086,807 of OZ035831.1, forward strand.
GAAGTAGGTCTTGTCTTGGGCTCGAACCCATGACCTTCAGGCTCTAAGGCCAATGCACTACCAACTGAGCCACTGTCGCCCCGCCTTTAACACCAACTGAGTTTTACTGTGAGGGGGCGACAGTAGCTCAGTTGGTAGAGCATTGGCCTTTGAGCCTGAAGGTCGTGGGTTCGAGCCCACCTCAAGACCTACTTCACGACTCCCATTGATGACTGCTGTCGTTGTGTCCTTGGGCAAGACACTTAACCCCTCTGCCTGAAGCCCCCACTGAAAGATCTCAGCTCCTGTGGACTCACCACCTGCAGGAGGATCAGTGAGGGGCTGGTGCTCTGTGACTGGGTGCAGCTCTGACTGCCACCCCCCCGACCCAGAAATGGATTAAGGGGAAGAAAATGGATGGATGGATGGAGTTTTACTGTTTATAATTTATATCATATGTATTTTTGTAAATGTTTTGCTGTTTTCTTTTCTTTGTCTTTTGTACATGTGAGGCACTTTGGGAAGCTGGTGTTATTGTAAATGTGCTATACAAATAAAGCTGACATTGACTTAAGAAACAGAGGAAAGTTGATGAATTTGATGCTTATGGTCTTGCCCAAACCATAAAATAGTTTCCATAGTTCCCTGTTACTCGCCTAATGTGGCTAGGCGAGTAACAGCTCGGCTTGCTACTAATTTATATTAAACTGGACGTGAATCTTTGGGTAAGTTGAAAGTCGGACTCTTGTTAACCTCAGGAGTGATTCCCATAGTTCTGTCCCTCTCTCAGAGACAGAAGTTGTGACAAGCACTTCTGAAAGTAGATAATGCTAACGTAAATAGGCTCGCATTAGCTATTTTCAAAAGCTCGTTGACGAACTGTCCCGGACTACTTGCAGAGTGATCTGACTCGCGTGAATTACAAGCACAGATTCAATTCAATTCCACTGCTACTGTGAGCAGCCGTATAATAAAAGGAGATATGTAATTATCTTTTGCAAAGCTGTTCTCCGAAGCCTTGCTATTATGTAATTTATTTTGTGGTTGCAGGCACGCCCAGATGTCCAGGTGGATATTTACGAGCGGCTGCCTGTTCCCTTTGGCCTGGTCCGGTTTGGAGTGGCCCCAGATCATCCCGAAGTCAAGGTTTTCTCAAGCTACATTGACAATTTAAAATCCAAAATCAAAAAGTTGTATTTGCTTTGTCCAATACACTTAGAAAGAAAACATTACCAACATAGACTGAGCTTTTACACGTCTTACAACATTGTTCCTCATCAGTCACAGACCTGACGTTGTTTATAGATCCATCCACGCTAATATCAGACACTTCTGGCTCAAACATGTACAGTCCTTTCTGTCTGAAAGCTTCTGTCTCAGTTCTGTAACAGTACGATGTCATTGAACCACTACCAGGCTAATAAAAGTATTGCTTATAAATTAGTTAATGTAATCTAATAGGTAAACACATATTCTTTACAATCACATGTCTGTTTTTGCAGACGGTAATTTTCGTATTCATAAAAGACATAGCAATCCTACTCCTCACGCTGGTGGTAGCAGAGACAGGGATTAAGGCAAGTCAAGGCAGGTTTATTTGTGAAGCGCAGTTCATACACAAGGCAATGCAAAGTGCTTAACAAAACATCTGTCAGGGATGAAGCAGACAGAGACGGATCGTGGTGCGCCAAACTCTGGAAGTTTATTTAAGTTTCTCTCAAGTTCCAGTGGTTTCAATTGTTTCTTTCTCTCAGACAGAATAAAGGCAGTACACAGTTTATATAGTCATTGTCACGTCACACATCGAAAGACGTACGTGTCACACAGAGACAGTCACATCATAGTCAAAATAATCAGAGTCATAATCAGAGTCCTTGTACAGTCCTGCACGTAGGCCATATTGCTATCTAATACTAACACATCCATCCATCCATCCATCCATCTTCTACCCTTTAATCCATTTCTGGGTCAGGGGGGTGGCAATCAGAGATGCCACCCAAGTCTCATAGCACCAGCCCCTCACTGACCCTCTGCAGGTGGTGAGTCCACAGGAGGACGGCTGCTCTCTGAGTGTGAGCATAGCCTTGATCTTTCAACAAAACAAGATAACAATATTTTAATTATCAATTACCTTTGAGACAATTTTTACCACATATTATTATTATTACTATTAAAATCTACTGAAGATAATAGTTCACATTCTAAAACATGAATTGACAACATTAAAAGTGTCATGATTTTAAAGATGCAGTAAGAGATGTTGTTAGCTTAGCCGTAGAACCAACTGGAAACCACTCCCCTCTCCCCGTTTTCCCACAAGATTAAAAAAATGCGTCTTGAAAAATATAAATAAATATATTTAAGAGTAAAAAAAAAACGTATAATATTTCTTCATTAAATCTGATTATTGTAACTTACTGCCTGCTTCTATAAACGGGTCAGACTGAACCTGAGAGTTTAACCCACGCACCAACAAGCACTTTCTTTCACTCTGAATAAACAAATACTGCCTGCTTTGTTAGCTACATTTATCAGCAACACAATAGATTTGAAGCCTCTTTATTGTTAAAAATACATCAGCACTGAGCCGTTACTGGGATCGTGGTGGAACTGGTCTGTCTTGTCAAGTGTCTTAATAAACTGTGGAGCATCAAACGCAAAACGTTAACATATTTATAGACATGAGTATCGAGCTGACGGGTGTTTGATTTGACAGATAAGTATTGAGAAGTTGTTTTTGTATTCTAGTTTTAATATTCTCCACAAAGAAACATGAATTAGTGCCACACCTTGTTGGGTAAACAAGTAGTTTCTGGTATGTCTTTTCTCACAAAAATAATACTGCCGTGTAAAAAGCCATGTTTTGAGATCAAATAAAACTAATAATAATATATATAATTTAAAAAATAAATCCATCAATACAATTGTATGGCTGTGCGATATGGCTTTAAAGTCGATCTCGGTTTTATTGCCCACTTTGACAATTAATCATTTTAAATACATTTTTAGTCACCAAACTGTTTAATTATTTACAGGTGTAAATTAGCTCCTGCTAAAACAAAACATCTCTCCTTTTGACAAATGTTTAACCCCTGTGCTATGCTTGGGTCAAACTGACCCGCCACTTATGAAAAAAACTGTGAGCTGAATTTTGACGACTTCTCATAACTTGACCAGCCCTGGGACTTTTAGACCCTAATTTAGGGCATTATTCTTCTACTTTTGGCAGGTTACTTTGAACCAGGGGTCGCACAAGTGTATTTGTTTGCAGTAGTTTCCGGGGATAATTTATCTTGTCAATATATCGAGATAAATATTGTGTATCGAGCTATAGCAATAAAAAGATTTGTTTTTTGCTCCCTATCCCAAATTGTGAAACATCCTTTTATCTAATAACTAATCAACTTGAACGGACTCAATGTTTTATTTCAATGTATTGTTTCGTAGAACGTCATCAACACGTTCACGCAGACCGCCAGTCAGTCTCGCTGTGGTTTCTACGGCAACGTGAACGTGGGAAAAGACGTCTCTATGGATGAGCTGCAGCAGGCCTACCACGCCGTTGTACTGGTAACACAATATATAATAACACAATGTAATCTTTTGCATACTAGTAAGAAAGAGCTTTGTGAGCCACGATTGGCTGAGAGAGGGTGGTCCTCTCTTTTTCACTTTTCACTTTGTCACTGAAAAAGCATGCACAGGGAACATTCAGTGCTAACTAGCGGTCATCCGGGATTCATAGAACCATGGTTATATACGTAACCTTCGTTTAAGAGCTAGGAACTAATGACATGGATTTTATGACATCATTCTCTGGTTGGTGGGTCCTCATTTTGACTCATACTTGGTGACATTTTGACATGTACATTTATAGAAGGTAAGATATAAGATATGTTTATAAAATCATCTTGTGCATGATCCAGAGTCTCCATGGAAGGAAGACCAGACTTCTCACTGGTTTTAACAGAAGGGAGCACATCACCCCTGTATTAGTGTCCCTCCACTGGCTCCTTGTGCGTTTTGAAATTGATTTTAAGATTATACTGATCACTTTTAAAGCTTGTTTAGCTCTGTCACCCAGCTATATTTATGAACTTTCTACGCCCTACGATCCCTTTTCCCGCAGCCTTTGATCCTCGGGCAGGTCCCTGTTTTAAAGACCTCCAAAAGGGTCTATTGAAGATGCTAACCACACTCATGCTAGTAAATAAATGCTTTCTTTCAGAGCTATGGAGCAGAGGGCAACAGGACTATGGGAATACCCGGCGAGCACCTGGACGGAGTGTACTCGGCCAAGGACTTTGTCGGCTGGTACAACGGTTTACCGAGCTGTCGACAGGTACTGAAGTCCCTAGAAGACTGTGGAATAATGCAGAGTTTCAGTGTGTTATTATTGTTTGTGTTTGAAGCTGAACCCGGACCTGAGCTGTGACACCGCTGTCATTCTGGGACAAGGGAACGTTGCTCTGGACGTCGCCCGCATTCTGCTGGCTCCTGTTCCACTATTAAAGGTGAAAAAGGAGAAAGTGTCTGCTCAGAAGCCAGGGAAATGGACTAACCTGCGTGTGTGTATTGCTGAAGTATAAGCTCTCATAAAACTTGAGATACTCTCCTTGTCCAATTTGATTTGACTGTGGAATATCCAGTTTGTTTGGCGTAACTGGATCACACCATTTCTCTTTCATGTTACTACAGAAAATGGATTCTACTGTGACAAGGCCGTCAGATGCAATTATGAGCACTAATACATACTTCACATACATAATTCTGTTTCATTGTGATTGGTGTACAGTCCCCTGCAAATGTTTCATTATCCCGACCTATATGTACATAACTTTACACTATACACTATATATAGATTGATTGTATAGACAAGCATCTACAGCTAGCTAACAAAATAGCAGCTACTTATATTTTAGATTCTGTGTGTCTCTTACTGTCCTGCATGTGCACTGCAACATTGACATTTCCGCGTGGTTCTCTTATTGATTTGGTTTTGGTTTTCATGAGGAGCGAGGCCTGTCACCATAATGTATAAATCAACTTCGTACAATATGGTTCAATAACTAATGGATTGGACCGATATATATTTTCGGGGCTCAATCTCTAGGATCTGTTCATTTTCTTTACAATTAAGTGCATTCATCGTTGATGTTACAGAAAACCGACATCACTGCCCCAGCTCTGGAGGCTCTGGCCAAGAGCCAAGTGAGGCGGGTGCTGATCGTGGGCAGGAGAGGCCCCCTGCAGGTGGCGTGTACCATAAAGGTGAGAGAAATACAGCTTTTACCCAAAACTAGACCCAGACTATCACATTACTCACACTGGTGATTTTGAGCTCAGACAAAAACAGGTCAAACAATCTGTGAAAACAGTAGAACTCAACATGATTCATTTTATTGTGAAGCATGGGGCCTTCTGCTAATCTAAGGACATAACCTGGTTAGTGGTGTGATGGGAGACGTCTGGGAACAGGTGCCACAGTGGGGCGGCCGCGGCTGTAAAGTGGTCCAACTGTGGTTCTGTACTTCGGTAAGACACTTCACCCACATTAGAATGAGTCTGGTGTGTGTGTGAATGGTTGGTGTTGGTGGGAGGGGTCAATAGCACACAGTAAAAACGCCACAATTTAACTATTACTTCTACATTCATTGACATTTTACTGAAAATTACCGCAAATCTTCCCTTCTGTTGTGAAGAAAAGTGTAATATACAGTATATGCAATACATTTCTATGGTAAGCTACTATTGTGGTCACAGCTGCCCTAGGGTAGACTGATCCAGCTGGTAGCTCCTGGTGTTTCTGCAGTCTCCCATCACAGCACTAACCAAAGGTGCTGTTCGAAGAAACCCTTATATCAACACACACACAATTGCAATTCAAACTTGTAAAGCCTCTGGTGAAGTATGTTCCATCGGAGCATGTGTTGCACTTGGAACACTCTGTTGCTGAACCACCAGATACTGTTAGTGTAACTGTTAACTCAGGTACTTTTTCTTCTTCTTTATCTGTTGCCGGATCATAGTGGCAACCGTCTGAGCAGAGGCAGCCTGACCTCCCCCAAACTCTCTCTGCTTCACACAGATACAGGCGACCGGAGGCTCACTGAAGTATAGATATGCACATATTTTGATCATTTTTCTTATCACAGAAGTTGGGTGGCTGAGTTGTTAGCACTTTCTCTTTTTGGGGCGGCTGTAAAGTGCCAAACTGTGATTGTGTCCTTAGGCAAGACACTTCACCCACATTACCTAGAATGAGTGTGAGTGTGTGAATGGTTAGTGGTGGTGGGAGGGGCAGATGGCACGGACTGGTTGTCTCGCTTCTGTCAGTGTGTCCCCGGGCTAAAGTCGTAATTTTTCTCTTGACATAAATACTAAAACTTGGATTCAATCTTATCTCAAAGACGGACACCAATGTGTTGCTGTTTACAATATAAATTCCCCTTTAAGACCTTGCAGCATGGGAGTTCCAAAAGGGTTCATTCTGGGCCCCCTGCTGTCCACTCTTTACATAAATGATCTGCCGACTGTGTGTAAGAGGAAGATTGTAATGTATGCTGATGACACTGGTGTATGCTCATGGCAAAACTGCAAAGGAGGGCACAGAAAAACTGACCAATGAGATGAAAAAAGTTACACAGTGGCTTAAAAATTCTTGTCTCACTCTAAATCTAGACAAGACTGTATCTGTATTTTAAAATTCATAAAATTCCCAATTGTCCAAGCATTTTAATTGATGGACAAAAAATTGCAATTGCTGAATAGGTAAAGTATTTAGGAGTCATATTGGATCCAAAGTTGGGGTTTAAAAAAACACTTAAAGAAATTATCAAATGCAGTTAAATTTAACATGGTACAGTTTTGACAAATTGGAAATTCAGTGACAACAGAGGCCTCAGGAGCCTATCTTAATGCAATGATTGTTCCCCGTTTTCTTTATTGTATGACAAGTTGGTCTCAAGCTACAAAATCTATCCTGAGGCCACTTGAGTCACTATATAAAAACTCACTAAAAATCCACGATTACAAAAAGCAGACGTTTCCATCACTGTCATATTCTTACAAAACATAAAATCTTAATCTTTGATAACTTAATTAAACACACACATCTTTGCTTCCTGTATAAGATCCTTCATGACATCGCTGCTCCTCCACTGAAAGAGTTCATCTTTATAGGCTCAAACATAACAACACAAGCCACGAGATCCACCGAGCGCGGCGAGTGTAGGATCCTCAAACGCAGGACAGCTTTTGGAAACTGCTTTTTCCTGTGTGACCACTCTTCAGCACGACATCAGTGCTTTAAAATTCTGTGGCATTGAGAAAGTCCCCCTTCTACCCAGAGGAGGAGACCACGACCGACTCCTCAAACAGAGAGAGACCTACTGGATCTACACACTTCAGACCCTAGCCCCAAAAGGCTTGAATGACGACTTCAATTTAAGCATATTTTTATGAGAAATGTTTTTTGATATTGTCAAGTCATCAATATGTCATTTTGTACATAGTTTATTTTTCTTAATATAGTGATATGTGTATATGGTGAAATGTATATAGTACACTGGTGTTTTATTATTGCCTGGTCACTCTATGCGTACCCTATATATTCAAATCCTCTCCAGTTTTTCAGTTTTTCTATTTTTTCTATTTATTTTATTGAATCAATCGCACTATAAATAGTAGTAGTAGTAGTAGTAGTAATCTTTATTTATATACCGCCTTTTCACTGCAGATCTGAGTCTCAAAGCGGTTTACAACTGTTAATTATGGGCATTTGTCTCAAACTCCACACAGAGATGGGAGCGGGGTCGCCAGTACAGGAGGCGCATGCCAGACATGTCTATTGGACATATTTTTAGTGGTAGGGGAAACCGGAGTACCCGGAGGAAACCTACGCAGACACGGGGAGAACATGCAAACTCCACTCAGAAAGGCCCTGGTCCGACCGGGATTCGACCTTCTTGCTGAGAGGCGAGAGTGCTACCCACTCAGCCACCGTGCCGAGTGGGTAGGAAATAGGTATGTAGCACATATGTGTATATATTATTATATAAATATATATATATATATATATATATATATATATATATATATATATTGTATTCAGATTCAGATTCAGATTCATTTATTGGCCATGTGCAGTATAAAAACTACATTGGAATACATTTGCAAAAAAAAAGGTACTCTGTGTGCACCGACAGAATAAAAAGCACGATACAATGTAATATAAAATACACATACACTGAATATAAAATAATAAAAAAAACAGCTGACACTGTGGCACCGATCAACAAAACGATACAAGGGGTAAAAGCAGGAATTAAAGTGCTCTGTTTAGGCACCTAACAGCCTGTGGAAAGAAGCTGTTAGCATAGCGAGATGTCTTGCATCTCAGCGACTGATATCTTCTGCCAGAGGGAAGAAGCTGGAACATGGCTTTCCCAGGGTGGCCAGAAGAGTCATTGATGATTTTAAGAGCTTTGTTTAAAAGTCTGGATTTGTAAAGAACCTCCAGAACAGGAAGCTCACAGCCCACGGTCCTCTTTGCAGAGCGGAGCACCTTGTTTAAAGATCTCTTTTCTTTATCTGTGATGTTTCCAAACCACACAGACACAGAACCAACAAGTAAACTCTCAATGGTGCAGCGATAAAAGTTAAGCAGAATCTTAGAGTTAGTGATAAATTCTCTAAGTTTCCGCAAAAAGAAGAGCCGCTGACGTGCTTTCTTAACAACCCGGTTAGTATTTTTAACCCATTTCAGGTCGTTAGACAGAGTTAAACCCAGGAACTTGCACTCCTCTACGATCTGCACCTGGGAGTTGTCAATAACAACAGGAGTGTGAGAACTGCTACGACTGAAGTCAAAGACAAGTTCACATGTTTTTGCAGTGTTCAGCTGGAGATTGTTTACTTTACTCCACTGAAAAACATGTTCGATCTCTGCTCTATAAGAGGAATCATCATTGTCACTGATGAGACCGATGATGGTGGTGTCGTCAGCATATTTGATGATCAAGTTAGAGTCAGAGGAGGACACACAATCGTGAGTGTACAAAGTAAAAAGCAAAGGACTCAAAATACATCCCTGAGGAGAACCAGTGCTCACAGAAACAACATCAGAAAAACAGTCATTGATTTTTACTCTCTGAGATCTGTCAGTTAAAAAGCTAAAAATCCATTTACACATGGCAACATTCAGACCAAGGGACATTAGTTTTTCAACCAATATGCTTGGGACAAGACAATTAAAAGCAGAGCTATAATCAATGAACAGCATTCTCGCGACAGATTTACTAGTGTCCAAGTGACTGTAGAAAGAGTTCAGAGCAAAGGAGATGGCATCTTCCACACTCCTGTTCTGTCTGTAAGCAAACTGGAGCGGGTCAACACTCACAGGGATCTGGCTCTTAATGAAGTCCAGCACGAGCCGCTCAAAAGTCTTCATAAGAACAGACGTGAGAGCCACAGGGCGGTAGTCATTGAGACATGTCACTGGAGACTTCTTAGGAACTGGAATAATGGTGGACCTTTTAAAGCTCACCGGCACCGTACAGCTCCTGAGTGACAAGTTGAAGATGTCCGTTAAAACAGGGGCAAGTTGCTCGGAGCACAGTTTCAGGACGCGGGGAGGAATGCAGTCCGGGCCTGCGGCTTTCCGAGCTGTGGTCCTGGACAAGACCCGCCGTACTTCATCCTGAGTCACTGTGAAGGCACCCTGACATTCGGGGAAGACAAAAGGCAGGGGATCAGCAGATTCAAAGCGGCAGTAAAAGTCGTTGAGCTCGTTTGGCAGAGTTTGGCCAGCAGCAATTTTCCCTGCACTTGGTTTCCAGGACGTGATAAGACTGATCCCCTTCCACATGCGTCGGGGGTCCTCTTCCCCAAAGAAGCCCTCTAACCTGTCCCCATAGGAACGCTTAGCAGCTTTTATAGAGCGTTCCACAGCGTAGCAGGACAGCTTGTAAGCACCCTCATCACCGGATTGAAACGCCAGTGTCCGCTCATTCATTCTCACTTTGACGTCAGTGTTCATCCAACGTTTTTTGGCCGGAGTGTTCTTTGATAACTTTATAGGGGACACAACAGTCAATGCAAAATTGTATGTATCCTGTCACAGCCTCACAGAATTCATCAACATTCTCAGAGTTAAAAACAGACCAGTCTGTGGCATCAAAGCAGCCCTGCAGCTTCATGTTAGCCTCCTCAGACCTCCTCATTCTTTCTGACTGCTATCTTTGAATGTCTCCACCAAGTGGTTCATGTGTTTTTTGTGCATTGCTCTGTGGGTGTGGTGACTGTACACCCTTGGGTGCCTGCCCCACCCTATTTAAGAGGACTTCCTGGTGCTCTTTTCATGTTTGCTTGATGAAGGCATAACGCCGAAACGTCGCAATTTTTTATTTGCAAGTAAGACGTGTGCAGGATTCTTCTCTCTAATGTAATACCATAACATCAGCCTGCCCAGGGACTACGGGTGGAAATTAGCTCTTGAGCTATGACCTGGTACAATGCATCTTTCCCTTTGAGGTTAATGTTTATTGTACACTGTCCCTGTCATCGTAAATAAATATACTAAACTAAACTAAACTCTTGGAACACTCTGTTGCTGAACCATCAGATATTGTAACTGTTAACTCAGGTACTTTTTCTTCTTCATTATCTGTTACCGGATCATAGGGGCAACCGTCTGAGCAGAGGCAGCCAGACTTCCTCCAAACTCTCTGCTTCACACTCTCGCTTTTCTGCAAGAAGGTCCTGGGTTCGAATCCCAGTCTGAACAGAGTCTTTCTGAGTGGAGTTTGCATGTTCTCCCCGGCTGTGCCTGCGTAGGTTAAGTCCTACATTATCTGGATGGGTCAAATGCAAATATTGAGTTGCCCTACGGAGCTTTTACCTTTATGATTTTACACTGAGCCTAATGATTCAACCTGTGAACACGGCTTTCTCAATTCAATTATGTTTAAACTACAAATAATCTTGGTTACTTGTGAATTTCTCAAGGGCTTAGGTTTATTATTTCCTTAGCCATACCTGCATGTGAAAGTCAGATCCCCTCAGACCTCTGAAGGTAAGCAGGACAGACCCTGGTTAGTACTGTGATGGGAGACTTCTGGGAACACCAGTTGCAACTGTGATTGTGTCCTTAGGCAAGACACTTCACCCACATTACCTAGAATGAGTGTGAGTGTGTGAATGGTTAGTGGTGGTGGTGGGAGGGGCAGATGGCACGGACTGGTTGTCTTGCTTCTGTCAGTGTGTCCCCGGGCTACAGTTGTAGTTTATTATGTAGTAGCTATAAAATGGAAACTGAAACTAGAGCTTCGCGTGTTAATTTCCGTTACAGAATACCCACCTTTTTCTTCACACGGCTTTGAAACAGCCCCCGCTGCAGTGTCTCTGTTCTGTTCCACTCTGTTTCTCAACTTGTGTTTTCACCTGATACACTGTCTTCATGTTAACAAAAGGCCAAAGCAACTCTTAACGTTTTACTGTAGCATCGTTCCTTCTAAACCTATTTTTAACTGTTATGGGCCACGGCCTAAATGGAAAAGCCTGAATCAATAACATTAGGCACAAGGCAGAATATGAAACAAATCTGTTTAAAAATCTGCTGATCCCTTTTCACTATATATCATGTTTTTACTGCATGTACTTTCTTAAACTGGAGATTATCCTGGTTACAAATGATAATACAAACATTTTGCCAGAGTTCAAGCTTATAAATGATTATCTTTCAACAGGAATTTCCTAAGTGTTTGTCTCATTGTGCATCTGCCGTTACTGTGGTCACAGACGCATCAGACACAAACATTTTTTATATGAAGATAGTCTTAAGTCATTCCTGTCTCACTGTGAGAGTTATTTTTTTACAGTCGACTGAACACTAGACCTCCCAGAGCAGTCAGTTTGACTTATTTTATTTTTTGAAGCGTAATTACTCAGCTCATGTTCATTCTTGTTCTTCATAACTTTTTAGTTCTTTGTGTAGTTTATTCATCTGTCATTGTTTTTCTGCAATTTCATATTATTTATTAAATGTGTGTTGTTTTACCATTAACTCAAAAAACTGTTGGACCGGCTTCCCCATTATACTCACAGGTTCCCCCTACTGTCAGTAGAAGGAACTGCATTTTACCTGGCCCCACCCAAATACGCACACAATTACTCGAAGGTGCTTACCAAAACAAAAATATTAACTTATAGCATATTTGAATTCTCTTAATAGAAAAAAAAGGCCTTTACAGGAGGATACACGGATTTGGGAATTATCTGTTTTCACCAAGATGTTTTTTCGCTCCCAGGAAATAAGGGAAATGGTGAACCTTCCCGGGACCAAACCTGAAATGGTGGCAGCGGATTTTGAGGGCATCGCTGACGCACTCACAGGTGACACGTCTCAAATGCAACTGTGAAAGAACCGATATCAAGTTGAACGTAATTTTTACTTTTACCAACGTTTGTACAGAGGATGTGGACTTATTTTCAGATGGTCACGATCACAAACAGTGGATCAGAACTGCTACAGAGATATAATGCTAATAAAGTTGAAACCATGAACTAAAAATACAATACAATAGTAAGCCATTTAAAAAACGTTCTCTATTTCATTGCCTGATCCGAATAGTAGTATATTTTTCGAATTATAAATCACAGTTTTTGTCATAGTTAGGTCGAGGGTGCGATTTATGCGTGAATCTATTACATTTTGTGTTTTTTTACCGTAAAATATCAAATAATATCCCGGGCTATTAAGTTGAGCAATTAAGCTATTAAGAAGATCCCAAAGAATTAAGACCTATACCGGTACTGAACAACATTGTGCAATTTAGGACTGTAGCTTTTGTTGTATTGTAGAAATAGACTTTTTTTGATTACCTACATTTTTGCTTCTACTATATATTAAAACTGAATCTCACAGATAATTGACAGTGAAATTGACTCAAGATGAAATGTCTATTTCTTGGTGTTAGATTTGATCAAATAAATGTTCCCAAAAATTGTGACAAGGTCCACAGCCTTGGTGTTTCAGCGGGGGCTTCAGGCAATGTGGGGTTAAGTGTCTTGCCCAAGGACACAACGACAGCAGAGTGGGAGCAGCTGGAGTAGGTCGAACCCACGACCTTCCGGACCAAAGGCAGATGCTCTACCAACTGAGCTACTGTCGCCCCATGTGTAATAGATCACATGTTTTCTATTAAAGGTAAATAGGAGGATTTTCCCAAGCACGTATCACCAGAATGATTGACAGTTTGGAGGACCAATAGTGTTGATGATCAACCAGGAAGTAGAAAATTCTCCTATATACCTTTAAGATTCATAGAAATAGAAGCAAATGGAACAATAAAAAGTTAGACTGAGCTTTAATGCATCTGGCCACAGTGACAGTCATCGATAACCAGAACAGAACCGCAGACTTCTATTGAGTAAAATTTGGAATGTGGTTTAAACAGAGACGCTGACAGGGAATAAGCACGACTTCAGAGTATCAGTACTTCTTTTTCATTTAGACATAGACAGAATAAAAGTCTCACAAACAAAAACTCTAGTGTCTGTCAAAGGAATGTTTTTTTCACATGTTTTGATGTTGGGGTTTCCAGATTACAACAAAAACATATCCGTAGATCCCTAAAATATATAGTAACAGAACTCCAGTAGCATTCTCTCATCTGTGGCAGGGAGTAGTTTAAATATTATTGTTATTTGCAGTAATTTACAAACAGAATTTATGGTCAAAATGAGTTACTGTGACAGGCCTATCATGACGGGAAAGCATTGCAGCATGTTCACTTCCACATTGTGTGCGTGTGCGTGTGCGTGCGTCTGCGTGTGTTTCTCCCCGTGTGTGTGTCTGCGTGTTTGTCTCTGCGTGTTTATTTGTGTGTGTGTGTGTGTGTGTCTCTGCGTGTTTATTTGTGTGTGTGTGTCTCTGCGTGTTTATTTGTGTGTGTGTGTCCCAGCATGTGCGTGTCTCCGCGTGTGTGTCTCTGTGCGTATGTCTGTGTGTGTGTGTCCCAGCATGTGTGTGTCTCTGCGTGTGTATATTTGTGCGTGTGTCTCAGCGTGTGTGTCTCTGCATGTGTGTGTCACTCTGCACTGATCCTTATCAAAACACCAAGAGACTTTGACATGTGAAATGAAGCTTTCTATTTTTGAATATGAATTACAAATGATTAGATATTTTGTAATGACCGTGTTGTCTTTATTCACAGGTTTAGTGTTTACCCTATTTAGATTATTGTGTTATAAATTGTGATATTGTCAAACAGTCTTGAGCTCCACTGGTCTAACCTCATGTCTCCTCAGCCGTGGCCCGACCGAGGAAGCGTCTGACGGAGCTGATCCTAAAGACGGCCCTGGAGGCTCCCGGGGAGAAGGAGCAGGAGAGGAGGAGGGCGGCCCTCAGGAGCTGGGGCTTCAGGTTCTACAGGAGCCCTCTGGAGGTGACCGCAGACCCCAGTGGAACCAGGGTGGGTGCCCTCACACTGGCCGTCAACAGACTGGAGGTACGCAGCTCATCTGGTGTCATAAAGCGTCGATATAAGGACTTTTATTGATAAGTGTCAATCTGTCCATGGGATTTAAACAGACTTTTGACTCCCTGCATTTGTATTCAGCTAAAAACGTTTCCTTCCTGGTCCCTCCTTTTTATTTGTAGGAGACACGTTTGGGCACTGTGTGAATGAATTAATGCATGTTGTGTCTGTGTGTGTGCGTGAGAGCGTTTGTGTGTCATAATCAGAATCATTTTTATTGTCATGTAAATAACAGGAAGTCACAGACTAGGAAATTCCTCTGGCTCTTGGTGAGTTTTAAAACATGGACACCATCTACCCCTTAATCCATTTCTGGTCAGAGATGCCACCCAAGTCACATAGCACCAGCCCCTCACTGATCCTCTGTAGGTGGTGAGTCCACAGGAGAATGGCTGCTCTGTAAGTGTGAGCATAGCCTTGATCTTTCAGTGGGGGCTTTGGGCAATGTCTGGTTAAGTGTCTTGCCCAAGGACACAACGACAGCAGACATCAGTGGGAGTCGGTGGAGAAGGTGTCGGGGTGGGAATTGAACCCACGACTTTCAAGCCTAGAGGCCAGAAAGAGAAAAGAGAATAATCTGGGCATTTTTTTAACGTTGGATCTTCATTGGAAACAAATATATTTGAAGACAGTGTATTTAAGCATCATATTGAATTAAACAAACAGGTACCATTCAAATACACGTGAATATCCAGGTCATTCCTCAATCACACCACTGCTACTGAGACCACGCCCCCTACTGGCTCTGTGTCTCCATCACATGTACAGAAGAGTCTGGAGACACTTTTTTACTATTGAAGGCCCGAATCTTAGCCTGTGGACTAAATAAAGAATTAACGGAAAAAATATTGATAATAGGTTTAATCTCATTTATCTCGTAGCTAGCAAGCTCATATGCTGGTTTATTCAATCTAATTTAAAGATCCCGGGTGGATCATCAAGACTATTGGTCCTCCCAATTGTCATTAATTCTGGTGATACATGCTTGTCAAATAAGACTAATAAGACTGTCCTAAAATTAGGGAAAATCCTCCTATTTACCTTAAACTTTACACATACAGTAAGACAAAGGCTCTCTATACCTTGTGCCCCCTGCAGTAGGTTTGTAGGCTCATTCCACTTTGTTCTTCTTTGTTCTTCCATGAGACAAGTGGTTGTTCAATAAAATAATGAAAACTTGTTCTGTTCAATGTTCAAATAAATCTGCCTTTGTGAATGTCTTACGCTCAGGGCTCTGCGGAGGCGGCCCGGGCCGTGCTGACCGGGGAGCAGGAGGTGGTGCCCTGTGGACTGGTCATTAGCAGCATCGGCTACAAGAGTCTGCCCATGGATCCCAAGCTGCCCTTTGACCCCAGCAGAGCGGTGGTCCCCAACAGTATGGGCCGGGTCACAGAGGCACCAGGTCAGCACTGAACTCACAGCAACAGGGACATCTAGTGGTGTAAGATGAGCACAACAGCTGAGGGAACACACAATGGAGTCAGAATATATGAGAGCTGAAGTGTATTCACAAATCAGGGAGGTCAAAGTCAAATTCATCAAAGGGCAACAAAACCACAAACCGAGTGCCAGACTGGGATAATACTTATAAAAACGTGTTAAAATGATTGCATAAAACCTATTGAACCAAGACCCAATAAGATGTACCATATTTTTGAATGGCTCTGTCAGAAATTTCTAGTGAAAACTTTTTCCAACAGGCTCAAAAACAAAAACAAACTTGCTTCAAAGATAAAACACGTGTCCTGAACATTAAATAAATAATAATTTTCTTATGGCTCTGTGCGGACGGTACTTATATATACTTATACAAATATCATCAAATTAGGGTTTCGTTCGGGCCTGAAAAATCAAGCCTGACCCGGCCCGAGCCCGCTAATTCTAAGCCCGAGCCCGTAGAAGCCTGATCAATTAACGCTGTATAATAGGCCCGAGCCCGACAGAAGCCCGACACATCTGATTTCCCTTGTTGCACGCACTCACCTTCCAAATGCAAGTTTAGCCTAGCCTGGTCGTACCACACCATAGTACAAATTAAATTTTGTACTAACTCCGTTTACAGGTGGGAGGGGTTAACTCCTTTTGCAGATTGAAACGATTGGATCTGAGTTTACCGTGACTTATGTAGTGCGCCTGAGTCTGTTGTTAGCATTTAGCTCCTTTGCCGCTAACGGAGCCCGTGGGAAGTAGCGGCAATATTTTTTCCAGCGATTACATTTGCTAAACATTACCCTCCGGCTTCAATTTCTTGATAGAACCAGACCGGATTACTTTACTATCGCATTTTTTGCTAATGCCAAACTACAACCTTCCCGTTCGACGCAAACTCTTTGCATCACCCATAACTAACTACAACACCTGCTTTCTGCGCTCTCTGAATGGTCGGTCGAAATTCAACCGATTGTAATCGCTAACATAGGGACTAGACCCAGACGTTACATGCAGTGAAATTATGTTTGAACGGAGTGTACGGATGGCTAAGGCCAGGCTAAGTTTAGCCACTTCTGAATGTGTTTTGTACGTCCACCTGATCCATTTCTATTAATGTTCTATGTGTTCGCTGTTCACCATAGCATTCAACAGGAAAAACAGGGATGATGCGTTCACGGCTTGCTGTTACGGTGTTATAAATATATTAACTTTTTTAATAACTTGTTGTCAATCAACGGACATTATTATTAATAAATACATATATGCATATCATTATGTATAAAAATAATGAAAAAATAATAATAATGATAACAAATAAAAAATAAAAAATAAAGAAAAGAAGCCCGGCACGGCTCGACAGCTGAGCGCTGAAATGAGGCCCTGCTCGGGCTCGGGCTGAAAAGCGACACATCAAATATTTTGACTTTGACACCCACGACCTAAATGATAGATAAATACTTTATTGATCCACAAGGAAATTGTGCGTCAATCCCTTGCTCACATTCACACAAACACAGCAGGATAAATTAAACTAGAAAAACAGCATTAAATATTAGCAATAAATACATATCTTAGAAGTTAACTTACTTCTCTGGCTTCAGCTAATCAAAAGACAACAGAAGACCAGCATGACACTAGAGAGAAAGACAGGAGGACCAGCATAACACTAGAGCAGGGGTGCTCAATACGTCGATCGCGATCTACCAGTCGATCGCAAAGGTAGTATTGGTAGATCGCATTAAATAAATAAAAAATTACACATTCTAAACTAATATATACAAAAAACTCCGGGCAAAGTGGAGATTTTTGAAAACTCCGTTAATGCATTTGTGTGTAGACAGAGATAACCAGAGTTTTGCGTTCTCGCACGCCACAGTACCCCCCTAAATTCCTCTGATCACAAGTTGTCTTTATTCAAGTTGTCTTTATTGTCCCACTAGGGGAAATTGGTTTTGCAGCATAAATCATCTAAAAAAAACAGGCAGGTACAGTAAAATCACAACATTGAGAAAACAAGAACAAAAGAGAATGTCACAAAAACAAAATTTCAGCGCAAAGGTTTGTAAAAGTGCTATGTGCTGTTAAGGTGCTTCACAGCTGTTGGGATAAATGTAGTTCCCAACCGTTTTGTCCTACACCCAAGAGCCCTATAGCGTCGTCCTGAGGGTAAAAGTTCAAACTGCTCCCTCAGGGGGTGGTCCAAAGAACCAATGATAGAATTGGCCTTCCTCAGCACCTGCTTACTGTACAGGTCTTTGGGCTGAGCCTGTGGTCTCCCTGACACCTTACTAGCCACTTTAACCAGACTGCCAAGTCTGTTTTTGTTTGCTTGGGATAGGCTTCCAAACCATGCAGTGATACAAAATGTAAACACAGATTCAATAAAAGAACGATAAAACAAGGTCATCATTTCTGACGACACCTTAAAAGTGTTCATGCGCCTAAGAAAGTACATTCTCTGCTGCACTTTCTTACAGACTGCATCGACCAAGGGTTCAAAGCCCAGCCTGTGGTCCACAATAACCCCCAGATACCTGTACTGCTCCACAAGCATGGATCATACTACCTTAAAAACTGTTCGCTGTGAGATGCTCGCAGCAGCGAACATCCTCCACATCAGAGGGGAGCAAAGTGATCGCGGGGACTCACGCTCGAAAACAACCAAACCAGGACTAAACCAGGACTAAACCAGGACTAAACCAGGGCTGAGGACGGGGTCAGTGGTTGTAAACATACGTCTTTACTCTGAGTGTCTTCTATGACTGTAAAAGTGCCGTTACCGGCGTCTGCATCAAAGCTCCGCCCACTTCTGTGTTTTTCCCCAACGCAGGACAGGACGTAAGAGACGCACATGTTTGGAATGTTACGAATGTGATTGATAACGCAGATGTGTGGATGCAAATTATTTTATAAACTGAGGAGGGGAAATATTTGGATTTAAAAAAAACAGGCATGGCACATGGACATGGCACCACAGTCAAATGACATCTGTGTTTTACTCAGTAAAGTTTTACTGACACTTAGGTGACTGCACATGCGCAAACAACCGCGCTCAGTGCAGGAAAGCTAAACCACGACAAACTTGTCAGCGAGTTACCACCAATTTTCAGGACTATGCATCCCTGGCCGATTCAATTCAGTGCAAGTCATCAGAGTAAACTCGGGTAATGACAAAAAATGTACATAGGTAATTGTGTTGTGTTGTGCTATATTGGCTCATGCGGTTTTGCATGTACATAAACATACATTGTAGATATAAAGAATATTTTTTGAAATAAATATATGATTTGCATTTTTGTAGTAGGTAGATCATTTTGACTTGATCCTTTTATAAGTAGCTCGCATGCTGAAAAAGTGTGAGCACCCCTGCACTAGAGTAAGGAGAGGACCGGCATAATAATAATGCATCGGTTTTAATTAGCGCTTTTCTGGACACTCAAAGACGCTTTACATGTCATTATTCGTTCACTCCATACACTGTGGTGATAAACTACTACTGTAGCCACAGCTGCCCTGGGGCACACTGACAGAAGCGAGGCAACCAGTATGTGCCATCGGCCCCTCCGACCACCACCAACCATTCACACACACACCATACTCATTCTAGGCAATGCGGGTGAAGTGTCTTGCCTAAGGACACAACGGCAGTTTGGCACTTTACAGCCGCCCCGCTGTGGCTGGTGTTCCCAGAGTTTAAGTGTCTTGCCAAGGACACAACGACAGCAGATATCAGTGGGGGTCAATGGTGAAGGTCGGGCTTGAATCCATGACCCTCTGGCTCAAAGGCCAATGCTCTACCAACTGAGCTACTGTCGCCACACAACACCAGAGTAAAAGACAGGAGAGGACCGGCATAACACGAGACAAAAGATGGAGAAATTATATCCAGTCATTTCAGTCAATTCATATTTCACAGATAAAACATTTATGAACTTTACCAACATTTATGGAAACTGATCCTCCGCCCCTTATGGACCACTGACTCTTTAAGTTTTTAATCATTGCATTTCTTGTGTTTTGAACTGTTTGGCAATTTTGACAGTTTTGTAAAGTCCTCTGAGATAACTACAGTTGTGATATAGAACAATACAAAAATATATTGAATTGAATGGATTGTGCCCAGGCCTGTACGTGAGCGGCTGGCTGAAGACGGGTCCCACTGGGGTCATCGCCACCACCATGAACAGCAGCTTCGACACGGCTCGCTCTCTGCTGGAGGACATGGGCTCCGGGGCCCTGGACCTCTCTGCTCACAAGGCTGGCTCCCACAGCATCACATCCCTGCTGGAGAACAGAGGTGAGGCTCAATATACACTGTGTATGTATGTGGAGGTAGATGTGGTGTCCATGTTTTATGATTTTGATTTTCCTTTACAAATCATTGGTTGTTTAGACAAGAAATTTCAGTTTAATGTATCATTATTAAAGTATCATTATGTAAGATTTTCATGTCAAGTCATCATTAAAGGGCCCTAATCTGTCAAAAGGCATTAACAAACCATGCTCTTCTCAAATACTTCTTTAACTGTAACAGTAGTTTAGGTCTCGTTTATACGGAGGCGCTGCGCAGACGTTGCCAAGCTATGAACACACTGCACAAAAAGGCCTTTCTAAAAATAAGAAAAAACAACTTATTTCAAAGAAAAAAATACTTATTTCAAATGAAATAATCTGCCAGTGCAGTAAGAAAATTTTACTTATCAAGTTTTCTTAAAATACATCTTGTTTTGAGCAGAAAACACTAGTTTAAGCACCTTATGCTAAATTTTTTTAGCTTATTTTGAGCAACTTCATTCTTGATTTAAGTAAGAAATACTTGATTCTCATTAAAATCTGCTTATTTCTAGCAATTAAAAGTGCATATTTCTAGCAATTAAAAGTGCTTATCTTAAGTCATTTTTTCTTGGATAGATTTCTTGATTTAAGAAGACCTTAATTCAAGCATTGGTCATAAACGTATGAAATGACATAATTCAATCATTTTGAAGCAGTATTTATTGAACTTTATTCAAACAAAGTACTACTGGAAATAGAAACAAAGTAGACATAGCATTTGAAGAAAAACAATTAAACTAAATCTGTTTTGAGTAAAACCACAGAATAACTGGTTGCTAGGGGTGGGCAAATATATCATACATCGTCTACATTACATTAAGATGGATTGTAAAAGAAATGTGATTAGAATTTTTGATCTTTGAGTCCAATACACACTTTTTTAATTTTCACAATAATATGGGAATTTGGCACTTTCAAAAAAAATGTTTTTTTATACTGTCCACCTTTATTTGTATAGCATTGAAGTAACCCAACATAGTGCCATTATAGAACAAAGCATAAAATTAACAAAATAAAGGAAAAAAATACCTCAGCCAACGAAGCAATTCCAGTCCACCATGGCCTTTTTTAGGCAGGTTTAGCATCCCTCTCATGCAACGCATCTAGGAGCACTTTCTGTTTCTGCAGAAACGACCAGGCTCCTTATGCAAATTTCACAGCGTTCATACGAGGATAAAAAAACGATGTTGTTTTTTATCGCCCGGCCAGTAGTGGACAGAGGAACTTTTCAACACAGCACACACGAGCCCCAGCCCCCCCAACAGTATACTCACTTCCTCTGCAAGACGTGAAAACATGTACCAACATCATTCTGCATTTTAACTGCAGCTGCGAAAATGGAAACTGAAACTAGAGCTTTGCGTGGTTTTGTTTGGACGAATGAAGGAGTGAAATTCTCCTCTGTGTAGCGCTCGAAGCACATTTATCTAGTTAGTGTACCCGCCGCCATTGTTGCTTACGTTTGTTCTTGGCTAATGCACATGTCCAAATGTTCGTGCAGGAAGCAGTGGGGAGGTGGGGCCGAGCCCCGGCGACCCAAGATGGCGCCGTATGCAAATGAATGGTTTGTGCTCAGTTGAGCATGTGTCGGCCCGGTCGCTGACATATTAGCGGACCATAATATTATATATATATAACCATATTACTCGCTATATTTGGGCATCGTCTGGTCCTCCCGGTTCTGCGCAGTGGATATTCTCCCATGATGCATTGCGCCAAATACGTGTGTGTGGTTCTCATGCACGTGCACAGGGGGATGGCCGCGCTCTGACCAATCAGCGCTGCTGATCAGAGCGGGAGCCAGACGAAAAGAGTTTCTGCCACTAAAGTGTGGATTTAAAGAAAACCGAAGGATTTAAGAAGAAAAAACTTTCAGGATGACAAGGGACACTATAATCCCCACAAAATCCGACCTTTATTAAAGCTGTAGGTTCTCTGTCGGCTGAGGTCGCGCTGTTTTAATTTACATTGAGTTCAATGGGAAATTTTTCTGGGTAGCCCACGTGAAGTTAGTCAGTTAGTTAATCATTGTTATAATGATGATAATGATATTTGTCTCACAGCTTAAAATGGACTGTAAACAAAAATATCAATTTGCAAGTAATAGTCTATCTGAATGCAAATGTAACGTTAGCTGGACACTTCATTGACAGAAATAGAGTTGTACATATTTGACCTATAACGTACATAATTTTAGTGGTAGAGGAAACCAGAGCACCTTGAGGAAACCGAAGGAAAGAACTGCATGTTTTGCCTATCTCCCCTCGGGAAAAGCCCTGTTCTGACCCACATTCGAACCCAAGACCTTGTATCTGAGAAGTGATGTGCTAACCACTCAGCCACCATGTCACCCGTGTCGTGAAAAGCAGTGATCTTTCTTTAGTGCCACTGGCCGATTTTACGTCAGACAATAATTCCGCGGACCGGCATCAAAATGAACCATTCAGCGCTACATATCACGTGTCAAAGATGTAGGGAAAGAATTTTATCATTTGTCAAAATAAGAGAATATTTAGACTCAAATAATAATTAAAGCCGCAAGCGGCGTCAAACGACCCTTGCCGCACCCCGCAAAGGAGGTGGCGCTGACACGCCATCTTCCTACAGCCCTAATGGGAGCAACACTGTGCATAATGAATGCCTATGATCAGTGATTGTGTGTGTCTTTGATTTTGCCATTGACACATAATTGATTTTTTGAATCAGGATGGCAAAACAGAATTATGTGCAAAATTTCAAACATTTTGAGGAAACTGACTATCTTTCTGCCCATGCAAAACTTAACTCAGACTGTAGGGGGCGCTAATGCAGAAATTTAATGATTTAATGAGGTGGGGATACATTGCTGGAAGTAGTAAATACTGTTTGGTTGCCAACAATGCCACCCCGAAGGGAAAATAAAAAGGTTAGGGCTAACACAGGTAAGTAACTGAGGGGCAGAGACAAAATTAGAAAAAGGTTTACAGATTTTATTTGGTTATTTTAACATTCAAAAAAGTTTATCATTGAAATGTAGTAGACAGTACACAAACAAACACAATGACCCCAGATCAACTCGTTTTAATGTGCGTTTGTGCTTCAATGTGCGGTTGTGCAAAATCACAGCAGCTGACATAAAGTTACGAATATCTCCTTTAACCTGGCAACAAAATGGACCTCAAGAAAAACATGAGCCACAGTAGCGAAGGGAAAAGAGGAGAGACTTGAGAAGAGTGGACCTAAAAAAAGTAATTTATCAGTGTTTGGGCACGTGCCGTCGCGTGCAGGTCACAATCTCCGGGTTGCGCAATAGGCCCTTACTCCAGTTGTGGCTCGGGCCTTAATATGGAAATTATGTAGTCTTTCCTTGGCGGCCTGATTCAAGTGTCACACGGCCCAGTACCGGAGAACCCTGATGTAGAGAATATTTTCTTTGGAATTTTTGAAACCTGGAATAATATTTATATAAAGTATAGAATATTTAGTATGTGTATATAAATGAATAATGGAATGAGCAACACTCCCATCCAGTGGTGGAATAAAATCCTTTTATTCTAGAAGACAGAAAACGGCTCTGTCATAGTCTCCATAGTCTTATTATTGTGGATGGCGCTAAAAAACAATTATAAGTATGTAGTAGGAGAGGGAGCAATAATATAACATTGACAACTCAAAGAAGGTGATCCATGCCTGGAATTTGCAAAGATCCATGGGAAACTCGCCTGTATTTGGGCATCGTCTGGTACTCCCGGTTCTGCGCAGTGGATGATCTCCCCTGATATCTTGCACCAAATACGCGTGTGTGGCTGTCATGCACGTGCACAGAGGGGCTCAGCCGCGCTTTGACCAATCAGAGATGCTCATCAGAACGGGAGTTAGAACGGGAGCCAGACGGGCAGGGTTTGTGGCACTAAAGTGTGGGTTTAAAAGAAAACCGAAAGATTTAAGAAGAAAAAAAAGTGACACTAAAATACCCACAAAATCCGACTTTTATGAAAACTGTAGGTTCTCTGTCAGCTGAGGTCGAGCTGTTTTAGTTTACATTGAGATCGCAGTACCGCGAGAATCCCCCGAGCGCGTGGGTCCTTCAGCTCCAAGCTGCAATACCCTATCCAACTATTAAAATTGATCCATGGGTGGGGGTTAGAGCGAGTAGAGAATTCACACCTTTTTCTTCACGCGGGTGTGAAAGAGCGCCCCTCTGAGCAGCGTATCTGAGCTGTCCCACTCTGAGGCTGGATCTGAACACTTCCGTTTTCACCTCCCTGGAACACTTTCTCCGTATGAAGGGGGGTAGCAACCGTCATCCAACTATAGCGTTTTACTGCTGTAGCGTCTCCGTGTAAAAGGGGCCCCAGAGATATTTGAATTTCAACATTATTTTTACAGCTCCTAATTCTTGTTATTGTTTTCATTTCGATGTCCCGCCCTCCATTGTTTCACCAATCAGAAAGTCTGTGATCTGGGCGCCAGAACTCACCGCGTCAAGCTAATCTCACTGGAAAAGTTCCGTGTTCCCACAGAACTAAGAAAGGTCTCGTTACGATTCTCAAATCATTAAGGGCGAAACAAGGAATAAAACGAGTATTTCTATCGAGGTCTTTGTGAAAAAAGTGTTGGTTATAGATTTGTTGTTGACAAAACTCTTGGGTTGCAGTATCTTTTGCAAAAGGAGAATGTACAAAATATTGAGTTGATCGCTGTGTTTGTCTCCTCTATTTTCTGAACGAAACAACCAATGATTTAAAAAGGAAAATCATAAAAAATTTACTTTTGCATATCACTTTAGGCCCGTGTTATTTTCCAGTGGATGACTGACTCTAAAGCCGATGCCAGGTGTATGATGGATTTTGCTTTATTATGATTAATTCGTTTCTGAAGCCTGTTTAATCTGGCGAGCTCAATATGGACTTAAATATTTCTGCCAATTCTGGTTGGTTGCATTGGCGTGTTGCTAGCTGCTTTAGTATTGTTCTCTATTGTTTCTGGAAGAGGCAGTATTAATGTGACATCACAACATCTGTGCTTTATTATATTTTTGACAGGGATCAAAGCGGTGACGTTCAGTGATTGGGAGAAGATCGACCTGCAGGAGATCAGCAGAGGAGCAGCTGTGGGGAAGCCCAGGGAGAAGGTGCTGAGGGTGGAAGAGATGCTGGAGCTGGCACATACATGATTTACTGCTGCTACTACTGCTGTTACTACTGCTGCTCCTACTACTGCTACTGCTACTGCTACTACCGCAACTACTACTAGGACGGCCAAGTGGCTGAGTGGTTAGCGCTTTCACTTATCAGCAAACATTCTCTTTCCGACCCACCCTCTTCCTCCACGTCCCCGACCCGATGGCAAAAGACACATTTTTAATAAATCTTAATGTAAGTTTGTTGCCCCAAGGCCACTTAAGGTTGTATCTTTGAAGGACCTTTCTGAGTGGGGTTTGAATATTCTCCTTGTGTCTACGTAGTTTCCTTCAGGTGCTGCGGTTTCCCCTACCACTGAAATCATGTACGATAGGTAAAATCCTGCTCTGGTCCTGACCAAGAGCACCAACATCTGAGGGTGGGCCCTGGTACTACAGAGACCACTGCTCCTGATAGAAACCCCAGTGACAATAAAGGATCAGAGGACACATATCCCCAAATGGGTCGATAAAGTATATACAGCTACCATTACTACTACTACTTCTGCTGCTATAACTACTACTACTGCCACTGCTAATACTATTGCTACTACTGCAACCTCCTATGCCTTATTTTATAAAATAGAAATTCAATCATTGTAAATCCAACTGAAATGTATAATTGTAAGTGATTATTTGTGTTTGATACTGTGTAAGTCATATGTGGTGTATTTAATCATGCCAATCAAAGATGTTTTACAAATGTAAAATGTTTTTAATATAATAAAGAGATGACTTTTCCAGGGCAGGACTCCTCCGATGTTTGTTACCACAGACAACTTAATTACGAGCAATGAATAAGAGGTATGAATAATCAAATCTATACACTCGTTTCATCTAATTTAACAATATAAGACTAATTCTAAATCTATTTCAAATCCTTGTAGTTAAAAAAGTAAGCAAAGAACTGTGCCTACAAAATTAAAAACTATCAAATACAATGAAAAAAGAGCACTCCTCTTTTTTTGTGTGGAATTAGAGTACTGTTCAGAATCTAATGCGCTTAGAGATTCACAAATGTATAGGAACCTCAGTGCGACCAGACAGGTAAAAGTCCTGCCCCAATTATTTTCTAGATTTAAGATAAGAAAAGATTGACTTTATTAATCTCACACAGGAGAAATGTACATGTCACATCTGGCATGGATAGAATCACTCATTTACACAATGTCTTTGAATTAGTGATTCGAATTTCTTTTAAACAGCGTGAAAGGGAAGGGAAGTGACTGACAAACAGCAGAGGCCGATGTGGGATAAGTTGTTGCTCAAAGGGGATCCTTTGGTTTATGTTCTGCCCAAATATGAATAAATAATAATAATAAAATGGTGAAAGTGCAGGTTTCTCATTGTGTTTATGAAACCAACTAAAGAGTCAGATTCTTCAGCTTAATCTCTCGTAATTACAGTGCTGTAACTGTACTGTCTGTTCCAGTCTGAACTGTTAAATACAAACTATTGTTAGGAATCAGCCAAAGTCTGGGATCGTGTCTTTAATTCAGACAGAAGACATGTTTTATTGTCAATGGTAGAGACAGAACGAACAAAGGATTTTACAGACAGCAAGTGGTAATATACTCAGGAGAAACGGAGACCTCCAATCAGCAGCTTCCACAGTGTGCTTGTAGCTTGGCCTTCAGAAATCAAAACATCAAATGGAAAAGTACAGGCGTCTGCATATGTAAGAATGAAGTTAGAACTTTAACAATAGTTGCTTCAAAGTGTTTTGAAATCTCACACTATGTTCACCCTTATTCTAATGTGCAGCTCTCATTCTTTAACATTAACAGTAGAGAAAGTAAACATTTGGGCTCAAAACAGACACACACAGGAAAACCAAGTATCTGTGTACTATGGGAAAAAGCTGGAGCAGAAGCTCGCACAGTTGGATACCGCCCAGAGGACACTGCCTTCAACTGCCCCAAGCCCCCCGACCCCACATCCCCCAGCTTCTATGATTTACTATAGAGATTTCTCACGTGACGTCACAAGGGCTTGAAGTCGCGAGGCCTCCGCCATATTGGAGGACAAGCAAACGCAGTGCGGTAGTGGCGTGCACCCGGCACCGCATAAACTAGTTCACATTATAGTGCCTTTTTTTGGCTGCAGCAATAGGGGAGACAGGGACAATCAGTTGTTACTTCACATGGCTCCAAAACAGAAGAAATCTCCAAGAAACGAGAGAGAAATGGCACAACAACAAAAAACCGACAGCCTCCAGAACATCCGAATATGCTCGGATAATTTCATTTCTGCTAAGTAAAATTAATTTTGTGGCGGATTTAATGTTATTCAGAAACAATCGGAAGTTTAAGGATAATATAGACTTATCACTGTCTGAGTGCAACATGGGGTTGCACTGGACCTCACAGGGGGTTGCACCCGGCTCACAGGGTATCTGACTTGCCGAAGGCCAGCAGACGTGTGAACGACTGAGCCATGTTCGAGGCAATGTGCCCAGTACTAGTATTTATTAATAAAACATACGGGTCCTCACAGTAGACCATAGACTGTATATAATGACGGACGTAGTCACGCCTATCTCCGCCGTTCTAACTAATGGGCCAAAAATTGGGCTTTCACGGAGTGATTCAAAATGGTCGCAGGGGCTGGAAAATGTGAAAAAACGCATCTGCGCATGCGTCAGCCGGCACGAGCCCCATTCATTTAAACGAGTGACTTCTAAAATTCACAGCAAGTAAACTAGACTAGTCCAAAAAAAATTCACTCCCCTCAGCATTGACACACATGTGGAACGGAGCTTTGGGCCAAGGGCCAACTTTTGAACCTTCCTGTCAAAGTGTTTTCGAGAGGTAAGAAGATGCTATATGTTAGCATTGGCTAAGTCTTATTCTGGGTCCACCCCCATCGGCCCGGGGTGGTATTGCAAGCACGTCAGCGCACGTCATTTTGGTCACTTTTGAGCAGTAGACGCAGAAAGTTCCATTGATTTGAATATAATTTCATTATTTCCACGCTAGTGTAGCCACACACAGATCCGTGGTGTAACAATAAACACAACTAACAAAAAACACATTTAAATGTTAATGGGAGAATACATTATACATATACATTCTTAATACACATACACAGAGGATTTCAGAATGAGCTCCTAACGTTTTGTCGCATTAAAAAATACTGTTTTAATGCGACAAAATGCAACCGCGGTAAACCCGGAAGTAACTATTAACATTACTGATACATTTTAGGACTCATTTGCAGAGGATCTGATTCATGGATTTAGGTTGAGTATGTATTTGGGTCACTAACTGCAGATTTTTCGAATTCTTTGTTCAGTTTTCATGTAGTTCGAGAAAGTTCTAGTTTTTTATGTCCATTTATAGGTAGCTAGCATGGCTTTACTCGCCTAGGTTCTGTTAGTATTAGATAGCAATATGGCCTACGTGCAGGACTGTACAAGGACTCTACAAGGACTCCATGTTATGACTATGATGTGACTGTCTCTTTGTGACTTCCTCGGACAAGAGTCTAAGGTTATTTATGGCTCTGGAGATGCTACCGTCTGGCGCAGTATTATTGGGAATAAACGTACAGCATTTGTCTTGGAAAAAATGGCACACTCCCGAGCTACTTGCTAGAATCATGTCTAGGGCTAATCTATTTTGCCAGGCCATCAATGAGGTTGGTGCCAATTGCTCTGAAATGCTCTCAAGTGCGCCAATTGTATAGTTGATGAATCTCTGTTGGTTGTAATATATGTAATTGATCCAGGCTACATTCATGTTGGAGGTGGGCCAGCTAAACAAGATTGAGGCTAGTCCCCTAGTTATTTCGTTTTGAGCCTTGAATTCATCCGGCACACCTACAGTTCTCCTCCTGTATGGCCGCCGTGGCTACCATTCACGTGACCGTAGGATTTGTCTATAAATTGTTACTCATTTCTTTCAGGGTTCAATGTTTACTGTAAAATAAATGCTGAGGTTTTTGTCTTGAAGAAATCCGCTTTGAATTGTTGTGTAACTGCAGAACACGCGGTGCACAGACTCTCAGTGGGGGCCGCACTGACATCAAAGTTTCATGTCTACTAATGGCCCGCAGGCCGCATGTTTGGAACCTCGGCTCTAAACCAAATATTCTTGGTTTTTGCAGTCACGTGACGCATCAACTTCCGGTTGATGAAGTGGTGGTCCGGCCAACAAAAATTTCTGCTGACATGCAAAGAAAATGCAACTCTTCTGCTTTATTTATTTATTTTTACTGGAAAAACTTTCCCTATGGGGAAATCTATTAAGACAATAGACCCTAACTGTGCTTTTTGTAAAGAAAAGCCAGAAACAATGTGTCACCTATTTTGGGATTGCACACATGTAAAAAAGAATTCTGGAAGGAGTGCTTACGATTATTAAGACAACAAATTGACCCCACTTTGTTTTTAAAGATTGAACACATCCTTTTTTGGATTTCATGGAAAAAAAAAAAAACATTCAGACTGGTCAATTAACTGGCAAATTTTACATCCACAAATGTAAGTTCTCTTCATCAGCCCACTTTTTCTCAGTATTAATTAAACAAATTGAATCATATATCTCAACGATCACAAAAAGTACTAACCAAAAAGCTATATTAACATGCTAAATTGGCATTACTCTTTATTTACACTTTGGCTTTGTTTTTCTATAGTCTCTTGTGTTTTGTAGGAACATGTATAATAATAATAATAGAAGAATTAAAGCCGCAAGCGGCGTCGAACGGGCCTCGCCGCTCTGCGCGACACCCCGCAGCGCGCGACACCCCAAACCGCGGGACTCGCCAAACCGTGCGAGCCGCCGCACTGCGCGAGTTGCGGGGTACAAATCAGACTTTATACATGTGCTCCTGTTTACACATACAATCTGAGAGTGTGTCCATATATATACAGTCTCCATTGGATGACCATGTGACGCACCATCTTCCTAAAGCCCTGTTGGGAGCGACGCTGTGTATTTTGAATGTCTATGATCAATGATTGTGTGTCTCTATTGAAAAACTAAACCCCATTTTCCCCATGTAACACTGGACTCAGTCTGTAGGGGGCGCTCTCAAGTTTTACACCTTCAGTTCACCCAAACTCGAGAGTTGAACTATCAAATCAAATTTTGAGCAAATCAGACTTTGCATGTGCAAACGGCGGTCATTTACTTTGCATAATAGCGCCCCCTACAAATATATATATTTTTGTCTTATAGTATACCAAAGATAAGTACAATAAAATGGCAAATTATAAAGTGGCTATCAAGAAACAGTGTCAATAGTAGTGCAGGTTTTTTCAGTCTTAATGCAGTGACTTAAGTGACTTGTTGTACAGTCTGACAGCGGTGGGGATAAAGGCCTTGCGGTAGCGCTCCTTCTTGCACTGAGAGTGCCTCAGTCTTCGGCCCAGTCCTAATACTCGCACTTCCACCCTCGCGCCCCTCATTCGCGCGTTCCCGATGATGGGTGCGAGTGCGTAGCTACCCTATAGTATAGGGTGTCCCAATCCTCCAGGGAGGTCTTTGGTCCTGCCCCCTTTGCGCCCCTGATCCACACTTCGCCGTAGCCTGCATCTAAGCGGACTCTGGCGAAGGATATTGCCCACAATTCTTTGCGGTACACACCAAAACGTCGGGAAAATGCATTTAAGTGTACGTTTAGAAATATATATGCTGTACGTGTGTAAATAAGTTTTGCTATGTTACTTGGAAAGAAGCATAAATGTCTGATGAAGAATTACTTTTACTTTTGAAAGCAAGCATTCATATAACATTCCATTTAAACTTTACACTTACACAGTACAATAAACTTAGGATGTATAAAAACTGACCGTATAACAGTTAGTTAACCCACATTTAACTTAAAATTATACAGCTATTTTAAATTACAAATAACCAATATACATGTATTGTATTGCGACTTTGGCCCTTCTTGTACAGGGCGTTGGTTTTGTGGGACCAGTCCAGTTTATTGTTAACGTGAACACCCAGGTACGTGAAGCTGTCCACTTTGTGACGCTCTGTGACATGCGCTATATAAAGATTGCTAACTTACTCATATTGATACAACATAAAACTAAGAAAATTGTAGTGGTTTATATTTGGACTAAAACTATCAACTACGAACAAAACAAAATAAATGTTTAGTTATTCAAGGTTGTCGGCCCGATTACATCGTTTGGATTAGATTATATTGGTGAGACCTGAACTATAGGATGTTCCAAGACGACCCTCTGTTTTTGTAGAGGTCAATACAATGACACATTACGATGCAATTATGTTAAAGCTGAGCTGATCTTTATCACTTGATGTTTTGGTCTGATCTAACATGTCGCAGATACTAAGATCGATTCCTCTGGTATAGATCACATGCACGCAGCAGATCGTTGGTCGTGCCTTATTATCAACAATAAAGTGTCTTCCCAGATACACTATTGATCCTGACTTAGGACAAATGCAGGTGTCCAGCAGCAGAAACACATCCATCCATACAAACAAATGAATGCATCATTCTAAAAGTTACTAACAATAGTAGTCACCACCAGGTTCTTTACCCGGTGGTGACTCTCAAAGGCCTCACTCAGCAGATTTAGTTTGTTGTATATGTATTACATGTGAGTTATAACCATACATTTGACTTCTGTTATCAAACCGATATACTAAACCAAATTAGTATGCAACTTCTTGTTTTCATTCAGCCTTCTCAAACAATCTCTCTTTCTCTAAAACCTCTCTGCTGCTTACTATCCTGTTTTCAGCACTGCCTCCAACTATTCTGTTTTATCCAAAGCCATCAAAAACCACAGATAGACTGAGATATTTG